>OZ038448.1:20395462-20447962 GCA_964036265.1 Daptonema setosum
AGGATAACATAGTTTTTAGTCTCCTGAAAAACGTTTTTATATTTGTCTGACCACAAATCGAACTACATCATGATTTTCCTCGTGATTTTCTGCATGGAATAGATGTTTTATGCTCCACATAAGAATATGAAAATTTAGAACCATAATTTGCAGTTTTTTTCTTAGAATGGATTTAACTTACTAATGTTAGAAGTTGCCAAACAATCCAACTATGATTTCAGACAGGCAATATATGAAGGTCAAATACAAATTGAGTGAAAAGTTTTTTATGCATAAATAAAAGAAAAGCTATTCCGTTAACAGAAGTTTTAACGCTCGCTACGGGCAGTTGCACAAAAATTTTCAGCTCAATTTTTCACATTTGGCAACAAAACAGTTTGATCAATCTGAGCATCGTATTAGACACCTTCACATGTTGTCTGACTGAAATCAAAGTCGAATTTTGGCGAATTAAATTATTAATAGTTAAATCAATAAACTGCCGTTTACTTTTCATGCAAAATTGGTTTCTGTTAAAAAACGTCGAAACTTTTTACTTTTTAAATAAAAAAATCAATGTAGAAAGTCACAAGGAACGTCATGAAATAGGCTCCGTGAACGTCCAACTGCCGGCTCTCGAGGAGAGCCCTGTAGAGCCCGGTTGGATAGTGTTAAAGTGTAACCATGGCTCTCCTCGAGAGACTAGTATAAGCTGCTTAGCCAAAGACTGCTCAGAAAGTCTTCAAAGACTGGTCTCTGGCTCAGCAGCTTAGACTAGTCTCTTGAGGAGAGCCCTGTCTATACTCCAACACTTTCCAGATGATTAGAAACTAAGTTATACTGAAAATTCAGTTTTTGCAACTCAATGTTTCACATCAAGCGACCAAACAATTTGAGTTATCTGAGCATTGTATAAAATACCTTCATGTTGCCTGAGGCCTGACTGTAATCAAAGTTGAATTAAAATAGGAAATTAAAATTTAAGTTAGTAAAACTCATTTTGAGATTTACACTGCAATTTATCTGTTTCAATTTGTATTTTTTGTCAGACGACTATTTAATAAAAAATAGCAATTAACTTTTTTGGGAAAAATCTTTTTTTGTAAAGAAAATGAAATTTCCTTGTTCAATATAAAACAAAAGACATCTAATCGATGTAAAAAATTACGAGGAATATCATGATGTATTTGGATTTTTTGTCAGACGACTAGGTAAAAAGTTATCCTGAAAAAATATTTTTTGTGTTTTTCTGCAAAAAATCCTTAACTCAATTTTTCATATGTTGCGACCAAACAATTTGATCAATCTGAGCATCGTATTAGACACCTTCTTATGTTGTCTGACAGAAATCGTAGTCGAAGTTTTGGCAACTTATAATATTAGTGAGTTAAATCCATTTTAATAAAAAAAATGCAAATAATTTTTTTGGAAAAAATTGTTTTTTGTGAAAAATTTGAAATTTTCATATTCAATATAAAACATAAGACATCTAATCGATGTAAAAAATTACGAGGAATATCTTGATGTAGTTGAATTTTTTGTCAGACAACTAAGAAAAAAGTTATCCTGGAAAAATAGTTTTTTGTGTTTTTCTACAAAAAAACTTCAACTCAATTTTTCACATGTTGCGACCAAACAATTTGATTAATCTGAGCATCGTATTAGACACCTTTATATGTTGCCTGGCAGAATTCGTAGTCGAACTTTTTGGCAACTTAAATTGTTAGTATGGTAAATCTATTTTTATAGAAAAAAACTGCAATTTATTTTCCGTAAAATTTTGGTTTTTCAAAAAATAAATCAAACAAGTTTTTTCAATGAAGAGCATAACTTATCTATTCGATTTAGAAAATTACGAGGAACATCATGATGTAGTTGGATTTTTCAGCAGACAACTAGGAAAAAAGTTATCCTGAAAAAATTGTTTTTTGTGTTTTTCTGCAAAAAAACTTCAACTCAATTTTTCACATATTGCGACCAAAAAATTTGACCAACCTGAGCATTGTATTAGACACGTTTATATGTTGCCTGACATGAATCTTAGTCGAATTTTTTGGCAACTGAAATTCTTAGTATGGTAAATCCATTTTAAGAGAAAAAACATGCGATTTATTTTCCGTAAAAATTTAGTTTTTCATGAAAAAAATCTAAAAAAATTTTTTCACTGTAGAACATCACCCTCCTATTCGATGTAGAAAATCACGAGGAACATCATGATGTACTTCAATTTTTTGTCAGACAACCAGAAAAAAAGTTATCCGAAGAAAACCGGTTTTCGACTTTTCGACAAAACATGAGCATGGGGGGTCTTTTCAAATGAGTACCCTGGCCTACAGGAAAGAGCTAGAGGTCTGAAATTTTGCACATCCACATCATTTTAGCTTAGGAACATTGCCTTATACTCGAATTCGTCCAGTTTTGACTTCGGGAAATTTATGTTCCAGACTGGTACCGAATTACACGGAATGGCTCTTAATCAAGCGTAAACAAAATTATAATAACTAAAATTTGAATACATAACTGTAGACATTTTGAACACATAAAACCAACCGACCAGGATAAGGAAACAACTGTAAATAATAAAAATAATATTGTACAATAATGTATATGATGATGATGATCAGTGATTGTCATTTGTAAAACGGATAGCCGTTATTTTACTAAAGTCTGGTCACAGTTTCTCGTTACTCCAAAAATTTTACCGTTATCTTTTTGGTGCGTGTTTAAACAACAACAACAACAACAACAACAACAACTACAACAGCAACAACATCAACAACAACAACAACAACAATTTGACCCGAAGTCTTCTGTCTGTGTTAAGCACGGCCGCAGATCAGCCATTTCCAACAATGCACTTGTTGGAAACGCGTCTCATACGGTGACAGGAAACCACGGTTAAAGAAATACATCAAAATTAGCTAACAACAATAACAGAAACAACAACAACACAACAACAATAACAACAACAACAGCAACAACAACAACAACAACTACAACAACAACAACAACAACACCAACAACAATTTGACCCGAAGTCTTCTGTCTGTGTTAGGCACGGCCGCAGATCAGCTATTTCCAACAATGCACTTGTTGGAAACGCGTCTCATACGGTGACAGGAAACCACGGTTCAACATAGTCATTAAAATAAGTAATCAAAACGACAACAACAACAACAACCTTGACATGGTTGGTCTTCTCGACGACGACGGCACGCACGATCCAGAGGAATGACATGAAGTAGCAGACGACAATCATGATCACCATCAGGTATTTCAGAGAACTAGTCACACCACTTATCGACTTGCTCTCTTTGGGTATCGCCCATTTGGGCACGGGTATCGGCACCGCATGCACCTTAAAACATAACAACGATGTCTGAAACTGAGCTTTTCTTGAAAGTATGACTTTTTCATTAACTGAAGTCATCAAGGCACACTGATACCATAATAGAATGTTCTCGTAGTGGCCAGAGAGTGGGATAAACTGAACTAATTTGACCCGAAGTCTTCTGTCTGTGTTAGGCACGGCCGCAGATCAGCTATTTCCAACAATGCACTTGTTGGAAACGCTTCTCATACGGTGACAGGAAACCACGGTTCAACATAGTCATAAGTAATCAAAACGACAATAACAACAACAACAACAACAACAACAACAAACCTCAACAACAACAACAAGAACAATTTGACCCGAAGTCTTCTGTCTGTGTTAAATTCAAATTTTGGTGCGTGTTTAAACTTATTCAAATTGTTCAGCTACTCACACTACATCTTTATAACATATTATTAAACATGCCGAACTTATTATTTGTTAAAAATAAGGTTTTCAGGAAATGATTTAGTAACAAGATAGCCTGACCAAGCTACATATTTGGTATCGTATTTTGCTATTATGGCATAACAACTGAATAATGACTTGAAACCAATTGGAAAACAAATTGTCTGGTTCGATGTCATGTGTAACCTAACCTGAGTTACGTCAAAAGTTACCAAAACACAATCGAACCACACCTTCCGGGAGGATTTGAACCCCCATTCTCTGTCTAGTAGACAGGCGTACTGCTTAGTACTACGGAAGCGAGACTGTAGTAGAGACTGCGTTAATGGCATATTATTCGGAATGAAAGTAGAGAGAAACACAAAACAACGAACCAGGCAGCAAGTCAAGCGTGTTATTCTAACCAGCCATTGTGAAAATAACAATGCTGCCTACAGCACTGGATACCCAGACCAGAACCAACAAGTCCGCTAAACTACCTAACCTTACTAAATACATCATATTAATTGAGAAACTCGGATGAAAAGACGAGAAAATTATGTTGTTGTTTTTTTATATTTGTCAACCCGAAAGCATATTTGAAAACTGCACCCACTTTTCGGCAGAATCCCAAATTCAACTTTTTTATTTTTGATTCACGAAGAGGCTAAGTTACGCTATCTCCTTTACTAACGTACAGTCTTTGTTCGGAACTAAGCCTAAGCCGTACAAACAATCAAATGGTTATTCGCTGTCGTTGGGTCGCACGAATTTTGACAAAAAGTGGGTGCAGTTTCCAAATATGCAACCCGAAAGTCTGGCTGTAGTAGCTCACCCGAACCTCCATAAAAAATCAAGCCAACCGAGAACAATGGGTATTGGGCCTAACTTTTTTGAAAACCATGAACAGGAGGTAACAGATTGGCTTCAGTATTTAATTGATCATGTTATGTTTATCAGCATCTTTTTTCCATCACACTACATTATGGGCAACGAAAATTGCACGATGCGTGGGTGTTGAAAGGGGTCGTGTCATTATCGGGCCGACTGACTGACAGAACGATTTACTAACTGACTGGCCAATAGAACGATTAACTGACTGACTAATAGAATGATTAACAGACTGACTAATAGAACGATTAACTGACTGACTATTAGAACGATTAACTGACTGACTATTAGAACGATTAACTGACTGACTATTAGAACGATTAACTGACTGACTATTAGAACGATTAACTGACTGACTACTAGAACGATTAACAGACTGACTGAAAACTGGCTGACAGAACGATTACCTGACTGACTGACTAACCGACTGTTCAACTGACTGGTTAACGGACTGATTAACAGACTGGCCGACTAATTGGTTGACAGAGCGATTAACTGACTGACTAGCCGACTGTTTAACTGACTGACTGATTAACTGGCTGACAGAACGTTTAACTGACTGACGAACTGATTAATAGACTGACTGACTAACTGACAGAACGATAAACTGACTGTGACTAACCGACTGTTTCCCTGACTGACTAACTGAACTGACTGGCTTTGACTGGCTGACCTTATGATTGATTAACCAACTGGTGGACAGACTGGGTGATTATCTGATTGGCTGACTGACGTGACTGCCTTCCGGAAGACTGACTCGACTCGATTTTTTTATCTGCTCAGTGACTGACTGTTCTTCAGATTGATTGATCAACTGATTAGGTGCTTGCATGATTGACTTTTTGTCTGACTGACAAACCGCCTTATTGATTAACCGACTGAAATTTTGAATAAAAATCTGAGTGAACGATGGACCGAATTTCTGAGTGAATAGTTATTAATCGGCTTCCTTCAATTCCATCTCTCAAACTGGGATTCTCAAAAAATAATTAAAGTGGATTAGGATTGAAATAAGAAAAAATCACAATTTCCCCACATCATGACAAAGCTAGTTTCCGGGTTCATTACCCCACCCCTTTCCATTCTCCTACCCACTAGCAGACGAGAAGGAGAGGAAAAGTGATAATCCATCTCTTTAGCATTTTCAATGAAAATGTTCTCTAAGGGGTATGTAAAATGGCCTAAAAACTGTCAATTCCTACTCTTTGAGGAAATTCCACTCCCTTCCCATTTCCCTCCCTAGAGGATTCGCTCGTCCGCAAGTGCTCCTCCCGATCCATCTCTCTCTGCCACGCCACCAGTGATGCTGATCTCATAGCACACCAGCACAATTTGTGTTTTACCGCTCACACAACATATGTTCTGCAATAATGAAAAAAATATGAATTTTATCGACGTTTAATTGAAAAATAACCTCCACAATAAATCATTTTTTATTAGACCAGTCGAAAAACAGAAGCAAACTTGAACTTGACACATGCAAATGTTTCATTTTTGGCGCCAATTCGAATTTCTTGTCAATGTGTCATTGTTCAGTATGGCTCAGAAAAATTGAAAATGCAGGAGATACAGACTGTTGGGGGGGGGGCTCCCGAATAGCTAGATTTGTTCACAAGAAAATGGCGATTCGAATGAGCGCATTGGCGACCAAGGACTAAGCTGTCGCACGCACTTTTTTTTACGCTGAATGCAGTGCACACTTAATTCCATTTCAAATCGTTCTATTTAGCGTTACAGACTATTTTGGCTTCTCAGACTTGAAAATTAGACTATATGTGACTTTTTTATTATGTGTAGTGAGTTTAAAGTGATTTGGTTGCGTTTTGCGATAATTATTCGACGTTGGCCCTCAGCAGTCCCTTGAAGACGCGTGCCCTTGAACATAACACATATTGGCCCGAAAAACCAGTTTCGGGCTGAAACTTGAAAAAAAAACCCACTCATTATATTTTTTTATACATTACGTATCCGCATGTGAAGTTTCAGCCTTTTTGGGATCATTGAAAATTTTGGCCAAATCATCTAAAATACGCGACGGTTCGGTCGAATGTTACATGCAGGCACTCTTACCCTTTCAATGTTGAATTTTTGCCAATGCCGAAAAACAATAAATTTCATCATTATTTTTTCATTGAAATTTTGAAGTTTTCGATGTTTTTCAAGTTCGTTCGAAAAAAAAATAAAACAAGGAAAAACAAGGAAAAAAAAAAAAAAAAAAAAAACAATTGGGCCAATTGTTTTTTTTAACATACTCTGTCTACATCTTAAGGGAAAAAACCTAAGGATGGGAGTTATATTTTCCACCCTTTTCTCGCCCACAAGGCAGTGCCGTCAGCCATAAGCTGAAAAAATAATAGAAAACACCAACCTTCTCTAGGTGAATTTTGACGACGAAAAAACCAACAATTATCTGGTTATGGATGAAGAACGACTGGGATTTGACTGGCCTTCCTTACTGTCATCAGATCACGATTCTTCAGATGGCAGCGGTAGCCAACGACTTCGAGCGAGACTCAGCCGGCCTGAAAATTTATGAAATTTAAAATAATTATTTCAAGTTTCCAGGGCAGGGCTAGTATTCAAAACTGTTCCATCCAACACATCTTTTATAAATCCCAAAAAAGGAGGAAATTCCCTTTTTCCCAGAGTGGGTGAGTGAGTGACAGTGAGTGAGTGGGTGAGTGGGTGAGTGAGTGAGTGAGTGAGTGAGTGAGTGAATGAGTGAGTGAGTGGGTGAGTGAGTGAGTGGGTGAGTGAGTGGGTGAGTGAGTGAGTGAGTAAGTGAGTGAGTGAATGAGTGAGTGAGTGAGTGAGTGAGTGGTTGAGTGAGTGAGTGAGTAGGTGAATGAGTGAATGAGTGAGTGGGTGAGTAAATGAGTGAGTGAGTGAGTGAGTGAATGAATGAGTGAGTGAGTGGGTAAGTGAGTGAGTGAGTGATTGAGTGAATGAGTAAGTTTCAGTTTCAGTTTCAGTTTCATTGGGTTGACTCGTATATAATCGGTCTTACAAATTACGAATTACAAATTACTTTGAATAATCAATAAAGAAATATAATGAATGTAAGTGAGACGTAATTAATAAAAATTAAAATATAAAGTGAGAGTAACGACCAGACATATACGGAACTTGTCCTGATGGACATATCGAAAACCGAAGGGGTTTAAGGAGAGGAATAACAACGGGTTCAAATAAACGAATACATCTTTCGTTACTGTAATACAAAAACAAATCAAATAAGAGTATATATCGGAAAATAAAAAGTCGAGATTCAATTGATTAATGGAATGTGTGATTATGGTAAGGTGGAATAGTAGTAAATAGCAAATTAATTACAGTTCTGTGGTTTAGGCATATCGGCTATCTAAAAAAGTGGGCTTTATATCTTCGATGTACTTATACACAATGTTTGAATCAATTAATTTGCGTCTAAAAACAACAGAACATGGGATTTCAACCAATTCCTGAGAAAGATCATTCCAGAGGTTCAAAGATCTGAATATAACATGGTTTCTCAAGGAGGGTCCTGTATGAGTTTTTACAATCCTGAATGAGTGTCCTCGTGTACTAGATCTATTAAATGAAATGAAATCAGTTGGTTCCAAGTCTCTGAACTTCTTGTGAACGAGTTTATGGAGCACCACCAGGTCATTGACAATCAGTCTAACAATAAGCGGTATTAGATTGAATTTACTACAACGGTTTCTGTATGATAAAGTCATGGCATCAGGTAAGTATCGTGTAAAATCTTTTTGAATAGCTTCAATTGATTCTTTATCCCCCCCCCATTTATGAGGTGACCAGATGCAAGAACAAAAATCTAAAGTTGATAGAGTAAAAGTTGAGAACATTTGTATATTGAAGTTTGGATTTTTTGAGAAGAAACATCTGCTAATTACTCTGGATCGTTTTCCGGCTGTTTGGCAAAGTTTTTCTACCTGGTTTGAGAAGGTCAATTTGGAATCGACTAAAACTCCTAAATCACGAAAAACTTCATTTTCTGGAATTTTGTCACCATTAATTTGGTAGGTTGCATTGAATTTTGATTTCCCTATTCTCAAAACTGCAGATTTCGGAGCAGAGATTTTTAAACCATTGTTTGAAATCCATTTTTGAACAGAGGTTAAATCAGTCTGTAAATTTTCAATGTCTGTATTGTTTTTTATTTCTGAGTATAGTTTTATGTCATCGGCATAGAGGAAAATTTTTGAATGTTTTACGACATTTGGTAGATCATTCATAAATAGGATAAAAAGAAGGGGGCCTAACACAGAACCTTGAGGGACACCCATAGTTACTGATGTTTGTTTTGATCTAGCATTGTTTATGCAAACTGATTGAGTTCTGTTGTCTAAATAAGAAATTACAAAATCAACGAAATGTTCAGCCAGCTTTAATTTTTTTACTTTTTGTATAAGAAGATTATGCGGTACAAGATCAAAGGCCTTTGTGAGGTCTAAGTATATAATATCTGTGCAGTTACCTGCATCCTTGTTTGTTGCCCAGTCAAAATGACATCTCAAAAGTTGGCTTTCAACTGATTTTCCCTGTAGAAAACCATATTGAGCAGGATTTATTAAATTGTTAGCTAGACAACAGTTTAAAACAGCTTTTTTAATTATTTTTTCAAAGACTTTTGAAATAGTTGCATTTAAAGAAATCGGTCTGTAGTTTGACGCTAAAGATTTATTGTCTTTTTTATGGATTGGAATAATTTTCGCATGCTTCCACGATATAGGAAAGCACGAAGTATAGTATGATACGTTAAAGATTTTAGCCAGTGGAACGCTTATTGAACGGTTCAGTTTTTTCAAGAAGATGTTTGGTATTTTGTCAAAACTAGATGCATTATTATTTTTCAAAGATTTTATGGTTTCGTTGACTTGTTCGGGTGTAAAAACGGGGTGAAGATCTGGATTGTGTGAAAATATTTTAGGTATAGGTTTCTGAATGTGTTTACCATTGTCTTGACGAACTTTGGTTGTGCTATCTGAGTAAATGGAGGAGAATTGGTTTGAGAAATGGTTTGCTTTTTCTTGATCGGAAACAAGCTCTTTTCCTTGATCGACTAGGATGGGAAGAGAGTCTTTAACTTTTGTTTTTGAGTTAACATATTGCCAGAATTTATGTACGTTACCTGACGACAGAATGCGGGTTTCATTGTTGTAGTAGGATGTCACTTCTAGTTTTCTTATTTGTCTCGATATTTCCATGCGCTGGGAATGAACATTCAAACATTTTGTTTTCTTGAAAGTTTTTTTTTTTTTTTTTTTTTTTATTGTTGGGTTGTCTCACTCGGATTAAGATTTCGCCGGGTCCCAATCACGAATGGTGCTTGCCATAAGGCATATCATGGAACAAGTTCCAAGTCACTCCATCTGATGTTCAAGGCATATTATTTAACGACCATCAGCCAGTAGGTCACACTTCTGTTTTGACTGCCATAAGGCTTGTTGGTGACGGCCCCGGGATTCGAACCCGTGTGCGGCCGGCCAGGCGGTTTCAGAGTCTAGCACCTTTAACCACTTGACCAGCGAGCCGAAAGTGAGTGAGTGATTGAGTGAGTGAGTGAGCTACTCAGACAGCCAGCCTATCTTTCAACCAGACAGTCAATCAATCAGTCATTCTGTTAGTCGGTTGGTAATTTTCCCCTCACTTTTCAAAATCGCACCCAAAAAAATTTCGCTGTAGGACCTAATAAATTTAATGTTTCATAATGAGTGGCGGAAAAGTATCAGCGAAAACGGTAAATTCACAAGAAAAATCATTTTTTATTCTTAGAAGTATGTGAATAGCCTATTGTAAGTGATGTTCGAAATAGATTTACTTTTTAGTTTCAAGACCGTTTCAAAATATTCTTTCTTTTCAAAAACCTCATCCGCTTGGTTGCTGCTTAGAGCAAAAGTCCCCGAGGTCACGTGACGTCATAGTAGCGGAAGAGAAAATAGAGAATAAAAGGTTCGGCGTTTTGTGTTAACGATATGTGTATAAAGGCATCGACCAAATTTGCACGTGAATAAAGGCACCGATCAAAATTGAAAAATTGCACCGCATGGAAAAGTCTTACAGCGAAATAAAGTCAACTTGTCATTGTGACGATTTTAGACGCCGTTACCTTCTAAAATTATCATTAAAATATGTTCTGAGCATCGGCAAGAGTTGTGGAACATATTTGAGTTAAAAACATCATTTATTAACCACATAAGAAGTATAAAAAAGCTAAAAATTATTTTTGGTCGGTGCCTTTTTTCACGTGTATTAAATGTTACAAAAAAACATAATTTGAATTGTCGCGTAATCACGGCTCGGCTGCAATTTTTCAATTTTCAACTGAAGCTAACATGGCGGATAACTGCAATCATATCATAGACGTGGGTGTTTTGTCGATTCGTTTCCCGACTTTTGGTTTTATTTTCAGAGAAACGTTCAGCTCAAAGAAGCGACTGACTACTGTTAACTGGACCCGACCCATTTTGCAACGGCCTGTCAACCCCGTCACTCACTTTTTTTGACAGGTTAGTGAATATTTTAGTGATCATACTTTAGTTCATCTCCTTATTTTGTCCTGGGCTTATTTTTGTTTATATGGCAACTTTCAGTCATCATGAGTATCTGTATAATATTTCAGTACCATCATAATCATTCCAAGTTTACGTATACACTTCGTCATTATAATAATTAAAAATTACAGAATTAATATCGGAATTGAAAGGGTAGTGTATTATATTATATTGTAATATATTTTTTATTATCGTTCTCGATTTAAAAATGGAACTTGTTTTAGTAGCCACTGACAGACGTTCAATGACTTCAAAGTGGTTTCATTGTCTAACATTTTCGTTGTGAGGTGCATCGACCGTGTAAAACATGCAGCTTTATAATCATGGAACAGGTGAGGTCAACTTTGAAATTTTTCATTAATATGGATGGGTTAGAGTCATACTAAGTTTTAGCAATGTGCTATTTTTACAAAATAAATTATGACGGCTGTTGGTTCTTAATTCTCGGAATAGCTTGGTCGAAGTATCTTGTTACTCATGTTTATTAGTATGTTTTATACATGCACAAACAACATACTAGCGCTCAGCCAGTTGTAGCCTCCAGCCAGCCAGTTGTAGCCTCGAAAAACTCTGCATTAAATTCAGTAGAACTGTAAAATTAAAACATGAAGTCAATCGTTTTCCACTCCACATACTTACTCATCCACTGCCTCACTCACTCACGGATTCACTCATTCACACGCCACGCTCACTCATTCACACACTCAATAACTCACTCACTCACTCCGCTTACCCATTCAGTCAGCCAATTATTACTCATTTATGCACTTATTCACATAAAACAATTTTAAGTAATGAGTGTTTTATGTATCGTCTCATTTAGTATTTTTTCTATCTCAGGATTGATCCGTATTTCTCATGCGTGCAGCTGCTGACCAACAGATTCGGCAGTAACGATCACGCCAGGTGTTCAAGATAGGCAGGTCAGTCAATCAATATTATTTTTTAATTAACAGGAATCTAGTCCAAACACTATATGTTTTGAAATAAGGTATAATGGGTTTTTTTAGTTCTCCGCTAACTATAAACCAGTATATAGTTAACAAATTATACTTCAGAAAAGGGGGTTTCAAGATTTCTGAATTTTTTAGCTTGTTTAATCAATTTTCAACTGTGTTAACAAATAAATATATAATGATACTTATTTTTTATGGTGATGGTATTTCAGGAGGGCTTTCGCGTGATTCAACGCCTTAAGAAAATAAGCGGTCGAGGGTCTGTCGCGACCTCGATACAATGTTAGTTTCGATAGTTCTATCTAGCGACTGATTTTACTTCTAGAATTGATCAGCTGTACGACCGTTGGAAATATTTGACTTAAGTTGTTTTGTATTAGATAGTCAATTAAAATTGTATCACTCATTATAAATTTCTGAATTTCTGTAATATATTTCAGATAAACGTGTGGGAACGACTTGCGGTACAACAACCCTCCAGCATCAGTGGCACCAAGTGATACAACTATGATTTCGATAAAGATAAAGACCATTTACAAAATATTGCATGATAATTGCCTGATGAAACAAATTTGAACAGACAAAATATACGAATAAACTTAACTCCAAATTCGGTTAGATGGGCTTTTTACAAACATAAATATGTAGCTTATTTGATTAGTTAAGCCAATGATGATAAAAAATTTTAACACTGGGTAATTATGTCTTAGTTGAAATACGGAAACCCAAATTAAAGATGAGAGAACTTGCTGAAAGTTACGAGGATTGCAATCCAGCTGCGGCGACATCCCTTGGACAACTGCAACTCCGTGGTCAATAAAGTTCGATGTGTTAAAAATATAAGAGATGAATTTCAGTCATGGAGGCCGACCCCTTTGTCTTCACACCCGCCTTCATTCATGCCGTTACCACATTGGTTGAGGGCCGAACCACAATAGCCAGTGTAGGTAGACGTTTTGGCTACCCACCCGGTGGTCCTAGATACCAGGCACTGCGGAGGCTTGTGAAACGAATCCAGCGCGGAAACTTTGTTTTGCCACAGCCCACCGAGGAGGTTCGAACTTTCATCCATAACCGTCCAGATTTTTTAAGACACAAGGGGTTTCATTTGCTGAAAACTATAATAATAATCACAAGTTGCATGTTAATTAACACCAATTCATTTTATCGCACTAACTCAGACACTATTACATCAATCGCTGTCGATATTTTATCATCAACAAATCACATATTTTAAAGAAGAAATCGCACGGATAAGTTATGCGGAGATTTTAAGCTAGCTGCGCATTGTTTTTTTTGATAACTACATGTATGAGCGTCAGCAACCGCTTTCGTTGCACCAACTCTCGTCTCAATTTAAAATGGTGCGGTTCACTAGTATATCATGATAAATATGTAGGTTTTCTTCGAAGGGTTGGTTCATTACAGCAGCCACCAGCAGAACCTGAAGAAAACCTAACACCAGCACGGGTACGGTACCGGGAGGTGTTCCGTGACCCACTGAACGCTGACGTCATCCGTCAAGTTGTCAATCAAGAGCTGCAGCCCTACGAGGCCTGTCTACAGATGAACGTGCCCGGTGGCCGCAATGCTCTATCCAAGTTCACCACTGCCATTCGGAACCAACAAAATGGTAAGACGCTATTCATACTTAATTACCAGACCGTTAAAACTCGAGATTAGTTAGAATATAGCTAATTTGAGAATTAGATGGTTGATAAATCCAAAACGTTGTGCAAATCATCTCAAGGGTCTGGCGAATAAGCATGAATAGCGCCTAAACAATTAAAAACTGATCACGTATTTAAAACATGGGATAATACTCTGGGGATTCAATATTAAATTAGTCTTTTCACCGTTCGTTTATTTCTGAAACTACTTTTTAACTATACCAAACTGACTCACTCATAGCTAATACCGAGCGATCTGTTGTGCCAAAAGCCCTGGAACATTATTTCATGGCTTGTGAAAAGGTGCATGCGGGCATTGTTTCAGGGTCGCCTGGTATGTCTGTCAGCATCTAAAAACTATTAACGAAATAAGCAGTCAAACTTGTGAAATATAGAAAAAAGGCGTTGTAATCAATGATCATGTCTGCTTTTGTCAATCAGTTGATCCGCTCCCGATGTAAGTTTACGCCTTGAAACGATGTGTTTCGACCCTTAACCCATGACACTGGCACAATATTGTGGATACGACGTGGTGGGTCATCATCAGATGGGTCCACGTACCACATAACTGAAAAATATATAATGTACATAAACATGGTTTTATTTGATGGGTGGAATAGCGATGTCAGGTTCAAAGAAATTAACACACCAGCCGTTTGAATGATGATCACCATCATCGTCATCAATATTAAATAAACACGAAAAATAATGCTTACATGAAAAAGGTTGGTTATTTTGGAATGACTTACTTGACAGAACGAATGTGGCTGAAAACAGGCTTGATGTATTTTTCTAGAACGTGTCAAACTTCAGCGAGTAGTAATGAAACAGTGTTCTGCATATCAATTGGATCATAAAGATAGTGAATTGATCAAGTTCCAGCAAGCAGATAACAAACCTAGGACTTTCGGTGTCTCGTGGCAGAATCAAATGAACCAGTCTAAGGAATAAAAAACCAGTAACCGTTTAATAACATTGTTGCACTAATTAAAACTGGGTTCACTGATTCATATAATAATTAATTTACTGGAAGTACATGTCCAACTTTCTCCAATCCCGATGTAAGATTGTGCATTATAAATGTGTTTCGACCCTTAACCCATGACACTGGCACAATATTGTGGATACGACGTGGTGGGTCATCAACAGATGGGTCCACGTACCACAGAACTGAAAAATATATAATGTACATAAACATGGTTTTATTTAATATATGGGATAGTGATGTCAGGTTCAAAGAAATTTACACACCAGCCGTTTGGATAATGATCACTATCATCATCATCAATATTAAATAAACACGAAAAATAATGGTTACACGAAAAAGGTTGATTATTTTGGAAACCGGCTTGATAAATTAGATACATTTTTCTATAACGAGTCAAATTTAAGCTAGTATGTGAAAGTAGAAACAGTGCTCTGCATATTAATTGGATCATAAAGATAGTGATTTGATCAAGTTCCAGCAATCAGATAACAAACATAGGACTTTCGGTGTCTCGTGGCAGATCCAAATGAACCAATTTAATGAATAAAAAACCACTAACCGTTTAATAAAAGTGTTGCACAAATTAAAACTTGGTTCACTGATTCACATATTACGGAATTTACTAGAAGCATATGTTCAAGCTTGTCCAATCCTGACGTGAGTTTGTGCATTATAAATGGTTGTCATCAGATGGGTCAACGCACCACAGAACTGAAAAATTGTAATGTACATAAACATGGTTTTATTTAATGGATGGGTACAAAGATATTTACACATCAACCGTTTGAATGATGATCACCATCATCATCTTCAATATTAAATGAACACGAAAAATAATGCTTACACGAAAAAGGTTGATTATTTTGGAATGACTCACTTGACAGAACAATGTGGCAGAAACTTGGCTTGATAAATTGACCTGTTAAACCTTGTCCAATACCGATGTGAGTTTGTGCATTATAAATGTGTTTCGACCCTTAACCCATGACACTGGCATAATATTGTGGATACGACGTGGTGGGTCATCATCAGATGGGTCCACGTACCACAGAACTGAAAAATAGTAATGTACAGATGAAAGGTTTTATTTAATGGGCGGGACAGTAATGTCAGGTTTAAATTTATCTACAATATGTACATACCAGCCGTTTCAAAAAATTATAGCAACCGTTACTTCAAATCAGCAACGTAGTGTAAGCGAAAATATAGAATGACTCGTTTCATAGTTTTTTACGAATGGAATATACGATTATTATAATGACACGCTTGAGATAATATATGTAGTGTTGTTAAAACGCTACTGATAGACCTTGGTTTGAACGGATAATTGGGTTACCTGGAATAATCTAACAAAACTGAGAGAATGCATTTACTGTATATATACATCACACAAAGAATAAACTAACCGTATAACAATATAACCTCAGAACACGATTTCCAGCCCCTCCCGCGGTACCAGAAGAAGATCATGTGGTTGAGCCTGACCCCACCGTCCACTTACGAACCACGGTGATCGATGACGATGTATCAGATCCCGGCAGTCCGACTCATCCAATCAACTTTGGCGTCCGCGATAACATAAAGTCAGTTGCTCTGAAAGTAAAAAAAACTAATGCATTGTGCATCGTATAGAATGAGTTTTTTGGGAATCTGACGAATTAAAACTGACCTGCTTCATTCGGGTAGACTGTTATAGTAATAGAAAACAGTGAGAGGACCTGAAAAATGACTTCTAACATAAAATCAAAAGAAACTGCCGAGAAAGCATTTTCTGGACGCTTTCCTTTATATTACAGGAACCGAATTGAACCTTTGACGACGCAGAAAGGTCAATACAAGGTGGCCTATTCGACGGTAGAACAACCCGATAGGTATCGGATCTACAACAGCAACGGCAGGTGCAATATACCCAACCGACGCTACCTCAAATGTTGTTCATGTCAGTCAGTCTACAGGACTGAACAATTTGTCAACGGTAAGTGGACGCTGGATCTGCCATCGGCCGACCATCCACAAACATGCTCGACGATGACGAGAGTTCAAGTTGTCGCCCAGCAATTGGAGATTGAGCGAATTAATTTGGTGAAGAAAGGATTCCCACCGGATGTCGCGACCGATCAAGTTGGTAACCTGTGAAGTAGTTGAAGAATTAATGAATAGTTGATTGAATGGGTGAAATGTGTAAACGATGATAAACTGACTGGTGAATGGGAAGAGAATGAATAACTCAATAATTAACTAAAACCATTTTGTATGAAGAAAATGGTTGCATGAATGAAACGATGTTTGAAAAAATTGACTACATCCAGATCCATGAATTGTAAACGTTTACCTGCATTCCAATTTGAAAATTAACCGACTCTCAGGTGCTGTTCGAGAAGTGCATCGAGTTGGCCGAGAAGTACAAGGTCGACGCTGAGGAACTGCAGGATGAAGTTCAGCCGGATCACCTGGTGGCATCTCATCTACAGCATGTTATGAGCAAAGACTGGCCAGCTCAGCTGGACTTGAATGATCCGCCGATCAAGTACAGAAACTTGCCAGAACCGAAGCACAAAGAAGTGTTGGTTCAAACGTATTGAATCTTAATGACTGAGTTACCGACTAACTGACTGACCGGCCATCTGAATGACTGACTGACTGACTGGCTGAGTGACTGAGTGACTGACTGAGTGAGTGCCTGACTGACTGACTGACTGACTGACTGACTGACTGACTGACTGACTGAGTGAGTGCCTGACTGACTGACTGACTGACTGACTGACTGACTGAGTGCCTGACTGACTGAGTGAGTGCCTGACTGACTGACTGACTGACTGAGTGAGTGCCTGACTGACTGACTGACTGACTGAGTGAGTGCCTGACTGACTGAGTGACTGACTGACTAACCGGATGGCGATACTTACAGATTCTTCCGTGGCCCGTTAGCCAACAACAGCGAAGAAGTAATGCCCGTTGCAGTTTACTTCACGGACCAGGGGATCGATCTGCTCGTTAAGTCGGAGATCGCCACGGCCGATGCCACATTCGGATGTGCACCCAAGGATCGACACGGCGGGTACCGCCAGGTGCTGATAATCCACTGCAAGGTTGATAAAAATTTGAGACAAAACATAATATTTTGAGGTAAATCTATAAATGATAGATATCGGAATAGTCAGGGCAGCTTACTGAAAACGTAAAGCCTAATAATCAGTTTGGTTTGAAAATTATACAACAATTTCAGATCTTGGATCGATCATTCACGCCCGTGGCCATCATATTCATGAGGAATAAAGAAGAAGCCAGCTACAGGATGGCGTTTCGCATCATATTCGACGAGATTCGGCGACGGGGACTAGCTATGAGTTGCGGCCGTATAATGGTCGACTTTGAGCTCGCCATCCGGGTAGCCTATTGCACCGAAATGAAACACTACTTCCCCGACTTGGAGCTGATTGTTGGTAATTTTAATCTCGGTCACCTGAAACTAAAATACCAAACTAGTGAATGAGTGAAAGACTAACCCATTTGTTTGACTAATTGTGTGAATGATTAACGTATTCAGCAGATGATTCTTGGGCCACTAAATGATTTAGTTGCAAGCGTACTGCGTTAGTGACAAGTACATTTTGTTTTAAAACGCTGTTCCAGGTGCTGAGTTGTGTGTTTCATTACACACAATCGTTGATGCGCCGATTGGGGAAGAACCACCTGAAACAGCTGTACACCAATATCAAGCGATTCGAACGTTGGACCCGACAGTTGCTGGCCATGCCGTTTCTGCCGGAAGAAGCTATTCGAGAGCTGTGGGAACTGGGGTACTTCTACATGGAGTCGTGCCTATTTGACGAGCTGACTCCCGAACAGCAGGACAGTGTCATGGTCTTTTTGACAGACTTTTATGTTAGTATCTACGACGGTCATGTAAAAAAATTCATTTTGATTCGAAGGATAACGTCATGAAGAATGCATAAACTGAGAATCCATGCCAGCAATTTTTGATTAGCGGTATTTATCAAAGGTAAGAGACGGAGTATCTAATATTGTCAAATAAAAAGCTTGAGAGGAACGTACTTTTTCTGTTTTTGCATGTTTTTATACAATTTCAGATATGTTTTTTGGATTGGAACGTGGACTCAGAGAAGGTAGATTTTATCCAACCGAATAAAACCCCGCTTATACATGATTGTGAGTAAACTAAAGTTTACTCGAATTGCTTTTAGGACTTTTACGTCGGTGACCGAGCCATCCATCCCCCCGTATCGTGGACCCATTACTTCAATCTCTACGACCGAACCAACAACCCCAGTGAAGGGTATAACTCACTCCTGCTACGGTTGGTTGACACGATAATGTACGATCACAAATGCACTGAGTGAGTGAGTGAGTGAGTGAGTAAGTGAGTGAGTGAGTGAGTGAATGAGTGAGTGAGTATGTTAGAAGGTTTCGATTGTTCTCAAAAAATGTATCTAACCAGCTTGACCATTTCAGTAAGAATGTGCCCTGCAACAGCACCAACGGTCGTGTCTTACACTGGTTCTGGAGGCGGCACGCCCGGGAGCACCACAACGCCAGATACATCATCAGGACGGGCAGAGAACGACAAGTGAACACACTATACGCCGGGCTCAACGTTCTGGTCCAACGCCGACAAGTCCAACTGGGTGATGAGATCGAAATCATGCAAACCTACCAAGACCCGAACATGCTCATCGATCTCTGGAACTTTCAAGGAAAGACCCACCCACAACACCCAACATGGTTGATCACCGATGTGCGTGTGTGCCGAGCCAACTTGAGAGTCAACAACGTCGACGTGCCCGAACTGCCATTGATCGATGAAGAAGCACCTGATCTGGAAGTACATGACAACGTGCTCAAGCTCATTCATCGCATCCACATTCTGCGGTATCTAAGATATCTGTCGTACCTGACCACCGCCGCTAAACAATTCATCAAACCATCGAAGACCCCGAACGAAAACGACAGTGACGATGATGCAGATGAAAATGTTAGAGACAATAGTATGGAATGACGATTGTAACCAGATGATTGGGATAATGATTACTGGTTTGCTTGCTTGTGACAAATTATAATCATGTTAAGCACTTACCCTTCATGGTACTAGATAAGTCGGCCTCGTGATGTGTTTCAATAGTTACAGTTTGAGAACAATAGTCACCGAATAAATCAACACGAACTGATTGACGTCAAAATGAAGAATTGAAGTGCAAAAAACAAACAAAAAACTTACATATTTCCTGTTGAAGGATCTGAAGCCGACGTCGCTCGAGGCCATCCGTCGGATCGGTATGCAGGACATGACCGAAAAACGACAAAATCGTCCTCGTATGATGAAGCGTCATCGGAAGGATGGTACACCGTACACGTATCATCCACCCAAGTCTCAGCCGAAGAAGCCCTGTTCACGACGTGAATATTGTCCGCCCACCGCACGTCCTGAAAACAACCAGACGACATCAACGGGGTGAGTTACCAGAATATTTTATGGCAGAAAATTCAATAGAAAAACATCTGAAGAAGGCAGTTAAATAAACTGTTTTTACGGCACCACTTTATGTGATTTCAAATGATAACTGGAAGGACAGGGTAAACAATTTCAGTTTCAACAACAGCGACAACAGATGTTTTTTTTTGGCAGTCAGTCAGGTGCTCATGAACGATGTCCGATTTCGAGCAGCGATACGTGAGGCGACACCGAACACCGTTTCTGGCATGACATTGTTGGTGTTTAAATGAGCAATTCAAAAGCAAGTATAAACATTTCTTATCTTTGGTCATCACTTGAAATTCCCTGACTAAGTGTAAGGTACTCTTCAAACGGTATTTAACTGATTCACTGATATCAGTACTGACTCAAAATACACAATCTATTTTAACACAGGTGCCTGCAACGTTTGTTACCGATCTGGCACACATCATCCAACTCGCCTCTGAAGAACGAGATTATGACATCAGCGCGAGACATCGTTGTCCGGAATATGGAGCGAGATGCTCAACAGGTTACGTTTAAATACATTTGGGAAGCTGTTAAGATTTATGTAACATGGGTATAAACAGCAGTTGAAGGTTATGGAGGATGTTGTGATGTGGTTGATATGGGGTGTTGATGACTATGTTATAAAATGCAAGTAGTTAAAAGAATGAGTGTATAAAGAAGTCGCTCGTTTGATGATATTTCTTTTATCTGATTTAATTAAAAATTAACTGGTTTTTAAACTATTCTTTATTCAGGACTCAAGTGAGGCGCTGTTGCGCATCCTGCAATCTCTGGAAGCTGAAAATCCTGCCATGCCGGACAGGTTGTGGTTGTATGCCAGCAGGCTCGGCGATCAATGTCCACGATGTCTCCACCTGTGGAACGCTCGCGAGGGCATGTCAGACGTGATCCCCTACACGATCCAAGGTCTGCCAGCAGCGGTCGTCGACATAGAGTCACTGCTGACTGACTGGTCAATGGGCATCGTCCACATCGACATCGATCAAAATATGCATGTTTGCGCGTGTGGCAGTCAGAACCGCATTCACAGCAACAAATTTATTGGCAGACCCAGGTTGGAAACAGTAAAAATTGCCAAATTTTTACCAGCAATTTTTTTAAATGTGTGACAAGCTTCACATTAATATTTAAGAAATTAAGTAAACAAACCTCATAGCTTTAATGCGATGCGATACAATAGCGGGCACAATCACTTCAGAGTACTTCGTAGTTGTTCTTCTGATCGACATCATTTTCTTCATACGTTGCGATCTGACGAGAGCTGCAAATGATAAAACTTAAATTTTAATTAGATTAGGTATCTCATTATTTCTTTCTGATTTCCATCAATAATCATTGCATAAAAATGCATAATAAAAAACAATGTGTAAAATATATCAAAAAAGTTGACTACGAAAGCAATTGTTATTATTAACGCAGAATGTTGGTAATCTACGTGAACCGAACGGCTGGCGTGGCTATCGATCGTGGTGACGTGCGCGAGTTCATCGACGTCAAGTGCAGACGACCCATCGCCATCAATCAACAGCTCAACCTACGTGGCCTGACTGTTGACCCCACTGACTCAGAAGACTTGCTTTACAATCTCACTGGCGTTGTCCGTCATGTCGGGGATAATCCTCGAGCTGGTAAGATTCGGTCATATTCTATCCATCGTTAAAACTGATATATTATAAAATATTATACTGATAGTGTTAAACCATGGGGTCAGAGTCAGCTGAATTGAGTTAAGTCTAGTAATGTTTCGGTACCTGTCACCGTAAAAGATTTCTTCCAGAAGAAACAACATACGGGATTTACGTTCATATACTCAAATTGATCGTCTAATTTAGGACACTACTACTCCTACTGCTTCGATGGATCTATCTGGAAACGATACAACGACCAAAAAGTAGAGGTCGTCAGCCGAGCTGTGATGGAAGAAGATGTGCTGTTGGATAGTACGGTGGTGATGTATACTTTGGTTGAGTAGTGATGTTGATTTTAAAACGTACCATGCATACCCCATGTTGCTCACCTATCGTGTTCAATGTTTGCTCAAATGCAGTGCTTAATTTATGTGCTCAATTTATGTGCTCAATTCAACATACGATATTAACATCTATTATTGTGATCTCACTTATGTTTGGTGCCTTTTTAATTATGTTTTGCTTTTGTTTTTTAATTTTTGTGGTACAGTGTCGCTTATGCGTCATCTGCGACGTCATAAACCGGCTGATACCTGAAGGCAGCACCATTTCCTGGTCGGTGGTGTGAAGCCTGCAGTTATGCCAAAACGAGCATACTGCAACCCAGCTAGACCCAAAGAATTATTTTAATATTATAGCAACTATTATTATGTCCGAACACTTTACTTGATTCATACCTGATTTGTTTTATAATTTTTGTGGTACAGTGTCGCTTATGCGTCATCTGCGACGTCATAAACCGGCTGATACCTGAAGGCAGCACCATTTCCTGGTCGGTGGTGTGAAGCCTGCAGTTATGCCAAAACATGCATACTGCAACCCAGCTAGACCCAAACATTTATTCTAATATTATAACTAGCAACTATTCTTATGTTGGAACACTTAACCTATTTCATATCTGTTTTTTTTCGGAACTTTTTTTGGTACAGTGTCGCTTATGCGTCATCTGCGACGTCATAAACCGGCTGATACCTGAAGGCAACACCATTTCCTGGTCGGTGGTGTGAAGCCTGCAGTTATGCCAAAACGAGCATACTGCAACCCAGCTAGACCCAAAGACTTATTCTAATATTATATAAACTAATCTTATGTTGAAACACTTTACATATTTCATATCTGTTTTGTTTTGTAATTTGGGTGGTATAAAAAAATAAAGTGTCGCTTATGCGTCATCTGCGACGTCATAAACCGGCTGATACCTGAAGGCAACGCCATTTTATGGTTGAATTCTAGACATCGAGTGAAAATGAAATACCAACTTCAAGTTAACACTAGCCTTGGATTTAATCTCGTTCACCTTGTACCTCTCGATCAGCATCCTTCTCCACCTTCTCACTTCATAGACATCTTGCTCTTGACTTAGCTGATGAAAGCGTCTCGCTGGCGCACGTTTATATTATAAGACCGAAGACCGAAGAAAATTACCGTACCTGGAGAAGTGCAAGAGGATAGGATTGGATAGGTTACCACAATGCAATTCAATAAAATACCGGATTATAATGACAGCCTAACCATCCCATAGTTAGTCTTTTTTACGAATGACTTCGAACCTAGTCCTTACCTTATCACCGACGGCCACATACATACACATACACTACACTGTGGTGGTCTGTGGAAGAAAAAGTTTGTTGTAAACTTTTTACAGTGCACCAAATATTGAAATTTGTCGTCTTTTCTCATTTGTAAACCTTTTTCTTAAGGGTCAATTCAAGTTAACTTCGACCGCTAAGTGGGTCATGAAAATAGTAACGCCAAACTTTTTGAGTTTTTGGTCTTAATGGATCCGTTAAGGTCTAAGGATCATATCTGTAGTTCAAGTTTATGAATTTTCGGAATATTGCGGTTTTGGTGACACAAAATGTACCATTGGTAGTCAAAAAGTACCCCTCTTTGAGGTGATTTTTCAATATGCTCTGGAATATTTCAGAAGCTAATACTCTCTCAAAAGAACCACCGCGTATCAAACTATCTCTGGTTAAAATATTTTGGGGGTGCTGTTTCCTCTAAAGTGTCGAACTTTCAACGTACTTTTCAACTCCGTGCGATCTTTGCCAACCCGTAAACGACAGCCATATGATCCAAAATAACATTCGATAAGATCGAATTTTGGATTCAGAGTTTTGAAATGCCATGTTCATATTTTTATGCTTGTTCAAAATAATAATAAAAACGTTTTTTTAGTTGAGAATCTTGATTTTTATATGAGAAACATTTTTATGATTCAATTCACCAACAAGCCTTATGGCAGTCAAACAGAAGTGTGACCTACTGGCTGATGGTCGTTAAAAGAATATGCCTTGAACATCAGATGGAGCGACTTGGAACTTGATTCCATGATATGCCTATGGCAAGCACCATTCGTGATTGGGACCCGGCGAAGTCTTGATCCGAGTGAGACAACCCAACAATTAAAAAAAAATTATGAGAAGCATCTTTATGATTACCGTCCTCACGAACTTCTTGAAACTCTCGTTCATGGAACTTTTAGAATTGGGTGTTATTTATATCTTTATATGTTATTCTGGGTGTATGGACCGGACACTCGATGGTATCCGTTTGAAAAAAATGCATATGTATTATGTAGATAAGCTCGATAGTTTATTGACAAGTTATTTGTAGACTGGGGAACTCGGCCTATGAAAATCAGACACTTTTGTGATGTGGCAAATAACTAACCAGTAATAGCAACTGGGAGAAGCCAGTCAAATCGGAAGCTTTGATAGAAGCATGATACGGCTGTGTAAATCATGGAGGTATTGACAGTCATCAATATAACCTTTTCTTCATGTCACAGAATTTTGACGGCCATTGCAGAAACGAATATCGGCAGCCAATCAATTGAGTCTGCCAGTTGCAGCTGTGATATATTTTTTTTGGTTATCTAAAAAACTATGCTAGTCGTTTTTTTCTTAACCTTAATTTTCTTTTAGTGTAATCATTATCCATGTTGTGTTTTTATTTCAGCGAACTGATACTTCTTATTGCTTTTTGCTTTTATGCGATTACAAAATTGTTTTACATATTAGATAAATCGCTATACAAAGTAGGTCTAGGTTAAGTAATCTTTATTTTACTGCGATCAGCATGGACCAGTAACAGCAGATTGAAAACGATTATGAAGACGTCAAACAAACAACGCTAAAAAGATATTCAGGTATATAATAGATTTATGTAGTAAATCAACGATAAACGGCATAACAGATCATGGAGATAATACGGATCTAATGCATAAACAGCTTCTCGCATCCAATAATCACGGCACGGCTCCCATTTTTTATAGAAACTCATCCTATAAAAACATAAGACAAGTTACACAATAACAAATCACAATTCATTTATGCCGCCTCCTGCTCGGCGATGATATCCTTCTTAAGTTTGCCCATGAACGCAGTCTTCTCAGCCGGAGTCTGGAAGCGACCGTGGCCAAACTTAGAGGATGTGTCGATCCATTTCATGTCGATCTTCTCGAGGGCAGATCGTTTAGTGTGCGTCAGCAGTGACTGCAAAGGTGTACGGTATAAGCTGATGAACTCTTGAGCAATAAAACAAGTCTGTTGTCTTTCACAAACAAAAAATTCGCCGGGTTCACCCGCTCGAGAATGCCAACTAACTCAGTCTAAGGAAGGGATAACAACATTTTTGTTTTTGCGCGTATTCAGACTATATAATATTCACATCATAGCTGGCAGTGTATAACACTGAATGATCGTTGTCATAACAAAACGCTAACCTTGCGGAGGGTGATGACACGCTTCTTGGGTCCCATGCAGCATCCCTTGATCATGACGAAATCCTGGCGCACAACACCATAGTGAACGAAACCACCCTGTAAAAAAGCTCACGATATCAATATGAAACAAAAATAAACAGCACTATAAATTGGGGCATTGGGTCAACCCCAGGCAGCGTTGATGCTCAGTCTAGTCTAAGGAAGGGGTAACTACATACTTTTCTTGCGCGATTTCAGTGTAGGTAAGGTAGTCATCATGGCATCAGTCTTTGCTTAAACAAGTCTGTCACTTGGAAACAGCATTAACAACAATAAACACTGCACTTACCATCGGGTTGACGGTCTTTTCGCTGGTATCGTACTCGGTGGCACCGCTCTTCTTATCCGTGCCTTTGCCGATACGGTAGATCTTCTTGTTCATCTCGGTACGGTGATGGTAGCCCTTCTGACCAGCGCGGGCAACGGTCCACTGGACACGACTAGGATGCCACGCACCGATACAAGCCACCTGTAATACACAACCCAACTCAATGAAACACGAAATAAGGAATGATAAAGCTATTTTATCTGGTTTGATCTCAGTAAAATTTACATCAAAGTCGCATGCAAGGCACACGATGAATTCAGACTATCTCTGATTTCTTGACCATCATTGACCATGTATGTTTCTGGCACATCCATAATACACCACAGAAAAACCCATCAGCATTAAAAGCGAACATAGCTCTCACCTTTCGCCGACCCTTGTGAGTCTTGCGGGGCAGTTTCTTACAGTGCCACTTGCTGGTAACTCCCTTGTATGCACGACCCTTGGTCACACCGATGCAGTCAATCATCTCGTTCTGCTCGAAAACCTGGTCGACCGGCACCTAAATACACAAACCGGCGGTTGTACAAACTGAACTAATGACTTCAGGAAAAGCTAAATAGGGCTAAAAATAAATGTTAACGAGTTGCAGTTTTCCGTGACTGAGACTGTTAAAAACCCTAACCAGCTGGTGATTTCAGCATGTGCGAATGAGTGTCCACAATTCGTATATCCAGACCCTTCCTGTGCTCCTTGCTCTTCTTCAAACGATTTTTGATGTGCAGCGCCTCGCGTTTGTGTCGAATCTCGGCAATCTCTTTCATGGGTTCCACTGCAAAATTGAGCATGTTTCCAATATCTTTTAAAAATTCATGATACTGAGGGTCTCAGCTAAACTTGGGGTGATGCCATATTACCTAGCCAACTAAATAAAAAACATGCAAATTAGATTAAATTAAAGGGTCCGATCCGAGCTAGTGATCAGAATTTAACAAATCAATGAACTTATATATCAACCGATCATCTAATCAATCATAACTTCTAACTTTGGCTGTGCTACGGCATGCAGTAATTCCTCGGCAAAAACGGATTGCATGGCCCCGGACTTGGTGACCAACCAACTCCTTTTACGACTGAAAGGGCGCTGGTCTTTCTGCCTGCACGCATTATCGCCTTCATTCGTTAGCTGTTCTTTTCTGAAATGAATCATACAGATGTTTCTCATAAATAAAAATCAAGGTTTATAAATTTTTAAACGTTTTTTATTTTTTTTAAACCACAAAAATAAAAATACAAACACGGCATTTTAGATTTTTGAATCCAAAATTCAATTGTTTTGAATGCTATTTTGGATCACATGGTTGTCGTTTACGGGTTGGCAAAGATCGCACGGAGTTGAAAAGTACGTTGAAAGTTCGACACTTTAGAGGAAACAGCACCCCCAAAATATTTTAACCAGAGATAGTTTGATACGCGGTGGTTCTTTTGAGAAAGTATCAGCTTCTGAAATATTCCAGAGCATATTGAAAAATCACCTCAAAGAGGGGTACTTTTTGACTACCAATGGTACATTTTGTGTCACCAAAACCGCAATATTCCGAAAATTCATAAACTTGAGCTACAGATATGATCCTTAGACCTTAACGGATCCATTAAGACCAAAAACTCAAAAAGTTTGGCGTTACTATTTTCATGACCCACTCAGTGGTCGACAGCGGTCGAAGTTAACTTGAATTGACCCTTAAATATAGATATCGTTAACACAACGCACCAAAGGTTCTTCTCAGAGCGGGTTGCGTTTGGCTTGACTAATCCAGATTTTGATATATATTTCTAAAGAGCTGTTATTTCTCTAACGTATTTGTGACTTCTTAAACTGTTGTTTTACTCAATTTTTCTGTTATTTCCTCATCCGCTATGGCGCTCGTTGACGCTCGATGAAAATTTTGAGCGACAAAAGTTTAAAATCTTAGTTTAAGTGAATCCGGTTGCATCCGTGAATTAAAGTTAAATAATATCGTCTAAATTAATAATAATCTTTATCCAGGCGTTAATTAACGATCATCCCTATGTGAAAAATACAAAAAATGAAGAAAAGCGCCGAATATGATGAATCGCGCCGGTTGTTTCAAGAATGAAGGTCGATTTTGGATGAATCGTCGTCGGGCTTCATTTCAAGTTAGTTAAACTATCTTGCATGCTGTTTCTGATATCATGCGTCAAAGTCAAGCTTAAGTTTCTTTTAAAGTTTAGGCTTTAGCTTAGGTTCAAGAGAAGAGCTCGGGAGGCTTCACGCTAACAAACTCACTCGCTCACTCTTTGACTCTGACTGACTACCTGAATCCCTCATCCACTCTCTCAGTTTCCATATCAGTATCCTTCCCAACCCCACTTTATTAGCCCCGCGTTTGGTTTTTTTAGTTCTCGACGTTCATCCGGTGTGGTCAGGAACGATTTACCCAACCATATTCTGGGTAAATCCGACTTGACCAACTTCTGTTGACTAGCAACAATGCAGCATTGACCCAACTTGATACTGGGAAACATGTTGCTAGTCTGTCTCTCGTTAGGAACGATTAACCCAACTTAATTCTGGGATGGTTGTTACTAACTCGATTCCCTCCCACTTCCAACGACCAGTCTGAGTAATGTTATATTTTTTTTCAATTTCCATTCTCAATATAAACGGTATTTCAAAGTTTCAGATCTCCCCATCGCACGGTCAGCGAACTCAGTCATTCTGCCAAAGACACTCACAAGCATGTTCGGTGGTCCCGCTCGATCCCGTCATTCATAAGATCAGTTTATTTTTTATAATTTCTTTTGTGTCTTGCTCTCACAACAGGATTGGGTTACAATGGGTCGGATGGGCCTGTTTGTGTCCGCTCATATCTGTGCACCAAGTTAGCCCAATCCAAAGCGTTGTGAGAGCGGTGTAGTTTTTAGACAACTTCTGTTACGTTGATTTATCATTCATTCGTTGGAGTTTTCGATTTTATCGTGTTATACTCTGGTTTCTATTCTTTTTATGTGTTTCTTTCGGTTGAGTTTCCTAAAAGAGTATAACACAGAAAAATTATCAAGTAACTAATCTGTTCAAAACAATGGAAGTCAAAAAATGTGAATGAATGTTATTCCAATACAGAAGCTTGACTAGAAAATACACTTCGTACACTGATTTTGAAGCAAATTCATACTTCATTGGAACTTTTTTTCTAACAAATGCTTCTGATACATAAAGAAGAAAAAAATTCTACATTCACTAAAACACCAAAATCAAAAACAGAAAATGTCAATCCTGAAACAGCTTCATATTAGTGTATAAGCTTGAGTTCCCATTACCCACCATAGGTCTGTTTATGTAGTAGGGTAAAAAGCCCCATGCGCCTTCCCCACGGTCATGCTCAACTTTACTGAGCCAAGGCTTGTCAGCTAATTATGAGGGGGCGTTCACACTGATCGGCACTTTATTGGGTATGTGGTTTGTGGATCGGGCCAAGGGGACTAAGGCTAGGCTTTGCTTAGTGTTTGCACCGGTGGCCAGCAGTTTGAACCACCAGTCACTAGATGAGGCGGTTGCACCGCCCCACTTTTAAGTGCCCGCCTGGCCACACGCATGTACCCGTGGCCGAATAAACGCGTCAGTGGTGACGGTCGTGTCCGTGGAGGGCACGGTCCAACCCTTAGCCCCCTACTGGCGAGGGGCGGGATACCACGGCCCATTCGGTGGCGAGGCGGTGCTTTGGGTGGGTTGCCTGCGGCATCGCGGCTGTCTCTAGGTGGCTGGTGGTCTGGGCATAGATGAGAATTAGGTACCTCACTAAGGACACACGCTAGAGCGGCAACACGCGTCAGTGGACGATGATGCCTCGTAGTTGTGTGTCCGGTGCGAGGGGTCAGGCTGGTGCATTGGGTGCAAGCATGTAAGCTCAATGGTCAGTCTTTTTGTTGGGCGCGGCTAAAATCGCCCCTTAACGCCAATGCCAGGTTGCTGCCGCAGACCCGGTTTATTGCCGAGTTGGTGTGGATGCACCCTTGTAGTTAATTGTCAGGCCTAGTGAAGTTGGCTTGAGTGTAGTCGTGGGAGGGTAAGTGGGGTTTATAAAAGTGATGATAATTTGTGTGAAGGTCGGTAATGAAAACGAAGGCTCGTGTTTTGTCTGTTTTGTATTATTCATATTTGAAGAGCACCGCTAATTCTTTTTTTTATTTGCAGGTTCACCGATCCTGGGATGGCCGCTGATGTTCGGCCGAGCTGGTGCAACTGTCTGGGTTGAGTTAAAAGACTAATCTTTTTTATTTTTAATGTTTTCGTTTCTTCAATTTGAAATCTTTGTGTTATTACCAGTTTCACTGACTAAGAGGATTACACTTTTTTCTGTAGGGAAGTTCGGAAAAAGTTTTAAATTCAGGCTCTGACGCTTAACATTGCGAAGTAAGTGAGCCTACCCTTATGTACCTTTATGTATTTAGTAATTTCAGTTGGTTGTCGCTCGGGAGTGCCTGGTTGTGCATTCCCTGCTCGATCGTTCCTTCAGGTGGCTCTCGGTTGGAAATTAGGAATTGGTTGCTGGTAGTGGTATTTATACAACTTTTTTAGTCTCTCAGATAATAATTAGTCTAGGTGTTTTAATCTCGTAATATCTCTAGTAATTTTCCTAGGTTTTAGTTTGTGTAGTGTTCGTATTCTCTTTCCTCCGAAAGTCAAATTTGACTTGATAGTCTTGTAAAATGTCGTGTAAAAAGTGCTATTTTTCACTGTCAGTTTCTTTCTTAATGATAATTTACTGTTAGAAAGCGTTCTTTTTTAATTAAGAGTGCTTTTTAATTCAGTCTCCTAGATAAGTGAGAACACTACAGTACTTCAGTCAACTCCGTTCGTTCAATCGCTGTGCCACGGTGGTCGAGCCAGTGAGCCTGAAAGCTGGTCGCTGGTTTGGTTTGAATATTTTTTGTTCACTTTTTTATTGCCTGGTATTTTCTGTTATTGTATTGTATCTTCTCTTGGAAGAAGCATCACTCTGAATACTTTTCGTAAACGATTTCAATAGTCAATAAGGTTTGAACCGCTTTGATCCGAAATAATACCGTCATAAAGACTCGTGTCATTCATAGCCTTTTTACTCCTTCCATAAAATTTGACGTTAATCTTTTTAGTTTGTGGATAGTAGATTTTTAGTTGATGCGAATTGATTGTTACTTTTTAGCTGACCAGCTCTTCAACACGACGGGCGTTTGCGTTTGCCGCTTCGCTGGCTCTCCGATTCGGCTAAAGATGCCTCGGCTGGTGATCGGTACCGGTTTTTTTACTTCCTTTGTATTGCTTTTTTTCTTTTATTCCATTGTTTTTTCATCTTTTTAATCACAAATCAAATCAAATTTATTCAGTTGTTATGCCATAGAAGCGAAGTAGGATACCAAGTCACAACAAGTAGAAAACTTTTTGAGCCATTTCTTGAATGTCTTTCTTTAAATGGAATCACCCAACATGTCAGGGAACCTACTAGAGGCGATAACATTTTAGACCTGTGTTTTTCTTCTTTTGACTGTATTTCTTCTATAACTATTGGTGATGAGTTTGGCTTCGATGATAACGTGTCCAAAAAGTCCGATCACAAATCTCTTCACATCACTACAACCCTAGATACAAAATCTAACCCTATGTCCTTCACATTCCGTAACTACACATTGGCCGACTGGAAGGGTCTGGAACGTCCTTTATTAACTGCCAACTGGCAAGCTCTACTAGAACAATCTTCTTCGGCTGATCACTCCTGTGAGATAATCACTAGAAGTATCAACCACCTCATTGACGCTAATGTCCCGTTATGCCGTAGGTCCCGTAATCGAGTAACTAATCTTTCGGATACATGGCTGAAAAAATTGAAAAGCATTCAAAGACGCTTGAAAAAGAAAGCGAAAAATGGAATTAACGACCATCTATCTTATCGCTCAGTCACACGTCTCATCGAAAAACGAACCAAAGTATGCAAATACAAGGCTGAACACAACATCCTTCGCTCATCCAACAGGTCTAAGTTTTGGAATTATATACGTAGACGCACTAAAACAAGCAGCACGATTCCAGTTATAACCGATTCTAATGGTATCAATTATATTACTGACAAAAGCAAAGCAGAACTCTTCGCGGTAAAATTCTCTGAAATTTGCACCTTCATCGGACCTACCCTTCCACCATCTTTTCTAAACAGAGAGCTTACATGTCCTTCTTTCAAATTCAGGCCTACTACCGTACTTGAAGTCTGTGACACACTAAAATCGCTTCCCAATAAAAAATCTGCTGCCTTCGATAACATCCCTAACCTTCTCCTGCGTAAACTATACTTCTCCCTAGCAGAGCCACTTAGTTCACTATTTAACCAAGCTCTGTTCACCTCGCTGTTTCCGTCCCAATGGAAAATAGCTAAGGTAATCCCAATCCCAAAAAAGGAGTCTAAGTCTGATCCGGATAATTATCGCCCTATCTCTTTAAACCCTACACTGAGTAAGGTATTGGAGAAAATCATCAGAAAACAAGTAATGGAATATTTAATCAGTAATGACTTGGTTTCGCCTGAACAGCATGGATTTATGCCACGTAAATCGGTCGAAACCCAACTACTCTCTTGTCTTAACATTTGGACTGAGTCATTCGAGATGGGTTACAGGACAGACATTTTCTATTTAGACCTCTCCAAGGCCTTCGATACGATTGATTATAATTATTTGTTGGATGCGTTACGTTGCCTTAATTTTGACCAAACAGTGATTAATTTCTTTGCGTCCTATCTTTACGGTAGATCAATTTCAGTATCAATCGGGAATAACTCATCCTCTCTGTATTCTATCAATAGAGGCGTACCTCAGGGAAGCGTACTCGGACCTTTATTATTCACAATCTTCTTATCCGATATTCCTAATCAAGTCTCGTTTGCTAAAATTAAGTTGTACGCTGATGATATCAAGCTTATGGCACCAATCACCTGCCAAGAAGACATGTTAAAATTTCAGAAAGACATTGATTCAGTCTGCGATTGGCTATGCTCTCATGGACTTACGATATCAGTGCCAAAATGCGGTATCCTGAGTGTTGGTACGAAATCGAGTATTTCTCTTGTGGATCCACCTAATTACACTATGCTTGGTGAACCAGTTCAACTTTACGATAATTTTCGTGATCTGGGAATCATAATTGAATCCGACCTCGGAGTCAAACGTCAAATTGATAAAATTACCACTAAAGCTAGCCGACAATTAAACGTTACAAATAGACTGTTCCGAATTCGAAATACGAACTTTCGTCTACAAATGTACAAAACATACGTGAGACCCATACTTGAATCAGGGTCAATTCTGTGGAATCCTTCGCAAGTCGGTTCAATAAAACTAATCGAATCTGTTCAGAAACGTTTTTTAAAGTACCTCCAACATTCTTCGGTGAAAAAGACCGCTTACTTGGAATTATGCGAACAATTTAATATCGAACCACTCATTGTACGTCGGACGAAAACCGACCTAACCACCCTTTACAAGCTATTCCATGACCACTTCATGCACGTCAATAGTTCAGACTTCGTCACATTATCTGAATCGAACACCAGGGGACATGAATTCAAAATACATCGACCGTTCCTTAAAAGTACCCAAAGATCTCGCTTGATCTTTTATAGAACCTACGAACTATGGAACTCCCTTCCACCTGAAGTGGTGGCATCTCCATCTATAAATGATTTTAAATCATATATAAATTCCCCACGGTATACAAAACAACTAATTGATAATACCTTCAATAAGTTTCCCAACGTTTTTCTCTAAACAATGCGTTAAAGCCAAATTCTTTGCCTTACCTAATGCGATTCATGGTTAACGTTATCTATATTATCACAGATTATTATCATTGCGATCACCACTTTCAACTTTCACTTTTCATTTGCTCCTTTTACTACTGCCTCGATCTGATCTATAATTACTTTTACCTATATATATATTCTCTGATTCGTCTGAGCTTTAAAACCAAAACCAAAACTATTAATCTCGATTTATTATCCACTTCAAATGTTATTTTGAGGGGCTCTTGCCGCTCATCCCCAACTTATTCAGAGTTGCGAATAAAACATAATATCGTAATATCGTAAACGGTCATCCGATTTACAAATGGCAATCACGTCATGTAACTGTAGGAAATTCATCATTTGAAGTTTGATTGAGAAAGTGAGTTTATTTAGAATGCTTTGTTTTGTTTCCAGCTTCCACGGGCGTAGTCGGTCGGTCGTGGAAACCGGATGGCATCGCGGTGCCTGGTAACCTGGGTTGGACTTTTGTTGTAACGTGAATTACGTTTTATTGCCTTTATAACTTTTACTTAAAACTTGAAATGTTTTTATCGTGTAAAAAACCTGAGCACGGTTCATGCGACTGAGAGGTAGGTTCCTAGCTGATCACGAAAGTTAGAAAATGAAAAGGGAGAGGAAAATTTCAAACAGTAAAGTTTGTTCCCTAAGGTGTAGTGTAGGTAAAATGACCTATTTTCTGTTAATTCCCCCTCTTTGAAAAAATTCTCCGTTTGCAGGTTTGGCTCGTCCGCCAGTGCACGGTCGATCGCTGGCCCACGAAACTCGGGTGGTAACACACGATGCGTGGTAACAGGGTACAACTTTTTTGCTTCATTTTATTTTTCAACTTTTCCCCTTTTTATTTTATCACGTTATAAGTCGTGTTTAAATATTTATGGCTTTCCTACTTCGAACGTTTTTTCTTGCAAACAGCTCTAGCTAGATGATTTGGTTTCTCGATTTTATAGGAGGGTTCTATCTATGAAATTATTTTAGTGTGTGGCGTGTCGGGCGGACGACGCTGAATTGGCGGGCTGCTGCTGACATGAAAGTGCGGGTGCCAGTTGTTTGCTGGTATGACTGTTTTGTTAAAACTCCATTTCTGGTACTTTCTGTATTCTACGCAATTTATGGCATTTACACTTGACTGAGAAGCCGCACTTTAGCTAGTTTAATTAGTCTTGGCTCTCATTTTCATGTTTGTAGCACGTTGAATGTTTCTGTTTTCATATATTCACGTATTTCACTCCGATCTAAAAAAAACAAGAATTTTTTCAGTGTCTCGCGTGCTGGGCTGTCGACGGCGAACCTGCGGGCAGTTGCTTTAGGTCCGGCTGCAAGTTGGTTGTTTGTGGCACTAGGCGGACGAGAAGGGGAGGGAAAAGTGGAATTCCCCCTCCTTGGCGGTTTCAGAAAGTAGAGTTTGTTCCTTAAAGTGTAGGTGAAAGTTCCTGAAAAATCCCAATTCCCCCTCTTTGACGAAATTCCCCTCCCTTTGGAGGATTAGCTCGTCCGCCAGTGGTTTGTGGGAATGTTTTACTTAGTTCGCTACTATCTGTTCCACTGAATTTATTTTACTTAAACTCGAATAGGAAACCACGAGGCGCGTTCAACTATTTATGGTGTTGTTGCTTTGCTAATTAAGACTCTTGAAGATTTGATCATCCTTTTTGTTCCCTCTCCTCAGTATTGACACTCTGAACTGAATGAAATTTTTTCTACTAGATTTGTGAAGAGCTTCTTATTATGTAGTGCACCTTTTCAGGGTTTTTAAAACCGTTTTGCTATTTTCAGTCTGGCTTTCGCATCGGGCTGACAGGAGCAGAGGCCGATTCTGGTTGGTCGGTTTCATTGAAGCAGAGAAAACTTGAGTTGGTTTGAAAATATTATTCGAGTTCAACTTTTCCGACAACTTTCATATTTTTTGTCGGATTCATTAGCAGATACGAAATGGAATTAATAGCTGTAGCTCGGTCACTCAAGATATCTTTTAAGGCCTAAATGTAGCTCTGAAAACATTCTACAAAACAATTTATTAATTGGGCACATTTATCAGTATGTTGACGACATGGGATGCGAAAAGCTCCAATTTATCTTTCAAGTTTGAACGCGCGCCCAGAATTTAATGCGTGCCAAAATAAATACGGTATTTCATTTTGAGTAACAAGAAACTCTGATTTTTTTCAGAATTATTTTTTTTTCAGCCTGGTTTTCGCGTCTGGCGTGGATGGCATCGGCTGACAGGGGCGCAGGCCGATTCACGGTTGGTAACTACAGAAACCGTTAGTTGGTTTGAAAATATTTTCGAGTTCAACTTTTCCGACAACTTTCATATTTTTTGTCGGATTCATTAGCATATACGAAATGGAATTAATAGCTGTAGCTCGGTCACTCAAGATATCTTAGTCCTAATTGTAGCTCTGAAAACATTCTACAAAACAATTTATTAATTGGGCACATTTATCAGTAGGTTGACGACATGGGATGGGAAGAGCTCCAATTTTGAACGCGCGCCAGAATTTAATGCGTGCCAAAATGAGTACGGTATTTATTTTTGAGTAACAAGAAACTCTGATTAAGCTTTATTCACCCTGCTTTTTTATGAATTATGTTTTTTTTCAGCCTGGCTTTCGCGTCTTGCGTGGATGGCATCGGCTGACAGGGGCGGAGGCCGATTCACGGTTAGTAACTACATAACCCGTTAGTTGGTTTGAAAATATTATTCGTGTTAAACTTTTCGACAACTTTCTTATTTTTGTCGATTTCATTAGCAGATATGTCAGAAGTCTAACTGATAGCTATTTACCCAGATTTTGGTTAGTTTGTTAAAGCACAGAAACCGTTAGTTGGTTTGAAAATATTATTAAAGTTCAACTTTTCGACAACTTTCATATTTTTGTCAGATTCATTACCAGATAAGAAGTGGAGTGGAACTAATAACTATTCACCCAGTTTTTTCTGAATTCTCTCTTTTTATTTTCAGACTGACCTTCGCATCGAGCGGAGTGGTGGGTCCGACGGCATCGGGCTGACAGGGGCCGAGGCCGATTTGGTTGGTTTTGGTGAAGCACAGAAACCGTTAGTTGGTTTACAAAAATTTTTCGACTTCTACTTTTTGACAACTGATATATTTTCTGTCGGATATATTAGCAGATAAGAAGTAATAATAACATTTTATTTAACCCAGATTTTTTCTCATGAATTCTTTTTATTTTCAGCCTTGCGTTTGCATCGGGCGTGGGTGTGACGACGGCATCGGGCTGACAGGGGCCGAGGCCGATCCCGGTTGGTAGGTTTTGTTCAAGCAGAGAAAACTTGTTGGTTTGAAAATATTATTTGAGTGAAAAGTTCCTCTGAGTTCAGTTCTGATACTAATATTTTTTCCAAGTCCAGTACACTGGCGAACTAACTAATCCTCCAAAGGGAGGGAGTTTCCTCAAATAAGGGGGAATTGGCAGTTATTGGGTCATTTCACCTACATCTTTATTAAAAAATAGTAAACTTTGACACCAGTCACCACCAAAGAGGGGGGATTTCCACCCCCGCCCCCTTCTCGTCCGCTAGCGGTCCAGTTCTCTCTTTTTTCATTTGGGATCTTAATTTTCATGGATTTTTTTTAATTCTTTTTGATATTTTCAGACTGGATTCGCATCGGGCGTAGGTGGTCGGCGACGGATGCGGCATCGAGCTGTCACGGGCGTGGCCGATTTTGGTTGGTTGATCTTGATTCTTGAATCTTGTTAAATCAAAGAAAACGTTAGTTCGATGGACCACTAGTGGACGAGAAGGAGTTAGAAAAGTGGAATTCTCCCCTCTTTGGCGTTTTCGATAGGTATGATTTGTTCCCTAAGATGTGGGTTAAATGGCTTGAAAATTGCCGATTCCCCCTTCTTTGAATAAATTCCCCTCCCACTGGAGGTTTAGCTCGTTCGCTAGTTGATTGGACAATACTACTTCGCAATATTTTTTTCTCAAGGAAGAAAATTTCTTTTCCACAAACGCACACCCAACCCCAAATTTTTTATGTTGTATGGTAAACCTTGGTTGTTCACTTACAATATCAAATGTTAAACAGTCAGTTTGTTCCAGCAGCCAAGTAAGACATTAATTGACCACGCTGCTCATTTGTGCCTCAAAATGTCCTTAATTTCAAAAAATATTGAAAAAAAATATAATCCCCAGTTATTTTATTTTACAAACCCTGCTGGTGCGCTTCCAGAATTTTTTTTTGAAAACATCTGGTCGCGCATTATGTGGCTTACTGGAGGACGAGCCAATCTTTCAAAGGGAGGCTGACTTAGTCAAAGAAGGGGGGATTGTCAGTTTTCAGGTCATTGTACTTACACCTCCTCAGGGGACAAATTCTACTTTTTGAAAACGCCAAAGAGGGGAGAATTCCAATTTCCCACCCCTTCTCGTCCGCTAGTGAGTGGCGACTGGGGCATTTTAATACAAAATAACTTTGATAACAAGGCACCCTGACCAAGCTATAATTTCGGTTTTATAGGTATTTTTGTATTTATTGAGAACGTTTATTATACTATTTTTCATTTATTATAATAATATCTATTAATATTGTGTTTATTTCCAGATGCTCTTCATCAAGAGTGGTCAGATGGCAGATGACTGACGTTCGACTGGCGGACTCCTCTAATTAATTATAATTAATGTATTTTTTATATAAAGTAGTATATTTTACTGAAACCCAACGGAATGTGAATACTTCATTGTGCTATTTTTTATTTTTTCACGTGCTTGATTTCGTGTTGATACGTTGTGTTATTTTTTTTCATTTTTTATGAGTGTTGATTTTGATGATGATGATGGTGAGTGTGTTGATTTTGATGATGATGAGTGTGTTGATGATGTTGAGTTTTTTGATTTGGATGATGATGATGTTGAATGTTTTGTGTTGATGTTGATGGTGAGTGTGTTGATGATGATGAGTGTGTTGATGATGATGATGATGAGTGTATTGGTGTTGATGATGATGAAGTTGCTGTCTCTTATTTTTGATTTAATGATAAGATAATGATATTCAGGATGAAGATGGGATGTCTAAAATGTGTTCTTATCAATTTAGAGAATAATTTCTAAAAATGGCGTTTTGTGGGTGCTTTTGTTATTTTTGTTGATTATGAGTTTGTTGTTGTGGTGGTACTGATGGTTTTTAATCAAGAGTTCTTGTTTATGAACGATGATGAATTGCTCTTGTCGATGATGATGATATTGTTGTTGTCGATGATGATAATATTGTTGTTGATGAGTTGTTGTTGTTGTCGATGATGTTAATGTTGATTAGTTGCTGCTGCTGTCGTTGATGATGATGTTGTTGATGATGATGATATTGTTGTTGTTTTTGTTGTTGATGATGTTGTTGTCGATGATGATGAGATGATATCATGTTGTTGTTGATGATGAGTTGTTGTTGGTAATGATAATGATATTTTGTTTTTTTCGTTGTTAATTTGTTGGTTTGTAGTTGTTGTAGTTTAGAGTTTATTTATTTTTTGGGCATATTTCATTATTTTATCCTGATACATTATTGTGTAACGATATTTTTGCTGTGATATTTCTTCATCTCAAGCTCACTGGTGCTATATTTTTTATATTTTGGTGTGATAATCTATATTTTTTCTAATTTGGTGTTTCATTCACTGTGATCATTTTTGATAATCTCAATTTCACTCATACGTGTTGTCCATTTATTTTATTTCTATTGTCTGATCATTTTTTATTGTATCTTCTAATAGTTTCTTATTCACATTCCACGGGTTTTAGTAGTTTCTAACAAAAAAACTTCCTAGATATTTTTTCTAAACCTTCGTCCGTCCAGTCAACGCCAGCATTCGTTCGGGTATCGTCTGCATACATTTTTGGTTGGTTGATGTCTGGTTGCGATGAGTTTTGGTGTTGCTGATGTTGTTGCTGTTGTTGATTAAGTTGTCATTTTTGTTGTTGTTGTTAGTTAAGTTGTATTTTTGGTTTGTTAATGTCTGGTTGCGATGAGATTTAGTGTTGTTGCTGATGTTCTTGTTGTTGTTGAGTTGTCATTTTTGTTGTTGTTGTTAGGTAAGTTGTATTTTTGGTTTGTTAATGTCTGGTTGCGATGAGATTTAGTGTTGTTGCTGATGTTGTTGTTGTTGTTGAGTTGTCATTTTTGTTGTTGTTAGCTAGGTAAGTTGTATTTTCGGATGAACATACGCACGTAGTTGTTGAATTGGATTCACTGTCTGTTGTTGTTAGACTTATTGCTGTTGGAAATGTTGTTGGTCGGACAATGTTGCTATTAGATGAGTGGTTGTTTGACATGTTTTTACTACACATGTAGTTGCTAAAATTACGAATGTAGTTGCTAGAGATGTTGTTATGATATGACACATGCTAATATAGAATGTATGTTGTTTCAGCAAGCAGAAATGTTGCCCAAAAGGTCTGATAATGAAACATCATTAATTTTATCTGATTTCTAACAAAAGCCTTTACAATAACTAATAGAACAAATAAAACGTTATTTATTTGCAGGTTTGTCGCTGATCAACGACCGTCGTCATTCCCATCCCCTGCTTATTTTTGTATGTATTTATTTATTATATTGCTGTTATTATCATTGTTTTTTTGTTTATTCTATTGTTGTTATTATCATTGTTTTTTGTTTATTCTTTTGTTGTTATTATCATTGTTTTTTGTTTATTCTATTGTTGTTGTTATCATTGTTTTTTGTTTATACTATTGTTATTATTATCATTGTTTTTTATTTATTCTATTTTTGTTATTATCATTGTTTTTTTGTTTTCATTTTTAATTGTTGTTGTATTATTGTGTCTGTTTTTTGTAGTAGGGCTTGGGAAATCTTTATTTAGATAAGGAATCATGTAATCAAACACTCGTGATCAAACCAATCAGTTTTCATCATAATCAATTATCCTTTCAACCGCCAACTTTCGAACCGGCTTTCAACAACCGACTTTGGTTGGGCAACATCCAACTTCAACACTTCTATAACCAACAATCAATCTCAACATTTCTTTTCCCACCAACAACAACACAACCTGCCAACAACCAATCTCAACACGGCCTGCCAGCGACCAATCTCAACACTACCCTCCAACAACCAATCTCAACACTACCTGCCAACAACCAATCTCAACACTATGTACCTGCCAACAACCAATCTCAACCCTTCAATCATCAAAAATCTTAATTCTCAACATTTCCTTACCCGCCAACAACCAATATCAACATTACCTGCCAACAACCAATCTCAACAATACCTGCCAACATCCAATCTCAACAATACCTGCCAACATCCAATCTCAACCTGCCATAACCAATCTCAACCCTTCAATCATCAAAAATCTTAAATCTCAACATTTCCTTACCCGCCAACAACCAATATCAACATTACCTGCCAACAACCAATCTCAACAATACCTGCCAACATCCAATCTCAACAATACCTGCCAACAACCAATCTCAACACTATGTACCTGCCAACAACCAATCTCAACCCTTCAATCACCAAAAATCTTAAATCTCAACATTTCCTTTCCCGCCAACAACCAATCTCAACATTACCTGCCAAAAACCAATCTCAACAATACCTGCCAACATCCAATCTCAACAATACCGCCAACATCCAATCTCAACAATACCTGCCAACATCCAATCTCAACCTGCCATAACCAATCTCAACAATACCTGCCATAACCAATCTCAACAATACCTGCCAACATCCAATCTCAACAATACCTGCCAACAACCAGTCTGAACAATACTTGCCATAACCAATCTCAACACTATCTGCCATAACCAATCAATCTCAACTACCTGCCATAACCGATCTCAACACTACCTGCCGTAACAACCGATCTCAACACTACCTGCCATAACCAATCTCAACACTTACATACCTGCCAACAAACAAGCTAACCACCAATCTCAATATTCTACAAATATTCAGATCCAACATCTACCAGTATCACCATCAACTTTCTATCTCAATGTTGTCTATAAACTGCGTGTATCAGTTTGATGATTGAAGTAAGTTTCTTTATATTTTCATTCTCAAAATTATCATGGTAAACTTGAAGGTTTCTCACTCTCTACTGTTCCATTACATGTTCACCATTGGCCCCCATCTTGTGATTTATAAGAAGATTGAAGAAAGAAGAACACCAACTGAAGAACCAATTATCAACTTATGAGAAGAAAGAAGAACATCAACTGATTATCAACTTATGGCCAATGGTGAATAGGATTGGATGGCTACGTCGAAACAGTCCCGAACAATTGGGCTGTGCTTCTGGATCAACGAGTTGTTGAAGTGTGTGTGGAAGGTTTGTGATAGTTCGGTGACTTTATTCCACCTGAACTTTTTCTTTATTTAATCAATCTTATGTATGCGAGTGATGTGAGTGAGAGTTAGTCAGTCAAGTAGTTTAACTGATCGTTATGTTTAGTATTTTTGCGGGTTTAGTTTGGCAGCAGTTAAATGAGCTATGTACCGTACGTTTAGTTAGTCGGTCGTTCGAATAAGTTTTATTTAGTTCAGTTTGTTAGTGTATTGAATGTAGTACAGTTTAGTTTGTCAATAGAAATGTGTCAGAAGGTTGTCGTATTCTCTTCGTTAAGCCATGGAGTAGGTCGAATTTTTCGATTAAGTGATCTTCAGTTGAGATGATCGAATAAGTGATCTCCAGTTCGTTTTGTCAATCCAATTGGTGATTTTAGTGGTCTTGAATTTAGTTAGTTGTCTAATTCATTTGAAAGGTCTTGAATTTAGTTAGTTGTCTAATTCATTTGAAAGGTCTTGAATTTAGTTAGTTGTCTAATTCATTTGAAAGGTCTTGAATTTGGTCAGTTGTCTTAAAAGTCGTTTGAGTGGACTTGAATTTAGCTTGTGAATCGTTCTTATAAAAACGGTTCAGTTTGTGAGTCCAAGTTATCGTGAACATCAATTGAGATTATCAGTCGCACTAATGATCTTCAGTTAAGTTGTCGAATAAGAGTACTGCCGATTTAATCATCGAATAAGAGAACTACTGGTTTATCATTGGCCAAAGGATAGTAAGCCGCTTAAGTTATCTTGAATTTAATTAGTCATTCGGTGGTTTCGAATTAGTCAATAAAGTCTTTGTCTTGAATTAAATTTGTCGTTTATTGGCATTAAATTTGTCGGTTATTGGCCTTGAATTTAGCGGGTAAGACGTTTCATTGAAATTAGTTCACTTTTTATTCGGTTAATTAATCTTTATTTTAGCTTGTCAATCAAATAAGTTATTTTCAGTTCTCTTTTTCGTCCAAATAGGTATGGTTAGCTTGTTAGTCAAGGTCGATGCAGCTGAACAAGTTTCAGTTTGAAGATACCTGATTCGACTCAAAAACCAGTCTAGGTGGTAAATCGTGTTTCTTAAGATGTAAAGGTATCATCCGGTCTAGTTGTAGTGGGAAAATCATTGCTCTTGCTGGAATCTTCAGGCTAGTTCGTGACTCGTGAGTTGTAAAAGGTATCTTCAGTTTATTTGGCGAGTCGTTTAAAGTGTCAGTCTAGAGTGGTCTAGTTAGTAAAACGGAATAGGAAATATCTTAAATCTAGCGGTAGTGGGTAAATAGTTGATAAGATCTTCAGTCCAATTCGGAAGTCGCAAAAAGTATCATCAGTTCAGTTAGTGGTTGTTTAGTCCTGTACCAGTATGTATCAGCAAAATGTATCTACTGTGTAGTTGGTGAGTCGTGAAATGTATCTTCAGACTAACTAATAAGTCGTGAAAGGCATCTCCGATTAAATGGTGGTGGGTAAGCCGTTAATGGGGTGTTCAGTCTACATAATTAGGGAGTCCTGAAAGGTATCTTCAGCGTTGTTGGTGAGTCGTTGACAATTTTTCAGCCTAGTTAGTAAGTCGTGAAAAGTATCCTCGGTCTAATAGTTGTAGTGGGTAAATCGTTGAAGTTTACTCTGGTTGGTAAGTCGTAAAAGGTATCTCGGTTTAGTTGGTGAGTCGTAAAAGGTATCTACAGTATTGCTGGTGAGTCAAAAGGTATCTCAGTTTGTTTGGTAAGTCGTGAAATGTATCTACAGTGTAGCTGGTGAGTCATAAAAGATATCTCAGTTTAGTTAATAAGTCGTAAAAGGTATCTCAGTTTAGTTAGTAAGTCGTGAAATGTATCTCAGTGTAGCTGGTGAGTCATAAAAGGTATATCAGTTTAGTTGGTCTTCTTAAAAGGTATCTCAGTGTAGTTGGTAAATCGTGAAAAGTGTCTCAGTCAAGTTGGTGAGTTGTGAAATGTATCTACAGTGTAGCTTTGTGAGTCATAAAAGGTATCTCAGTTTAGTTGGTGGGTCGTAAAAGGTATCTCAGTTTAGTTAGTGGGTCGTAAAAGGTATCTCAGTTTAGTTGGTAAGTCGTGAAATGTATCTACAGTGTAGCTTTGTGAGTCATAAAAGGTATCTCAGTTTAGTTGGTGGGTCGTAAAAGGTATCTCAGTTTATTTGGTGGGTCGTAAAAGGTATCTCAGTTTAGTTGGTAAGTCGTGAAATGTATCTACAGTGTAGCTTTGTGAGTCATAAAAGGTATCTCAGTTTAGTTGGTGGGTCGTAAAAGATATCTCAGTTTAGTTGGTGGGTCGTAAAAGGTATCTCAGTTTAGTTGGTAAGTCGTGAAATGTATCTACAGTGTAGCTTTGTGAGTCATAAAAGGTATCTCAGTTTAGTTGGTGGGTCGTAAAAGGTATCTCAGTTTAGTTGGTGGGTCGTAAAAGGTATCTCAGTTTAGTTGGTAAGTCGTGAAATGTATCTACAGTGTAGCTTTGTGAGTCATAAAAGGTATCTCAGTTTAGTTGGTGGGTCGTAAAAGATATCTCAGTTTAGTTGGTGGGTCGTAAAAGGTATCTCAGTTTAGTTGGTAAGTCGTGAAATGTATCTACAGTGTAGCTTTGTGAGTCATAAAAGGTATCTCAGTTTAGTTGGTGGGTCGTAAAAGATATCTCAGTTTAGTTGGTGGGTCGTAAAAGGTATCTCAGTTTAGTTGGTAAGTCGTGAAATGTATCTACAGTGTAGCTTTGTGAGTCATAAAAGGTATCTCAGTTTAGTTGGTGGGTCGTAAAAGGTATCTCAGTTTAGTTGGTGGGTCGTAAAAGGTATCTCAGTTTAGTTGGTAAGTCGTGAAATGTATCTACAGTGTAGCTTTGTGAGTCATAAAAGGTATCTCAGTTTAGTTGGTGGGTCGTAAAAGATATCTCAGTTTAGTTGGTGGGTCGTAAAAGGTATCTCAGTTTAGTTGGTAAGTCGTGAAATGTATCTACAGTGTAGCTTTGTGAGTCATAAAAGGTATCTCAGTTTAGTTGGTGGGTCGTAAAAGGTATCTCAGTTTAGTTGGTAAGTCGTGAAATGTATCTACAGTGTAGCTGGTGAGTCATAAAATGTATCTCAGTTTAGTTGGTGGGTCGTAAAAGGTATCTCAGTTTAGTTGGTGGGTCGTAAAAGGTATCTCAGTTTAGTTGGTAAGTCGTGAAATGTATCTACAGTGTAGCTTTGTGAGTCATAAAAGGTATCTCAGTTTAGTTGGTGGGTCGTAAAAGGTATCTCAGTTTAGTTGGTGGGTCGTAAAAGGTATCTCAGTTTAGTTGGTAAGTCGTGAAATGTATCTACAGTGTAGCTTTGTGAGTCATAAAAGGTATCTCAGTTTAGTTGGTGGGTCGTAAAAGGTATCTCAGTTTAGTTGGTAAGTCGTGAAATGTATCTACAGTGTAGCTGGTGAGTCAAAAGGTATCTCAGTTTAGTTGGTAAGTCGTAAAAGGTATCTCAGTTTAGTTGGTGGGTCGTAAAAGGTATCTCAGTTTAGCTGGTAAGTCGTGAAATGTATCTACAGTGTAGCTGGTGAGTCAAAAGGTATCTCAGTTTAGTTGGTAAGTCGTAAAAAGTATTTCAGTTTAGTTGGTGGGTCGTAAAAGGTATCTCAGTTTAGTTGGTAAGTCGTGAAATGTATCTACAGTGTAGCTGGTGAGTCAAAAGGTATCTCAGTTTAGTTGGTAAGTCGTAAAAGGTATCTCAGTTTAGTTGGTGGGTCGTAAAAGGTATCTCAGTTTAGCTGGTAAGTCGTGAAATGTATCTACAGTGTAGCTGGTGAGTCAAAAGGTATCTCAGTTTAGTTGGTAAGTCGTAAAAAGTATTTCAGTTTAGTTGGTGGGTCGTAAAAGGTATCTCAGTTTAGTTGGTAAGTCGTGAAATGTATCTACAGTGTAGCTGGTGAGTCAAAAGGTATCTCAGTTTAGTTGGTAAGTCGTAAAAGGTATCTCAGTTTAGTTGGTAAGTCGTAAAAAGTATTTCAGTTTAGTTGGTGGGTCGTAAAAGGTATCTCAGTTTAGTTGGTAAGTCGTGAAATGTATCTACAGTGTAGCTGGTGAGTCAAAAGGTATCTCAGTTTAGTTGGTAAGTCGTAAAAGGTATCTCAGTTTAGTTGGTAAGTCATAAAAGGTATCTCAGTTTAGTTGGTAAGTCATAAAAGGTATCTCAGTTTAGTTGGTAAGTCATAAAAGGTATCTCAGTTTAGTTGGTGAGTCGTAAAAGTTATCTACAGTGTTCTGGTGAGTCATAAAGGTATCTCAGTTTAGTTGGTAAGTCAGCCACTTAACTTGTTAGTCAGTCAAACAACCGCAACAGCATCAGTTTCAGTTATGTGAATCAATATATTCTGCAGTCCAGTCAGTTATGAGTTCAATCAGTTATAATTCACATGAAAAATATAATTTATGAATTTAATCAGTTATATGTATCTTACATGAAATATATAAGTTATGAATTCAATCAGTTATACATAGTTTCATGAAAATGAAAAATATAAGTTATAAATTTTATCAGTTTTTATCTTAAATAAAAATATATAAACTCATCACAAATAAAAATACATAAACTCATTACGGTATTGCCTTGCAGGTTCCACTGGGAATCCACCACCCCAACCTCCTGGTCGTCGTCAACACATCAGTCCGTCAGGTTCGGACTCGGACTATAACCACCACCAGTCAATGGTGGTATGGATGGAGTGTGTGAGGTACCGCAAGGCAAAATTACAAAACCCAGTAATTTTTCTAGAATTTTTACTTAACGCTAAATTTTTCTGTCACCAAAAATATATTCCATATGAAGTTTTACTGTTCGTCAACCCCCGATTACCTATCGTAAGGCTGGCTTGTCCGAGCGGGAGCGAGGACAAGCGCGTTAGGCCCGCGCAGCGGTGTTATTTCAGTGGTCACCCACTTCATAAAAGTTAGTGTATGGGAAAAATTACTGGGGTTTGGAAATATGCTACCGCAAGTACAGTGCCAGAGTTTTGTTATTATTTTGGTTATTCCTTGTTGTTAGTGGAAATAGCTATGCGTGATCGTCATGTGCACTAAGGGGTGGGATAAGTGGAATTCCCCCTCTTTTGGGGTTTCAAAAAGTTGAGTTTGTTCCTCAAGGTGTTGGTAAGACGGCCTAAATTCTGCCAATCCCCCCTCTTTGGATGTTGGGCTCGTCTGCCATGCTAGTGAGTGATAGTCGATTATATTCGAGTAACAAATTGGTGGAATTAGTTTTTTCAAGGTGTAGGTTGAATGGCTTCAAAACTGTGATCTATTCTTATTTTAAACATTCATCTCCCTTTGAAGAATTTGCTCGTCCGACAGCCTCCACCCCTTTTAACCGTGTTCCCTAAAGTGTAGATAAAATAGCCTCAAACTGAAGACCGATTACTTGTCTTCAGATAAAAGATCTTTTTCCTTTGGGTAGGTTGGCTAAAAATTTTCTTTCCATTAGATGGGTTGACTAAAAAATCTCTTTCCTTTGGGTGATTTGGCTAAAAATTCTCTTTCCTTTGGGTGGGTTGGCTAAAAATTCTCTTTCCTTTGGGTGGGTAGGCTAAAAAATCTCTTTCCTTTGGGTGGGTTGGCTAAAAATTCTCTTTCCTTTGGGTGGGTTGGCTAAAAATTCTCTTTCCTTTGGGTTGGTTGGCTAAAAAATAGCTTTCCTTTGGGTGGGTAGGCTAAAAATTATCTTTCCTTTGGGTGGGTTGGCTAAAAAATAGCTTTCCTTTGGGTGGGTAGGCTGAAAATTATCTTTCCTTTGAGTGGGTTGGCTAAAATTATCTTTCCTTTGGGTGGGTTGGCTAAAAATTCCCTTTCCTTTGAGTGGGTTGGCTAAAAGTTATCTTTCCTTTGGGTGGGTTGGCTAAAAATTCTCTTTCCTTTGGATGGATTGACTAAAATTCTCTTTCCTTTGGGTGGGCTGGCTAACGGATAGTAAACTGTTCCGTTTTGGGCCTTGTTCCGGGTCCTACATACCTGCCCCCACTTTGTGCACTATCAAGAGTATTGTTATTCGCGTTTATGAACGAAGAAATTGTTCTCCGCCCCGTTCCGGTTTTCATATCTTGATTCAATACCCTGGTAACTTTTGGAAGTTTTAGAAAACTGCTAGTTTCTACAAACACGCTAGTATTGCTCCGCCCTTTTCCTATATGTATATGAATCGGATGGGAGACGTAAAAGGTCTTAAAGGTTTTCATGAAATGGACTAGACCGCCCAACCCCCACTTGTAGATATTCTTTTCCCTTTGGAGACTAGGGCTCGTAGACCGGTCTCAATGAAGTGTGATATCCCACCACCAGAAAAATCTAATTATCAAACTTGATAATTATGTGGTAAATGTCCATTTCTAAAAACTTCTGCGCTAGACCCCGATGTTCCCTAGCATGACGATGACCATGGCGAATTTCCATATAATAAGCACAACAAAAAATAAGCAGCATGTGTATCTTTGCCTCTCCCTATCTAACAAAGCGTCACCCTCAGCCTATAATGTTCCTTGGAATACTCAACCGGTGATAGAGCGGGATTTTTTCATGGCGAATTTCAAAGTCAAAAAGACTTCCTTTATTTCAATCAACTGTCAAAAATACATCCAGTGCTCATGAAATTATCCCGACACTCCTCTGTATTCCATCGGTCATTATAGATTATACCTCATGTATCGTGCTATAATTTTACTTTGTGTAAAACTTTTCCATACCACTAATATTTCGTTCATTGTATGAACGAATTCCTTGAGAACTGGGAATTTCGTACGCGTATGGCCATTGTTACACATGAAAGTATAATTTGCAGGATGCGTGCGGTAAACTAATGTTTTTCATATTATAGCATTATCATTTGATTAGGAAACTCGTTTCGAAAAAAAACCCGCCATTTTCGAACCTCCGTAACAGACACTAGCGGACGAGAAGAGGTGGGAAAAGTGGAATTCCCCCCTCTTTGGCCTTTTCAAAAAGTAGAAGTTAGTCCCTAAAGTGTAGGCACAAAATGACCTGAAAACTGCCGGATCCCCCCTCTTTGGCAACATTCCCTACCTTTGGAAGATTGGCTCGTCCGCCAGTGGTAACAGACTTCCATGGTTGTATTTACAAACATTCGCAATGTAGTTTGGCCTGGGAGAAATGGCGGGCTTTCAAAATCAGTCTCCTAATTAACTGAGAATGCTATACATTAACTGTAACTTGGAGTTGGAATAATAAAATCGGATCGGTTGAGGGTTATATATTTCATAGATGCTGAGGGTGAACGCCATATAACCCCATGTTAATTTTTGTGCATTTACTCCCTTTGTGAAACTTTGCCCATATATTTGTAAAGCTGATTCTGTTCCCTGAATTTTCAAGGCTGGCATTGTGGATTCGGGGGAAATCGGCTCAGTTTTACTCATGCATGGATGGAGGTTTACAACGGGAAAAATCATGAAAAAATGCATGGGGTTTACACACTTTCCTTCCCGGGGACTCCAGTTGAATAGGAGTGTAAAACGCAGTGTACTAGTGAATCAAAAATATAATTATTTCAAAATTACATTCAAAATCTTTTATCTTGCTGATTACCGGATAACCAAAAAAAATTCAACGGTGACTTATTACACTGGTTTCTCTCCTACTCAACTTGGTTCTTTGGGACTTCCATTTTTATCAAGCTTAGCAGCACTCGCTGTTTTGCTTGGTAAAAACTGGTAAAAATTTTGTACCCGAAATGGAATTGTATATGGGTTTGCCAAAATGTGCATTTAAGTTCAACGACAGCCACTGATGTCTTGAAACATTAGGTTTCTCGTGAAACATCAGGTTGGGCTCGTTAGATTCTTACCAGTGGAAGGAATTCACACTTTTTTCATCACACCTTGAATAGAAATGCATAGGAAGCTAATGAACGTTTTGGGTCCATGTTTTACAATTCTGAATGGTGATGTTCTAACTAATTTTCGTTCTGAAACAGTTTGACAAAACGTGCTCGGCTCGTGGGGTTTCGCACGTAAAGAAGGCCTTAACCAAGTATGAGAAACAATGGAATATGCGTTTCAACTGTCTTAAAAAGGTTTTGAATCAACATTATCGTACATCTATGATTGGCCTGAAAGGGGGGGGGGGCTTACTTACCACATACTTACACGAAACGTAACCTGGACAACAAATTGTAATAACGAGACTTAATCACTCGTCTATTCATTCCATCAAAAGCCGACTCACTTTTCAACTCACCATGATAATGTTGTTACAAAAATGTTAAACCAACAATATCAAGTGGGTGACTGCCGAACACATATTGGTAACGAAACAATCACTCTTTCACCCACTCAATCACTCGCTCACTCACTCTTTCAGTCACTCACTCTCGCTTTCTCTGTTTCACTCACTCACTCAATCACTCACTCACTCACTCTCTCTTTCACTCACTCACTCACTATTTCATTCACTCACTCACTCTTTCACTCAATCACTCACTCACTCTCTCTTTCACTCTTTCACTCACTCACTCATTATTTCATTCACTCACTCAATCACTCGCTCACTCACTCTTTCAGTCACTCACTCACTCAATCACTCACTCTTTCAATCACTCACTCACTCACGCAGCCAATAAATTAGCACGTGGAAAAAATGGTTTGAAAATCAGTTTCATGATGTTTTGATCGTCGCTAACGTGCATCGCATCTTGAGAAAAAAATTATTCTCAACGCGCTATCTTTGTTTATTTTGTAACGTATCAAAACGGGTTCTTAGTTTTTTTTGATATTATAACAAGATAACATAACATGACTACTCATAAAAAAATGCCCGCCCTCTCAAACTGTTGTGGCGTGCGAAAATTTCACACCGATAAAATCTGGCTGCTCGCGTTTTTTTACACGACGACTTTGAACGAGTTTTAGAATTGTTGTTGGCGATACACTTACTTGTAAATACAATAACAGACTTCTTACATCAGTAAATACAATAACAGACTACTTACATCAGTAAATACAATAACAGACTTCTTACATCAGTAAATACAATAACAGACTTCTTACATCAGTAAATACAATAACAGACTACTTACATCAAACACATGAAGAATCGCCACACTCCATCGCCGTTATTCCGATGTTCGTTTAGAACGTTTATGTAGCCTTATCAGGGTTTCTTGTTACACATTTTTTCCCAGCAGGATATAGTACATTTGTAGGAATTTATGGACACCCCACAAACTGAAAGCCCACGTCTACGATCACTAGCGGACGAGGCACACCTCCAAAGGGAGGGGAATTTTTCCAAAGACGGGGGGAATTGGCAGTTTTTAGTTCATTTTACCTACACCTTAGGGAACAACTTCTACTTTTTGAAACCGCCAAAGAGGGGGGGAATTCCACTTTTCCCTCCCCTTCTCGTCCGCCATTGTCTACGATTAAATCATATAGTCTGTCCCGGGATTCTGGTTAGCCCAAAACTTTGGCGCGCAGTTTGAATTCAAAACTGTTTTGTAGCGCTCAGTCAGAATAATTCTTGTAACAAAACTAATTAGAAGACGACGTACCGAAAACGCTCTCGTAGTCGCTTTACAGACACCCATAAACACTAAATATAAAATTAGAGTTAAAACACCTAGGAACAATGAATAAATCAAGTCATGTGTTGGCGGTAGTGAAAACAGCTCCGTTATAGAGATGTTATGAAAAACAGCACGTTATGTCTTGAACATAAATTCCTTACTAAAAAAAAATCGACTGTCAAAATGTTTTTCTACATTTTCTCGCCAATGTGTTATTTCAAAAGTTCTACTTAGACTTGTCGCAATAATTTTTAAATGGCCCTAAAGAAGGGTACTGATTTTATTACTAATGTTATTGTTGTTGTTGTTGAATGGGTGGCGTTCAAATTTTTGCCACCTAAATTATTGTATAGAATTTTTAATCAGTTCTTCAGTTGTTCTCACGTTCGACGCAAATGTAGGAAAACCGGATTGCACGTTGGAATTACAATAAAAACTGATAACTGAATTTTTTTATTCTTATGAAATCAATCAAAATCAATTTTGCATTACAGTCTGGCGATACCAAGGTCCATTCAGTAAGGCAGTCAGTTCGTCAATCAGTCAGTCAGTCAGTAAGGCAGGCAGTCAGTCAATCAGTCAGTCAAACAGTCGGTCAACTAGTCAGTCAGTCTATCAGTTCCTCCGTCAATTCATCCAGCAGTAATCAATTCGGCTATAAATCGGTCATAATAACAATTTATCAAGTATTCAGATTAAAAATTTAGTCAATCAGTCAGTTTTTTCATAACTGCGACACCTATACGTCGTAA
>OZ038448.1:20450462-20453151 GCA_964036265.1 Daptonema setosum
TTCGTTGTTGTTGTTGTTGTTGTTGTTGTTGTTGTTGTTGTTGTTGTTGTTGTTGTTGTTGTTGTTGTTGTTGTTGTTGTTGTTGTTGTTGTTGTTGTTGTTGTTGTTGTTGTTGTTGTTGTTGTTGTTGTTGTTGTTGTTGTTGTTGTTGTTGTTTGTAGTTGTTGTTGTTGTTGTTGTTGTTGTTGTTGTTGTTGTTGTTGTTGTTGTTGTTGTTGTTGTTGTTGTTGTTGTTGTTGTTGTTGTTGTTGTTGTTGTTGTTGTTGTTGTTGTTGTTGTTGTTGTTGTTGTTGTTGTTGTTGTTGTTGTTGTTGCTGTTGTTGTTGTTGTTGTTGTTGTTGTTGTTGTTGTTAGTTTGCGGAAACAACGTAGGAGATCAGGGCTTAATAATGTATGGGGATCTCCTAACTAATTTTCTTGCTGAAACAGTTTGGCAAACGGCAACTTAAAAAAGGCATTAACCAAGTTTATTAAAACAATGCAATGTGCGTTTCAACTGTCTTAGAAATGTTAAATCAACATTATCGTACATTTAAGACTGGCCTGAAAGGGAGACTTACTTATCACATAAATACACGAAACGTAACTTGAATAACAATTTATAATAACGAGACTCACACGCTCGTCTATTCATTCAATCAACAAGAAAAGCATTATTCTCCAACGCTCTTTATTTTTTTAATTCAGACGTATCAAAATGGGTTCAGAGATTTTTTGATGTTATAACGATATAATATAACATTGGCCGCCCTATTCAAACTGTTGTTGCATGCGCAAAATTTCACACCGATAAAATCTGTACCCTCACGTTTTTTTTCAAATCTCAATTTGACTTTGGACGAGTTTAATGATTGTTATTCGCGATAAAATTACTTGTATATACAATAACAGACTATTTACATCACTAGCGCACGAGAAGGGGTGGGAAAAGCGAAATTCCCCCCTCTTTGGCGACTTCAGAAAGTGGAATTTGTTCTCTAAGGTGTAGGTAAAATGGCCTAATTAATGATGATTCCCTCTTCTTTGGGAAGATTCCCCTCCCTTTGGAGGATTAACTCGTTCGCCAGTGATTTACATCGGACACATGAAGAATCACCGCTTCATTGCTGTTATTCCGATGTTCGTTTCGTTTAATAAGATGAACATATAAAATTATAGCGCAACAATTTAGTACATTAAAATTAATGTTATCTTGCTAACTTATTTAGAGAATTAATTTCGAAAACCAAAAAAATCAGAAAACTTTTCCTATGGCGTTTCGTCCAAGTCATCCAAGTCATTCAAAACGTGAAGCCTATTCAAGGTTTCTTGTTCAAAAAAATTTCCCAAGTTGGAAAGCTTGGTCAAGGTATCTTGATATAATAAAACTATTCCTATAAACCCCGTTACGCAAAACTGAAGCAGCTTGTTAGTCAAGAGTATTTTGGCGCGCAATTTGAATTCAAATCTGTTTTGGCGCGCTTTCAAATTTCCGAGAAAAAAAACGGACACCGTACGAACATTCCGCTCATTTCATTGTAAAGCCCGTATGTTGTTTCTGCAAGCAAAAATATTGACCAAAACTTCTGATAATGAAACATCAGACAATCAGTGTTAACACACACATCAATCATCATCACCCCATCACAGGCTTTACGATAACATGAGCGGAATGTTCGTACGGTGTCCGAGTGTCATGTCAATGTGTTTTTTCTCGAGAATTTGAAAGCCCGCCAAAACAGATTTGAATTTAAATTGAGCGCCAAAATACTTTTGACTAACAAGAACCCCTGGATAGACTATAGTGTACATTTGCAGGAATTTTAGGGACACCACACAAACTGAAAGCTCATATCTATAGTGCGTTTATTGGGTTACGACTTTCTGGGATATTCACACAACAACCTTTCCATCACGCCTAAATAGTATGAACGTCTTGTCCGTTAGACAACAGAGTATTAAAATTAACCATAAAAAATGCCACCACATTCTGCATGATCCTAACTTGCTCTTTCAGTCATTGAAAAACATTAATTTTAATTGAAACATGCATTTCAACGGCATTGAATTGAGAGTGAGGGAAAGGTTTTACAGAAAAACTGTCCCAGAAAACAGTCGTACCCAAATAAACGGAGTATACGATTAAATCACACACCCATATCTAGAGTGCTGTAACAATTATTGTGAAAACCGCAATTGTTTTGATTCCCATTCCTACTTGAAGTATGCATTACAGCTATTGGGAATTGTAAAATATCTATTATAGCTATTGGGAATTGTAAAATATGTATTATAGCTATTGGGAATTGTAAAATATGTATCATACATAGCTATTGGGAATTGTAAAATATATATTATAGCTATTGGGAATTGTAAAATATGTATTATAGCTATTGGGAAATGTAAAATATGTATTATAGCTATTGGGAATTGTAAAATATGTATTATAGCTATTGGGATTTGTAAAATATATATTTTAACTATTGGGAATTGTAAAATATGTATTATAGCTATTGGGAATTGTAAAATATGTATTATAGCTATTGGAAATTGTAAAATTACTATTTCGGTATAAGCCTTTATTTAACGTAAACTTCAAGTTATTTTAACCTCCTTAAAATGGGTACGAAAACAACTTTCAACTTATGTATAATTATTGAGAACTTTCAGAATTACTCTTTCCGAACACTCTTCCTTATCTTGCCCGTAA
>OZ038448.1:20453351-20460851 GCA_964036265.1 Daptonema setosum
GAAAAAAAGTTTGTATTTGTAATAAACCCGCTGCAATATGATTGAAATCAGACCTGAGTAGTAACAAATATGGCAGTTAACAATACAAAAGTTCCGTACATATTCACATACAGTAATGCTAACGCATCTGAGCTCCGAAATTGAATAATGGTATATATGAACAATCGATAACATTAACTTTGTGTCATTGGTATAGAATCTGGCTAACATTTTCAGCTACAGATTCACGTCGAAGACGCAAACAATTTCTCGCAAAACCACTTCTCACGGCTGAAACAAAAATGACGAAAAATACAATAACTCATATCAAATGTCTTGTTTTATGAATAGGGACGTTGTGTCGTTATATATTTGTTGACTGAAAAGTTGTGCCAGAAGCTGTTTCATATAGTCACCAACTTTCATCAACAAATTTCGTCAACTATATACTTTCAAGGAAAACTTTACTTCAGGATAGGTTTGGAAAATGTTTACAAGTTATAACGCGTTACACTGACTTGCATATGAACAATAACTTTATTTATTAATGAAAAATTTCCTCTCAATGAAAGTATTCTTCAACTTTTCACAGAAAATAAGTTTGTTAGGTTAGTTTTACACGAAAATGGAAGGACTCGTTAAAAACTTTGTGCAAACAAATCACTCAAACTTGATTGTATTTTCAGTATGGCGAACAGTTCAAGTGCTCTGTGTGCCAAACGATCCGTCGAAGTGAGCACCACCTGTCCACCGACATGCACCAACCATTCCCGGCTCCAACAATCGACTCAATTGAGTCTGTCCATAAAACAGTTGGTACCGTATACATATATAGTGAACTGTCGAACTTCTATTATGGGAGAATATTGAATGATCACTTTAGTTTTTTCGTTTATGAAGGAAATGTTATCGTTGCACAGACTGTACGTACTTTACTTGTAAAAATACAAGTCAGTACCATCTCTTCACGCGTAAAAAGATGGTATGATTTTTTTAGTAAGTCGACGAATAAATTTGTTTCTGCTTATCAATAACTAATTAATATACACATATTCGCATTTTGCAGTTTACGGCAGACATCGATTGTCCTGAATGCACTCGGCTCCATGGTCAAAAGAAGACAACACCGACGACCGTACAAGACTACTTCGTGTTCAATGACTATGATGTGTCAACACAAGCGCTAATTTTGACTCTACCAATTTTCGAGCAGTCAATGCACAACCCAACGGGACGATTCCAGAAACTTAACATTACGAACTTCGATTGTGACAACATCAAAATGCCGACCGCTGACGGGTTTACATATTGGAGAGGGCATCTGTGGTTTGTTTGCAGGCAAACACGCCACGAAGTGGCCATTATTATGTCTACCGTCGGGTCAGTAACAATGACAAACGGTTTATTCGAATCAGCGATGAAACAATCAGTCAACGCACCGTTATTTACAACAATTTCAGTGATATTCCTAAGGCGTACGTATTGTTTATTGAACGCTGTTGATCAAGAGTTACGCGCTATGGAGCTGTTATGTACATTCATAAGCCTGTTTGTATGTATATGTACATTCATAAGCCTGAAGCGTAAAGCATGAAAATCTTGTTTATCTTTCATGGTATGGTGCTGTTGTGTTATTTTATTAAATGTATGTTGAATTCATGTATGCATGCTTAACCAAGAGAATAAGTTTTGCCGTACCATACATACAAATAGACCATCCATTGTCACGGCAAATTTTTCAAACGACACAATTTTTCCGGCTATATAATTGCTTGCACATATTACTTGTGCAATACCAAAACGATTGGTTACTGCATACGCATGTTTTAATGTACATAAATGTATGTATTTATTTGCCCATTACTCATTACATAAGATGCTTACATCGCATAACTAATTCTTATCCAGACTTTTGTTTTTTTTGCAAACCTGCGTATGCAGCTTGCTTAATAATGACACAAAGTTAATGTTATCGATTGTTCATATATACCATTATTCAATTTCGGAGCTCAGATGCGTTAGCATTACTGTACATAGGTATGTATGTGAATATGTACGGAACTTTTGTATTGTTAACTGCCATATTTGCTACTACTCAGGTCTGATTTCAATCATATTGCAGCGGGTTTATTACAAATACAAACTTTTTTTCTTTCACTATCCAGGGTTCCTTGTTACCCAAAATGTGTGATTAATTTTTTTGCGCGTGAAAACTACATACTGTATCTAGGGCGCTTTAAAATTGTATTCAAAGTTGTCTAGATATCATAAGATGCACATAGGAAAGATACGGGGCTGAAACGTTCTGTGTAGAAACAGGATTTGTAAGAAAAAATTACTGGTTCTAACAAGATACCCTGATCATACAAATTTTGTTTTACGTGAAAACTACTGACATGTCATTATTCGTATCATGTTTATGTTCTTTATTGATATCACTAATATTATGTTATGTTTTTCATTAAAATATGACGCTACATAACTGTCATGCTCTATCAATTACATATAACAAAAAGTATAAATCACGGTGCGAACTTGAACAATGTTTTGCGTTATCACCGATGGTACATTTAGGAACACTTTCATATCAACGTCGAATGCCCGTTTTCTCCTCACTTATTGTTTTTCTTCCTCATCCGCTGGTAACATTCATTTATTCAAATGTCATATGCAAGCTATGCTGAAAACACTCAAAATAAAAACAGAAACGACTCAGAAATAAAAATAAAGTCCCATAACTAAAGACACGTGAATCTTTGAATATACGCATATATCAGCCGTAAAGCAAATTTTTCATCTAATATTTTTATAAATTCGAATGTAAAAAACATTTAATCAATCAACTGAAGTTGTAACAACATTTAATTGTTTTACCAGAAGTTGGTATTGTCGCATAAAGCAGTTATATAACACTTCCGTTCTAATTTGTGAGTAAAACTCGATCATTTTTTTGCAAAAGTCGTATTTGTCCAATTTACCCGATTTTCATGCATTTTCCCCCATAGTTACCCGATTTATCCTTCATAAACGAACGAATAGGGTGAGTTAAAGTAATTTAACGATGTTATATTTATCGAGGGTGTAAAATATCAAGTACAAATGTTTCATAGCTAATGGATAAAGTTGAGTAAAAACGGAAAAACACCGAAATTTCATGATTTTTTTCAAAAAATTGCCCGTAGCTCGAAAAAATGGGGCTATGTGGGGGGGGGGGGGGGGGTAGCACACGATTTTTTTGAAGGTCTACTATGTGGGCATCATCCCTCATACTCGGTTTGTCTGGATAAATCTTGAACTTTTTTTTATTTTGACATTTATGTCTGCAATTTGAAGATTTTTTCAAAAAAAGTTAATTTTCAAAAATTTCCAGGGTTTATTTTTATATCGATTATTTTGTCAAATGCTGTCAAATAGGGCTCAAAACACGCGTAAATAAGTCTAGTTTCATAATATGTAATCCATTTGGTGATTGGAAGCTTCTATCGCTGACGGCCGCCTGTCAAAGTGTCCGGATCGCATGGTGACGCATGCCCTCCACCAGAAATCGAAAAATCCGGATATTTCCGGTTTTGGGCAACTTTGAACCGAACGGTCATAGGGTAATGTTACACTACTATGGTAGGTTCCAAAACGCTGTATAACTCGATTTTTATAAGAGGGGCCACACTTCCCATACAACCTGTAGGTTTTCTCAGGCAAGGCGTTTTAAAAACTATAGCATTCGATTTGAACTGATTATAGATTTTCCTATAGCCTATCCAGGGTTCCTTGTTAGTGAAAAACCTTTTGGGGCGCAGTTTGAATTCAAATCTGTTTTGGCGCGTTTTCAAGATTTTGAAAAAAATACATTTTAAATAACATTTGAAAATTCCACTTAATTCATTGCATACGAGCGTGACAGGCACACAAAATTAAATTTTGATAACGAGAAACCCTGACCAAACTATAATTGGGTGAATTCTGCACATGATTCATATGTAATGGCTATTTGTCAGCTATATATTCTAGCAATGTTGCTCAAAATATTTATAAACCAATAGTGTATTAACAGAATACACATACAGTATTTATACTTACAGTTTCAAGGAAAACGGCTGAACAGTCTTTCAAATCTTATCCATTTAGGGTGCTTGCAGAATCCAAAGGAAAGTAAAATAGAATGTAAAATGGAAAGTAAAATGGAAAGTAAAATGGAAAGTAAAAAGGAAAGTAAAATGGAAAGTAAAATGGAAAGTAAAATGGAAAGTAAAATCGGTAAACCTAAAACCAAAAGAAAAATTTCAGGAAAAAAATTGACTTTTCGGTCAATTGGTTCACACATTTTACTTTTCATATTACTTTCTTCCTTTGAACTCTGAAAGCACCCTCACCAAAAGTTTTAATTCAGCGCAATAGTTCATAAAAATCATAAAAATCAAGAATGAGCTTAAAAATTATTAGTTAGAATGCTATTACGTTTCTTCCCGCTACGTAAGAGAATAGTTGACTGATTGCCATTAACTTATAGTGAGTAATTCTCTTTGTACTGTTCCGTTTTCGGTTGTTCATTATAATGATGGGTTTGTTGGACTGTTTTTCCACCTATGGGAAAGTTTAAATGAATACATACATAACGTTATCTTGTGGCGAAAAATATTGCTATGTACCCGCTACGCCTACTTATAAAGCCCGTATGTTGTTTCTGAAAACTAAAATCGTGTCCAAAACTTCTGATAATGAAACATCAGACAATCAGTTTTAACACGCACATCAATCATCATCACCATGCTCTAGTGTTAAACTATGATGTTAACCGAGTTGAGTTGAGGCTACTGATGTTTCATTATCAGATGATTGGGCAGTAAGTTTGCTTGCAGAAATAACATACGGGCTTTACATATTTATGTACAGAACCTATGCAATGAATCGAAACTGCAAATGGTTGGTCCATTTTTTATGCGAAAAAAAAGAGTATTTTTCAAAAACTTGAATGCATGTTTCTGCAGATTCAGATTCAAACTGCGCGCCAAAAACTTTTAGTGTAACAAAAACCCTGGATTAGCTATACTAAACGAGTTGGAATAAATAACGTTGTATTTATTAATAAAGTTATGTCTATTTAAAACGACGGAAAATACAGGCTAAAATAATAACTTATGATGAACAAAGCGATTGTATATAATTAATTTGAGGTCATTTAAAATAACCATGGTATTATTATGATTTTCTCAGTAGATTGAGTTCTTCATAACAAAATTTAAATGCACCGCTCTAATAACATAAACCTGCTTACAAATAATTTTCATCAGGAAAAATCAACCTTCAGTGACGTGTGGTGAACATGTTTTTATAAAAGCGTGGTTGCCTGTCTGATTGACTAGCCGAAGCCCACTGACTGACTGACTGACTGACCGACTGGCTGACTGACTGACTGACTGACTGATTAACTGATTGACTGATTGACTGAATGACTGAGTTACTGACTGACTGACTGACTGACTGACTGACTGACTGACTGCCCGATTGACTGACCCCCGTATTAATAGTGTTTGTCGAACAGCAGCGTGTTGCATAATGCAGATTTTATCGTAAAATAACAAGAACACTGTCTGGGGCATATTTATCTTGTGAAACGTGAACATTACTTTGTGACGTATTGATGTCGTAGTTAGGGAAAAAACTAACTGATTGACTGACTGACTGACTAAATGTAAATCTGACTACTTTGTAAATTGGTATTATGACCGAATTTATAGCCGAATTGATTACTGTCGTTCATATTGACTGAGTAACTGGCCGACATACTGACTAACTAGTTAACAGACTAACCGACGGATCGACATAACTGATTGACTGACTGCTTGACTGACTAAATGACTATGACTGACTGACTGATTGATTGATTGACTAACTGACTAACTGACAGACTGATTGACGGACTGACAAACTGAATGACTGCCTTACTGAATGGACCCTGGTATCACCGGACTGTAATGCAAAATAAGCCCTCCGATCAAAACCAAGATGATTTTGATTGATTTTCCTAAGAAATTAAATAAATCCAGTTATTTTTTTAATTCCAACACGCAATCCGGTTTTACTATGTATGAAACGTGAGACAAAACTGAAGAACTGATTAAAACTATACAATAAATTATGTGACAAAAATTGAAACCCCGCTCATTTAACAACAACAACAACAACGATAACAACAACAACAACAACAACAACAACAACAACAACAACAACAACAACAACGGCAACAACAACAACAACGATAACAAGAATAACAATAATTACAATAACATTAGTAATGAAATCAGTACCTTTCTTTAGGGCCATTTAGAAATTATTGCGACAGAATCTAAGTAGAACTTTTGAAATCACTTTTCGGCGGGAAAATATAGAAAAACATATTGATAGTCGATTTTCATTTAGGAAGGAACTTATGTTCGAGGCATAACATGCTGTTTCTCATTCTATAACGGAGATGTTTTCACTACCGCCAACACATGACTTGTTTGAATCATTGTTCCTAGGTGTTCTAACTTTAACTTTATGTTCATATTTATGGGTGTACACAAGCGGACGAAAAGGGGAGAAAAAAGTGGAATTTCCCCCTCTTGAAAAAGTGCAAATTTTTTCTTGAGGTATATGTAAAACGGCCTCGAAACTACAGACTCGCCTCTTTTTGATAAAGTTCCCCACCATCTGGAGGTTTGGCTCGTCAGCCAGTTTAGATTGTCTGTAATAACTAATAACAGTTCTACAACTACGAACACGTTTTCGGAACGTCCTCTTTTTAAGTATCGTTTGCGAGAAATACTTAGCAATATTCAGTGTGGGCAATACTAGAACAGAACAATAATGTTTTCATACATAGTTGTGTCGTAATAATTGGTTTTATAATACTGTGTGGAATATTTTGTGAATTTTGCCCGAAAGAATTTTTGAACTCCTCAATCAACTGCGGTGGTAACCGAATCATAAAATTTATTTTTACGAACAAGAAACTTAGACCAAACAATGAATAACTATGAATGTTACGTAAACATGCATTTGTTTACAGTACTTGTCTATAAAAAAACTGTCGCATTAATTGAAATCTTCGCTATTGAGAAAATATAGGTAAAAATAAATTTTGATCTGCGAGAATGATAACCGTGTTCGGAAACATAATAATAATTCGACAATTCCTATGAATTCCTACATAAGTAAAATATTGTATTCGAACTTAAAAGGAGGTTAAAATAACTTGAGATTTACGGGCAAGATAAGGAAGAATGTTCGGAAATAGTAATTCTGAAAGTTCTCAATAATTATACATAAGTAGAAAGTTGTTTTCGGACCCATTTAAGGAAATAATAAGTGTACAATTCCCAATAGCTACAATGCAGGAGGTAGCATACTTTAAGTAGGCATTGGAATCGAAAAGACTGCGGTTTTCATAGAAATTGTTATAGCACTCTATTTTTTAAGATATGGGTGTGTGATTTAATCGTATACTCCGTTTATTTTATTACGACTGTTTTCTGGGACAGT
>OZ038448.1:20465851-20513351 GCA_964036265.1 Daptonema setosum
AGTAGTCTGTTATTGTATTTACCGATGTAAGAAGTCTGTTATTGTATTTACTGATGTAAGAAGTCTGTTATTGTATTTACAAGTAAGTGTATCGCCAACAACAAATCTAAAACTCGTTCAAAGTCGTCGTGTAAAAAAACGCGGGGAGCCAGATTTTATCGGTGTGAAATTTTCGCACGCAACAACAGTTTGAGAGGGCGGGCTTTTTTTATGAGTAGTCATGTTATGTTATCTTGTTATAATATCAAAAAAAAACTAAGAACCCGTTTTCATACGTAACAAAATAAACAAATAAAGCGCGTTGAGAATAATTTTTTCTCGAGATGCGATGCACGTTAGCGACGATCAAAACATCATGAAACTGATTTTCAAACCATTTTTTTCAGGTGCTAATTTATTGGCTGCGTGAGTGAGTGAGTGATTGAAAGAGTGAGTGATTGAGAGAGTGAGTGACTGAAAGAGTGAAAGAGTGAGTGAGTGAATGAAATAGTGAGTGAGTGAGTGAAAGAGAGAGTGAGTGAGTGAGTGAGTGAAAGAGAAAAAGCGAGAGTGAGTGACTTAAAGAGTGAGTGAGTGATTGAGTGGGTGAAAGAGTGATTGTTTCGTTACCAATATGTGTTCGGCAGTCTCCCACTTGATATTGTTGGTTTAACATTTTTGTAACAACATTATCATGGTGAGTTGAAAAGTGAGTCGGCTTTTGATGGAATGAATAGACGAGTGATTAAGTCTCGTTATTACAAATTGTTGTCCAGGTTACGTTTCGTGTAAGTATGTGGAAAGTAATTCCCCCCTTTCAGGCCAATCAAAGACGTACGATAATGTTGATTCAAAACCTTTTTAAGACAGTTGAAACGCATATTCCATTGTTTCTTATACTTGGTTAAGGCCTTCTTTACGTGCGAAACCCCACGAGCCGAGCACGTTTTGTCAAACTGTTTCAGAACGAAAATTAGTTAGAACATCACCATTCAGAATTGTAAAACATGGACCCAAAACGTTCATTAGCTTTCTATGCATTTCTATTCAAGGTGTGATGAAAAAAGTGTGAACTCCTCCCACTGGTAAGAATCTAACGAGCCCAACCTGATGTTTCACGAGAAACCTAATGTTTCAAGACATCAGTGGCTGTCGTTGAACTTAAATGCACATTTTGGCATGACCCATATACAATTCCAATTCGGGTACAAAATTCTTACCAGTTTTTACCAAGCAAAACAGCGAGTGCTGCTAAGCTTGATAAAAATGGAAGTCCCAAAGAACCAAGTTGAGTAGGAGAGAAACCAGTGTACCAAGTCACCGTTGAATTTTTTTTGGTTATCCGGTAATCAGCAAGATGAAAGATTTTGAATGTAATTTTGAATTCGATTCACTAGTACACTGCGTATTACACTCCTATTCAACTTGAGTTCCCGGGAAGGAAAGTGTGTAAACCCCTTGCATTTTCTCATGAATTTTCCCGTTGTAAACCCCCATCCATGCACGAGTAAAACTGGGCCGATTTCTTGAATTCTCAAAGCCAGCCTTGCAAATTCAGGGAACCCAATCAGCTTTACAAATATTTGGGCAAAGTTTCACAAAGGGAATACATGCACAAAAATTAACATGGGGTTATATGGCGTTCACCCTCAGCATCTATGAAATATATAACCCTCAACCAATCAGATTTTATTATTCCAAGTTACAGTTATGGCATAACATTCTCAGTTAATTAGGAGACTGATTTTGAAAGCCCGCCATTTCTCCCAGGCCAAACTACATTACGAATGTTTGTAAAGCCCGTATGTTGTTTCTGCAAGCAAAAATAATGCCCAAAACGTCTGATAATGAAACATCACTAGCCTCAACTCAAATCGGTTGACACCATAGTTTTTAACACAGTGTAGCACAGAGTGATGATGATTGACGGGCGTGTTAACACTGATTGTCTGATGTTTCATTATCAGAAAATTTGGCCAATGATTTTGTTTGAAGAAAGAACATACGGGCTACAACCATGGAAGTCGGTTACTGAGGTTCGAAAATGGCGGGTTTTCGAAACGAGTCTCCTACTCAAGTGATAATGCTATTAAATATAAAAAATTAGTTTACCGCACGCATCCTGCAAATTCTACTTTCATGTAAAACAATGGCCATACGCGTACGAATTTCCCAGTTTTTCAGGGAATTCGTTCAGAAATTGAACGAAATGTTAGTGGTATGGAAAAGTTTTACACAAAGTAAAATTATAGCACGATACATAAGGTATATAGTCAAAAATGAATTACTGTTCCAAAAAGCTGCGTGAATTTTCGATAAACAATCTGATGTTTTGGGGGTCACATTTTTTTTCGATTAAGATTTCGTCGATAAAAGTGATTTCTCTTTCATGTACAGAGCAAATGTTCATAGACAAAAAATGTGACACCCTTAAACATCAGGTTGTTTATCGAGAATTCACGCAGCTTTTGGGAACAGTAATTCATTTTCGACTATAATCTATAATGGCCGATGGAATACAGATGAGTGTCGGGATAATTTCATGAGCACTGGATGTATTTTTGACAGTTGATTGAAATAAAGGAAGTTTTTTTGACTTTGAAATTCGCCATGAAAAAATACCGCTCTATCACCGGTTGAGTATTCCAAGGAACATTATAGGCTGAGGGTGACGCTTGTTAGATAGGGAGAGGCAAAGATACACATGCTGGTCATTTCTGTTGTTTTATGGAAATTCGCTATGGTCATCGTCATGCTAGGGAACATCGGTGACTAGCGCAGAAAACTTCAGGTATGGGCTTTGGGCATTTACCAAAGATATATTCTAAAAATGGGCATTGGACATTTACCACAGATATATTCTATTAAGTTTGAAAGGTAGATTTATCTGGTGGTGGGATTTCACACTTCATTGAAACCCGGTGTACGAGCCCATATTTTCCGAAGTGAAAAGAATATCTACAAGTGGGTGTTGGGCGGTCTAGCCCGTTCCACGAAAACCTTAAGACCTTCCACGTTTCCCATCTGATTCATTTATAAGAAAAGGGCGGAGCAATACTAGCATGTTTGTAGAAACTAGCAGTTTTCTAAAACTTCCAAAAGTTACCAGGGTATTGAATCAAGATATGAAAACCGGAACGGGGCGGAGAACAATTTCTTCTTTCGTAAACGCGAATAACAATACTCTTGATAGTGCACGAAGAATGGGGGGGGGGCAGGTAGGACCCGGAACTAGGCCCAACAAGGAACTGTTTACTATCAGTTAGCCAAAGGAAAGAGAATTTTTAGCCAAACCACCCAAAGGAAAGCGAATTTTTAGCCAACCCACCCACCGAAGGAAAGAGAATGTTTATCCAAAGACAAGGAATCGGTCTGCAGTTTGAGGCTATTTTATCTACACTTTGGGGAACACGGTTAAAAGGGGTGGGACTGCCGGACGAGCGAATTCTCTAAACGGGGGTGAATGTTTAAAATAAGGGTAGATCACAGTTTTGAAGCCATTCAACCTACTCCTTGAAAAACGTACACCTTGAAAAACGGAATTCCAACAATTTGTTACACGATTCTAATCGACTATCACTCACTAGCACTGGCGGACATTCAAAGAGGGGGAATTGGCAGAATTTAGGCCGTCTTACCTACACCTTAAGGAACAAACTCTACTTTTTGATTTGAAAACACCAAAGAGGAGGGAGTTCCACTTTTCCCACCCTTTCTTCTCCGCTGGTGCTCACTAGTGCACACGACGACAACGCATAGCTATTTCCAGTAAACAACAAGGAATACCCAAAATAATAATAAAACTCTGGCGCAACTTCCACACCTCTCACACTCCATCCAAGCCACCATTGACTTGGTGGTGGTTATAGTCCGAGTCCGAATCTGACGGACTGCAAGTGTTGACGACGACCAGGAGGTTGGGGTGGTGGACTCCAAAGGAACCTGCATTGAGATACCGCAATGAGTTTATATTTATCATGTAAGCTATGACTGATTGAATTCATAACTGACTAAGCTATAACTAATTGAATTCATAACTCACTAAGCTTCAACTTAGTGAATCCCTAACTGACTAATCTTATAACTTATTGAATTCATAACAGTTATTGAATTCATAACTGACTAAGCTATACTTCATGGAATTCCTAACTGACTAAACTATAACTTATTGAATTTATAACTGACTAAGCTATAACTTACTGAATTCATAACTGACTAAGCTATAACTTACTGAATTCATAACTGACTAAGCTATAACTTATTGAATTCATAACTGACTAAACTATAACTTATTGAATTTATAACTGACTAAGCTATAACTTATTGAATTCATAACTGACTAAGCTATAACTTACCGAATTCATAACTGATTAAGCTATAACTTATTGAATTCATAACTGACTAGGCTACATTTAACTGATTGAATTCATAACCGACCGTTTGATTGACATAACTGATGCTGTTGCGTGCGGTTGGTTAGAGACTGACTAACAAGTTAACAGATGGACAAAAAAACTTTTTTCCGGTTGGCTGATAACTAGCTAAACTGAAGATAGAAATTCCGATTTGCGAACTAGACGGAAAATACCTTTTACGGCTTGCCAATGTAACTTAAAGATATTTAACGACTTACCAAGATCCTTTAACAACTACCAACTAGACAGAATAGTGTACTTTTTACGACTCAGCAACTCGACTAACGGCTTATCAACTAAACTTTTAACGACTCACCAAATATATTATTCAAAGTCTTAACTAGGCTGAAGATGTCTTGAATGATTTACGAACTCCCACTAGACTGAAGATAGTTTCTAGTTCGACGACTTACCAACTAAACTGAGCTACCTTTTATGACTCACCAACTAAACTGAGATACCTTTTACGACCTACCAACTAAACTGAGATACCTTTATGACTCACCAACTAAACTGAGATACCTTTTACGACCTACCAACTAAACTGAGATACCTCTTACGACTTACCAACTAAACTGAGATACCTTTATGACTCACCAGCTACACTGTACATACATTTCACGACTTACCAACTAAACTGAGCTACCTTTTATGACTCACCAACTAAACTGAGATACCTTTTACGACCTACCAACTAAACTGAGATACCTTTTACGACCTACCAACTAAACTGAGATACTTCTTACGACTTACCAACTAAACTGAGATACCTTTATGACTCACCAGCTACACTGTACATACATTTCACGACTTACCAACTAAACTGAGATACCTTTTACGACTTACCAACTAAACTGAGATACCTTTTATGACTCACCAGCTACACTGTAGATACATTTCACGACTTACCTACTAAACTGAGATACCTTTTACGACCTACCAACTAAACTGAGATACCTTCTATGACTCACAAAGCTACACTGTAGATACATTTCACAACTCACCAACTTGACTGAGACACCTTTCACGACTTACCAACTACACTGAGATACCTATTAAGACGACCAACTAAACTGATATACCTTTCATGACTCACCAGCTACACTGTAGATACATTTCACGACTTACCAACAAAGTGAGATACATTTTACGACCCACCAACTAAACTGAGATACCTTTTATGACTCACCAGCTACACTGTAGATACATTTCACGACTTACCAACTAAACTGAGATACCTTTTATGACTCACCAGCTACACTGTAGATACATTTCACGACTTACCTACTAAACTGAGATACCTTTTACGACCTACCAACTAAACTGAGATACCTTTTATGACTCACCAGCTACACTGTAGATACATTTCACGACTTACCAACTAAACTGAGATACCTTTTATGACTCACCAGCTACACTGTAGATACATTTCACGACTTACCAACTAAACTGAGATACCTTTTATGACTCACCAGCTACACTGTAGATACATTTCACGACTTACCAACAAAGTGAGATACATTTTACGACCCACCAACTAAACTGAGATACCTTTTATGACTCACCAGCTACACTGTAGATACATTTCACGACTTACCAACTAAACTGAGATACCTTTTATGACTCACCAGCTATACTGTAGATACATTTCACGACTTACCTACTAAACTGAGATACCTTTTATGACTCACCAGCTATACTGTAGATACATTTCACGACTTACCTACTAAACTGAGATACCTTTTATGACTCACCAGCTATACTGTAGATACATTTCACGACTTACCTACTAAAATGAGATACCTTTTATGACTCACCAGCTATACTGTAGATACATTTCACGACTTACCTACTAAACTGAGATACCTTTTATGACTCACCAGCTACACTGTAGATACATTTCACGACTTACCTACTAAACTGAGATACCTTTTATGACTCACCAGCTATACTGTAGATACATTTCACGACTTACCTACTAAACTGAGATACCTTTTATGACTCACCAGCTATACTGTAGATACATTTCACGACTTACCTACTAAACTGAGATACCTTTTATGACTCACCAGCTATACTGTAGATACATTTCACGACTTACCAACTAAACTGAGATACCTTTTATGACTCACCAGCTACACTGTAGATACATTTCACGACTTACCTACTAAACTGAGATACCTTTTACGACCTACCAACTAAACTGAGATACCTTTTATGATAAAAGGGATAAAATGTAGATACATTTCACGACTTACCAACTAAACTGAGATACCTTTTATGACTCACCAGCTACACTGTAGATACATTTCACGACTTACCAACTAAACTGAGATACCTTTTACGACCCACCAACTAAACTTAGATACCTTTTACGACTTACCAACTAAACTGAGATACATTTTATGACTCACCAGCTACACTGTAGATACATTTCACGACTTACCAACTAAACTGAGATACCTTTTACGACCGACCAACTAAACTGAGATACCTTTTATGACTCACAAAGCTACACTGTAGATACATTTCACAACTCACCAACTTGACTGAGACACCTTTCACGACTTACCAACTACACTGAGATACCTATTAAGACGACCAACTAAACTGATATACCTTTCATGACTCACCAGCTACACTGTAGATACATTTCACGACTTACCAACAAAGTGAGATACATTTTACGACCCACCAACTAAACTGAGATACCTTTTATGACTCACCAGCTACACTGTAGATACATTTCACGACTTATCAACTAAACTGAGATACCTTTTATGACTCACCAGCTACACTGTAGATACATTTCACGACTTACCTACTAAACTGAGATACCTTTTACGACCTACCAACTAAACTGAGATACCTTTTATGACTCACCAGCTACACTGTAGATACATTTCACGACTTACCAACTAAACTGAGATACCTTTTATGACTCACCAGCTACACTGTAGATACATTTCACGACTTACCAACAAAGTGAGATACATTTTACGACCCACCAACTAAACTGAGATACCTTTTATGACTCACCAGCTACACTGTAGATACATTTCACGACTTACCAACTAAACTGAGATACCTTTTATGACTCACCAGCTACACTGTAGATACATTTCACGACTTACCAACTAAACTGAGATACCTTTTATGACTCACCAGCTACACTGTAGATACATTTCACGACTTACCAACTAAACTGAGATACCTTTTATGACTCACCAGCTATACTGTAGATACATTTCACGACTTACCTACTAAACTGAGATACCTTTTATGACTCACCAACTATACTGTAGATACATTTCACGACTTACCAACTAAACTGAGATACCTTTTATGACTCACCAGCTACACTGTAGATACATTTCACGACTTACCAACTAAACTGAGATACCTTTTACGACCCACCAACTAAACTGAGATACCTTTTATGACTCACAAAGCTACACTGTAGATACATTTCACAACTCACCAACTTGACTGAGACACCTTTCACGACTTACCAACTACACTGAGATACCTATTAAGACGACCAACTAAACTGATATACCTTTCATGACTCACCAGCTACACTGAGATACATTTCACGACTTACCAACAAAGTGAGATACATTTCACGACCCAACTAAACTGATATACCTTTCATGACTCACCAGCTACACTGTAGATACATTTCACGACTTACCAACAAAGTGAGTACATTTTACGACCCACCAACTAAACTGAGATACCTTTTATGACTCACCAGCTACACTGTAGATACATTTCACGACTTACCAACTAAACTGAGATACCTTTTATGACTCACCAGCTACACTGTAGATACATTTCACGACTTACCAACTAAACTGAGATACCTTTTATGACTCACCAGCTACACTGTAGATACATTTCACGACTTACCAACTAAACTGAGATACCTTTTATGACTCACCAGCTACACTGTAGATACATTTCACGACTTACCAACTAAACTGAGATACCTTTTATGACTCACCAGCTATACTGTAGATACATTTCACGACTTACCTACTAAACTGAGATACCTTTTATGACTCACCAACTATACTGTAGATACATTTCACGACTTACCAACTAAACTGAGATACCTTTTGACTCACCAGCTACACTGTAGATACATTTCACGACTTACCAACTAAACTGAGATACCTTTTACGACCCACCAACTAAACTGAGATACCTTTTATGACTCACAAAGCTACACTGTAGATACATTTCACAACTCACCAACTTGACTGAGACACCTTTCACGACTTACCAACTACACTGAGATACCTATTAAGACGACCAACTAAACTGATATACCTTTCATGACTCACCAGCTACACTGAGATACATTTCACGACTTACCAACAAAGTGAGATACATTTCACGACCCAACTAAACTGATATACCTTTCATGACTCACCAGCTACACTGTAGATACATTTCACGACTTACCAACAAAGTGAGTACATTTTACGACCCACCAACTAAACTGAGATACCTTTTATGACTCACCAGCTACACTGTAGATACATTTCACGACTTACCAACTAAACTGAGATACCTTTTATGACTCACCAGCTACACTGTAGATACATTTCACGACTCACCTACTAAACTGAGATACCTTTTACGACCTACCAACTAAACTGAGATACCTTTTATGACTCACCAGCTACACTGTAGATACATTTCACGACTTACCAACTAAACTGAGATACTTTTTATGACTCACCAGCTACACTGTAGATACATTTCACGACTCACCTACTAAACTGAGATACCTTTTACGACCTACCAACTAAACTGAGATACCTTTTATGACTCACCAGCTACACTGTAGATACCTTTCACGACTTACCAACTAAACTGAGATACCTTTTATGACTCACCAGCTACACTGTAGATACATTTCACGACTTACCAACTAAACTGAGATACCTTTTACGACCCACCAACTAAACTTAGATACCTTTTACGACTTACCAACTAAACTGAGATACATTTTATGACTCACCAGCTACACTGTAGATACATTTCACGACTTACCAACTAAACTGAGATACCTTTTACGACCCACCAACTAAACTGAGATACCTTTTACGACTTACCAACTAAACTGAGATACATTTTATGACTCACCAGCTACACTGTAGATACATTTCACGACTTACCAACTAAACTGAAATACATTACACGACTCACCAACTAAACTGAGATACATTTCATGACTCGCCAACTAAACTGAGATACATTTCATGACTCGCCAACTAAACTGAGATACATTTCACGACTCACCAACGAAACTGAGATACATTTCACGACTCACCAACTATACTGATACTGAACATACATTACACGACTCACCAACTAAACTGGATGATACCTTTTTACGACTCACCAACTAAACTGGATAATACTTTTACGACTCACCAACTAAACTGGATGATACCTTTTTACGACTCACCAACTAAACTGGATGATACATACCTTTTTACGACTCACCAACTAAACTGGATGATACCTTTTTACGACTCACCAAATAAACTGGATGATACCTTTTACGACTCACCAACTAAACTGGATGATACCTTTTACGACTCACCAACTAAACTGGATGATACCTTTTTACGACTCACCAACTAAACTGGATAATACTTTTACGACTCACCAATTAAACTGGATGATACCTTTTTACGACTCACCAACTAAACTGGATAATACTTTTTACGACTCACCAACTAAACTGGATAATACCTTTTACGACTCACCAGCTAAACTGAAGATATCTTCTTTCGACTCACCAACTAGACTGAATATTCCAACCATCAACGATTTACCCACTACCACTAGACCGAATATACCTTTTACGAATAGACTGAAGATACCGTTGTTTGATTCACGAAACATCTGAAAATCCGATATACGACTAATCAACTATACTGAAGATACCTTTCCGATAAAATTAATTATCCGAATAACAAACGAAACTGTTTCCAATGGAACGACTTCCCCACTAAATTCAAGACCGATAAACGACAAATTTAATTCAAAAAAGGACTTAATAAATTCAAACAACTTGAACGACTAATTAAATTCAAGATTACTTTGGCGGGTTACTATCCTTTGACCAATGATGAAGCGGTAATTCTCTTATTCGATCAACTTAACTGAAGATCATTAGTTCGACTGATAATCTCAATTGATCTTCACGATAACTTATTAGACTTACAAACTGAACCGTTTTCATACGAACGAATTCACAGGTAAACTCAAGACTGAACCCAACGAATTCACAAACTAAATTCAAGGCCGAACCGTTTTCATATGAACGAATTCACAAGCTAAATTCAAGACCACTAGAATACTCTACTGGATCGGCAAAACGAACTGAAGCCCACTTATTCGACCATCACTTAGTCAAAAAATTCAACCTAATCCATGGCTTAACAAGAGAATTCTACTGGAAATCGACAATTCTACTGACAAACTATGTAAACTGTAACAATTCACTAACAAGCTGAACTAAATAAAACTTAATCGACCAACAATTTTACATAGCTCATTTAACTGCTGCCAGACTGAACCCGTACCCGAGAATACAGAACATTAGCAATTGATCGGCTAACTAAAATTATGACTGACTTACTCTCACCACATCCCTTACATAGATTAATTAAATAAAGAAAAAGTTCAGGTGGAATAAAGTCACCGAACTATCACAAACCTTCCTCACACTCCAACAACTCGTTGATCCAGACCAAAAGCACAGCCCGATGGTTCCGGACTGGTTTCGACGTAGTCCCCCAATCGTATGTACCGTTGGCCATAAGTTGATCATCGGTTCTTCAGTTGATGAAGTCGCATCTTCAGTTGATGTTCTTTTGATGAAGTCGCATCTTCAGTTGATGTTCTTTTTTCTTCGATCTTCTTATAAATCACAAGATGGGGCCAATGGTAAACATTTAAGTGAACAGCAGAGAATGAGAAACCTTCATGTTTACCATGATAATTTTGGGATTACAAAATAGAATATAAACTTCCATGGCCAACTGATACATGCAGTTTATACAGACAAGATTAAGATTGAAAGTTGATGGTGATACTGGTAGATACGCTCTGAAGTCATGCAATATGTTGGAACTAATATTTGTAGAAAATATTGAGATTGTTGGAGGGTAGTGATAAGATTGGTTGTTGGCGGGAAAAGAAATGTTGAGATTGATTGTTGGTGATAGAAGTGTTGAAGTTGGTTGTTGACAGTTTTTGTTGAGACTGGTTGTCGGCGGGAAAGGAAATGTTGAGATTGATTGTTGGTGATAGAAGTGTTGAAGTTGGTTGTTAACAGGTTTTATTGAGATTGGTTGTTGACGGGAAAGGAAATGTTGAGATTGATTGTTGGTGATAGAAGTGTTGAAGTTGGTTGTTGACAATTTTGTTGTGACTGGTTGTCGGCGGGAAAGGAAATGTTGAGATTGATTGCTGGTAATAGAAGTGTTGAAGTTGGTTGTTAACAGTTTTTATTGAGATTGGTTGTTGGCGGGAAAGGAAATGTTGAGATTGATTGCTGGTAATAGAAGTGTTGAAGTTGGTTGTTAACAGTTTTTATTGAGATTGGTTGTTGGCGGGAAAGGAAATGTTGAGATTGATTGCTGGTAATAGAAGTGTTGAAGTTGGTTGTTAACAGTTTTTATTGAGATTGGTTGTTGGCGGGAAAGGAAATGTTGAGATTGTTGGTGATCGAAGTATTGAAGTTGAATGCTGGCCAACCAAAGTCGGTTGTTGGGAGCCGGTTTGGATATTGTTGGTTGATAGGAGAAGTGATTTTGATGAAAACTGATTGGTTTGATCACGACTGTTTGATTACAAGATTCCTCATCTCCATAAAGGTTTCCCAAGCCCTACATACTAATAATACGACAACAATAAAAAATTGTAGCAAAAAATGATAATAACAACAATATAATAGGAAAAACATACAAAAAATTATGACAAAAAAACAATTATTATAACCAAAAAAATAGAACAAAAAAATAAATACAAAAATAGGCGAGGGGTGGGGAATGACGACGGTCGTTGATCAGCGACAAACCTGCAAATAAATAACGTTTCATTCATCCTATCAGTTATTGTAATCGCTTTTGTTAGAAATCAGATACAGGCTGATTCGAGTTTGAGACACTAGCGGACGAGGGAAGAACGAAAAAGTGGAATTCCCCCTCTTTGGTGGTTTCAGAAAGTAGAGTTTGTTTCCTAAGGTGTAGGTTAAGTAGCCTGAAAACTGCCAATGACCCCCTCTTTGACGCAATTCCCCTCCCTTTGGAGGATTAGCTCGTCCGCCAGTGGTTTGAGAGCGTTATTGCCAACAACATGTTAAACAACTACATATCTATTAACATGTGTCACAACAACATCTCGAGCAACTACACTACATTTCCAACAGCAAAAAGTCCATCAACAACGTGCGTATGTCCAACCAAAATTACAACTTATATAACATCAACAAATACAAAACTGATGTCCATATCTGAATCTGACGTCAATTCAATCAACCTCATCTGCGTGTTCATGACTGTCCACAACAACATAACTACCAACAAAAACAAAAATAATAACTTATTCAACGACATCAGCAACAACATATCTAACAACAACAAAAATGACAATTTATTCAACAACAACAACAACATATCTACCAACAGCAACAACATATCTAACAACAACACATCAGCAACAACATATTTAACAACAACAAAAATGACAATTTATTCAAAGACAACAACAACAAAAATGACAACTTAATCAACAACAACATCAGCAACAACACTAACTCATCGCAACCAGACATCAACCAACCAAAAAAGTAAGCAGACCATACCCGAACGAATGCTGGCGTTGACTGGACGGACGCAGGTTTTGAAAAAAATATCTAGCAATTTTTTTTGTTAGAAACTACTAAAACCCGTGGAATGTGAATAAGAAATTATTAGAAGAAACATAAATAAATGGGCAGATAATAAAAAAGATATAAAATAAATGGACAGCCATGTATGAGTGAAATTGAGATTATCAACAATTATCACAGTAAATAATACACCAAAAAAGGAAAAAGTGAGATTATCAACAATTATCACAGTGAATGAAACACCAAATTAGAAAAAAAGCACCATTGAGCTTGAGATAAAAACAATATCACAGTAAAAATATCGTTACACAACAATGTATCAGGATAAAATTTGCCCATAATATAAATGAACTAAATTACAACAAAAAAAGACAAGTTAACAACGAAAACAAAGGTATCATTACCATTACCAACAACTCATCATCAAGAACAAAAATAATAACATCATCATCGACAACAACAACTCATCAACAACATCAAATCTTCATCAACAACATCATCATCATCATCGACAACAGCAGCAACTAATCAACATTAACATCATCGACAACAACAACTCATCAACAACAATATCATCATCTCTCTTCCCTCATCCTATCTTCATCCTGAATATTATTATCATATCATTAAATCAAAAATAAGAATAACAACTTCATCAACACCAATACACTCATTATCAATATCAACACACTCATCATCATCATCAAAACAATACGCTCATCATCATCATCAACACACTCATCATCATCATCATCAAAATCAACACACTCATCATCATCAACACACTCATCTTCATCAAAATCAACACACTCATCATCATCAAAATCAACACACTCATCATCATCAAAATCAACACAATCATCATCATCAAAATCAACACAATCATCATCATCAAAATCAACACACTCACCATCATCATCAAAATCAACACAACCATCATCATCAAAATCAACACACTCACCATCATCATCAAAATCAACACAATCATCATCATCAAAATCAACACACTCACCATCATCATCAAAATCAACACAATACACTCTTCATCATCATCATCATATTCAAGACCATTACACCCATCATCATCATCATCATGATAAACACCATCTTCAACACCAATAATCATTACCATTATCAACAATAATTGAAGCACGTGAAAAAAATATTTTTAAAAATAAAAATAAATAACACAACGTATCAGCACAAAATTCAAGCACGTGAGAAAAATAACACAATGAAGCATTCACATTCCGTTGGGTTTCAGTGAAATTTACCATTTTAACAAACAAATATATACTTATTATAATAAATATTTTGATGAAGAGGAGTCCGCCAGTCGAACGTCAGCCATCGATGATCAGCATCTGGAAATAAACACAATATTATTTAATAATAGTTTAATAAATAAAAGTATAAGAAATAAATAATATAGTATAATAAATTTTCTTAATAAGTACCTATAAAATCAAAATTATAGCTTGGTCAGGCTTCAATTGTCTTCTTATTTTTATCAAAATTATTTTGTATTGAAAGTACCCCTATTACTAGCGGATGAGAAGGGGTGGGACATGGAATTCCCGTCTCTTTGGCGTTTTCAAAAAGTAGAATTTGTCCCCTAAGGTGTAGGTACAATGACCTGAAAACTGCCAATTCCCCCTCTTTGACTAAATTCCCCTCCCTTTGGAAGATTGGCTCGGCCGCCAGTGTGATAGTATAAAGTATAATAAACAAATACATATAAAATCAAAATTTTAGTTTGGTCATGGTGTCTTCACTAGCGGACAAGAAGAGGAGGAAAAAGTGGAATTCCCCCCACCCTCTTTGGCGATGGATTAAAGTCCAGTTTTTTCCTCAGGTGTTGTAGATAAAATAGCCCGAAAACTACTAATTCCCCCTCTTTGACAATATTCTCTTTCTCTTTGGATTGGAGGTTCGACTCGTCCGCCAGTGGGTGTGAACTTACATGCAAGCACAAATTGAAACATACAGAAACGCAAACCACTCCAAAACTATTGTCCAATCAACTAGCGGACGAGAAGGGGAGGGAAAAGTGGAATTCTCCCCTCTTTGGTAGTTTCAAAAAGTACAGCTTTCTCCCTTAAAGGTGTAGGTAAAATGGTTTAATTTCTGCCCCCCCCCCCCCCCCCCGCCCACCTTTTTGGAATCATTCCCCTCCCTTTGGAGGTTTGGCTCGTCCGCCAGTGGTTCAATCAACGAACGGTTTCTTCGATTTAACAAGAATCAACCAACCAGAATCAGCCCCGCCCGTGCCAGCTCGATGCCGCCAGTCACTCACGCCGGATGCGAATGCCAGGCTGGAAGTATAGCTTGGTCACGGTTCCTTGTTATCAAAAATAAATTTTTGTGGACCGGTTACTCACGTATGCCATGAGTCAGGTGCAATTATTGTATGTTATCATTATCAAAGTGTTATGCGAAAAAAATAATTTATTTCTCGAATTTTTGAAAGCGCGCCAAAACAGATTTGAATTCAAACTGCGCACCAAGAAGTTTATGAGTAACAAGAAACCCTGGATAAGATATAGCAAAACAATTGATAAAAAAAATATGAAAACTAAGATTCCAAATGAAAAAAAGAGAAGACTGGGCTCGAATAAATCTACTGGTTTCGGACTGAACTCGAAATCATGTTTCCCATCCAACTAACGGTTTCTGTGCTTCAATAAAACCAACCAACCAGAACCGGCATCCGTCGGTCTCAGCTCGATGCCGTTGTCGCACCCACGTCAGATGCAAACGCCAGGCTGAAAAAAGATGGAATTCAATAAAGATCTTGGCTCTGGCGGACGAGCCAAACCTCCAAAGGGAGGGGATTCTTCCCAAAGAGGGGGAATTTTCAGAAATCAGGCCATTTAACCTACACCTTAGATAACAAACTCTACTTTTTGGAATCGCAAAAGAGTCCCCCAAAGAGGGGGTGGGGAATTTTCCTTCTTGTCCGCTAGTAGATCTGAGTAAATAGCTTACCCTAGGTTAGGTAATAGTTATTAGTTCCACTTCTTATCTGCTAATGAATCCGACAGAAAATGTGAATGTTGCCGAAAAGTTGAACTCGATTAATGCAAACGCAAAGCTGAAAATAAAAAGAGAAATTATAAAAAAAAATCTGGGTAAATAGCTATTAGTTCCACATCTGCTAATCGTGAACATGGTTTGGAGCAGACTCTGAGGCTGGAGTGGCGTTTCGCATCCTGGTGTGAGTAGGAAAAATACCAAACCACCTTATCCCGCACCGTATGTGGTTGGTTCACCTTTTTTGTGAATTGAGAGCCTTCCCACCTAACCCAACCAACTTCTTATCTGCTAATGAGTCCAACAGAAAATATGAAAGTTGTCGAAATGTTGAAGAACTCAAATAATATTTTCAAACCAACTTAAGGTTTCTCTGCTTGAACAAAACCAACCAACCGGAATCGGCCTCTGTCAGCCCGATGCCGTCGTCACACCCACCGCTCGATGCGAACACCGAACTGAAAATAACAGAGAATTATTTAAAAAAAATTTAGGTAATTAGCTATTAAATCCACATCCACTTCTTATCTGCTAATGGATCCGAAAGCCAGGCTGAAAATAGCAAAACAGTTTTAAAAACCCTGAAAAGGTGCACTACATAATAAGAAGCTCTTCACAAATCCAGTACAAAAATTTCATCCAGCATGTCGATACTGAGGAGAGGGGAACAAAAAGGATGATCATCTCATCAAGGGAGAAATACGTCTTACGTAGCAATGCAACACCATAAAAAGTTGAACGCGCCTCGTGGTTTCATAATAGAGTTTAAATAAAATAAATTCAGTGGAACTGAAAATACCAGACAAAGTGAAGCATTCCCACAAACCACTGGCGGACGAGCTAATCCTCCAAAGGGAGGGGAATTTCGTCAAAAAGGGGGAAGTGGGATTTTTCAGGAACTTTCACCTACACCTTAAGGAACAAACTCTACTTTCTGAAACCGCCAAGGAGGGGGAATTCCACTTTTCCCTCCCCTTCTCGTCCGTCTAGTGCCACAAACAACCAACTTGCACCCGGGCCTAAAGCAGCTGCCCGCAGGTCCGCCGTCGTCAGCCCAGCGCCCGGGACACTGAAAATAAAATTTAAATTTCCTTTTTTAGATCGGAGTGAAATACGTGAATATATGAAAACATGAACATTTAATGTGCTACAAACATGAAAATGAGAGCCAAGACTAATTAAACTAGCTAAAGTGCGGTTTTTCAGTCAAGTGTAAATGCCATAAATTGCGTAGAATACAGAAAGTACCAGAAATGGAGTTTTAACAAAACAGTCATACCAGCAAACAACTGGCACCCGTTTCATGTCAGCAGCAGCCCGCCAATTCAGCGTCGTCCGCCCGACACGCCACACACTAAAATAATTTCAAAGATAGAACCCTCCTATAAAATCGAGAAACCAAATCATCTAGCTAGAGCTGTTTGCAAGAAAAAACGTCCGAAGTAGGAAAGCCATAAATATTTCAACACGACTTATAACGTGATAAAATAAAAAGGGGAAAAGTTGAATAATAAAATGAAGCAAAAAAGTTGTACCCTGTTACCACGCATCGTGTTACCACCCGAGTTTCGTGGGCCAGCGATCGACCGCGTACGCCCGTGCACTGGCGGACGAGCCAAACCTGCAAACGGAGGAGAATTTTTTCAAAGAGGGGGAATTAACAGAAAATAGGTCATTTTACCTACACTACACCTTAGGAAACAAACTTTACAGTTCGAAATTTTCCTCTCACTTTTCATAAATTTTCTAACTTTCGTGATCAGCTAGGAACCTACCTCTCAGTCGCATGAACCGTGCTCAGGTTTTTTACACGATAAAAAACATTTCAAGTTTCAAGTAAAAGTTATAAAGGCAATAAAACGTAATTCACGTTACAACAAAAGTCCAACCCAGGTTACCAGGCACCGCGATGCCATCCGGTTTCCACGACCGACCGACTACGCCCGTGAAAGCTGGAAACAAAACAAAGTATTCTAAATAAACTCACTTTCTCAATCAAACTTCAAATGATGAATTTCCTGCAGTTACATGACGTGATTGCCATTTGTAAATCGGATGACCGTTACTTCACTTGTTGTGACTTGGTATCCTACTTCGCTTCTATGGCATAACAACTGAATAAATTTGATTTGATTTTGATTTGTGATCAAAAAGATGAAAAAAAAATGGAATAAAAGAAAAAAAGCAATACAAAGGAAGTAAAAAACCGGTACCGATCACCAGCCGAGGCATCTTTAGCCGAATCGGAGAGCCAGCGAAGCGGCAAACGCAAACGCCCGTCGTGTTGAAGAGCTGGTCAGCTAAAAAGTAACAATCAATTCGCATCAACTAAAAATCTACTATCCACAAACTAAAAAGATTAACGTCAAATTTTATGGAAGGAGTAAAAAGGCTATGAATGAAACGAGTCTTTATGACGGTATTATTTCGGATCAAAGCGGTTCAAACCTTATTGACTATTGAAATCGTTTACGAAAGGTATTCAGAGTGATGCTTCTTCCAAGAGAAGATACAAAACAATAACAGAAAATACCAGGCAAGAAAAAAGTGAACAAAAAATATTCAAACCAAACCAGCGACCAGCTTTCAGGCTCACTAGCTCGACCACCGTGGCACAGCGATTGAACGAACGGAGTTGACTGAAGTACTGTAGTGTTCTCACTTATCTAGGAGACTGAATTAAAAAGCACTATAATTAATAAAAAACGCTTTCTAACAGGAAATTTTCATTGAGAACAAAACTGACAGTAAAAAATAGCACCTTTTACACGACATTTTACAAGACTATCAAGTCAAATTTGACTTTCGGAGGAAAGAAAATGCGAACACTACACAAACTAAAACCTAGGAAAATTACTAGAGATATTACGAGATTATAACACCTAGACTAATTATTATCTGAGAGACTAAAAAAAGTTGTATAAATACCACTACCAGCAACCAATTCCTAATTTCCAACCGAGAGCCACCTGAAGGAACGATCGAGCAGGGAATGCACAACCAGGCACTCCCGAGCGACAACCAACTGAAATTACTAAATACATAAAGGTACATAAGGGTAGGCTCACTTACTTGGCAATGTTAAGCGTCAGAGCCTGAATTTAAAACTTTTTCCGAACTTCCCTACAGAAAAAAAAGTGTAATCCTCTTAGTCAGAGAAACTGGTAATAACACAGATTTCAAATTGAAGAAACGAAAACATTAAAAATAAAAAAGATTAGTCTTTTAACTCAACCCAGACAGTTGCACCAGCTCGGCCGAACATCAGCGGCCATCCCAGGATCGGTGAACCTGCAAATAAAAAAAAGAATTAGCGGTGCTCTTCAAATATGAATAATACAAAACAGACAAAACACGAGCCTTTGTTTTTATTACCGACCTTCACACAAATTATCATCCCTTTTATAAACCCCACTTACCCTCCCACGACTACACTCAAGCCAACTTCACTAGGCTTGACAATTAACTACAAGGGTGCATCCACACAACTCGGCAATAAACCGGGTCTGCGGCAGCAACCTGGCATTGGCGTTAAGGGGCGATTTTAGCCGCGCCCAACAAAAAGACTGACCATTGAGCTTACATGCTTGCACCCAATGCACCAGCCTGACCCCTCGCACCGGACACACAACTACGAGGCATCATCGTCCACGGACGCGTGTTGCCGCTCTAGCGTGTGTCCTTAGTGAGGTACCTAATTCTCATCTATGCCCAGACCACCAGCCACCTAGAGACAGCCGCGATGCCGCAGGCAACCCACCCAAAGCACCGCCTCGCCACCGAATGGGCCGTGGTATCCCGCCCCTCGCCAGTAGGGGGCTAAGGGTTGGACCGAGCCCTCCACGGACACGACCGTCACCACTGACGCGTTTATTCGGCCACGGGTACATGCGTGTGGGCAGGCGGGCACTTAAAAGTGGGGCGGTGCAACCGCCTCATCTAGTGACTGGTGGTCCAAACTGCTGGCCACCGGTGCAAACACTAAGCAAAGCCTAGCCTTAGTCCCCTTGGCCCGATCCGCAAACCACATACCCAATAAAGTGCCGATCAGTGTGAACGCCCCCTCATAATTAGCTGACAAGCCTTGGCTCAGTAAAGTTGAGCATGACCGTGGGGAAGGCGCATGGGGCTTTTTACCCTACTACATGAACAGACCTATGGTGGGTAATGGGAACTCAAGCTTATACACTAATATGAAGCTGTTTCAGGATTGACATTTTCTGTTTTTGATTTTGGTGTTTTAGTGAATGTAGAAATATTTTTTTCTTCATGTATCAGAAGCATTTGTCAGAAAAAAAGTTCCAATGAAGTATGAATTTGCTTCAAAATCAGTGTACGAAGTGTATTTTCTAGTCAAGCTTCTGTATTGGAATAACATTCATTCACATTTTTTGACTTCCATTGTTTTGAACAGATTAATTACTTGATAATTTTCCTGTGTTATACTCTTTTAGGAAACTCAACCGAAAAAAGACACATAAAAAGAATAGAAACCAGAGTATAACACGATAAAATCGAAAACTCCAACGAATGAATGATAAATCAACGTAACAGAAGTTGTCTAAAAACTACACCGCTCTCACAACGCTTTGGATTGGGCTAACTTGGTGCACAGATATGAGCGGACACAAACAGGCCCATCCGACCCATTGTAACCCAATCCTGTTGTGAGAGCAAGACACAAAAGAAAATATAAAAATAAACTGATCTTATGAATCGAGCAGGACCACCGAACATGCTTGTGAGTGTCTTTGGCAGAATGATTGAGTTCGCTGACCGTGCGATGGGGAGATCTGAAACTTTGAAATACCGTTTATATTAAGAATGGAAATTGAAAAAAATATAACATTACTCAGACTGGTCGTTGGAAGTGGGAGGGAATCGAGTTAGTAACAATCATCCCAGAATTAAGTTGGGTTAATCGTTCCTAACGAGAGACAGACTAGCAACATGTTTCCCAGAATCAAGTTGGGTCAATGTTGCTAGTCAATAGAAGTTGGTTAAGTAGGATTTACTCAGAATAAGGTGGGTAAATCGTTCCTGACCTAACGGGATGGACTTTGAGAACTAAAAATGTTTCAAGCACTAATAAAGTGGGGTTGGGAATGACAATGATATAGAAACTGAGAGAGTGGGTGAGGGATTCAGGTAGTCAGTCAGAGTCAAAGAGTGAGCGAGTGAGTTTGTTAGCGTGAAGGCTCCCGAGCTCTTCTCTTGAACCTAAGCTAAAGCCTAAACTACGATATACGATATTATACGATATTATGTTTTATTCGCAACTCTGAATAAGTTGGGGATGAGCGGCAAGAGCCCCTCAAAATAACATTTGAAGTGGATAATAAATCGAGATTAATAGTTTTGGTTTTGGTTTTAAAGCTCAGACGAATCAGAGAATATATATATAGGTAAAAGTAATTATAGATCAGATCGAGGCAGTAGTAAAAGGAGCAAATGAAAAGTGAAAGTTGAAAGTGGTGATCGCAATGATAATAATCTGTGATAATATAGATAACGTTAACCATGAATCGCATTAGGTAAGGCAAAGAATTTGGCTTTAACGCATTGTTTAGAGAAAAACGTTGGGAAACTTATTGAAGGTATTATCAATTAGTTGTTTTGTATACCGTGGGGAATTTATATATGATTTAAAATCATTTATAGATGGAGATGCCACCACTTCAGGTGGAAGGGAGTTCCATAGTTCGTAGGTTCTATAAAAGATCAGGCGAGATCTTTGGGTACTTTTAAGGAACGGTCGATGTATTTTGAATTCATGTCCCCTGGTGTTCGATTCAGATAATGTGACGAAGTCTGAACTATTGACGTGCATGAAGTGGTCATGGAATAGCTTGTAAAGGGTGGTTAGGTCGGTTTTCGTCCGACGTACAATGAGTGGTTCGATATTAAATTGTTCGCATAATTCCAAGTAAGCGGTCTTTTTCACCGAAGAATGTTGGAGGTACTTTAAAAAACGTTTCTGAACAGATTCGATTAGTTTTATTGAACCGACTTGCGAAGGATTCCACAGAATTGACCCTGATTCAAGTATGGGTCTCACGTATGTTTTGTACATTTGTAGACGAAAGTTCGTATTTCGAATTCGGAACAGTCTATTTGTAACGTTTAATTGTCGGCTAGCTTTAGTGGTAATTTTATCAATTTGACGTTTGACTCCGAGGTCGGATTCAATTATGATTCCCAGATCACGAAAATTATCGTAAAGTTGAACTGGTTCACCAAGCATAGTGTAATTAGGTGGATCCACAAGAGAAATACTCGATTTCGTACCAACACTCAGGATACCGCATTTTGGCACTGATATCGTAAGTCCATGAGAGCATAGCCAATCGCAGACTGAATCAATGTCTTTCTGAAATTTTAACATGTCTTCTTGGCAGGTGATTGGTGCCATAAGCTTGATATCATCAGCGTACAACTTAATTTTAGCAAACGAGACTTGATTAGGAATATCGGATAAGAAGATTGTGAATAATAAAGGTCCGAGTACGCTTCCCTGAGGTACGCCTCTATTGATAGAATACAGAGAGGATGAGTTATTCCCGATTGATACTGAAATTGATCTACCGTAAAGATAGGACGCAAAGAAATTAATCACTGTTTGGTCAAAATTAAGGCAACGTAACGCATCCAACAAATAATTATAATCAATCGTATCGAAGGCCTTGGAGAGGTCTAAATAGAAAATGTCTGTCCTGTAACCCATCTCGAATGACTCAGTCCAAATGTTAAGACAAGAGAGTAGTTGGGTTTCGACCGATTTACGTGGCATAAATCCATGCTGTTCAGGCGAAACCAAGTCATTACTGATTAAATATTCCATTACTTGTTTTCTGATGATTTTCTCCAATACCTTACTCAGTGTAGGGTTTAAAGAGATAGGGCGATAATTATCCGGATCAGACTTAGACTCCTTTTTTGGGATTGGGATTACCTTAGCTATTTTCCATTGGGACGGAAACAGCGAGGTGAACAGAGCTTGGTTAAATAGTGAACTAAGTGGCTCTGCTAGGGAGAAGTATAGTTTACGCAGGAGAAGGTTAGGGATGTTATCGAAGGCAGCAGATTTTTTATTGGGAAGCGATTTTAGTGTGTCACAGACTTCAAGTACGGTAGTAGGCCTGAATTTGAAAGAAGGACATGTAAGCTCTCTGTTTAGAAAAGATGGTGGAAGGGTAGGTCCGATGAAGGTGCAAATTTCAGAGAATTTTACCGCGAAGAGTTCTGCTTTGCTTTTGTCAGTAATATAATTGATACCATTAGAATCGGTTATAACTGGAATCGTGCTGCTTGTTTTAGTGCGTCTACGTATATAATTCCAAAACTTAGACCTGTTGGATGAGCGAAGGATGTTGTGTTCAGCCTTGTATTTGCATACTTTGGTTCGTTTTTCGATGAGACGTGTGACTGAGCGATAAGATAGATGGTCGTTAATTCCATTTTTCGCTTTCTTTTTCAAGCGTCTTTGAATGCTTTTCAATTTTTTCAGCCATGTATCCGAAAGATTAGTTACTCGATTACGGGACCTACGGCATAACGGGACATTAGCGTCAATGAGGTGGTTGATACTTCTAGTGATTATCTCACAGGAGTGATCAGCCGAAGAAGATTGTTCTAGTAGAGCTTGCCAGTTGGCAGTTAATAAAGGACGTTCCAGACCCTTCCAGTCGGCCAATGTGTAGTTACGGAATGTGAAGGACATAGGGTTAGATTTTGTATCTAGGGTTGTAGTGATGTGAAGAGATTTGTGATCGGACTTTTTGGACACGTTATCATCGAAGCCAAACTCATCACCAATAGTTATAGAAGAAATACAGTCAAAAGAAGAAAAACACAGGTCTAAAATGTTATCGCCTCTAGTAGGTTCCCTGACATGTTGGGTGATTCCATTTAAAGAAAGACATTCAAGAAATGGCTCAAAAAGTTTTCTAGTCGAAGAATGGGCAACCCAATTAATAGAAGGCATATTAAAATCACCAACGATTAGACAGCCTAATGATTTCAGAGAACAAATACTGTCCACCAAAGTGCAAAGTTGTGCAATTTTTTTCTCAGGCGTATTATTACGATTGGTTTTATCGGTATCGTTCGCCGATGGTGGACGGTAAATATTACACAAGATAATACTCGACGATTTGTCATTTGGTTTCAAGAAAAGTTTGAGTGTTATAGACTCAAATGAATCAGAAGAGTGGGACAAGTTGTCGAGTAGTTTATAATTTAATGTTTTGGGAATCAAGCACATGACTCCCCCGCCATCACGAATTCGGTCTTTTCTTATAACGTGGAAGGAATCATTGTGAGAAAATAAGTTGTCGTGGAAATTTTCATTCAGAAAAGTTTCATTAAAACATAATATAGATGAGCAGTTATCCTCAGCCGATAGGTGGTCTAAGTAGTCACGTTTACTAGTATTAGCGATGGAACGAACATTAGAGAAAAACAGTTTCAGGGGAACTGAAGTGTGATTGACAGATTTAGGTAAACGATAGTTACTATAGTGGTTCATAAGCCATTGCTCCTCGTCATCCTATTTGTTACCACTCAGCTTTGGATAGCTCTCATTAGTGTAGATGATGGCGGGATCGTCGGGGTAGTTGATATGGTAGTTGGAAATCACAGTGGGGTCGGATGGGTCGCAGAATTTGAGAGTCTGATTGCGCCCATCTGAACCACGTTTGATTTCAACGATAACGGGACCGGAATCTAAGGCGGACAAGAAGCGCACACGAAGTAATTTCTCCGGGTGCACATCCTGGACCACGCGCAGTGCATAAAAAGCCTGTTGCTGTCTAGTGCGTTGACTACGGGTAAGGTCGTGTCGGCACTGCAGTCGGTCGGATTTTTGTTGTGAGAATGTTTGACCAACCGACTTCAGTGTGTCCACTCCCTTCTTAGACAAAAATCTGGACTTGGTCGTAGTGCTGCAGCATACGACCTTCAAAAGTCGTGGGCCGTTCGGAGTGGATCGGCCCATTCGGTACGACTTTAATATGTTGGTTGGGTCTCCACCGAGTTGTTCCGTAGCTTTGCGCAATGCCTTGAGGTCAGCGTTGTTGTTGAAATCGGAGGCCTTCGGATCATCAGACCCAGCGGCGGTAAGGCTTGGATCACCTTCCAGCAGTCCACTGACGACGAAATTCTTGGACTTCTCTTCTTTTTCGCTCAGGTCACCAATAGCATTGCATATAAATTTTTCGTCCAATATTGGACGATTTATTAACGCAGCGACCATGGATTTTAAGGTCGCGATTTCAGTCGACTGGGCCGCGATGGTTTTCACCATGCATTCCAGTTGCGCCTCGCGACGAGCCTCCCGTTCCTCACGCTGAGCGTCACGTTGTATCGACTTCTCGAGCGCCTCAAGGATCCTGTCGAGCCGATGATCAAAGTCGGGCGCCGGGTCCGTTGAATTGGCTCGTGTCTGGCGGTTGTTGACCATGGCAGTGTTGGCGAGGCACCTCAAGTTTCAATGGGTAAAAACCTCAAGTTTCAATGGGTAAAAACTTTAAAAGAAACTTAAGCTTTACTTTGACGCATGATATCAGAAACAGCATGGAAGATAGAACAAGAATAATAAAAAAACTAACTTGAAATGAAGCCCGACGACGATTCATCCAAAATCGACCTTCATCCTTGAAACAACCGGCGCGATTCATCATATTCGGCGCTTTTCTTCATTTTTGTATTTTTCACATCGGGATGATCGTTAATTAACGCCTGGATAAGGATTATTATTAATTTACACGATTTTATTTAACTTAACTTCACGGAGGCAACGGGATTAACTAAAAAAACTGAGATTTTTAACTTTTGACGCTCAAAATTTTCATCGAGCGTCAACGAGCGCCAAAGCGGATGAGGAAATAACAGAATATTAAGTAAAACAACATTTTAAAAAGTCACAAATACGTTACAAAAACAACAGCTCTTTAGAAATATATATCAAAATCTGGATTAGTCAAGCCAAACGCAACCCGCTCTGAGAAGAACCTTTTCTTCTTTATTTTCTCTTCCGCTACTATGACGTCACGTGACCTCGGGGACTTTTGCTCTAAGCAGCAACCAAGCGGATGAGGTTTTTGAAAAAAAAGAATATTTTGAAACGGTCTCAAAACTAAAAAGTAAATCTATTTCGCACATCACTTACAATAGGCTATTTACCTACTTCTAAGAATAAAAAATGATTTTTCTAGTGAATTTACCGTTTTCGCTGATACTTTTCCGCCACTCATTATCAGAGGTCGCTATCGAAACGAAACTGTCGAACGAAACCGAACGAAAACTCCTTATCGAAAATTTTTTTTCGATCGGAAGTTTTCGAAACGAAAATTGAAAATTTTCGTTCGTTAGCATTCGAAACGAAAAAGTTTCGATAAGAACCTAACGAAAATTAAAGTTTCGTTAAGAGTTTCGTTAGTTTTCGATAAAAGTTTCGTTTAAAAATCCTTCTCAAATATCAATATAACTCCTTCGAAATTATTTTTTTCAATTGACTCACTTTACTCATTTGACTCATTTGTCTCAATCAACTCACTCGACTCATTCGACTCACTAGACTCAATCGACTCACTTGTCTCATTCGACTCACACGGCTGATTCAACTCAATTTACTCACTCGACTCATTCGACTCACTTGACTCATCTTGCTCATTCGACTCACTTGACTGATTCGACTCACTTGGCTCACTCGACTCATTCGACTCACTCAACTCATTCAACTCACTTGACTCAATCGACGCAGTCGACTCATTCAACTCATTCGACTCACTTGACTGATCCGACATCCGACTCACTTGACTCATTCGACTCACTCGACTCACCCAACCCATTAAACTTACTTGACTCACTCGCGTCACTCATTAACTCACGCACTCGTTATTTTCCTAATAATGTCGGCCGCGATCTAATCCAGTGAACTCACTAACGAAACTTTTATCGAAACTTATCGAAACTCCAACCGAAACTTTTTCGTTTCGGTTCCTAACGATCGAAACTTTTTTCGAAAAATTTTCGTTCGTTAATAACCGATCGAAAATAAAAAGTTTCGTTTCGTTTCGTTTCGATCGGTAGTGACCTCTGCTCATTATGAAACATTAAATTCAATAGGTCCTACAGCGAAATTTTTTTGAGCGCGATTTTGAAAACTCACTCACTCAATCACTCACTTACTCATTCACTCAATCACTCACTCACTCACTTACCCACTCACTCACTCATTCATTCACTCACTCACTCACTCATTTACTCACCCACTCACTCACTCATTCACCTACTCACTCACTCACTCACCCACTCACTCACTCACTCACTCATTCACTCACCCACTTACTCACTCACTCACTCACCCACTCACTCACCCACTCACTCACTCACTCACTCATTCACTCACTCACTCACTTACTCACCCACTCACCCACTCACTCACTGTCACTCACTCACCCACTCTGGGAAAAAGGGAATTTCCCCCTTTTTTGGGATTTATAAAAGATGTGTTTGATGAAACACTTTTGAATACTAGCCCTGCCCTGGAAACTTGAAATAATAGTTTTAAATTTCATTAATTTTCAGGCCGGCTGAGTCTCGCTCGAAGTCGTTGGCTACCGCTGCCATCTGAAGAATCGTGATCTGATGACAGTAAGGAAGGCCAGTCAAATCCCATTCGTTCTTCACCCATAACCAGATAATTATCGGTTTTTTCGGCGTAAAAATTCACCTAGAGAAGGTTGGTGTTTTCTATTATTTTTTCAGCTTATGGCTGACGGCACTGCCTTGTGGGCGTGAAAAGGGTGGAAAATGGAACTCCCATCCTTAGGTTTTTTCCCTTAAGATGTAGAGTGAACAGCCTGATGAAGATTTCCGATTCCCCCTCTTCGACGAATTTCCCTTCCCTTCCGTTTTGAAGATCGGCTCGCCTTGCCGGTAATGAGGCATTCTTCGAAGACTGGTTATTGAAAGATTCCAGGCAAGTTTCATGTTCCAGAAAAGAGAGGTTTCATTTTTAATTACCTTCTTGTCTGCCAGTGGGCCTAAAAGTATGTTCATTGTTACTTAATTATTCGGTGACTTAACGGCCCATTGACGGACGTGTTATACCTCGAAAGGGTGGGGAATTTCCTCAAAGAGGGTGGATTGGCAGTTTTTTTATGAGGCCGTTTCACCAAAACCTTAGGGAACAAATTTAACTTTTTTGAGATGACAAAGAGGGGGGAATTTCCCTTTTCCCACCCATTCTCGTCCGCCAGTGTAACGACCGATAACCGATCCCGGTAAGGTGTCGTCTGAAGCAACGGCGGATGAGCTAATCCTCCGAAGGGAGGGGAATTTCGTCAAAGAGGGTGAATTGGCTTTTTCAGGCTGTTTCATGTTAACTACACCGTAGGGAACAAATTCGACTTTTTGAAAATGCTAAAGAGGGGTGAATTCCACCTTTCCCACCCCTTCTCGTCCGCTAGTACGAGAACCTTGTTCCAGGTCTTTATTAATAAAAACCTCAAGGTTTTACCGCTCCACCCCGATGCATGATTTCCTCTTCTTTGACGGCTTCTAAAACAGCCGCTTCTGGCTCCGTAAGTAGTGGATAAAATGGTCTCCAGAAACCCTGATTCCCTCCTCTTAGGTTGGACGCGATTTTCCTCCTCTTTGTTTCAGTGCCACCTCAATTGGCTTTTGAAAAAAAAATCCCCCTAATAAATGCTGGTAAAATGAGCAATATCGCCATGTCCTCTTGGGTTAAATCATCCCGGTTTTTACCGTTATTTTCTCTACCTTTATTATCTGTTCACTCTGTTTCTAGTTATCAATCAATCAATCAATTTACACTGTCACAGCCATTGCCAAATAGTAACAGCGACGTAAAATCCATCGACTGCCTTACACAACAATATAGCGAAACATTTGGCTGTGGTAATCATACGCTTGTGATGTGAGAAACACGCCCAGAATTTGTAAAAATAAAATCATAATAATTATAACCCTGTTCTGTTGCTTGTCTTGTAATAAAAAGTGGGTCCGTAATGTATACTTGCCCTAAATTTGCACTTACTTATTTGAAAGAATTTCCCTGCCCAGTCCAACGATTAATAAATCAAAAAAGTTATTCAATCAATCAGCTAACCAATTTATATTTATCATATCCCTTTGGAGGATAAGTGCGCATCAGTTCACTGCCATAAAGCCAAATTTGCGATTTCATTAATCTCCTCGTTGTTTCAGAAGCGATTTCCGATCTAAAAATGTCGTTTTCGGATAATTACGACTCCTCACTGCACGGCAGCATGCAATCGTATGGTGGCGAAGTCAAGGATCAAAATGGTTGGGTTCTAACGAAGAAGGTTGCTGTTTGTGTTGATGGCGAAAAAGCCTTTTGAAATGCGGTGAGACAAGCCCGTTTTTACTTGTCAAATGACAGGAAATTTGGGTCCGAACCGGGAAAACACAAGAGTAAACAAAATATAAAAAAAAATTATTCATTCCCTCTCTTTGGCGTTTTTAAAATGTATGCTTTGTTCCTTAATGTGTAGGTAAAATGGCCTGAAAACTGCCAATTCCCCTCTCTTTGACGAAATTCCCCTCCATTTTGGGGATCGAATCAGCCATCTGCTAGTGCCTCTGGTGAGATGTTTCACCAGTAAAAAAATAAGTTATTTAGAAGCATTTGCGTATATATCGCGTCGTTATTCTCTTTTCATGTTCAATTCTAGTAATTCTTTAAACTTAATTATTTTTCATGTTTTTTACCTCTTCAATTCAGGTAATTTGTAATTCGTAATTTTTGTAAGACCGATTATATGCGAGACAAACAAATGAAATCTGAAATCTGAATTTGCCACTCTCACCAGTCTTCCTCAGAGTTTAATGACCGTTATTTCACTTGGTGACTTGGTATCCTCGGTGAGAAACCCGAATAAAAGTTGAAAAGTTGCGAATAAACCAATCAATGGTGAATCGTTATTGAATTGCAGGTACGCAAGGCATGGCATCCAACCCACTTTACGATCTGTCGTCGTTTTTCGTACCCAACACTCCCATCAACACTTCGTATGTTGGTCAGCACTCGCAGCCAATTCAGGGTTGGATTATTTTTATTCCATTATCTTCGATTATAATTTTTATATAGATTATCATTTTGACTAATATTTTTCATCTATTCACTATTTCTTCAATAATGATCAACAATCAATTTTGTTTGAAGTTTTCTGACGGAGCGATGAATCAGTATAATATAGTGAAATAATGATGAAAGAGTTTCATTATATGATTAATTAGCGATCAACCTGACAGCACTTCCTGTTAGCCAGGTTATTGCCAGAGCCAGGCCAAGACCGATTATATGCAAGACATCACAGCGAAACTTGAAACTTGAAACACATAATTTTGCAGGCATCCCCCAGCAGCTCGGCTACCTCCAACATCAGGTCCTTCAGCAGTCGATGATGCATGATTTGGATCAACTCAACGTGCCCTGTACAAGGTTATTCTCACTTCGAAGCAATGTACAAAGAATTGAGTGAGGACGAAAAGAAATAAATTGAATAAGTACTGATTTTAGGCCCGATGGAACCCAAAAAAACTAAACAAGAATTAGGTAAAACACTTCAAATTTTGTGAGCATTTAGTTAAAGAACTTGTAATCATTGGATTCCAGAAATTTTATAAGAGTACGGCGGTTGGTGTTCTATATTTTTTATTAGACTGAATTTATATTCTTTGCCATGGCTGACAAGTAAAATCAAGTAATCATTGAATCCTTATCATGTCTTGATTCGAATTCTCCTGATAATAGCATCATGGCGTTTTGTGAAGTGAAGTCCGAAAGCAAGAATGTCCCAATTTATTTGTTTATGGTATAGGCCATGATTGAAAAAGTATGACAAGATTGGTTAATCATTTTTTCAGTTCCTCCGGCGTGCCTATGAATCTGTCGGCATCTACGAATAGTATTACGTCGGCGCCGAATATTGTCCATAACAACCAGGTAAGTACCGACTAATTTTTGAAAGTTATGCCTAAGGCTAAGATTAAGGTTATGCCTAACTTTTTAAAGTAAAGCCCGTATGCTGTTTCTGCAAGCAAAAATGTTGTCCAAAACTTCTGATAATGAAACATCATTAGCCTCAACTCAACTCAGTCGACACAATAGTGTAACACAATACAGCATGGGGGGATGATGATTGATAGACAGTTCATCACCAGAATAGCTGAAAAAATTCAGCTTCCTGGTGGGACTCGAATGTGCGTGTTAACACTGATTGTCTGATGTTTCATTATCAGAAGTTTTGGGCACTATTTTTGCATGCAGAAACACCATACAGGCTTTACTAACTGGAGAAAAAAATCTGTTTTGCTTACCGTCTACGCTGAATTGTTCCTACCCGAATCTAGTCAAGTCAAGGAAAGTTGTTTACAAAATCAAGTTCGGTTCCTGTGTTTGGAGAAACAAAAAATAAATTTGCGTTTTCTTCAACAACATTTTTTATTAATTTCAGCATTCGTACGATTCGCTATCATCCGCTCAAACTCAGGTCATCGATGCCGGTCATCTACATTCAGCACAGAGAAACGTGTTTATAGGTTTGTTTGAGCTTCTGTTTTTTTTCAGACGAACCAGTAGTTTTATCAAATCTGCTCTTTATTATTTCTTATTTCTCAAGTTAACTTGAAGAAAAAAACGATTATATGCAACTCAATCCAATGAAATCTGAATCACAAACGCCGATTCTGTAGCCTTCTCACTTGATCACGAGATTAGTCTTCAGAACCCGCCATTTTTATCTCAGCAAGGGTATAACAATAAAAATATTGACATGACATGACATGACAAAAATCTAGAAACTTGCTGCAGAGCAGACGACCTTAAGCAATGACATGAAAGCACTGGCGGACGAGCCAATCCACCAAAGGGAGGGGATTCTTTTCAAAGAGGGGGAATTGGCCAAAATTAGGTTATTATATCTACACCTTATAGAACAAACTCTACTTTTGAAAACACCAAAGAGGGGGAAATTCCACTTTTCCCATCCCTTCTCATTTGCTGGTGCATGGAAGCAGACATGAACCCTGTAAATGTTTCAGGGTCGGACCTGCCGACGCAGTCAGCGTCTACTTCCGCGCACAGTTCGTTGAACTCAATTCATCCCAGTCCAGCGGAAATTCGTTAGTGCTGGTTTTTTATTCTACTTTTACACTTTTTATAACTGAACTCAAGGTAGAAGTTGTAATAACCATCAAATGCCGTGAAAAGTGTTTTACTTTCCTTAACCTTTTTGTAAACCTTCATAATTATTATTATTATTATTATTATTAATATTATTCTTAATATTGTTATTATTATTATTATTATTATTATTATTATTATTATTTTTAATTCAGTTCGCTGTCAAACGACGTCGGCATCATCAGTAGGCAGTAGTCAGGATCCATGGGTGATCGGTGATCTGGACACGATACACTCGCAGTCACATCTCAGTCAGGTGAGTCAGTCAGTCAGTCTGTCTGTCTGTCAGTGAATCAGTGAGTCAGTCTGTCTGTGAATCAGTCAGTCTGTCTGTCAGTGAGTCAGTCTGTCTGTCAGTGAATCAGTCAGTCAGTCTGTCTGTCTGTCAGTCATTCAGGTGAGCAGATAGGTATATGAGAATATATATGTGAATGCATGTGACCTGGTAAATGATGTATATTAATTGAATCAAATGAGTGAACGAGTGAGTGAGGGAGTTTGATTAACTCTGTTTGGTTTTCCAGATGATGTACAACACAGCGGCGGCGGCCTCTAGCGCCTGGTCGATCTCACAGGCGGTCAGCCAGTTCGAGAAGCAACAACAACAGTTGAGCGACCGTCAACCACAACAACAGCAACAACAACAAAGACAGCAACATCAACAACAACTTCAGCAACAACAACTACAGCAGCAGCAGCAGCAACAACAACAGGATCAGTACCGAGTCAAGGCGGAAGAACTGCGTCTAGCGGAGCAACAACGACAACTGATCCAGGAGGAGCGGTTGAGAGAGCAACAACAACAGCAGATACAAAAACAACAACAAGAACAACAACAACAGCAGCAAAAACTGCAACAACAGAAAGAGGCGGCAGCGAAAAGACGACAGCAACAGCAACAGGCCAAAAAGCAACAACAACAGCAACAGTTGCAGTTGCAGCAGGAACAATTGCAGCGCGAGCAACTCCAATTGCAACAACAGCAGCTTCAAAAGCAACAGCAACAACAACTCCAACAGCAAGAACAACAAAAACAACAGCAAGAACAACAACGACAACAACAACAACGACAGCAACAACAGCAACAGCAACAGCAACAACTACAACAACAACAACAACAACAACAACAACAACAACAACAACAACAACAACAACAACAACAACAACAATCATCATCGCAGCAAAAACAGAAACCGGAGAAAGCCCCACCTAAACCACGTCAACGCCGAAAACCAACACAAGCTCAATTAAAACAGCAACTGCTGCAAGAACGACAGCAACAATTACAGGAGCAGTTGCAACAACAAATACAACAGAAACAACAACAACAACAACAACAACAAATACAACAACAACAACCGAGCCGCTCACAATTGCACTCCCCTATTTCACCAGCTCCAGTGCACGCACCAACGCCGCCCGTGCAACAACAACAACAGTTACATTCGCCAATTTCTCCCCCAATGCAACATCCATCAGCAACACCGCCCATTCAACAACAACAACAACAGTTTCGAAATGCGCATCATCAACACACTCCTACTCCGCCATTGATTCATCAACAACAACAGCAGTCGCCCCTTGTTCAACAACAACATTCGCCGCTCAATCTGCAACAACAACAACATCCATCTGCTTTCCAATCGCAACAACAACCGCAACAACCAAATATGCAACAGCAACAGCTGCAACGGTCAAATATGCAACAACAACAACAACCACGCGGTCCTAATTTTCAACAACAGTCAAGTGGACCGATTGTTAAACAACAACAACAGCAATCGCGTGGGCCAACTGTTCAACACATTCGTTCGACTCAACAACAACAACAACCGCAAATAATACATCAGCAGCAGTCGCGTGGGCCAACTGTTCAACACATTCGTTCGACTCAACAACAACAACAACCGCAAATAATACAACAACAACAAACGCGGGGCCCCAGTGTTCAACAAATTCGACCAAGTCAACAACAACGCCAACAACAACAACAACAACAACAACAACAACAACCACGTGGGCCAAACGTGCCACAGCCTCGACCTGTTCAACAACAACAACAACAACAACGAGTACCCAACCCGATCGCAACTAACGGCCCGAACGGTTTGTTAACATACTTTTTTCCTTTACATACGTTTCGCATTCCCTTATTTCTAGCTGTTTTTTTTGGAATACGTTACTCTTTCATTGATGAGTTAAAAACCAATTTTATTGAATCCAAACAAACAAACAAACAAATAATATGAACGTATCATGACATGTTATCCTATTAAAAAAATCTTGTGGACAAACTGACTTTTTCGAATAATTCACTTTGTATTGTTTCAGTCGGCTCCACGGTTCCTCTGGTCGCATCAACATCTTCACATTCAACATTAAATCATCCAAGCATGTCGGCGCGTGTAGATCTACCGGAAGGTTTAACGGTTTTCATTAATTTTTTTTATTTCCTATTTTTATATTTTTGTTGTTTCCTTTAGCTATTTTTATTTTTCATTGTTATCTTCCTTTTGTATTTTTTTCTTAATTTTCAGGCCTGCTTCACATTGGTGGCGCTTCTGCTCCCACAACCGCTCAACAACAACAACAACAACAACAACCGCTCAACTCATCTAGTCATGCCGTGCCTTATGCGCAATCGCATGCCGTGCCTTATGCGCAATCGCAACAACAACCTCAACCGCAACAACAACAACAAATTCAACAACCTCAACAACAACAACCTTCGACGAGCACTCAACCACAATCTTCGCTGCCTCCAAAGAAGCGAAAGTCGGATCCCGTGAAAGAGGAGAATGGAGCAGGTGGGCAATTTTCGTATTAACTGTTGTTTTTCTTGCTGTAGTTGTTGTAGTAGTAGTTCTTGTTGTTGTTGATGTTGTTTTTGTTGTTCTAGTATATTTGTCGCTTTAAAGATTCAATTTATTTTTAGGAGGTTTGTTAGCTTTTATGGTTAACTTTATTAGTTATAAAAAGTCCATGTTATTTGTTCTTGTTGCTATTAATGTTGCATTGTTATATTTCTGCTTCCAGATTCGTCAACCGTCGTGAAACAGGCCCGCAAGCAGTATCCATTGAGTGACGCCGAGAGAGTTAGGGAGTATACTTTGGTTGGTGACAGACTGACTAACTGACTCACTGAATGAATGACTTACCAACTGACTGACTGACTTACCAACTTACTGACTGACTCCCCAACTACCTGACTTCCAACTGACTGACTGAATCGCTGACTGACTGATTTCCAACTGACTGACTGGCTGGCTGACTGACTTACCAACTGACTAACTGAATGGCTGACTGACTGACTTCCAACTGACTGACTGAATGGCTGACTGACCGACTTCCAACTTACTGACTGGCTGACTGACTGACTGACCGACCGACTGATGAATAATATAATATTATTTTCAATATTACTTTAGCCGCGCAAACCGCCCGGCAAAGTCGGCTGGCAAATAGACGGTCGCGTGATTCGACATACTTACGTGCAGGTGTGTTGTTGTTGTTATTGCATCTTTTTTTGTTTTTGTTGTTGGTTGCATTGTTGTTGTTGTTGTAGTTGTGGCTGTTATTTATCAGGTTATTGTTGGTTTTTTGGGCTGTTTTTGTTTTTCTTGTTGTTATTGTTGTATAAAAAACAATTTTTATATTCAGGTCTCCCGCAAACGTACCCGCTGGCGACCGGCTACCGACGACAGTGAGGATGTGAGTGTGGAGGGGATTAGAATGGAGGATTATCTCAGATTAATGAACGGGTTAGTCGAACAGAATGCAGAACTCACGAATAAAACTTGACTGACTGATTGAATGACCGACTGACTGACTGACTGACTGACTGACTGACTGGGACTGGTTGACTATCTGAGTGACTGACTGACTGACTGACTGACTGACATTGAGTGACTGACTTACTCGTTGACTATCTAATTAACTGACTAATTCACGGACAACCTTACTGTCTTCTTCAAAATCACAAGCTTGCTTCAACAAACGATATACAAAAATACTAATACCAATGACTCGCCTTAAATCAGCGGTTTTTTGCTCTTTCGGATACTTCATGATATTTTTCTTTTCAGTGCTGTTAAAATACCCGAACGTCATGAGCCGGATGTATCATTGAGTCAAATGACCATGGTCAATCAACCGTCAACTTCAGCGGCTTTTCGAACGAGAGGCAGTGTTGCTAACGAGCCCAGTTCGAGCAAAGATGGTATGTTGTTGTTGTTTTCGTTGTTGTTGTTGTTGTTAATTATGTGAAGATTTTTTGCAGGGGATGAAGTTGTTGTTGGTTAGCGAAAGTAGTGTCGTTGTTGTTTACTTATAGTACTAGAACTGAATGCCCGCAAATTTTTTGAGTAATGAAAAATAACTGAAACTGAATTCGTGAGATCTTGCAAAAATTACCATTCCAAAATGTTTCTAGTAAAAAATCGCCGAAAGAATCAGTGCGCATACAAATTCAGTTGTCCAATAAATTGAATCAGTTTGTTCTGTTTGTTTCATTCAGTGTTTTGTGAACAAAAAGTGACAAACAAATTAGTCGGCGCGGCGCGTGTTGTGTAAGATGATGAGAGTGGTTGAGAGTGCTATACATCTGGTATATTATTATTATTATTATTATTATTATTATTATTATTATCAATTATCATTAATATCATTATTATCATTATTATTATTATCTGGTATTTTCAGGCATTCGCCTTTACGATCAGAACATAGAGCCGGTCAAGACGATCGTTTCGCCGGCACCCGCAAAGAAGAAAAATTCGAAACCTTCATTCATGGTCTATAGCGATGCCTTGGCCAAGGTTGATTTATTTCTCTCGATAATTTTTTACATTTTTACTTTTTTGGAGAAAAGTTAGTTTCAAAGTTCAGTATGTTTTCAACTGTTGTTAGACTTTTTAAGCATGCATCAGACATGAGAAGGGAGAATTTTCTAGCGGTGATTTTGCAGCCAATTTCAACCCTCTTTTTTGCAAGTTGACTGAGACTAGAGACCCATTTTTTACATGTTTTTCTGGATCACTGAAAAGATTTCTAATAATCATGTCTGGTGTTTTCTTAGTGTTAAAAGCGCGTAGAACAATTATTATGTGTTCTAATCGTCATAATAGCGTGAAATTGAAAGCTTTGTTCCCACTTTTTGTGTGAGTTACGTTTTTTTAAGTCCAAAAATGGATGGCTCAGCGCTGAAAATTAGACATTTCCAGACCTAGTTGTATTAGAGACGTATCTTGGAAGCGCATAAACAAGAGGCGCATAGCGCCGAAACTTCAACGTTTTCAGTTCTATTTCCTCGTATTGTATGCTCCCCAGGAACTCATTTTAAATGAAGCTGAAAGTCTGAAGATTTTAGCGATAGCGTCACAGCTTTGTCCTTGAATCATGCCTAAACAAAAGGCCGAGAATGGATGGCGCGCAGCGCCAAAATTTTGACGTTTCCAGCTTTGCTTCTTTGTATTGCAGACGTGTCTTGAAGGCCCGAAAACTGATTGATAGTATCGCCGAAATTTTTTAGTTTTCAGCATTACTGCATTGTTTTTGCTTCATGATTTAAAAGCCTGAATATCGATTTCACTTGGCGCCGAAAATTTGTAATTTCCAGCCTTATTTCTTTGCATTGAGGACGTATAAATCTGTGAAGCGCATGAACTGATGGCGCGTAGCGCCGAAATTTTTATGCTTTCAGTACAATTGCTCTGTATATGTTACGTATCTTGAACACTCAAGAACTGATTTAAGTGGCGCCGAAAAGTTTTTTAGCATTACTGCTCGGTCTTATAATCATGATTTGAAAGCGCGAAAATCGATGGCGCGTAGCGCTAAAATTTTGACGTTTCCAGCCCTGATTTTTTGCATTGGGAAACGTATCTTGGAAGCCCATGAACGAATGGCGCGTAGCGCCAAAATTTTTGTTTTCAGTACTACAGCTTTTATTGTTACGTATCTTGGAAGACCGAGATTAGATTGCAAATTTAATTGGAAGAAATTGCGAAAATGGATGGCGCGTAGCGCCGAAAATTTAATCTTTCCACTCCCAGTTCTTTGTATTGGAAACGTATTGGAAGCTCGTGACGTAGCGCAGAAATTTTGACGTTTTAAAAACTAATTTTTATTGGATGCGTTTTATTAAATCCCGGGTTTTGCTGATTGCAAGTGGCGCCGGAATGAGGCGTACAGTATCATCACCAGAGCGTGAAAACATATTTCGAGCCAAATTTTGTAAACTTTTCTTAATTAATTTGGCAAACTTGCAAAAAAGGTATTATTTCTTGACCCAAGTTGCAAAAAGGCTTAATTTTTTTAGCCAACTTGCAAGAAAGGTATAATTTTCAGAGACGACTTGCAATAAAGGCATGATTTTTTTCACTGACAAAACGTGTCATTCCTCGATCCAACTTGCAAAAATGGTATCATTTCTTGATCCTACTTGCAAAAAAGGTATCATTTCTCAGGCAACTTGCAAACTGTGTTTTTCGAGCCAACTTGAAAAAAGGTATTATTTCTCGTCCCAGCTTGCAAAAACGGTATCATTTCTTGACCCTACTTGCAAAAAAGGTATCATTTCTTGACCCAACTTGCAAAAAAGGTATCATTTCTCTACCTAACTTGCAAAAAAGGTATCACTTCATGACCCAACTTGCAAAAAAGGCATAAATTTTAGAGCCAACTTGCGAAAAAAGGTATCCTTTCTTGACCCTATTTGCAAAAAAGGTATCATTTCTTGAACCTACTTGCGGAAAAGGTATCATTTCTCGACCCAACTTGCAAAAAGGTATAATTTTTAGAGCCAACTTGCAAAAAAGGTATCATACCTCGAGCCAACTTGCAAAAAAGGTATCATTTCTTGAACCTACTTGCAAAAAAGGCATAAATTTTAAAGCCAACTTGCAAAAAAGGTATCATTTCTTGACCCTACTTGCAAAAAAGGTATCATTTCTTGACCCAACTTGCAAACAATTATAATTTTCAGAGCCAACTTGCAAAAAAGGTATCATTTCTTGACCCTACTTGCAAAAAAGGTATCATTTCTTACCCAACTTGCAAAAAAGGTATCACTTCATGACCCAACTTGCAAAAAAGGCATAAATTTTAGAGCCAACTTGCAAAAAAAAGGTATCGTTTCTTGACCCTACTTGCAAAAAAGGTATCATTTCTTGACCCCACTTGCAAAAAAGGTATCATTTCTTGACCCAACTTGCAAAAAGGTATAATTTTTAGAGCCAACTTGCAAAAAAGGTATCATACCTCGAGCCAACTTGCAAAAAAGGTATCATTTCTTGACCCTTCTTGCAAAAAAGGTATCATTTCTGAACCCAACTTACAAGAAAGGTATAACTTTTAGAGCCAACTGGCAAAAAAGGTATCATTTCTTGACCCTACTCGCAAAAAAGGTATCACTTTTCAATTCGACTTGTAAAAAAGGTATCATTTCTTGACCCTATTTGCAAAAAAGGTTTCACTTCTTGACCCAACTTGCAAAAAAGGTATAATTTTTAAAGCCAACTTGCAAAAAAGGTATCATTTCTTGACCCTACTTGCAAAAAAGGTATCATTTCTCAATTCGACTTGTAAAAAAGGTATCATTTCTCGACCCTATTTGCAAAAAAGGTATCACTTTATGACCCAACTTGCAAAAAAGGTATAATTTTTAGAGCCAACTTGCAAAAAAGGTATCATTTCTTGACCCAACTTGCAAAAAAGGTATAAATTTTACAGCCAACTTGCAAAAAAGGTATCATTTCTTGACCCAACTTGCAAAAAAGGTATCATTTCTCAACCCAACTTGCAAAAAAAGGTACCATTTTTTTGACCCTACTTCAAAAAAAGGAATCATTTCTTGACCCAACTTGCAAAAAGGTATAATTTTCAGAGCAAACTTGCAAAAAAGGTATCATACCTCGAGCCAACTTGCAAAAAAGGTATCATTTCTCGACCCAACTTGCAAAAAAGGTATCATTTCCCGACCCAACTTGCAAAAAAGGTATCTTTTTATGACCATTGTATATTACTCACACCATTGAAAAAGGTAGTTTTTAACGTTTTATCGTGAATAAATTTTAGCCACTCGGAGACCCCCTTTTTTACATTTCAACGTATTATTTTTTTCTGTCACCGCTAGACCATTTCTAGCGGTGATTCAGGATGCCTAGCGGTGACAAAATCACCGCTACACCGCTAGCTTCTCATGTCTGGCATGCATATAGGGTGGAGGTGGACAATTGGTTATTAGAATGGCCACGGAAGGTAACCAGTGTTTCCCCTATAAAACTGAATCTTGGATTTTGGGGTCTATTTTAGATTTACGTTTTTGTAAAAAAAAACAAGAAAAAAAGGAAACATTAGATTTTCTGTGAATCCAAAATTCGTATTTTGAATTTTAGGTTTTGGATTCACAGAAATATTTTTTATTGTTTTCTTCAGAATCATTCAATTCTGTCAAAAACCGAAATCAAAAATCCAAGATCCCGATTTTTAGGGGAAACACTGATTACCTTTTTGTGGCCATTCTAATAACCAATTGTCCACCCTATGTTGCAATGTCAATATAACTCACGGTTCGTATGTGTTTCAGTAGATATGTTTCTGAGAATAGTATCAACGTGAATTTTGTTTTATCGGACCGTAGGAGTGTAAACAAATTCATTTAAAGGCGCCCAAAACACCGAAGAAAGTGTCGCCGAAAACGGCGAAGAAGTTGTCGGCGAAGGAGCGCAAGGCGGCGGCTAAAAACGCTGAGCAAACGGTGAGAATTTTCTTTCATTTTACAATATTTATGTTATAAAAAATTGTCACTGTTGTCATAAATTTTTTTCTACAACATAAGATATCTGACATCATGTTTGACTAAAATATAATTTTCGCCTGTTTTCATCTACCAAAAGTTGATTCTCACATTTTCCACCTACCAATGTTTGATTCTCACTTTTTTTCATCTACCAAAAGTTGTTTCCCTACAACATAAGATATGACTAAAATATGATTCTCACCTGTTTTGATCTTCCAAAAGTCGTTAATCAAGTCCAAGTTTCAGGTTTCATTGTGTTGTCTCGCATATAATCGGTCTTACAAATTACGAATAACATTTATACTGAAATAAAGAGCTAAAAAACTGATGAAAATCATTACTAAAAGTGAACAATTTCAGCCTTCGGCAGACGCCGCCTTGCCGATCTCATCACAGATAGCCAGTCTGAGTGTATCTACTGTGTGTGGCATTGATCAAGGTTTGTTGTTGTTGTTGTTGTTGTTGTTGTTGTTGTTCGACTGTTGAATGAAGTTCTTTTTGTTGTATCTAATTATTATTATTTCAAATAGTTTTGTCTAAGTGAGTCACTCATTCGCTGAATCACTCATTCAATCAGTGATTTGTTCACTAAATCGGTGAATCAATCACTCACTCACTCACTCTCTCAATCAATCACTCACTCACTCATTAACTCACTCACTCACTATTTTTTCAGCCAAGTCGGTCAAGGCCAACCCCGATGTGTTGAAAGCAGCCGAAGAATCAGCCATATCACCGTCGGGTTGGCTTAAATTTTTTAATTTATATAAGCTATAGCCACGCTTGAAGAGTTTATAGTTGCTAATGTTGCTTTGAAACACAATAAAAGTAGGGTTCACAGGTAGGCAGGGGCGGTAAAAAAACTTCCTACTTGGTTGTTGTCCAAATGACACCCTAAAAATAGATTCCTTTTGGATGACTTAAAGGTAATTTTAGCTTACGTGTCTGACAAAATATTATGTGTTTGTCAATAAAAAAATTAACTGACCAGATCTTCATCTTTGCAGATTCCCAGAAACGACCGGCCAAACGCGAGATCAATCGACGGGACATGTTCGCCGACTTTGGGTTATTCGGCGACGAAGTGCGTGCCACCACCTGGGGCATTGTGGCCAAATGTGCCAAAGGACTGCTGGTCGCCCGGGAACACGGCAGCTTCCTCTGAGAGGCTGATTTTTGGGATTATCCCTTCTTTAAAAAACGCCAAGACAACCGACAGACCTCTGATAATGGAAGTAAAGTCCCCATCCCAACTTACTGTGACCGTATTTCATGCTAAGGGTGCGTTTATAGTTTCCCGATTAAATAACATGAACATTGCCGGAAAAGGTAATGACAAAATTTTCAATGACAGTTTTGTGAGCTAATGACAAATCTTTTCCAGGGAAGACTATAAACACACCCTAACAAATAAAACGGGTAATCATATTTCAGTGAAATACCGCATGCTCCTATTCCTATCCTATGACTGAAGACGATTTCGAAATACTAGTGATCAACAGATATTTCAGCTTTTACGGTTCGTGGCACTTATATTGTTTTTAAGCTTGACTAAACATCTTAATTTATCAGCTGTATATAATAGCATAGCAGGTTGACGAGCTGGTTGTTGATAGGCATACTGGCGGACGAGCTGATCCTCCAAAGTGAGGTATATTCTGTCAAAGAGGGGGAATCGGCATTTTTCAGTCTATTTTACCCACATCTTAGGGAACAAATTATAATTATTGAAAACGCCAAAGAGGGGGAATTCCACCCTTCCCGTCCGTTAATGCCCAGGCATTATGTTTTAACCGTTCCTTAATAGGTGATGTTTCGTGAGCCGGAAGAGCTAGAATACATGTTGCTGACTAGAATCTCTGAATGGTTTAATATGGTTGTGATTGATATTCATTTCCAGCTATTATTATCTTGAAAGTGGTTTTTATAGATATTTTTGTACCTTAAGGCTAATTTTCTTATTGTTTTTCTTTGTAATCATTTCCTGCGTGTAGTCTACGTGATATTTTTTGCATCGTGTTTTCCCTTCCCTGAATATAATAATGACAAATTTGAAAAAAGTTTATACCAATCATTCAACCTGTTATTAAACGAATGCCTCAACGCCAGCAAGATATTGCCATTACGACGTTATTCTATACTTATGAAATAATAATAATAAATCTCATATTTGTAGTTGTTTAAAAAAAGCCAGAATATTCAGCAATTGCCGTAACGTTTTGAGATGAACTAACCTTAAGAATTACTGCACCTAAGACCACCAGCGGACGAGAAAGTGGGAAAGTGGAATTCCCCCCCTTTTTGTGGATTCAAAAAGTATAGTTTGTTCCCTAAAGTGAATGTAAAGTGGCGTAATTTCTGTCATTTCCCCCTCTTTGAAGAGATTCCCCTCCCTTTGGAGGTTGGGCGATGAGCCTAAAGCCTCTGAAAGCACCCTGAATACACCTTATAATTTACTTACAAAGAAATTGGGGGAATCAACTTCGGGTCCTACTCTACTGTACAAAAAGTCCTTCGTGCGTCTTTTCTACTGTACAAAAATGTTCTACTGTTATCTGTGTTCCGGTTTGTGCTGTCTCAAATAAAGTCTGGTCACAGTTTCTCGTTACATCGAAATTTTTACCGTAATCCTTTTGGCGCGCATTTGAATTTCGGCGCGTGTTCAAATTTATTCAAAAGTTTCAGCTGTTCGCACTACATTTGTATAACACATTATTAAACATGACCAATTTAAAAAAATTGTTCACTATAAGGTTTTCAGGAAAATATTTAGTAACAAGATACCCTGACCAAACTATACATCCTTCCATTTTAATTGTTTCTGGGGCTTTTTTTAGTCGTGCTTAGTCGCTTTACATACATATCTTGTTATTATGCTGCTTTTTAGTTTAAAAAAATTAGATTTTTAAGTTTTGGATCGGATTTTTTCGAAAACTTGATGTAAAAAATGCTGAATAAAAAGTATTTTTTCGTGAAAAAACATTAACTGATGGGTTAATGTTTTCCTTCATAATGTTTGTTTATTATTATCACTACGTTCTGCCTATTTCGCACACTTCACTTTGTATCATGTAAAAAAAATCTCGATTTTGTGCCGCATTTTCGTGTTTTTTGCAAATAATATTGCTTTTATGTTTATTTTTTACAAATCATGAAATTTTATTGCTTTTATTGAAATCATGACATGACTGTTGATTGATTTAATGTTCAATATGGAGTATATGAAAATAAAAGTATATATTTTTAATTGTGTCGGTTGATCGGACTTTTTTTTGATACCAATGAAATCAACGGGTGTCACCCAGCCCTGTCACTATAACTGCCTCCGATTTATGCTTTTTTATTTGAGTAAATAAATTCACTGAATATCGTGATTTTCAATTACGTATTTAGAAATTCACTCTCTTTAATGGACTCTCTCTTGAGATCTTTCTCTTGAAACGATTTTCTTTCGTGCCTACTGATCTCATTTTTCGCTTGTGAAATAAAATAATACATGGAAAGCTTCATGAATGCGCTGGCGGACGAGCTAAACATCCAAACGGGGAGGAATTTAGTCGAAGAAGAAGGAATTTGCAGTTTTTCGACCATTTTACCTACACCTACATACTCTTCGAAAACGGCCAAAGAGGGAGGAATCGCACTTTTCCCAACCCTTCACGTCCGCTAGTGTTATGAACGTCTAACCAATCTGAATCAGAGTTTTCTGCACATAATTTCCTAAAATAAATCTAGTACGGAAATTTCACACGGCCGAATCTCATCATTCCCGGTCCCGCACACTAGCAGACGAGAAGAGGAGAGAAAGTGGAATTCCCCCTCTTTGGCGGTTTCAAAAAGCAGATTTTATTCCAGGAGGTGTAGATAAAATGGCCCTAAAAATGACCGACTCCCATCTCTTTGACGAAGTTCCTCGCCGTTTGGAGGTTCAGCCCGTTTAGTGTTCCCGGATACAGTGATTTTCCCATCGCAATAATTCCAGACGCCATAACAATGGCAGACTCGGTACAGCTGACTACCGTAACCCGATGTGAACAGCTGCCGCCGAAGGCGGTCGAGTCCAAGTCGATACATCGCAGTCCGGTTGGCGATTGATTGAATGATTGACTGATTCACTCACTGGTTGACCAAGTACTAACTGTTCACTAAGTGACTGTGATTAGTTTACTAGTTTGATTGATTGACCGTGGCCCCCAGTCTAGTTCAGTTGGTGCATCGCAGTCCGGTTGGGATTGACTGAACGACTGACTGAGTGACTGATTGATTACTTGTTTGATTGATTGACCGTTGCCGCCTAAGTTGGTCGGTTCAAGTTGATACATCGCAGTCCGGTTGGGATTGATTGACTGACTTGACTAACTGACTGATCGATTGATTGTGTGATGGCTGATTGACTGGCTGACTTGACTGACTGACAGATTTTTTGACTGGTTGACTGACTGACTAATTTACTGGCTGGTTGATTGACTGACTGATTGACTGACTGGTTGATTTATTTACTGACTGGACGACCGACTGATTAACTGACTTAAGTGTCTGATCGTTTCGACTGGTGGATGGCTGATTGAACAACGACCAACTGGACAAATTCACTAGGACAAAACCCGATTGGACAAACGACCATTTAGACAATCCCGATTGAATGTGTGAATGACTGATTGGCTGACTTGACTGACAAAATTTCCAGCGTTTATCGCGATCCTCCTCATCGGATGATGCGGTTGCAGATGATCCCATGCTTGGTTAGCTCATTGATATCTCACTCACTCACTTTTTCAGCCACTCACTCACTCACTTTTTCACCCACTCACTCATTCTCACTCTTTCAATCACTATCTCACTCTCATGCTAACCCACTTACTCCATCAAATATTCACTCACTCAATCTTTCACTCACCCACCCACTAAATCCATGACTCCCTCACTCACTCACTTTTTCACCCACTCACTCACTCTTACTCATCCACTCGCTATCTCACTCACATGATAACTCACTCACTCAATCAAATATTCAGCCACTCACTCACTCAATCTTTCACTCACGGACTCACTCACCCACTAAATCCATAACTCTCTCACTCACTCACTAGGTTGGGACAACTGGGGAGCGGACGCAATGGATTCCTCTACCGTTGCCATGACGCCGGCGACAGCTTCAGCGAAACCCACTATCAAAGAACCAGAGTCTAATTGGTTGCGAGATGAATGCACGAATGTTGCTGTGAGGTTTGTTAATGTTGTTGTTGTAGTTGTTGTTGTTGTAGTTGTTGTTGTTGTAGTTGTTGTTGTTGTAGTTGTTGTTGCGTTTGTTGTTGCTGTTGTTTTTTATTGTGGTTGTTGTTTTTATTGTTAGTGTTACATTTTATTATTGTTGTTAGTGCAGATGATCTCAATATTTCTACTTACTTGATTTCAGTTTCGACCAGGAGTTCATCGTGGTCGCTCAAGAAGACCGGGTTAAGGTGCTTCGGTTAAGCGACGGTCAGAAAGCTCAGGTTTGTTGTTGTTGTTGTTGTTGTTAATGTTGTTGTTGTTGTTGTTGTTGTTGTTGTTAATGTTGTTGTTGTCGTCGTTGTTGTTATTATTTATTTTGCTACAGGTGCACCAAACCAGCACTCCAGCCGGTCCGATCAGTCCGAGTGGTCCGTCCCAAGGTTTGCTTTGCTTGTTGACTAACTCACTCGCTCACTCACTCACTCACTCACTCACTCACTCACTCACTCACTCAGTCACCCACTCACTCACTCACTCAGTCAATCACTCACTCATTCAACTCACTCACTTGCACAGTCCTCATTATCTTCTCCATTTCACTTAGCCGTTCACAGCATTTCAGCCAAATGTCTCACTTCCATCACATCAATTATGATGCGAGTTTTGTTTTTTGATGGTATTAATATCATATCAATATTCTGAAAAACATGCAGGAATTATTTGAAATCTATCGTTCAGCAACATAATCCTCTCGATGACTTACTTCCCTTCTCACTCATTGGACAAGATAGCCCAATATTCACTATCATTCAGTTGTTTTGACACACTCACTCACTAACCCACACACTCACTTACTCACTCGCTCCCTCACTCACTCACCCAATCTTTCACTTCACTCACTCACC
>OZ038448.1:20524897-20534897 GCA_964036265.1 Daptonema setosum
TTAATCACATTTATCATAGATTCCACCACAAATCACAAAATTATGCACTCTGGTTTGATATATAGTCTACGTTACAGTAATTGTTTTTCAGATAGATATTTATATTTTTGAAATCGTTTTCTAAAAACTTTACCTCTTTCATAGGTAGGCCGGGGTTGTTAAATTTTGTTATATTTTCTTGTTGTCTAAATGACCCCCTGAAAATCGCATCATTTTGGACGACGTAAACAGTTACTTTAGTACACTCATCTGACAAAATAGTATGTGTTTGTCAAGAAAAATCTAAATTGCCTGACTCTGACTGATCCTCTGGCGGACGACCCAAATCTCCAAAGGAAAGGGAGAATTTGCAGTTTTCAGGTCTTTTTACCTAAACCTTAGGGAACAAATCCTACGTTCTGAAAACGCCAAAGAGGGGGAATTTCACTTTTCCCACTTCTTCTCATTCGCTAATGAACTGAACGTTATGTTTGCAGATTCCCAGAAACGACCGGCCAAACGCGAGATCAATCGACGGGATATGTTCGCCGACTTTGGGTAAGATTTCGTTTCAATAGTACTTTCTCCATATATTTTTTCATTTGTGGTACTTTTTTAACCGACAATAGTCGAGAAATCCTAAAAATCGCAAATTAATCAGTAAATATATTGAACAGCGGGATATCAATATGCTTTAAGTTATTCATTCTTAATGTGACTAATACTTGTAATTTATTGCTTTTCCGATCAACCTGTTACTTTTCCCGATTACTCTCCTTGTATGTATTCCTGACCCAATGATCGAGACAAATAAAATAAAAAAATCCAACTGAAATCTGAGACCTGAACCCCTATTATTGCATTCAGGTTATTCGGCGATGAAGTGCGTGCCACCACCTGGGGCATCGTGGCCAAATGTGCCAAAGGACTGCTGGTCGCCCGGGAACACGGCAGTTTCCTCTGAGTTGCTGATTTTTTATGATTATCCCTTCGTTAAAAAACGCCAAAACCACCGACACACCTCTGATAATCAAAGTGAAGTCCGAATCCCAACTTAGTTAATTATCCTGTGACCATAATTAACGATAAGGGTGCCTTTATAGTTTTCCCATGAAATAACATGAACTTTCATCAAAGGTGATGATGCACAGTTTTGTGAGCTTATGAAAAAATTTTCTAGGTGAGACTATAAACGCATCCTAACAAATAAAACGGGTAATCATATTTCAGTGAAATACCGCATGCACCTATTCCTATCCTATGACTGAAGACGATTTCGAAATACTAGTGATCAACAGATATTTCAGCTTTTACGGTTCGTGGCACTCATATTGTTTTTATGCTTGACTAAACATCTTAATTTATCAGCTGTATCCTATAGCATAGCTGGTTGACGAGCTGGTTGTTGATAGGCATACTGGTTGACGAGCTAATCCTCCAAAGGTAGGTTTATTTCGTCAAAAAGGCGGAAATTGGCATTTTTCAGTCTATTATACCTACATCTTAGGGAACAAATTATAATTATTGAAAACGCCAACGTGGGGGAAATTCCACTTTTCCCACCCCTTCCCGTCTGCTAGTGCCCAGGCATCATATTTTAACCGTTCCTTAAAAGGTAATGTTTCGGGAGCCGGAAGAGCTAGAATACATGTTGCTGACTAGAATCTCTGAATGGCCTTATGATGGTTGTGATTGATATTCATTTTCAGCTATCATTATCTTGAAAGTGGTTTTTATTAGATATATTTGTACCTTAAGGCTAATTTTCTTATTGTTTTTCTTTGTAATCATTTCCTGCGTGTAGTCTACGTGATATTTTTTGCATCTTGTTTTCCCTTCCTTGAATATAATATTGACAAATTTTAAAAAAAGTGTATACCAATCATTTAACCTGTTATTAAACGAATGCCTCAACGCCAGCAAGATATTGCCATTATGACGTTATTCTATACTTGATGAAATAATAATAATAAATCTTATATTTGTAGTTGTTTAAAAAAGCCAGAATATTCAGCAATTGCCGTAACGTTCTGAGATGAACTGACCTTAAGACTTACTGCACCTAAGACCACTAGCTGACGAGAAAGGGGGGGGGGAATTAATTCCCCCCTTTTTGTGGGTTCAAAAAGTATAGTTTGTTTCCTAAAGTGAATGTAGAATGGCGTAATTTCTGTCATTGCCCCCTCTTTGAAGAGATTCCCCTCTCTTTGGAGGTTGGGCGATGAGCCTAAAGCCTCTGAAAGCACCCTAAATACACCTTATAATTTACTTACAAAGGAATTGGGGGAATCAACTTCGGGTCCTACTCTAAAGTCATTTGTGCGTCTTTTCTACTGTACACAAATTTTCTACTGTTATCTGTGTTTCGGTTTGTTCTGTCTCAAATACATCCTTCCATTGTAATTGTTTCTGGGGCTTTTTTAGTCGTGCTTAGTCGCTTCACATACATATCTTGTTATTATGCTGCTTTTTAGTTTAAAAAAAGTGAGATTTCAAGATTTTGGATCGGATTTTTTCGGAAACTTGATGTAAAAAATGCTGAATAAGAAGTATTTTTCTGTGAAAAAACAAGTTTTCGTTTTGCCATTAGTTAATTTTTTCCTTCATAATGTTTGTTTATTATTATCACTACGTTCTGCCTATTTCGCACACTTCACTTTGTATCATGTAAAAAAAAATTCTGGATTTTGTGCCGCATTTTCGTGTTTTTTTGCAAATAATATTGCTTTTATGTTATTTTTTTACGAATCATAAAATTATATTGCTTTTATTGAAATCATGACATGACTGTTGAATATACAGTATATGGAAATAAAGTATATATTTTTAATTGTGTCGGTTGATCGGACTTTTTTTTGATACCAATGAAATCAACGGGTGTCACCCAACCCTTTCACTATAACTGCCTCAGTAAAATAAATTTTTATTTGAGTATTTCTTAATAACTGCACTGAATATCGTGGTTTTCAATTATGTACATGTTTCGAAATTGAATCTTTCTTTCCTGGAATCTCTTGAAAGCTCTCTCTCGAAACGATTTTCTTTCGTGACTACTGAATTAAATCTCATTTTGCGCTTGTGAAATAAAACATGGAAAGCTTCATGAATGCGCTGGCGGACGAGCTAAACATCCAAACGGGGAGGAATTTTGTCGAAAAAGGGGGAATTTGCAGTTTTTCGACCATTTTACCTACACCTCCATACTTTTCTGAAACGCCAAAGAGGAGGAATTTCACTTTTCCCAACCCTTCACGTCCGCTAGTGTCATCAACGTCCAACCAATCGAGCTCAGAGTTATGCACAGAATTTACTAAAATAAATATTAGTAAGGGAATTTTACTCGGCAGAATCTCATCATTCCCGGACGAGAAGGGGTGGGGAAAGTGGAATTCCCCCTCTTTGGCGGTTTCAAAAAGTAGATTTTATTCCTGGAGATGTAGGTAAAACGGCCCTAAAAATGACCGACTCCCTCTCTTTGACGAAATTCCCCTCCCTTTGAATACAGTGATTTCCCCAATCGCAATAATTTTAGACGCCATAGTAATGGCAGACTCGGTACAGCTGACTACCGTAACCCGATGTGAACAGTTGCCGCCGAAGGCGGTCGAGTCCAAGTCGATACATCGCAGTCCGGTTGGGATTGATTGAATGATTGATTGACTGGTTGACTCACTGAAGGACTAGTTGACCAAGTGAATATGATTGATTTACTAGTTACTTTGATTTATTGACCGTAGCCGAGCTCAAGTTGAAACATCGCAGCCCGGTTGGGATTGACTTGGCTAACTGACTAATTGATTGATTGTGTGACGGCTGACTTGACTGACTGGCTGACTGACTGGCTGACTTGACTGACTGGCTGACTTGACCGACTGGCTGATTGACTGACTGGCTGGTTGATTCGCCAGCTCAACAAGAACGATTCGATACGATACTATGGGACAAATAGGGTCCATTGTGTAGAACGACTGTACAGCATTGCCATTCATTTCATTCATACTTGTGTCTATTTATTTGCCTTGCTTTTTTCACAATGTGTCATAAAACGTACATCGTGGGTCCGGGTGACGTAATTCTACCGCATTTTTCTTTATTCGTCTTGTGAAGGTTGAATTTCGCGATTAACTGTATAATATCTGCCAATATTTGGAGCTTTTCCACTCCTAAACATCTTATTGATTAATATGTTTGTTTAGGTTGGTTTTTGCTTTTCTTATTGTGATGCTAACGTGATATTCTTAAATCCGCCCATACTCCATTTAACCTCATGCCACCTGATATATACCACATAACATCATCTGTATATTATCATGAAAGACTGAATAAAGCCTATACAACAACAACTGACTGGCTGACTTACTGACTGGCTGATTGACTGACTGGCTGACTTGACTGACTGGCTGACTTGACTGACTACAATTTCAGCGTTTATCGCGATCCTCCTCATCGGATGGTGCGGTTGCAGATGATCCCATGCTGGGTTGGCTCATTGATATGTCACTCACGCACTCATTCATTCACTCACTCACTTTTTAACCCACTCACTCACTCTTACTCATCCACTCACTTTCTTTCTCACCCACTCACTAACTCACTCTCACTCATCCACACACTCACTAACTCACACTCATGCTAACTCACTTAATCTATCAAATACTCTTTCACTCAATCTTTCACTCACGGACTCACTCACCCACTAAATCCATAACTCTCTCACTCACTCAGTAGGTTGGGACAACTGGGGAGCGGACGCAATGGATTCCTCTACCGTTGCCATGACGCCGGCGACAGCTTCAGCGAAACCCACTGTCAAAGAACCAGAGTCTAATTGGTTGCGAGATGAATGCACGAATGTTGCTGTGAGGTTTGTTCTTGTTGTTGTAGCGTTTGTTGTTGTTGTTGTTGTTGTTGCTGTTGTTGTTGTTGTTGCTGTTGTTGTTGTTGCTGTTGTTGTTTTTTGTTAGGACTGTTGTTGTTGTTTTTTATTGTGGTTGTTGTTTTTGTTGTTAGTGTTACATTTTGTTATTGTTGTTGTTGCAGTTGATCTCAATATTTCTATTTACTTGATTTCAGTTTCGACCAAGAGTTCATCGTGGTGGCTCAAGAAGACCGGGTTAAGGTGCTCCGGTTGAGTGACGGCCAAAAAACTCAGGTTTGCTGTTGTTGTTGTTGTTGTTGTTGTTGTTGTTGTTAATGTTGTTGTTGTCGTCGTTGTTGTTGTTATTATTTATTTTGCTACAGATGCACCAAACCAGCACTCCAGCCGGTCCGATCAGTCCAAGTGGTCCGTCCCAAGGTTTGGTTTGCTTGTTGACTAACTCACTCGCTCACTCACTCACTCACTCACTCAGTCACCCACTCACTCACTCAGTCAATCACTCACTCATTCAACTCACTCACTTGCACAGTCCTCATTATCTTCTCCATTTCACTAAGCCGTTCACAGCATTTCAGCCAAATGTCTCACTTCCATCACATCAATTATGATGCGAGTTTTGTTTTTTGATGGTAATAATATCATATCAATATTCTGAAAAACATGCAGGAATTATTTGAAATCTATCGTTCAGCAACATAATCCTCTCGATTAATTACTTCCCTTCTCACTCATTGGAAAAGATAGCCCAAAATTTTCTATCATTCAGTTGTTTTGACACACTCAATCACTAACCCACCCACCCACTCACTCACTCACTCACTCACTCACTTACTCACTCCCTCCCTCCCTCACTCACTCACTCATTTACTCACTAACTCACCTACACACTCACTCACTCACTCACTCACTCACCCACCCACCCACTCAACAATCTCTCACTCATTCATTCACTCACTCACTCACTCACTCACTCACTCACTCACTCACTTCATTCACTCACCTACTCACCCACTCACCCCATCACTCACTCACTCACTCACTCACTCACTCACTCACTCACTGCAGATTTCGATGACACCGTGAGCTGTGTTTGTTGCCTGCCCATGGGTTATGCGGCACAGCGAGGACGTTCGGAAGCACATCGTCTGTATGATTGGATGGCCATTCTGGTGGGTATGGAAAGCGGCAAGTTATACGTGTATACAGACGCACTGACGATGGTGTATAGGTTGGTGTTTTTTGGTATGTCGTGTTAGGTTCAAGATCGCAAGGGGTTTGACTCTTGGCTGCTTGGTTAGGTAGTGGTGCTTGAGCGTACGGGTGAAGACACACACGAAATAGCCCGGTACGCACACATACGATTATCACTGATAATCGTGCTCGAGGCTTGAGTGGCAAGCTGTATCATGCTACAAGCAGGTCAAATCCTAAACAATCGTTCACCCACAATGGCTCGCTGGTTTAGGCCCTAGAAACATAAAACGGATGACCAATGATTAAGATGGTGGTTTTAGTATTGTTTGCAGGGAGTTTTTTAGTTTTTTACATTCTTTCGTGTTTTATATTTTTTATTTCAGTGTTCAATTTTCTGCCACACCAATCTTATCACTCCGCCTACATCATGGCCTTCATCAAACCCAAGAGCTGTTGGTCGTCCATTCCGACTGCACGGCGGTGATCAACGGATTATCCCTGTTTACCACATTACAGGCGTGCAGGAATCAGGTTCATACCACTCACTTGCTCACTCACTCACTCACTCACTCACTCACTCACTCACTCACTCACTTACTGACTCCCTGGTTCACCCATTAACTCGCTCGCTCACTCATTCACTTGCTCATCCACTCACTCTCTCAACGCTCACTTAGTCACTAACTTATCCACTGACTCACTAACTGACTCACTCACACAGTCATTCACTCACTCATCCACTCTCTAATCATCTAATGCATTCATCTACTCATTCACTAATCAACTCACTCATTCACTCTTGAATCTGTTGTCTGTCACAGCTGATATCGATTTTGGAACCCTATTTTTTACTGAGTTTGTGATCTGGTATATAACAAACGCTATTCTGGCATAATAACTAGATGAAATGGTATTTTGGTTCTGAAATTCGGTTTAGGTGGCTCATTCGAAAACCATACCCGATGACCTGGAGCTCGTGTTCACCAAGTACCGACCCGGTGACCCCAAACATCGAAATGTTTCAGATGTCGTCTGTACAGGTTGGATGAGTGAGTGTTGTATGTATGTTGTCATTTGTAATAACTGAATATTATTGTCATGCTGAGGGATGTGTGACAAAGAAAAAGTTTTGGGGTCCGTAAAAAACAACCAAAGTTGTTAGTCATAAACCGTTGTGTAGCGTGTGAACACTAGCGGATGATAAGGGGAGGGAAAGTGGCAATCTCCCCTTTTTGGCTTTTTTTTCAAACAAAAAGTAGAGTTTATCCCCTAAGGTGTAGGTAGAATGGCCTGAGAACTGCCAATTCTCCTCTGTTTGACGAATTCCCCCTCCTTTTGGAATATTGGCTCGTCCGCCAGTGCGTGTAAACACTGCTTCACTGGTGTTTCATTGTCAATAACATTTTGAGATTAGTTCAAGTTTAAGTTGCGGATACAAAATCATACCGTCGTTTACATTATCCTCACAGGTCCTTATAAACAATGCACCTTCGACAAGCTGGTAACCGCATCGGAACAGGGTGGATTCAGTGTTGGTTTCTTCAGCCGGCCAGTCAGTCAGCCACTAATTAACACTCACTCACTCACTTAGCCAATGAATCACTCACGCATTCACTCACTCTTTCACTCACCCACTCACACAAACAACATACTCACACACACACTAACTTACTCACTCACTCACTGTTTCATTCACTCATTGCAGGCCAGCCTTCGGGCCACCGAACCTCTGTACAACACTTTCGTGCTTTCCGGCAGTGACCCGATCCTGAATTTCATCTGGCATGAGGAAAAAGGCTCAGCACCTGTCATTAGTGATGCTTTATACAGTTTGGCTGATAAACTCAAGTTGGTTTTGTTGTTGTTGAACGCAAACCTACTCCCCCACTTAACCGACTCATTCAATCAGTCAACCCTCACCTCTCTCGCTGACCCACCTTACTCACCCACCTCACTCACTCACTCAATCACTCACTCACTCACTCGCTCGCTCACTCGCTCACCCACGTCACTCACTCACTTACTCACTCACTCGCTCACCCACATCACTAACTCACTGACTCACTAACTCACTCATTCCCTCACTCAATCACTTACTCACTCACTCACCCACCTCACTCACTCACTCACTCACTCGCTCACCCACCTCACTAACTCACTCACTCACCCACCTCACTCACTCACTCACGCACTCACTAACTCACTCACTCACTCACTCACTCATTCACTCATTCACAGATCGAGCATGTTTGGCTGGGGTGGTTCACAGTCGAAACAACCGGAAAAGAAATTACCGATTGACGAGCGATGTGAGAAACTGGTATCCAGGTTCGTTGTTGTTGTTGTTATTATTGTTGTTGTCGTCGTTGTTGTTGTTGTTGTTGTTGTTGTTGTTGTTGTTGTTGTTGTTGTTGTTGTTGTTATTTTTGTCGTTGTTGTTGTTGTTGTTGTTATACGTTGCTATTTTGTTTGTGCGGTGACGTGCGTGTCACCGGATGTCAATCAAATCACTGACTCACTTTCTCACTCACTCACTCACTCACTCACTCACTCACTCACTCACTCACTCACTCACTCACTCACTCTACAGATCGGTTGTGCATGATTCATTCCGTGCCACGCAAGGCCTATTACCCGCTCCCACAACGAAGTCCAGCCGTACGCAGCTCTGTGTATGTGTGGATACAAAGGCGCGAGTGATCTTGGTGGATGTTAGTTGACTCACTCATTCACTCACTCACTCACTCACTCACTCACTCACTCACTGACTCACTCACTCACTCACTCACTCACTCAGTCACTCACTCACTCGTTCACTCACTCGTTCACTCACTCGTTCACTCATTCATTCCTTAATTTACTCACTTACTCCTCTACATCACCGACGTCCTGTCCTTATATGGAAAGGATATCTTCAAACCGAGTCATTCACTCACTAACTCACTCACTCACTCGCTCACTTTCAACTCATTCATTACTCACCCTCTTTTTTACCCTCTCACTCACTCACTCATTCACAGGTTCACCATCGACGTCCTGTCCGTATATGGAAAGGGTATCGACAAGCCGAATGTGCCTGGATTCTGAGCACCCATCCTGAAGATCCCAACAAAATGGCACTTTTCCTCGTGATTCATGCACCGTTGAGAGCCTTGCTGGAGGTTATTGTTGTTGTTGTTGTTGTTATTGTTTTCGTTTTTATCGTTGTTGTTGTTATTATTGTTGTTGTTGTTGTTGTTGTTGTTGTTGTTGTTGTTGTTTTTGTTGTTGTTATCGTTGTTGTTGTTGTTGTTGTTGCAGTTGTTTTTGTTGCAGTTGTTTTTCTTGTTGTTAATGTGATTGCAGCACGACCCTATTCTTTCAGGTCTGGCTGATGCAGAACGGGCCGCGAGTTGGGGCATTCAACGTGCCACGAGGTGCCCGTTTATTGAATTGTTCGGCTTCACAACCATTGGCTGTGGGTGAACACACGCACTGGATTAGCTCGCGGCACCCACTCGATCGGGTCATGCTACTCTGTGCCGATGGTAGTATAAAGGTATGTCATTCCCACTGGCGGACGAGCTAATCCTCCAAAGGGAGGGGAATCTTACCAAAGAGAGGGGATGGGCCGTTTTCAGGTAATTTTACCTACACCTTAGGGAACAAAAACCACTTTTTGAAACTCCCAAAGAGGGGGGAATTCCACTTTTCCCTCTCCTTTTCGTCCGCCAGTGGTCATTTCTAATTGATAAAGAGACTAAGTTTGAATGCGCGCCTTTTTTAGAAAATGCCTTCTTCACAGTCAGACGCACTAGCGGACGAGAAGGGATGGGAAAGTGGAATTTCCCCCTCTTTGGCGTTTTCAACAAGTGGAATTTGTTCCTTAAGGTGTTGGTAAAATGGGCCTGAAAATTGCCGATTCCTCCCTCTTTGACGAAATTCCCCTTTCTTTGGTGGATTAGCTCG
>OZ038448.1:20539897-20553545 GCA_964036265.1 Daptonema setosum
GACACGAATCACAGGTTATACGCGGAGTCGTCTGGAACTCGTTGCGTTATACCCCGTTTAATGAATAGTGCGCAACCTTCGTACGATAAATTTTCTGAATATATTGTAAAAAACTGAAAATAAACACGCTAAAATCTTTTTTGAATTCAAATTGCGCGCAAAAATAATATTGCGAATGATAGTGCGTTTTGTAAAACCATAACGTGAGCGTGAGGCCATAGTTTGTTTTCACATAAAATTTCAACTTTCTACTAATTAGTACTTTTTTGTTAGACATCCTCCAACGGATTGCGGAGTTAATGTTTAACGTCACTGGTAGGTTACCTGTGTATCAGCACTACCCCTAACTACCCACTCTTCAATTCACTAGCCGACGAGCCGAACCTCTGAAGGCAGGGGAAATTTTCCTAAGACGGGGAATGGGCAAAATTTAGGTCATCTTACATTTATCTTTAAGTAACAAGGTGTTTTTTCAAATGCCAAGGAGGTGAGAATTCCCCTTCTCGTCCGCTAGTGCTTCAGTTAATTTCCCATGAAATGTAAATATGGTGGTCGTTACTTGGTATTCAAACTTTTCTATTCTGGCATATTTTTTTATTGGATGTTGATTTGATTTGGTTCCCATGTCAATGAATTCAAAATATTATCCAATCTGTTCAATCTTGTTATAGAAAAAAACGAAAGAATTTTCAGCCATCGAACCGGTCAAACCAGCGAAACCCTCCGCCGCCAAACAGTCGAAGACAAAGTTGGCCGATTCAGTCCAATCGAGCGAAGATGAGGAGGAGATGCTCACCATTGCCGAGGTCATTAGAACAAATGCCAAATCATTCTATGCCATGAAACTAGGTTGGTGGATACTTATGCTGCATGTGAAACGTGAGCTATACGTGTGATGTCTTACTTCATTCATTGGATCACTCACATTACCTTCATTCACTCACTCCGCTAACTCACTGTGGGTTAATGATGCGCAAAATACGATTTGTCACTGAGTTTTTGCTGAACCGCTCACTCACTTATCCACTCATTCACTCACTCACTCACTCTTTCACTCACTCACTCACTCACTCACTCCCACTCACTCACTCTTTCACTCACTCACTCACTCACTCACTCACTCACTCACTCACTCACTCACTCACTCACTCACTGCCCTCAATCACTCACTCACTCACTCACTTACTTACTTACTCACTCGCTCACTCACTTACTTACAGTAAAGCGTACAGGTCACACGTCGGGTGTCAGTATTAAATACAAGACTTGTTATTTGTATTAGGATGTTTCAACGGTTTATATGTAGGTTATATGAGCTACTGATATGTCAACCAAGTCCCACGCCTAGCCTCGTTCATCAAATTACATCTTCATTTAGTTTACCACACTGAACCAGACTCGCTGCATCAACCGACAGAATGACTGAATGAATGAATGACCGAATGACTATCAATCACACAGAATGACCACGTATAGGAATAGCATATGATATATGTATGTAAGTTATAACACGTAGGTATAGGTATAACACTAAGGTATAGTCAATCCAACATAAGGTAATGTTTGTATAAAGACATTATAAAGGATGTTATAGGTTGGTCCCGACATGATACGGTAAGTATACTAGAATGCGGCTAATAATGATGCCAAGCATTTCTCCTCCCTTCGCCACGAATAAGTGATAGTTATAATAATATAATAATTATCCCGACATAAGAATAGAAATATTCAAATGAAATTGTATCCCGACAAAATAATATTATGCAATGAATGTGCCCTGCCGCAAAATGCCAAACCCCAAAAATTTTCCTAGAATTTTCACTAAACACCAAAATTTTCTGTCATCAAAAATATTTTTCAAATGAAGTTTTACTGTCCGTTAACCCCCGATAACCTATCGTAAGGCTGGCTTGTCCGAGCGGTAGCGAGGACAAGCGCGTTAGGCCCGCGCAGCGGTGGTATTTCCGTGGTTATCCACATTAGTATGAGCAAATAAATTTTTGTATAAGGTAAAAATTCTAGGAAAATTTTTGGGTTTTGGAAATATGCTGCCCTGCCTGCCCTGCTCACCAGAATAAAATAAGTACGAGAATAAGAATAAGTATGTAGATCAATAGACGAAATATGACTTTAACTGAAATAGAAATAACTAGAAGTAGAAGTGAAGTACACAAGATGTGAACTCACTACCGGTACATCTATATTACCTCGATGTCACTCACTGACTAGTGACATCCGTGAAACATTAACTTCATCAATCTTACCAGACTTGAACTTTGAAAAACTACTTTAACCAAGTTTCACATTAAAGCCTTACGTTTACTAAAATACAAAGAATCAATCTTGATTCTTCCCTCCCATCGACAACGAAATAAATTACTTAAATAACAAAAAAAATTGATTAAAAGACATCATTCATCCAACATGACTGTACCACCAGAGCTACCAAGAGCTACCCGGGTAGGTAATTTTCCAAAATTACAAATAAAATACGAAAAACAGTAAACTCGTGTTTGGAAACCTTTTCTCACACACTTTAATGTTGACGTTAATAATGTGTTGTCAGCCAATCTGTTGTCCCTTTCTTCAAAAAGGGGACACCATATCAAAAACCCACTTTTAAAGAACGTAACGACAACAGATAACCACTGGACGGGTAAACGATAACCACTGTTAACCCTTACGACAACCACTGCCTTTACTGTATCTATCAGTGTACGGACACAGAGCGGCCAAATGACCACTTCCTCTACATCCATAACACAGTCTATACGTATACCGATTCTGACCACAATTGCTCTTCTCATTATATAATTTACCATATATAGAAAAATTACCAACTTGCGTGTAATTGACTTTGGGTCGACGTGAACAATTGTCCACCTTATGGTCACCCAATCGTTTACACCAAGTGCAAAACAACTTCGCTCGTTTCTTTGGCTGAACATGTTTCACAGTCCCAACGTTCAAACCATACAACTCATTCTGCACGTCCTCTTTAGCTCGCAACTTCAAAACCAAATCCTCAAACTTGAACTCACCACTGCGCATGTTCTCAGCCACCATTATTCTAAACTCTTCACTACGCAGACCGACAACCAACTGATTCATCAGACTATCATAATACAGACGCTCGTTTGGTCTAAACGGACACAAACTTTTCAGACTCCAAACAAAATCGATCACGCTTTCATGTACACCCTGTACCCTACTACGAAACTTATCCATCTTCTTACAATCCTCAAATGGATCCAGATACTTATCACACAGATATTTCATTGCGGAATTCCAGTTTAACTCATTGTTCTGCTCATCAAACTCAATGCGTGCTTTACCCGACAAACAACTGAACAAATGCACGACTTTTACGTCATCGGATACTCCCAACACGTCAACACGCGCCTTCAACAAACGGAACCACGAAGAAAACTTACTCACGTCATTACCGTTGAACGTGTCGAACTTACTCGTTAACAACAAAGTTTCAGAATTACGAACCGATACGCTTTCAATCGCATTCCGCAACTTCACATTACCGTCATCACAATCTGATTTCACCACTTTATTACTCAAAAATTGTTTTCCAACCTTGAAAACTCCCTCCCCTTTTACTTCAGACAGATCAACACTCATTTCACACTCTGTTCCAGGTTTCACAGGTACATAATCATGATTAACACGACCTGATGTTTCACTGACACCACCCGTACATGGAACCTCATTCCACTCAGATCCACCATCTGACTCACAAGCAACATCAGAACTTGCCTCACTTTCACTTTCATCCATACTAGAAAAAATTCCAGAGTCAGCATCACACAATTTCGATTTTTCACCAGCTGCCTGATCGAAAATTGACTGACCCATTTTACAAACCCAACAAAATTTACCGAGAAAGTCTGGTTTCACATCGTCATTACCGAAAAATTTCACACCGATGGTACGCTCCACAACCATGATCAACACATCCAAATACCACTCATTATCACTGACGAAAATTTTATCGACAAGGTTAAAAAATTCTTTACGGCCAAACAACACATGTTTGCCAGTCACCGAGTCTATTTCAACAACAAAACTTGAATCGTGAAAACATTTTTGGCGGCCAAGTCCGTCTGGCTCCACCCGCCCAAACATCTCTGAACAACCCGTGTTCACGGCCAGACCAAGTCTGCCTATGGCTTGAACCATTTCTGATTCAACCATAAAATACTTGACGCCAACTGGCAGTCCGATGTTAGGCTCAACACACGACTCAGTATTCACCACACAGTAATCATGGAGTCCCACTCCATCAAAATTCAAACCTGATTTAACATCACCATCGCTTGTAGTCGCCGCACACAGCATCTTCAGCACCGGGATTCAATATGTCGCAATAGGCGAGAATCCAATATTTCAATTCAATTCACTATATCATTAACAATTCAAATTATCATCTGAAAAAGAAACCTACAGGACCTTGGCTACATATCAGTATCTAATTTAGACAGACGTCGGGCGCCAGTAAAGCGTACAAGACACACGTCGGGCTCCAGTAAAGCGTACAAGTCTCACGTCGGGCATCAGTAAAGCGTTGTAGACTCACTCACTCACTCACTCACTCACTCATTCACTCACTCACTCCCTCACTCACTCACTCACCCACTCACTCACTCACTCACTCACTCACTCACTCACTTACTTACTCACTCACTCACTCATTCACTCACTCACTCACTCCCTCACTCACTCACTCACTTACTTACTCACTCACTCACTCACTCACTCATTCACTCACTCACTCACTCCCTCACTCACTCACTCACTTACTTACTCCCTCACTCACTCACTCACTTACTTACTCACTCACTCACTCACTCACTTACTCACTTACTCACTCACTCACTCACTCACTCAATCACTCACTCACTTACTCACTCACTCACTCACTCACTCACTCACTCACTTACTCACTCACTCACTCACTCACTCACTACAGGTGAATGGTGCGCCAACTACGATCCGTCAATGCGCGTTTTCGCCTCGGTTTTACGACGAGAATTCGCCGTGAATTCAGCCGATGATGAAGATAAAATGGAGGAATGGGTTAGTGAGTCAGTCAGTCAGTCAGCCAATAAGGAAGCCAGTCAGTTACTGAGTCAATCAGTCAGTGAGTCAATCAGTCAGCTAGACAGTCAGTCAGACAGTCAGTCAGTCAATCAGTGAGTGAGTGAGTGAGTGAGTGAGTGAGTGAGTGAGTGAGTGAGTGAGTGAGTGAGTGAGTGAGTGAGTGAGTGAGTGAGTGAGTGAGTGAGTGAGTGAGTGAGTGAGTGAGATAGTGAGTGGGTGAGTGAGTGAGTGAGTGAGTGGGAGTGAGTGAGTGAGTGAGTGAGTGAGTGAGTGAGTGAGTGAGTGAGTGAGTGAGTGAGTGGGTGAGTGAGTGAGTGAATGAGTGGGAGTGAGTGAGTGAGTGAGTGAGTGAGTGAGTGAGTGAGTGAGTGAGTGAGTGAGTGAGTGAGTGAGTGAGTGAGTGAGTAAGTGAGTTAGTGTGTAAGTGAGTGAGTGAGTAAGTAAGTTTTCTATTATCAGATTCTGACCGTGAGCGAGTTAATGACGCTCCTACCGCTATCACTTCGTGCCCCAACCGTCCTTTGTGAGTGCGTCTGGTCATTGATGATTGGCTGGTCGAGGGATACGGATAATCTCGTACTGATGCAAAGATCGTTGGATACCATCCGATTGGTGGAGGATGTGAGATTACGGTGAGAAAAAAATGACTGGCTTACTTACTCACTCACTCACTCACTCACTCACTTTCACTCATTGATTCACTAACTTACTCACTCAGTCACTCACTAAGTAACTCACTCGCTCACTAAGTAACTCACTCACTAACTCACTCACTCACTCACTCACTCACTCACCCATTTACTCACTCACTCACTCACTCACGCACTCACTCACTCACTCACTCACTCACTCACTCACTCACTTACTCACTCACTCACTCATTTACTCAATGTACTCACTCACTCACTCACTTACTCACTGCAGTCACTCACTCACTCACTCACTTACTCACTCACTCACTCATTTACTCAATGTACTCACTCACTTACTCACTTACTCACTCACTCACTCACTTACAGACACCACCTCGGCAGTTTGATCTGGCACAGTGTCATTCAATCTCGGGTGGTCTCCACGATTCTCGTCCTTGACAAAGTCGGAAAACTGCCGAAGGATCGCGTTTGTCGAAAAGAGGTTTGTGAGAAACGGTGACTGTTGTTGTCTCGTGTTTTGGAAGACTCGCTCAATTACACATTCACTGACCCAGTCACTCATCGCCCTCACTCACACACTCACTCTCTCATCCTTTCTCTCACTACATCACTCTTTCACTCACTCACTCACCAACCCACTCACTCATTCACTCATTCACTCACTCAATGCACTCACTACATGCACTCACTCACTCACTAACTGCACTCACTGCACTCACTCACTCATTAAATCATTTGCAGATCGGTATCGCCGACATCCGTCTGGCCGATTACATGAAGCTCTGCGTTGATTGGCTGATTCAGTGCATTGAGGACTCTTATAATGAGCAGGAGGAGGAGTTGATGATTGATGATCGAGTGGAGGACGTGGTGGAGAATATAATGATGTTGTATGCCAATGAGGGAGGCGAGGTGAGTGAGTGAGTGAGTGAGTGAGTGAGTGAGTGAGTGAGTGAGTGAGTGAGTGAGTGAGTGAGTGAGTGAGTGAGTGAGTGAGTGAGTGAGTGAGTGAGTGAGTGAGTGAATGAGTGAGTGAGTGAGTGAGTGAGTGAGTGAGTGAGTGAGTGAGTGAGTGAGTGAGTGAGTGAGTGCAGTGAGTGAGTGAGTGAGTGAGTGAGTGAGTGAGTGAGTGAGTGCAGTGAGTGAGTGAATGAATGAATGAGTGAGTGAGTGAGTGAGTGAGTGAGTGAGTGAGTGAGTGCAGTGAGTGGGTGAGTGAGTGAGTGAGTGAGTGAGTGAGTGAGTGAGTGAGTTAGTGAGTGAATGAGTGAGTGAGTGAGTGAGTTAGTGAGTGACTCAGTGAGTGAATGATCAAGTTATCGGGTTAACAGAGTGGCCTTTTGACTGACTGACCGAATTTATTTCCAGATAAAAACAGGAGCACCCAGTCTGATTGATGCAATTCGTCGTCACGCTGGTCATTCGTATGTACATGCGCTGAGGTATTACTTGCAGGTGAGTCAGTCAGTCAGTCAAACAGTCAATCCACCAGTCAGTCGATCAGTCAGTCAATCAATCAAACAATCATTTAGTCAGTCAGTCTGCCAGTCAGCCAGTCAGTTGGTCGATCAGTCAGTCACTCAGTCAATCAGTGAGTCAATCAGTCAATCAAATAATTATTTAATCAGCCAATCAATCAGTGAGCGTATCAGTCAGTCTGTGAGTCTATCAGTCAGTATGTCAATCAATATTCACGTGAATTTACTAGTTGTGCCGTGCGATGCTTCTAATGCTGCGAACCGGCTTGAAACCAGCCCGGCCACTGTCGCTGATACCCGAATCGCATAAACAGGTTTGTAAATAAAAACTAAGACACAAAAAGGTGAACGAAAAGCAATAACCTGATTATTTGGTTGATTCTCTTCCCTCTTTTTCTTCGGGATCCGATCCGTAGGTTTTTTTGAACGGGAATAAATTGAAAGCAACAATAAAAAGTTTAAAAAAAATTAATTCGGGTTGCCGATGAGTTTTACTTGAGGCTCATGTAACGTTTATGTTTTTTACACATTTTATTCGGCTTTCGGGAACACGATGACTATGACACAAATTACTTCACTCACTCGCTCACTCACTCACTTACTCACTCACTCACTCACTCACTCACTCACTCACTCACTCACTAACTCACTCAGGCATTGTTAACTGGTCACACGCTGGGAGAAGCCAAAATACATTACTCTGAAGCCGTTGATGCTACAATCAGGTGAGTTAGCCATAAAAAATAGTTTGTTTCGCTTGTGTTGACTAACTTGCTAAAGCTGCTAATTAGTTCGTGACCGACTGACTGAGTGACCGTCTAAATGATTGACTCTCTAATGACTGACTGAGTTCAGTGACTTCTGAGAAAGTCGATTCGAATAACTAACTGATTGACTGACTGACTGACTGACGGACTGATTGAGTTCAGTCGCTTCTTAACGGTGGTCGATATAACTGAAAGATTCCTCGGCATTTTTTAATCTTTAGGTCTCCTCATCATGATTGCGGATGAATTCATGACTGATTGACTGACAGACTGATTTTTATTATTCGGTGCACTTGACAGATCGGCCCGTCATGACTGGTGCGCCCGATCATTACGGGTATCAGCCGCTGAGTGTGTGCATCAGTCGTTTCCGGAGAACGTGGATCGTGACGTGTGGGAATTGGTGAGTGACTGTCTGACTTGCTGACAGACTGACTGACTGACTGACTGACTGAGACTGATCGATTGACTGACTGACTCAATGATTGACTGATTGATTGTCTAACTGACTATTGGACTGACAGATTGAGTGATTGATTGACCGACTGACTGTCTGACTAATTAACTGACTGATTGTTTCAGACTGCCAGTCTGGCGGAAACCTGGGAGCTCGATATTGGAATTTTGCGGGCAGAGCATGTGGTCACCTTGTACAACCATTCGTTGGATGGCGTAGCAGAAAGGTGAGTGAGTGAGTGAGTCATTAAGAGATGGTTTTTTAGTTCTCATCTATAAGGAACATCATTTATCAGTAACAGGATTCCTGGTTGACTGACTGACTAACTAACTGACTGGTTGACTCAATGACGGTCTAACTCACTGGTTAGCTGACTGACTGATTGATTGATTGATTGATTGATTGACTTCAGTTATCTACCATTCGTTACCACAAATAAACAGTCACTGGGCAGCGCTCTCCTCTCCGTTTGTGGATCCCGTGCTCGCGTCCACTATGAAAGGTTGTTATTGTTTTTGTTACTTTGTTGTTATTGTTGTTCTTGTTATAGTTGTTTTTATTGTTGTTGTTGTTTTTAAATAATTTATGTCATTCAGGGCTTTGGGCGTGTGCCATTAACGAATTTAGGTACACTTTGTTCATATAGTCTTCGTGAAACGTGAATTTGTCCTAAATTTTACTAGAAAAAGTTTCTGTGCTGTAAATTGTGTTTTTGTTTTTGTGGTTAATGGTGTTGTTGTTGTTGTTTTTTTTTCATATTAACTTGTTTAATTGCAGATACGCCGCCGAGCTCGACAAACAAGTGGCGCCCAGTTCTCGGTTAGTCCACTGTTGTTGTTGTTGTTGTTGGTTGTTGTTGCTTGTTGTTGCTGGTTGGTTGTTGTCATTGTTGTTGTTGTTGTTGTTGTTGTTTTTGTTGGTTGGTGTCATTGTTGTTGTTGTTGTTGTTGTTTGTTGTTGTTGGTTGTTGATGTTGTTTTTGGTTGTTGTTGTTGTTGTTGTTATTGTTTCTGTTATTGTTGTGATTGTTGTTGTTGTTGTTGTTACTGTTACAAAAAAAACATTTCCAGTTTGCTCACCTTCATGAAATCGTGTCCCGATCTGGTCGTCCCCAATGGTGAGGGAGTGCCAAAGTCCCTGATGAGATTGCTGGTTGGTTATACAGTCACTCAGTCACTCACTCACTCACTCAGTCACTAACTCACTCACTCCCTCACTGACCCACTCCCCAACTCAATCACTCAATTATTCACTCACTCACTCACTCAATCACTCAATTATTCACTCACTCACTCACTCACTCACTCACTCCCCAACTCAATCACTCAATTATTCACGCACTCACAGGAGCACACACATCCGATGCTAGCCAAATCCGATCAGCCAATCAGTGACGAGATGTCACGATTGATCGAAGCCTTAATTACCTAACTTTTTTTTTTTTATTAATGCTTTTATTGGATTATTAATATGGTGAAAATTATTTTCAGTTAATTATTTTATTGTCGGTTAAATTTTTCCCTAGTTTCGTTTCACTAATGTGCAACAGTACTATTTCAAACCCAAATTATAAAATTTACTTCCATTCGGCTATATCATTTTTTTATCGATTTAATTTATGTATGGTGTACTTATTTATTCTTATTTATCATCTGTGATCGATTGTGTGTAACTTTATATTCATAATACGATGATAAACATGTAATTATCAAAGTTAAATTAAATTATATTAAATTATAGTTCTGCCAAGGATATGTTATGTGAAACAAGGTTTGAACTCAATCTGCGCGCCAACACCTTTCTGAGTATTTTATAAAAAAACTGAAAAGGCCATGGTATGAAGCTCCAATAATATGAATGGCAAAGGCAACGAAAGATGAATTATCTGAAAGTCTGGCCGACTAAATGCGTGAATGATTTCAACGAAATAACAACTTCAAGTTTCGAAAATTCACATTACAACGCTACACGATTTGTACTAACTTATGTACGACTGGATTGATTGATTGACTCACTGCACTAGCGGACGACAAGAAGAGAGAAAAGTGGAATTTCCCTCTTTCGTTTTCAAAAAATATACAGGGTGGTCCAAAAAAAATGACAACACTTTGAAGTTGAATAACTCTCGGCACAGAAATCAGATTTGATTGAAATTTTCAGGTATTATCAACAACATACTAACTTAGAAAAATATATAAAACCAAGCTGATCGGACAATCACAGCGGCCACCACGCATTAATGTTTGCAAAAATGGGTGTGGGTCAAAAACCGAGCGAACAATTAGGACATGGATTACACGTGATTTGTGAAACAACAAACTCAGTTATATTAGCCTGTAATCAATCAAGAGTCTTTTTTACTTATTCTGAAACATTTGTAGTTTAAATTTTTCGAATTTTATTTTTCATTAGATAAAATCTTGTTTTAGAGGTGAAAACTGCGTGTATCTCCTTCTGACATTGAAAAAGCGTTTATTTTGCTAATTTAAAATGAAAAAATTGAAAACCAATTGAACAAAACGCTTAAAAACCATCGATAAAATTTAAGTAAACGTGGAATTTTCACCATCGACTAGCAAAATCTAATGTTTCATTTATTACATGCATATCATCCCTTGAATATGCATGCACGATTTAGGCGGTTTTTGACCCATGCGCATTTTCGCAAACATTAATGCGTGGTGGCCGCTGTGATTATCCGATCACCTTGGTTTTATACATTTTTCTAAGTTAGTATGTTTGTGATAATAGCTGAAAATTTCAATGAAATCAGATGCCTATGCCGAGAGTTATTCAGCTTCAAAGTGTTGTCATTTTTTTTGGACCACCCTGTAATTTGTTTCCTAATGGTCTGAAAACTGCCAATTCCCCCTCTTTGATGATTTTCCCCTTCATTTGAAGGATGGGGTCGTCCGCCAGTAACTCACTTTCATCAAGATAACAACAATGCGTATGGTCCGTCTGTTGTTCCTAATGATACAGAGGGACAGTCAATAATTAGAACCATATATAACGAAAACCAGGTTTTTTGAAAAAAAATTATAAAAGCGAACTTAAAAAGAGGGTGAAAATATCTGTAAAACAACTGTACCAGGCACAGAAAGATTTCATTCTTGAATCATGGAAAAGTAATTCCAGAAACGTGTCCACCAAGTACTGGCACACGAGCTAATCCTCCAAAGGGAGGGGAATTTAGTCAAAGAGGGGGAAAGTCGCAGTTTATAGGCTTTTTTACCTACACCTTAGAGAACAAATTATACTTTTTGAGAACGCCAAAGAGGGGAAAATTCCACTTTCCCCACCACTTCTCGTCCGCTAGTGCCACCGATCAAGTCGTACAGAACAATACACAGTCGTGTCAACCATGACAACCAGGAACCAAAACATCGCGAAGTTTTTTTCGGCTGATCGACTGACAAAATAACTGACTGACTAACTGAGTGGCTGACTAACTGACTGACCAACTAGCAGACTGACTACTGAATGACTGACAGAATGAATGACTGACGGACTGACTGACTGACTGACTGACCAACTATGTAGCTTACTGAGTGACTGACAGAATAAATGACTGACGGACTGAGGACTTCAATCAATCACAGCCACCACATTGAGACGTCACGTGATAATTTCCACCATGATAACAATGAATCAAAACAACGCAACGCTTTTTTGACTGACTGACTGACAGAATGACTACAGACTGACATACTGACTGACTGAAACATGAGAGAGCAATTCCAGAAACGTGCCGTACAGAACAATACACAGTCGTTTCAACCATGAAAACCAGGAACCAAAACATCGCGAAGTTTTTTTTTGGCTGATCGACTGACAGATTGACAAAACAAAACGTTTTTTTGACTGACTCACTGACAGAATGCCTACAGACTGACTGACAACATGCTGACTGACTGACTGACTGACGGACTGACTGACTGACTGACAGACTGACTAACAAAAGACTGACTGACAGAATGACTACAGACTGACAGACTGACTGAAAACCTACTGACGAAAGACTGAATGACAGACATACAGGCAGACTGACTGACAGACTGATAACGTCAGTCATTCGCAACCACCACACTAAAACGTCAAACAGTCCTTTCCACCATGACAACAATGGACCAAAAAATAAAACACAAGTTTTGCATGTGTAACGTTCACAATGCCTTGAAGACTTTGAAACCATGATTTTCACGTTTCTCTTCCTTCAAACACTCTAAAGTCATAAAAAGAATTTTATAGGATTCTATCAATTATCTGGAGTTTATCAGGGTGGAATTTCACAACAAATATTAGTAGTAATTACTAAACATAAATTTCAGTTTTGAGTCAAGACTTTTCGTCATGAAAAGGTGATATTTTGGTTTTGTTTAGAATCTTCATAAAAGGCATGAAATCAATCGTAGGCCAAGACCATTCATACAATAGAGTGTACAGGTCAAAACTATTTAATCAGTCAGTCAGTCAGTCAGTCAGTCATTCAGTCAATTAATTTAAAAAAACGTGAATTTTTATTTTCTTTTATAGCATTTTCGCTAAATTACGGTAGTTAATTACATTCATTTAACAGTAGTTGTGGCCCTGTGTTACACGCACTAGCGGACGACGAAAGAGCGAAAAAATGAAAAAAGTATAGTTCTCTCCAACCAGACAGTTATAAAAAATAGAATTTTTTATTCTTCAAGTTGAAAGTAGAATTGACCTCAAAACTGCTGATTCCCCTCTTTGAGGAAAAATTCTCTCCCTTCAAAGAATTGACTTGTGGTTGCCAGAGTTGGTTTCCACAATAGAAGCCGGTGGAAAACCAACGGGGTTTTTGGAGCGTTATGATGTGAATCGATAATGGACCATTTTGTCTTACGAGGTCATTAGAAGCTTCTACCGTCACACTTGTTGGTTATCTAAAACAGTCAGTCAGTCAGTCAGTCAGTCAGTCAGTCAGTCAGTCAGTCAGTCAGTCAGTCAGTCAGTCAGTCATTCAGTTAGTCAGTCATACTCTCCTGCCCGAAACGAGTTACATAAACACGTAACTGCCCAGATATTTGACACAGTGAGTGAGGATTTCACATTACTAGATACAAACGTAGCTTCCAAGTTAATATTTTACACCATGCAGTTCATTTTCATCAGTCGGTCATTTGTCCAGTCGGTCAGTCATTTAGTCAGTCAATC
>OZ038448.1:20553745-20596761 GCA_964036265.1 Daptonema setosum
GATCGGGTCTGTTCGATAATTTACTTGGATTTCTTGATCGTCCTTAGCAACGGGTGTCATAAAAAGTGCATTGGTAAGTCAATGGCATCAGTGAATGAAACTAAAAACTAAAAATAATCCCTGTTTCAATTTTACTACCAACGTAATAACTGCTCATTCAATAATTTCGTGGTTACAGAGTCATGTACGTTTGTGATGAAAGGCAGAACACCAAAACCCAACGACAGCCATAGCAACACTCTACGGAGTGAACTGGTTACAGATCACGTTTCATGAATAGTATAATTTTATGTTGCCTAAGTTAATAAGAGCGGAGGAGAAGCTCTACTCGAATGACGGGATAACGACAGCCACTGAAGCTGTTCACAGTTTCCTATTCATGTAGCATACCGTATATAAATTCAATTTTGGTTAGATTTTGACCAGGAAATGTGGAACTCTGGCCAAATAGCGGGGTAACGACAGCCACCCAAATGGAGATCATAAGACCAAGTTCATGTTTCGCACTCATAATTATACAACGTAAAAATAACTTCTACGTAATAATGGTGGTGCTTACATTGTAGTAGCTGAATATTTTTGGAAAAGCTACTTGATATTTTTTTGCGGTTTTGTTCCATAGATGATGCAACACTGAAAAAATATTAATAAAGGAACACAGCCGATATGTTTGTCAGTCTTGAAAAAACTCCAAGATTAATAGTTTTTGCAATCAAAAAATTATTTATGAATGTCTGTATTTTACTAGAATCCCAAAACGGTTTTTTTTGTTTTCCTTTCTGAATCACAATGTGCGAAATGACAAAACGAATTGTCTCAGGAAAAATTTCATAAATGAAGGAAACTATGGTTGAGGTCATAAGTTGAAGAGCATGAATTATGCCATAAATTCAGCAATGTCGAATTGAAAAAGTTACAAAAAACCTAATTTGCTGTTTTTGTTAGAGTTTACGACAATTTTACTGCAGCGTTCATCGTAAGATTTCTTCCAGTCATCACCATCATAACCTGTAATCATTTTTGTTTATTTCTTCCTAAATCATAATGAATGAACTGTTGATAACGGAGTGTTTCAAGAAAATCGTCATAAATATTAAACGTATTATTATTATTTACGTCAATTAAACTCCAGCGTTCGGCGTAAGATTGTTTTTAGTCGCCGCCATCACCCCCGCCGTCTCCACCTGTAATTTACTCACTCACTCACTCACTCACTCACTCACTCACTCACTGACCGTATCCGTGATTGATACACCATCTAGTTTGGCTGTCGTTCTTGCTGTATTCGCGGTATTGCCTGATTGGTCGAAAATAATTGTAAAAACTAACTATAAATATTTTTTTACAACCGAGTCAAGTAACTAGAAAAAACAACATGAGCGTAGACAGTAAAAAAAGACATTCTATTATTGTGGCTAACAAGATTAATGGATGTTGGGAAACTAACCATTTTTACAACAACAACAACAACAACAACAACAACAACAACATCAAAAACAACAACAACAACAGGAACAACAACAACAACAACAACAACAACAACAACAACAACAACAACAACAACCAACTAGAACGGTATGTGCTGGTTCTTCTCGCGACAACCGTCGAAGTGAAAATCCAAATCCCAATCACGATGTTCATCCATCCCATAATTATTGGTCACCCTGTATTAATGTACCCACCCTGTATAATTAGAAACACCCTGTATTATTGGTGACAGTATCTTTTTACAAAATTTTAATAGAGTAAGTTTCATTGGATTTACATTTCATAAAAGACTAAAGTTGCATAAACCAGAAGCAACAACCCCATTTCGATGTTTTTCAGCTATAGAACGTTGGTCTTGTTTTTGATTATTGATTTATTTAGGCCGGTCATGACTATGTATGGTGTCCAAGGACTGAGTTGACATGGAAAAATTATGAATGCACGATTGAATAGTTGTCCCCAGAATATTGTTCCTTGAAAGAGTGAGCGAGTGAGCGAGTGAGAAGGTGAGAGTGAGTGAGCGAGTTAATGAGTGAAGGAGAGAGTGAGTGAGTGTGAGGTAGTGAATGAGTGAGTGAGAGATTGATTGATTGAGTGAGTGAGCGAATTAATGAGGGAGGGAGGGAGTGAGTGAGCGAGTGAGTGAATGAGTGTTAAACAATAAGTTTTTCAACTCGTTGAGAAGCGTCATTAAATAATGATTCATTTTACTGTTGAATTAATTATAATTTCCTTTATTTATTACAACATACAAATTTTTTGTTCTGTTTTCTTACTTGTTCATTCATTATTTATTACAACATACCTACCATGATTTGTTATGTAATTTCATTCAATCATTTATACACACATGATTCCATAAACTCTGTCAACAGCCACCATTATAGCTTGGTCAGGGTTTCTTGTTATCAAAAATTAACTTTTTGGCTTGGTAAAACAAGTATGCAATGAATAAAACGCGGTTTTCGCATGTTGTTCAAATATAATGTGAAAAATATTTCATTTTCCGAAAATTTGAAAGCGCGCCAAAAACAGATCTGATTTCAAACTGCGCGCTGAAAAGTTTTTGATTTACAAGAAACCCTGGATAGGTTATACCCGAATATGGACAATAGAAGAAGGCGCACTTCCATGGGGCCCGAATTTTCCAAAAACACATTTATTTTTAAATAATAGTAGAATAGTAAGAAATAAAGTATTTCACTTTGTCGTGCGTAGAAAAACGTGATTGGCAACTCACTGCATATGAGAAAACATAGAAATATGTAAGTGTGCGATTAAGATAAAATTATAGCTATATTTATTAAAACCATATTCAGCCAATGAGGGAAATGGATACCAAAATACTTGTCTGCTTGAATAAGTCTCGAACCCGGACCATGCTGTTCGGGAAGCGGGCATGCTAACCGATGGACAACTTGATCAATCACTGATTGGCTGAAATTTTGTACCACCCGGTATATCATTATAAGGATGTAAAGGTCATGAACAATCAGTACAGGTAACGAAAATAAAAATATTTCATTTAAATTTTTTTTCGAAGATAGTTCTTTTTGAAAACATTTAGTTTCGACGCAATTATTGTTGAAAAAGAACACACAATACAACAGCACACCGCAAATGGGGAGAAGTGAAGTTAGCGGAACCGAAGTACTTTACTTCGATTAAGATATCTCATCCAACACAGAAAAGAGAATTATTTTTTTCATCATTAAGCCGAATTATATTGTGGTTTTCGTTTTTGATAAATGAAGGCTCCGGATAAATCCGATGATGCTTTTTCTCTAAAGTACATAATCATGATACATACGATTTCCCAGTAATTCAACTTTCTTATAGCATTGGATCACCAATAATTGTTCATTAACCACAATATAATACAAATTTTAAAAAGCTGGCTATTTCGGCCAACGGTTGAAATATCTAAAATTAAGTCATCCATATTTCAAGTGAAAAAGGAATACTTCAGCTGCAGACAAATTTCAACCATGAGCACTGCGATGCAAGCGAACTTTATAAAAGTTGGTGTGACAAAAAGCTCGGGAGTCAGACAAACGAAAGAAAGATCAGCAAGAAATCAGTAGTTAAATCTTTGAGTTGTGGAATCAAATTTGAAAGCCCGCCTTCTCCATGGTTATATAAGAGTTTTTCGTCTTTAATACATAGTGGCGGGCTTCCATATGTACAGCGTAGCTTTATAATTATTGAGATAACATCGGATGATAGGATAACAGCAATCAGTAAGGAAAAATACAAATATAAATACGAAAAAATGCAAATATCACCGAAAACAATTTCGTAATGCGAATTTTATCGCTCCAAAAGATGAGCCGACGGTTATTAGAACACCTTTTCCCACGCAGAAAGACGAAAAATTTGTCAAATAACTAGTCAAAAAAACATATATTGATTCACTGGTCTCGCATTCAATAAAATTCACTAGCCGAAATCATGGCTATCAAATAATTTTTTTCACTTTAAATTTTTTTTCACTTTATAAGAGTTTTCAAAAAAATTCAAAAAAAATGCGGTTAATTTTTGGTAACTTTGGCCGTAGTAACGGTGCCTTAAAAGCCGTCCACAAAATTCTGAAGAAAACCATGTAAAAAGACTGAACGGTTTTGCAGAACGTTCTTCATAACTTCTGCAGGTGACTAGTAAGGCACTCTAACTTGACTTCAGTTAGACATAAGCAAATCAAGTGATATAAACAAGACATAAATACAATTAAATTTGAACATGATTTGAAAACAGGGTTAAGTACGTCCCGTTGCCAATGTTACTCTACTTACAAAATCCATTCACCAATATACTAAAATTCAAACACGTACGAACTGTTCGGTTAACTTATCAATCAGAAACGTTTAACATACAGTTGGTTAGAACCGAGAATACCGTTTGTTAGATCAGAACACTAGACAAGCCACTTGCGGACGAGCCAATCTTCCAAAGGGAGGGGAATTTTGCCAAAGAGGAGGGAATCGGCTGTTTTCAGGCCATTTCACCTACACCTTAGGAACAAATTTCACTTGTTGAAAATGCCAAAGAGCGGGGAAATTCCACGTTTCCCACCCCTTCTCGTTCGCTAGTGGATCAGAACACTAGACAAGCTCTAGAACATTAACTAGAACTAGAACGGACATGATTAGCGGAACGGGCAGTACTTTACCTGATGAACTGAATCGCACTCGTGTTCGAAGATTTCTCTCTCTGAAATCCAAGAATACTAAAAACGGCTAATGTGGATTACATCAGGCAAATTGTAGACTTTTTATTCAACCAATCTACATTTTCCAATCCGATATTTCCATCGCAAAAATAGCTTCCACAGCATCTTCACCTTTGGGTCACCAATCAGCTGGAAATAACTACAGTCAGTTAGCCACATACTCACATATGTGTAGTTGAATGTGGATTCGAGGGAGCGGAAGTACTATTCACTCTGATCTCCAACTGTTGAACTGTAGATAAGAGATACCCTACCATTCAACAAATAGCGGACGAGAAGGGGTGGGAAAGGGGAATTCCCCCCTCTTTGACGGTTCTGAAAAGCTGAGTTTATTCTCAACGGTGTAGGTAAAATAGCCTGAAAACTGCCGATTCCCTCCTTTTTGACGAAATTACCCTCTTTTTGGAGGATTCTATTGGGAGCTCGTCCGCCATTTCATTTAATTGTAAGACATAAAAATTCCGAAAAAAAAACACAAAAACTCATACCAGCGAACGGAGAACGTATACAAATCTTAATAAACATCCTACATTATATAATCAATATCTACACTTTCGAATCAGCTCTACCACCAATTAGCTGGAAATACTCGAGTAAGTTGGCCACATACTCATAAACCGTATGGACGTACGTGTAGCGTGTAGTTTGAATGCGGATTCGAGGGATCAGCTTGACATCGATTCCAATTACAGATAATGAATTCCTTTCCATTTTAAGACAAAAAACTCCAAAACATGCCTAGGGGGATGAAAAAATACCCCTCATGTCATAGAACAAAGCTACAAATGTCACATTTTTCACACTTTCGAGTCAGCTCTATCACCAATTAGCTGGAAATATTCCAGTAAGTTGGCCACATACTCATAGACCGTATGGACGTACGTGTAGTTTGAATGCGGGTTGGAGGGATCGGCATTGACGTCGATCCCGATAGTGGATCGGGCAGCCTGCTGCTGCTCGTGGTACGTGTTGAGGAGATGGTAGGCTGCTCCTAAAGCCCAGGAGGTTTCCAGACCGCGGAGCTTTTTGGCCAGCTGAAATTAGAAAAAAATGTGAATAAAAAAGTGGAAGTGGCAAGATGATTTACTAAAAGTGAATAACAATATCAATAAACATGTTCAGTTGATTGGGCGACTGATTTCAGAAAAATCTAATATGATTCTGTAGCGCCATTATTGTGATGTTTTAGATGATTTTTCCCTGTGTGAGATTTTGCAGTTTGCAGACAGACAAGACCTCAGACCTTTTTTCCGGCAGAATGTGGTGGCAAAATAGAAGTATTACAAACAGTAGAGTTTTCGAAAAATTAAGGGACTGATTCAAGAAAATATGAATGAGAAACCCCGACGTTAACCAAAACAAAACTCGTCTTTTTGTCTCGATTCTCTACTTGTAGCTGGAACGAATGGAAAAACAATTAAATTAGGAAAACGTCAGACATTCTGTTATCATTTCGTGCTTTCGATTATAACTTTTGAGCAGTACGATATCTTGGTTGGGTGGCAAAGTGCCTGTGTTTGGATCTCGGTAACGGTACCTCGATCCCACGACCTCTCGCATGCAAGTTTACCTTTCTAACCAGCAGGCTATTCTAGCCACGGATATACAAGCCAATGAACCAACATAAATCTGTTTGTTCTCCTCCAGACCATAGCCGTAATGCAATAAAGCATGAATATAAGTCAGATCCAGGCATTGCCAGACCTGCCAGTGTTCGGGGCCGAAATCCTGCTGACGACGAGCGCACGCTGCAGTGAGTGAGTCGGTGAGTGAGTGAGTGAGTGAGTGAGTGAGTGAGTGAGTGAGTGAGTGAGTGAGTGAGTGAATGAGTGAGTGAGTGAGTCGGTGAGTGAGTGAGTGAGTGAGTGAGTGAGTGAGTGAGTGGGTGGGTGATTGGGTGGGTGAGTGGGTGATTGGGTGGATGGGTGAGTGAGTGAGTGGATGAGTGAGTGAGTGGGTGAGTGAGTGAGTGAGTGGGTGAGTAAGTGAGTGGGTGAGTGAGTGAGTGGGTGACGGGTGAGTGAGTGAGTGGTTGAGTGAGTGGGTGAGTGAGTGGGTGAGTGAGTGAGTGAGTGGGCGGAAGTGAGTGAGTGGATGGGTGAGTGAGTGAGTGAGTGGATGGGTGAGTGAGTGAGTGGATGGGTGAGTGAGTGAGTGAGTAAGTGAGTGAGTGGATGGGTGAGTGAGTGAGTGGGTGAGTGAGTGAGTAAGTGAGACGGTGAGTGAGTGAGTGGTGAGCTCTTGGGTGAGTGAGGGAGTGAGTGATTGAATGAGTGAGTGATTGGAAGAGTGAGAGGGTGGGTAAATGAGTGAGGGTGAGAAACATGATGGAACGGAACGTGTCAAGTCAACTAACATTTCTGTGCGGCTTTCCGAAAGTCTCTGACGGTCGTGTACCCGCCACTGGTCTGCGGTACCAGCTTGGTCTGCATGCCCCGATCGTAGAAATAACTGAACGCATACAGATCGCGTGTGCCGAGTTCGGCCTGAAATATTTTTAATGGGACTTGATCATGTCAGAAGCAACAAGCCCATTTTTACTGATATATGACACAAAGCAAACACGAGCAAAAAACCATTTCCACCACGATATGCCACCAACCTGTTTATCAATACCACTGGCCTCCACGAACTTGAGTACATCCTGCGCGCACGAGTCAGCGCTGTACCGTTTGGTGCCCCTGGAAACAACTTGATTCAACAAACTTGAAGTCAACTTCTCTTTCTACAAGAGAAGCTCTAACAAACTAACCTAGAAGTTCCGTTAGAATTCTGAAAAACAAGGCTTTATACGAAATGAGCTGTTATTTAGTTAAAAGAGAAAAAATAAAAGTCAAAATTGTTATTCACATCTGAGAATTTTAACTCTGATTTAGCGTCAAAAGTGTTGACCTTGCGGAAAAGCATCTTGAAAGTGGGTGGGTAAACACCCTTTCTTTCGGGCCACACCTGTTTTTACGATCGTTATTGGTTTCAATGGTGTTTCAGTTTCTGCCGGTTAAAAAAGAATTATACAGCAACTTAATGACCTACGTGACATTTGAACAACATTAAGTATTCAAACCAACAAACCTGACACTCCACACGGTGCCACTATAATTCCATCTCAATGACACATCAGGTGGCATACAGGCCGTGTAAAGTTCCTGGTTGTTGGTGGCCTTCGGGGTCGGTTTAGTGGAACCACGCAGGATGCCCAGACGGGCGGCCACCAGACCGTTGCCGAGATAACTGATAAATATTGTATATTTTTTTCAATAATGCAGGCGTTACTATGAAATTCCCATGATAAACATACATACAATAAAGTTATATTTTTACAGACTACAGTTTAACTTGCACCCTGTTACCCATATCGAGCCAAAACCCACATTTTTGGTAAGCACGCACCACACATTTCTTTTTTTATCATGATCGTATCCCGTAGTTTAGTTGCCAGTCACAGAAGCACTTAGTAATTTCTTTTCCTTGGTGTTTACATTACAGGAATATAGAATGGAAACAACAACAATCTCATTTACAGCCTTCGCGTGGGAACCACGCACCAGCTGTGATGTTTTCACGTCATGATATAATGCAATTCGAGAGTTCTTGTGACAAAAACGTAAATTTTTTTTTGGCGGGAACATACATGAAGCATCTTGTCTTCCAATTAGAGCTGCCACAACTTTACTTTCCTCAATTAGATGTGACCTCGAAATGTTTACCCGTAACTTTTATTTACAGAACCTAACTTTTTCAAAACACATTTAAGCATTTTCACGAACGTTTTCAGCTAATATTCAAGTGAACTCAATAAATGGGTTGGTCTTCATTAGAAACACTAGCGGACAAGAAGAGGAGGGAAAAGTGGAACTCCCCCTCTTTTGCGTTTCAAAAGATAAAATTTGCTCCGTAAAAATGTAGGTAAAATATCATAATTTCTGGAAATTCCCCCTCTTTGGGGAAATCCCCCGCCCTTTTTAGGTTTGGCTCGTCCGCCTGTGATTAGGAAGGTCCCTGCACTGAGCATGTGTCGAAATATTACATCAGTCCCGTCAGACGGACAGAACACAGCTGGGCATAAAAATGTAGAACTTCAGAACGAACATATATTGCATGCTATTGTTTTTATTTCACGCAACACAAGCGGACGAGTCAATCCGCCAAAGGTAGGGGAATTTCGTCAAAGAAGGGGGAATCAGTAGTTTTCAGGTCATTTCACCTACACCTTAGGGATTCAATTATATATTTTTAAAACGCCAAAGAGGGGGAATTCCACTTTTCCCAACCCTTCTCGTCCGCTAGTGTCACGGAACACGGAATGTGTCTCCAACCAGTAGCGGATGAGAGAAAAGGAGACGGGAATTTCCACCATCTTTGAGAGTTCTTAAAATGTGGGTAAATTAATCTCAGAAATGCTAATTTTACCCTCTCTTTAAACAAATTCACCTCCCTTCTTATGAGAATTAGCTCGTCCGCCAGACGAAAATTCGACGCAGCTGCGATAAAAAAGCAGAACTCCAGAACGTGTATTGCACGCTGTTGTTTTATATTTCGCGCAACATGTTGCCAACTGAATTATTAACCGACGAGTAGGGTGGGAAAAGTGGAATTCCCCCCTCTTAAAAAAAAAGATAAAATGACCTGAAAATTGACAATTCTCTGCTCTTTGGTAAAAATTTTTCCCTTTGGTGGATTAGCTCGTCCGCCAGAAAACTGAATCAATGCTTCGGCTAAGCTGAGCATTTTCATAGAAATCAAAAAATATATTCGGCTTGTAAATACTGAAAAGCGGGCACACAAAAACTGTTGATAAAATATTTCTAGCGTAATGTGCAAGATGAAATGAAGTGATAAAAAGCTTAACACTCTAATTTGAAAATAATGCTTCAAAAATTTATGAAAACCAAAAAAAAACTTCACCAACCTATGCGTGTAAAGTTGTACTTCGGTGCTGAAGACACCAACAGGTTTGACGAAGCCCTCGGGTGCCGTTCGAACGGTCGTGCTTTGGAGTGGACGGAAAGTGACCTGATGAAATGTTACAGAAATTAGTTTACAGTTTGCAAAAAACATGAAAAATACCTATTTTTCACCATTGATTTCTTAACTAGATGAATGGAATTGTGTGATATTTATAAGATAACATGAGGTTTTTAGCAGTTCGGACGGTGGTGCTTTGTAGTGAACGAAAGGTGACCTGGAGAAATGTTACAGAAATTGGTTTTTACAGTTGAGAACAGAGGTGGGCCGCAGGGGTGGGGGGGGTGGTAGGGGGGTTACCCCCCACTTTTCAGGGTCGGCGGGTAGCCTACCCCTCCCCCCTAGACAAAAATTTAGGTCGCCTACCCCCTCCCCCCCTACTCGAAATTTTTGAGAAAATCGGCCTCAAAATCTCGATTTTGAGGTTCATTTTTCAAAATTTTCTGGCTGTGAGAATTTTTTTTTCGAAGAAACACGTTTTCTGGGTCAATTTTCTTGGTTAAAACCTGAAAAAACCGGTATATGTGATGTTTATACCTTATAATAGAAGATTTTTTTAGCAAAAACAAGCGTTTTATGCGAAAATTTTTTTTCTACCCCCCCCCCCCCTACCCGACCTTACCCCCCCCACTTTTCGGACAGGTCGGGTAAAATGGGATTATCTGTCGGCTACCCCCCCCCCCCCCCACCCCCTGCAAAACGCCAAAAAACCCGGCCCACCCCTGGTTGAGAACTTTAAAAAAAACTATTAATTTGAATGATGACCCCGTTTTCGAATGTCTGAAATGTAGTGAAACGTGGAAAACCTTTGTGGAGACACTATTCTGTCACGAAAAAACTACAATTTTTTTTTCGTTTTTGAAAATCAAATCAAAGCAAACAAAATAAATTACGACCGCCCCTCCCGCAATGAAAAAAATTAATTACATTCTTTCATTTGGTAAGAAGAAACATAAATGGCTGGCCACATAGAAAAATAACATTTTTAATATTATTTTATTATTTGTTCATTATAACTTCAAAACAATGTAAAAAAATCAGGTGTGTGGAAGAGAAGAAATAAATTGAATAAGTATTGAATTTGGAGTGGATGAAAAACAAAACTAAACAAGAAATGACAAGTAATTCACCTGGGTTGACCCGCCGCCGAGATCCAAGGCGCCAGCCGTCCAGTTTTCACTGACTGCATTGAGAAGTACTGAAAATAAAATAATAATAAATAATAATTAATTACTCATGTTATTCATATTTAGTATTACTGTGACTTGATAATATTTCAAGTCATTCAGTTCGGTACACACGACAGTTAATAGCTCAAGTCACTGTCACTGTAGAAATAAATCGCGTTAGACGTTTATCGGGGTACAATTCACTCAACAGTAAAAATGTTAGTTTAAGTTATTAACTGCAACTTTGGGTGTGTTAGCAGTTGTTTTAAGAAGATTGATTTTTAGTTTTCACGCAACACAATTACCAGTAATATTGAAGTCATAGTCAGAGAGTCGCACGAGAAAATCGTCTGAAGGTGTATATAATTTGATGCAGATTTATTAATTAAGTGGTTCTCTCTCAGAAGAACGTTGATGAAATTTTGCTAAAAGTAATCAGCATTGTGCGAGAAAACGCAGAGTGATGAAGATTTCATGATCAAATCCAAGGAAAAATCATACCATGGAAAACTGCCAACCTCCTGAAATCATAACATTCTTCATTGACAATCATATAATAATGTCCCTGAGCATAGATTGACATATGAAAAAACATAAATAAAACATAAAAAGGGATTTTAATTTTTTTGTGAAAATCATGGAAATTGTCAGACACAAATGAGCTGCGTGATCAATTTATGTCTTACTTGGCTGCTGGAAATGTTTTATATTTGGTAGTAGTGAACAACAATGATTTACCATTAAAAAAATACATAAAAAATTGGTTGGGAATGCGTTTGTGAGAAAAAAATTCCTTCCTTGAAAAATTATATATATAAAAAAATCGGGCCATTTTTATATGTCAATCCATGCTCCTGAGAAAATTCAAATTTTATTTTTGGTGAAAAATATATGGATTTATTCGTTAAGCAATACGCTTAGAGAGCAGATTAATTTGTGGCTTGATGATTAGATTTAACTTACAAAAAACAACAACATTCATACATATCAGCACAAACACACATACAACATTTAGTCAATTACTTCAAACTTGAATCTCATTTTGAACATCCGTGTGTTGTATGTTCTACTCGTCAGGTTTCGTAATATGCCACAAAAATTGAGAAAAAATGTTTCCTGTCAATTACTAAAACAGACGAATATGTAGCGACCTCTTACCACTGGCGGACGAGCCAAACCTCCAAAGGGAGGGGAATCTATCCAAAGAGGGGGGAATTCGCAGAATTTAGGCCATTTTACCTACACCTTAATGAACAAATTCTACTTTTTGAAAATTCCAAAGAGGGGGGAATTCAACTTTTCCCTCCCCTTCTCGTCCGCTAGTGCCTCTTACCAACCTTCCGGATCCAACAGCACGGAGTCAATCCGATCCAATAGAAAGTTGAGCGTAAACCACCCGAAAATGCCCTCATCCACGCCGGACATGACGGCCACCGATTCTTCGTTAACCAGGAACGGTGACTCGTCGAAAAGCTGCTCGAGCTAAAAACATAAAAGGTGCGTGAAATAAATGCATTTTCCATCATTTACGCGGTGACATTAATGCATTTTCAATTGATTATGAGGTGACTGAAACAATCGTGCGCAAACACTGTCAACAAAGAACTAATAATACTCGATAAGATAAACCGTAAAAAATTTCCACAACTCTCTATTTCATACTTCTCTCATCATCTCTCTACTTCATCATCTATCATCCGTCTAGCTTAGTTGGCTGAGTGTTAGACTTTGGACCGCCAGGTCCCGGGTTCGACTCTCGGCTGCTGGGTTGGGTGGTGGCGGTCAGCGTACGGGTGAAGACACACTCGATATAGCCCGGTTCGCACACATACGATTACCACTGATAATCGTGCTCGAGTTTGGAGCCAACTCTGAGGCTGGAGTGGCGAGACGTATCCTGGTGCGAGCAGGACAAATCCCAAACAACCTCTCCCTCACCGTATGTGGTTCACCGATGTTGTGAATTGAGGGCAAAAAAAAAAAATCTCTCTACTTGCAGCAGACGAAGGAGGAACGAAAATGTAAGTCCCGCCTCTTTGGCAGTACGAATAAAAGAACTGTGTTCCCTAAAGGTGTAGGTAAACGTACTCTTATTTCCCTCTCTTTGAGAAACTCTCCTACCTTACACTAGCGGACGAGAAGGGGTAAAAGTGGAATTCCCCCCTCTTTGGCGTTTTCAAAAAGTATAATATGTTCCCTAAGGTGTAAATAAAACGGACCGAAAACTGCCGATTCCCCCCTCTTTGGCGAAAATCCCCTCCATTTGGAGGTTACGCTGGTCCTCCGCCAGTGCTACCTTAAACAAGGAAAAGTCTCTAACGTGGTCCAAAATAGCCTCGGCTTCGTTTTCGGGCAGCAGTCTGAGACCGGCGGTGGCCTTCAAAGCCAACGGTGTATGCTTCCACGACTGTTCGGGTACGATCTCGCGGGCCTGAGTGAGTGAGTGAGTTTAATAAGTGAATTATTGAGTGAGTGAATTACTGACCGACTGATTGAGTGAATGAAATGAATGAGTAATTAAGGCATTTGACTCATTGATTGACCGAAATAGTAATTGAGTGAGTGAGTGAGTGAGTTAATGAGTGAATTATTGAGTGAGTGAATTACTGACGGACTGATTGAGTGAATGAATAAGTTATTAAGTGAGTGCATGAATGAGAGTTTGACAGTACTTAGTTAATTACTTAGTAAATGAGTCAGTTAGTTATTGAAAGAGATTTCGAGATTTCGTTCACATGAACCCGTACCTTATTCAACAAAATGCCCACGCTTTCAGCGGCTTTCTCGGGTTCGTTGGCAAAACTTGAGAGACCAGGTTTCGTCTCCTCAAAGGTCTCCTTAACGAGTTTGAACGGTGAACCGGTGGAATTGGGCTGATGACTGAACTCGAAGATGTGAATGCGCGTGCCGGTTGAGCCTGCAAGTGAGTGAGTGAGTGAGTAAGTGAGTGAGTGAGTGAGTGAGTGAGTGAGTGAGTTGGTGAGTGAGTGAGTGAGTGAGTGAGTGAGTGAGTGAGTGAGTGAGTGATGAGGTTATGACTGAACTCGAAAAGTGTATGCGTGTGCCTTTGAGCCTGAATGCAGTGAGTGAGTAAGTGAGTGAGTGAGTGAGTGAGTGAGTGAGTGAGTGAGAGTGAGTGAGTAAGAATTGAGTGAAAGAATGAGTGTTGTGAGTGAGTGAGAGAATGATGGGGTTATGACTCGAAAAAGTGGATGCGTGTGCCTTTGAGCCTGGATGCAGTGAGTGAGTCAGTGAGGAGTTAGTGAGTTAGTGATTGAGTGAATAAGTGAGTGAGGGAATGAGTGAGTGAATGAGTCAGTGATTGAGTAAATAAGTGATTGTACGAGAATTAGAGAGTCTGAGTAAGTCAAGGATAAGTGCGTGGATGGGTAAGTGAGTGAGAGAATGTTAGTGAGTGTCGAGTGAATAAAATTGATTGAGTGCAGAGTGACAGTGGGTGAGTTAATGAATGAGTGGGTGAGTAGCTGAATGGGCAGGACATGAACTGTCATGACAATGTGAGTGAGTGGATGAGTGACGATTTTAACAGATCAATGGATCAAAAAATAAAATATAAAAAATAAACTCAGTGAGTGAGTGCAGTGTATGAGTATGAGTGATTTGCGAATTCCGGAAACGCAGTAAATTTGCAAATTCTTTTGTGCCGCACTGCCGATTTTGCGCCAACCAGACCAGCTTCCGACGCCCACCCGCCACCGCCTATTTCATTGTTTATAAGGCTTCGGCTTAGTCATTAGCACAGACTGTTCGTTCTAAGCGAGATCGCCGAGTATGAGGCTAAGAGTTAGCTACGCGCCCAAGCCCTTCCCAAACCCTAAGCCTAATCCTAAGCCTAAACTGAAACCTAAGTTTTATGCCCCCGCCTTGGACCGTTAGCACCGCGAAGCGGAGGTGTCCAGCGTGGTTTTCCACTCATGAAGGATGCTTTTATAACAGTTCCGCTTTTGACGGATCCGCTTTTTAAAGTTCCGCTTTTGACGTTTAAAAAAAATAAAAATCGGCAGTGCGGCACAAAATTAAGACTTTTACTGCGTTTTCGACGCGAGTGAGTGATTTAATGACTTAGTGAGGGAGTGAGTATCTGTGTAGACTTATAGAATATAAGTGATCAATGAATCACAAAATAAAATATAATTGAACTCACCGGCATCAAACATCATGACATAATATCGACAGGGAGTATATGAATAAATGAGTGAATGAGTGGGTGAGTAGCTGAGTAAGTCATGAGTGAGTCAGTGGTAAGTGAGTAAATGAGTATTAGCTGAGTAACTCACCAGCATCAATCATCATGGCATAGAATCGACATGTGGACAGTTCGTGCATCTCCAAATCGGGCGACAAACACGACTTGATCGTATAATGATCCTCGGATGGCGTAAAAATCTCCATCGGGTCTTTCACCTGGGAATTTAGAAAACATTTATCCTGAATCACGACGATTTTTAACTTTCGTGTGTCGTGTCGGTGTCATTATTCTTACTTTATATACTTCACATTTTTGATTTCGGTGAAAGATTATTACATTTACAATCTTATTTTGTTTTTCATTCTTGATTCATGGCTCACGCGTTACTATGGGGTTTCTGTAATTGCCCGTCAGTTTAGTTTAGTTTATTTCAATCCAAAAATGGACGGATGTGCTCAATTGAACACAATAATGTCGTCAGTGAAGCAATTAATCACATTTATCATAGATTCCAGCACAAGTTACAAATTTATGCACTCTGGTTTGATATAAAGTCTACGTTACAGTAATTGTTCTTCAGATAGATATTTATATTTTCTTTGAAATCGTTTTCTAAAAACTTTTTGAACGATTTGTGGCAATTTGAGACAAATGCTATATCAGGTATGGTATTCCAAAGGTTAATTATTCTTATACTCCAGAAGGAGCGGCGTTTTTCTGTGCGACATTCAGGAAATCGAAGTTTGTATCTATTGTTTCGCCGAAGACTAGTGTCTACAGTAGGACAGAAAAAATCTGAAGGGTCAACATTCAAAAAATATCCCGTAATGATTTTAAAAGCAAGTACCATATCTAAAACTGTTACTCAACCTTCCTGGCTACTACGACACTACTGGCGAACGAGCTAATCCTCCAAATGGAGGGGTATTTCGTCAAATAAGGAGCAGTTTACCTACCTGAATAATTAGCAGTTTTCCTGTCATTTTACCTCCGCCTTAGGGAACAGAGTCATCTATTGAAAGTGCCAAAGAGGGGGAATTCCAGTTTCCCACCCCTTCTAGTCCACTACGAAAACACCATTCTGATAAGGTATACGTGAGTCTTGATGGATTCTCAGTTCAGTAATGAAGTTGAAGAAACTTCTATAAAAGGATCGGGAAAAATATGAAACCAACATGGTGAACATGAGACAATTTCTCGGCATGACCGGAGGCCGGATCCAAAAAGGGCGACGACATTTTCGCCTCCGGATTCGGCGAATTTTTCGCATTCACACCATTTTTCGAATCGAAGGCGGCGGGTGGCCGATTTTTGCTACTGGGGCAGTCTTTGCATTGTTGTTGTGGTTGTTGTTGAGAATTGTGTTGTTGTTTATGTTGTTGTTGTTGTTGTTGTTGTGGTTGATGATGTTTGTCGGATGATTTGTGGTTAGATTTAGCTGCAGCATGTGGTTGTAGGTTGGCGCTAACGCTGGAGATGAGTACCGATAAACAAAGTAAAGTTATGTAGATATGGTGTTTGAGTTTCAGGTGTTGTTGTTGTTGTTGTTGTTGTTGTGGATGTTGTTGTTGTTGTGATCGACTGTTGCAAGGTGGGCGGTGATAACGCGATGATGTTAATCGGACTGGAACATATTTGTAGTCTGCAGATATTGCTGTTGTTGTTGTTGAGTATTGTTGTTGTTGTTGTTGGTGTTGTTGTTGTTGTTGTTGACTGGTATGTGGAGTTTGCAACATTTCTTCGTCGAATTCTGGTGGCTCAATGACGGAGCGAATCTGTTTACGCATTTTGGAAATATTGCCTGAAATAGGGAAACTATTAATTTGATAAAAACAATCATAAAAGTAAATAATTATCGATAAGAACTTACAACTCAGTTATTTATCAACTATAATAGTTACCTAAGTTGCGTTCATTTCATATTCATGTGAATCCATTGAATGACTCGACATAAAATCTGTCGCAAAATGGAGTACTTGAAGATGAAACACGTAGACGTATACTTCACCAGCCAACAATTCAAACAACGCCGGCTTATGCAAACAAACGAGCCAAGCCACAGACAAACTGAACGACTACTTTAATTTGAAACAAAAAAGTGCGCAGTCACTCATAGACAGATACTAAACCAGTTTATGAAATGAAGCATGGAAAATAGATTATTGTGCACATGAACATTTAAGACATGCTCTTACTGACGCGTGTGAAAGAACAATAACATTTTTTGTAACAAGTTCTCACTTGCCTACTATTGATTTGCTATTAGCAAAAATGTTAGATTTTAAAAGGTTGTGATTTATAGTTTCAGTATAAAAGACGCGGATCGTAATTGAACAAAACGATAGAACGAAAAACTGAATCCATTGCTGGACCAAAATGTATATTTTCTACAGAGTTCAAATATTACATTTCATCAGGGGTGGGCCGGGTTTTTTGGCACTTTGCAGGGGGTGGGGGGGTAGCCGACAGAAAATCCCATTTTACCCGACCTGTCCGAAAAGTGGGGGGGGGGGGGTAAGGTCGGGTAGGGGGGGTAGAAAAAAAAATTTTTCGCATAAAACGCTTGTTTTTTGCTTGTTTTTGCTAAAAAATCTTCTATTATATGGTATAAACATCACATATACCGGTTTTTTCAGGTTTTAACCAAGAAAATTAACCCAGAAAACGTGTTTCTTCAAAAAAAAATTCTTACAGCCAGAAAATTTTGAAAAATGAGCCTCAAAATCGAGGTTTGAGGCCGATTTTCTCAAAAATTTCGAGTAGGGGGGGGGGAGGGGGTAGGCGACCTAAATTTTTGTCTAGGGGGGAGGGGTAGGCTACCCGCCGACCCTGAAAAGTGGGGGGTAAACCCCCCTACCCCCCCCCCCCCCCCTGCGGCCCACCTCTGCATTTCATAATCATCTGATGCAATGAAATAAGAGATAGAAATGGACATCACTCACCGAAATATACAATAATTTATTCTCAATGGCGGGACACCGAAGGAGATGATTTCTTCTTCTAAACTAACTAAAGAGTGGTTTTGGGACCATTTGATTAGATTATACATACATAAATTTTTTTGATTCAAATACTTGAATCATGGAAGAAGTATATTATTCGTTAGTATTCTTATCATTATCATCCGCTATTGAACTGAATAAACATGCTCTTTGAAGACTGAACAAACATGGCAATATGATGCTGATAAAACAGACAGCACCACGCCAAGTATCCTAATACGTGGCAGTGAAATAGTAGGAAAAACTCACCTGAACAAACTTACTGATAACATAAGATTGATGAAGTGGAGAAACCAATCGTTGATTCACTCAAACTCAAGAGTTGCAACTTGTGGCGTTTAATCAGGATAAAAAAATGGAAGATTAGGCATTAGACTTATCAACAGTAAGAACGAAACCACCAGAGCAACCAATCAAATCAATAGATAACAATAAATCAATTGGGCCGGTATCCAATTTCTCATGTTTCTATTACTTTACTTCTTACTTTTCATTGACTCAAACAGCTAAATCTAGATGCAAACTTTGGTAGAACAGTTGTTATTTCGCAACTTTATTCTAGCAAGCAATAACACCACAAAGTAACATAAGCCAAAGCGCCGAGCAAGTGTGTGCGTACCCTCTTCTCTTTCTCTAGCGGACCATGAGAAAACAGAAGAATAGAAGAAACTTCTTGAAATAAGAAATTAGCAGTAACTATGTCAGTTAACATACAGTGTTGGGAACAAACTGGTCGTCTTTTGAACCGCCAAAGAGGGTGGATTCTTCTGTTCTTGCTTTCTCGTCCGCTAGTTATGTCATACAACAATTGGAAGCGGGCGAAAAAGTAGCGTACGTAGATTAATTGCTCTTTCTTCGGCAATTGCTGCATAGTACATCTTTAAAAACAAATTTCACTGTAAACAAACAATTCTGAACAACAACCAAACCTTCTCGTGCTCTTCAACTTAGAAAATGTGAAGTGTGTGAAGAACACGTGTCCATTAGCACAGAAAAATCGTCAGCTGTTATCCCTTATGATGACGAGTCACTATCCGAAAAGCATTTATTCTGTAAACTGAGAATGAATTTCCCGACAAGCAGAACTGATATAATCAGAGAAATAGAATACCCTGGTGTCTGCATTGTGAACAAGCTGAAAAGAAAAACAAATTATAAAAGAAAAAAAGAATTTATGATCGCCCGCCAGCAGACAAGATAAAAATACAAGGTGAAAATGAAAATGGAAAAAATCAACCTTATTTAGAATTCATTAACTGTCAAGGTCATGGTCAACGGAACCCTGGAAATGTCTTATATACCGAAAACGATGAGAAACAAACTTCGTTTGAAATCAAAAACGATTCGAGAGAGAAAATGAACAATGTTGAAGCGGTTTTAGCCACGGTGCACCACTGAAAAATAACCGAGGCGTTTTACACATGTTGCCTCTTGTGTTAAGCAAATTTTCAAATTGTGATAGCCCTTCACAATAATAACAGATTGTGTAAACTCTTCCGTGAAATGCGCTTGGTGATAACCTGCATACTAAAGTAGCCATCTCTACTGACGTCGGAAAAACAATTGCTTTCAGTCATTGATTAGTTAAATCGTGAATTGATGAATGAAATCGTGTAAAAAATTTCACGATTTTTTTTAAGTGTTATAATACACCGTCACTGAAGCCGCAAAAAAACAGTGAGTGATTGAGGCCCCGTGCACGTTCAACTGCCAGCTCTCAAGGAGAGCTCTCGAGGCTTTCCTCGAGAGCCCAGTTGGATAGTGTTTCAGACTCGGGCTCGACAGCTGAGAGTAGTTTCTTGAGGAGAGCCCGGTCGCTTATTTACAGAAACTACAAAATGCTGGTTCACCCGCGCTATTATATAGCGTGTGTGTGCACACCCTACCATCAGCCTGCGTGACATAGTGGTTTAGCGCAGTGGTGGGCAGCGGGGGGGGGGGGGGGGCGGGGGGGGGGCGCCCCCCCCCCCCCCAAAAACAGGGTGGGAGGGTGCCCTTGATCGATCGACCGTAAGAGAGATTTTCAGAATTGACCCATTGACCGTAACGGTCAAAATTTGAGAGAATGTACTGTCAAAATGACCTAAAATTACACGAAATCGCCTAAAAAACGACCAAAAATTGGTCGAAAACGTTTCAAGTTCAAATTTTTTTCAAAAATTCGTTGAAAACGTTTTAAATTAAAAAAACAACAACCAAAAATTGGTCGGAAATGTTTCAAGTTTTAAAATCAGTGTTCGTTGGATCGATTCGATGCACGATATGATGATTGATGTATGGTGCTGGATGATATTCTCAGTACTGTATTATCAACCAACACTGCGCGCCACTAGATACGTTTCTAATACAAATCAGTGGGCTAAATGCTGAAGTTTCGATGCTGTGCACTCAACTTGTCAGTTTTCAGATCTTTCTGATACAAATCTGCGGGCTTCAAAATGCAAAAATTTCGGCGCTGGGCGCAACTCAGCCTGTCACTTTTCAGCTATGTTTCCAATACTAATCAACGGGCTTCAGATGCTAAGATTTCGGAGCTGTGCACCACTCAGCCTGCCAGTTTTCAGATATGTTTCTAATACAAATCAGCGCACTTCAAATGTTAAAATTTCGGCGCTGCGCGCCAGTCAGCCTGGCAGTTTTCAGATATGTTTCCTATACGAATCAGCGGGCTTCAAAATGCTTAAGTCTCGACGCTGTGCACCACTCAGCCTGTCAGTTTTCAGATATGTTTCCAATACAAATCAGCGCGCTTCAAATGCCAAAATTTCGGCGCTACGCGCCACTCAGTTTGTCAGGTTTCAAATAAGTTTCTAATACAAATCAGCGGGCTTCAAAATGCCAAAATTTCGGCGCTGCGCGCCAGTCAACCTGTCAGTTTCCAGATATGTTTCTAATACAAATCAGCGCGCTTCAAATGCCTAAATTTCGGCGCTGCGCGCCAGTCAGCCTGTCAGTTTTCAGATATGTTTCTTATACAAATCGGCGGGCTTCAAAATGCTTAAGTTTTGACGCTGTGCGCCACTCAGCCTGTCAGTTTTCAGATACGTTTCTAATACTATTCAACGGACTTCAAAATGCAAAAAAATTCAGCGCTACGCGCTATTCAGCCTGTCAGGTTTCAGATATGTTTCTAATACAAATCAGCGGGCTTCAAAATGCCAAAATTTCGGCGCCGCGCGCACTCAGTCTGTCAATTTTCTGTTATGTTTCTTATACAAATCAGCGGCTTTCAAAATGCCGAAATTTCGGTCATTATTTCGAGCCATTACTGATGTTTTTGAGTTAAAAATTCGACTTCATTTAATGTTGACCGTCATGCCCCCCCCCCAAAATCGAAACCCGGGAGGGTGCCTGACCGTAAGACCGATTTTTGAAAAAGTGTATGACCGTAACGCCATTTTGGCCAAATTCGCTGCCCACCACTGGTTTAGCGTGTCACTTTTTTGAACGATGGGGTGAGGGTTCGAATCTCACTAAATTATTTTTCGCTCATTTTGATCATACACTGTTCCTATGAAGTTCTACTGTTCGTTAACCCCCGATAACCTATCGTAAGGCTTGCTTGTCCGAGCGATAGCGAGGACAAGCGCGTTAGTTACTTATTTCCGTTAGCCCCCCTCTAGGAGCCATATTCCGACACGTAAAAAAGTAATGAACCTTCATGAAAAAATTAAAACTCATATTAAAACTCATGAATTATGTTCTCTATATGATGAACTTTATGTAGAAAGAAAAAAAATGTAAATTGAATGGGTTTCCCACAAATGGGAAACAAAACAAAAATTTTGTAGTTTCTGGAAATATGCAGCCCGGTCGGCCCATACTTTAACATTACAAGTGGGCACTTAAGGAGAGCCTCGAGGGCTCTTGAGCTGAGCCCCGAGGGCTCTCCTCGAGAGCCCCATCTATACTTCTTGGGCTCAGGAGCTGAGACTGGTTTCTCGAGGAGAGGCCGGAGGGCTCTCTTCGAGAGTCGGCGGTTGGACGTGCACGGGGTCTGAGTGAATGAAGGACTAAGGGAAGTGAGTGAGCGAGTGAGTGAGTGAATAAGTGAGTGAATGAGTGAGTGAGTGAGTGAGTGAACATTCAATATTTACTAGTGAACTAACTGTCCAATATGTTTTTCCTGAAGTATCTGAATATCGTGAGCTTAAAATTTGGTGAAGGTATCTAATTACTGAATTTCTCCGAGCAGATTATCACGTATGCGTAGAGTTCAGCGCACTGTTCGTATACTAAAAAAACTTGTGTTATATTCAATACCCTTGTCAACCAAGGCAATAACTAACTTTCGTTTTATTTTTGAAAGCGCAACAGCGCTTCAATAATTAAGTCTACAAGTTCAGCGATATTGGACAGAACGTTATCCAACAAACCTGATTTCCACAATCTTGTACGGAATTTTCTACAAAAATATACAAGAAATGCACCACAATTAAGTCCTCAATTCTTCAATTCCTTGTCAAAAGCTTCAATATTGATGTAAAAAAGAACAATACACCTGGATAGGCTATAACACAAGCTTTGACTAATAGAATAAATGAAAAAACGCCTAATTCCCTTGTTAAATTCGTTGAATAAAAACAACAGCGGAATTGACGACTAAAAACAAAATCTAAACCGAAAGTGACGGCAACTTTCGTGTAGAGAACATCACCTATTCTTTCAGTTAAAAAATTTACACTACCCTTGATGTTTGTGATAAATTTGGTTCGTTGTTATAAGGGCGTTTTGTGTTAATGATGGATGTCCTATTTTGCCATAGTAAAATCCGTTGTCCTATTTTGCCATTCAAATCCAAGATAGGACATGTCCTATTTTGCCATACAAACTATTGAATCCAAAATTCAACTTTTATTTTGTGAGTGAGAGAATGACTACTGAAAAACAAAACAAAACAATAAATTTTTAAAGGTTGGAATTAGTATCGAATGATTCAGGAAAACATTGTGAGGAATTAGTAAGGTCATATGCAGTGAATGAGTGAGTGAGTAAGTGAGTGAATGAATGTGTGAGGAGTGAATGAGTGATTAAGCGAGCCAGTGAGTGAATAAAAGAGTAAATGATTGAGTGAATGAGTGACTGAACTGAAAGAGGAAGTGAGTGATCTAGTTTGCTAGTTAGTAAGTGAGTGAATGAGAGTTTGACAGAGTGGTTAAGTGTGTTAGTGAGTGAGGGAATGGATGAGAGAGTGAGTGAGTGAGGGAGCAAGTGAGGGAGTGAGTGAGTAACCGAACGGTAAAATTTTTGAGTGAATAAGTGAGTGAGTGAATGAGTGAATGAGTGAGTGAGTGAGTGAGTGAGTGAGTGAGTGAGTGAGTGAGTAAGTGAGTGAGTGAGTGAGGGAGAGAGAGAGTGAGTGAGTGAGTGAGTGAGTTAGTGAGTGAGTGAGTGCGTGAGTGAGTGAGTGAGTTAGTGAGTGAGTGAGTGAGGGAAGGAAAGAACAAGTGGTAAGTAAATGAATATTTGAATGAGTAACTGAGTAAGGGAGCAAATGAAGGAAAGAGGAGTGGGTGAGGGAGGCCGGGAGGCTTATTTACAGAAACTATAAAGTGCTGGCTCGCCCGTGCTGATATATAGCGTGTGTGTGCACACCCTACTATCAGCCGGCGTGGCCTAGTGGTTTAGCGCGTCAATTTTTTGAACGAAAAGGTGCGGGTTCGAGTCTCACTGAATTATTTTTGGCTCATTTTGATCATACACTGTTCCTATGAAGTTCTACTGTTCGTTAACCCCCGATAACCTATCGTGAGGCTTGCTTGTCCGAGCGACAGCGAGGACAAGCGCGTTAGCTACTAACTTCCGTTATTCCCTCTCTAGGAGCCATATTCGGACACGTAAAAAAATAATGAACCTTAATAAAAAATTGACGGCACCTATTGGAATATGTTTTCTATATCCTGAACTTTATGAAGAAACAAAAAAAATTTAAATTGATCAGATTTTCCAGAAATGGGAAACAAATAAAAAACTTTATAGTTTCTGGAAATATGCGGCCGGGAGGGAGTGAGTGAGTGGGTGAGTGAGTTAGTGAGTGAGTGAGTGAGTGAGGTGTGTGTGATGACTGTGTGACCGAGTGATGAAGATTGTTGATTAATTGATTGATTCAATTGTTTCAGATTTGTGTAAACCAATTACTTAGTAAATAAAATTGTTTTTGACGATAGTATTTTTCCCTTGTACTACTTTTTCAATTTGTCTTGTCATTTGTCCCGAACTGTAAACACCTTCCAACACACGGATATCGTTAACACAACGCACCGTTATAGGCCCTGTGCACGTATAAGCTTTGGGCTTATAATTATAAGCCTAGGGCTTATAATTATAAGCCCAAAGCTTATACGTGCACAGGGCCATAAGGATATTGAAAATTATGAATAAGAAAGTTTTACAAGAGAAAAAGAAAATAAAATATTTTGTAGATAGGAAAAAAAACTACGTTATAGGTTATATAAAAAGGATGTCGAAAAGTGCGTAAATAGATTTCCAGTATCTCAATCACTCACTCATTCAGTCACTCACTCACTCACACACTCAATCACTCATTTACGCACTGACTCACTCACTGACTCACTCACTGACTCACTCACTCACTCACTCACTCACTCACTCATTCACTCACTCACTCACTCACTCACTCACTCTCTCACTCTCTCCCTTACTCAACTGAAACTGACTGATTCGTTCACTCACTCAATCACTCACTCAATCACTCACTCACTCACTTACTCACTCACTCACTCACTCACTCACTCAATCATTCGTTCACTCACTCTCTCACTCTCTCCCTTACTCAACTGAAACTGACTGATTCGCTCACACACTCAATCACTCAATCACTCACTCACTCACTCACTCACTCACTCACACACTCACTAACTCACTCACTCACTAACTCACCCACTCACTCACTCACTTAATCATTTGTTCACAAACTCACCTTTCACAACCTCGACTCATTCATTCACATTCACTCACTCACTCTCTCCAAAAGTTAAAAAAGTAATTTCAAAATAGTTTTTAATCTGATTAGAAATTTTTCTAACACGGTAGACAAATTCCTGTTTACCAGTTTGGGTTTCAAGTTTTGAAACATCATGTTTGTTTGCACTTCGCCTTAGGACACTTTTCTGTCCTATGCTTCAACACTTCGCCTTAGGACACCCCCATCCTTTTCACTCAACACCATAAATTTACACAAATTGAAACATTTGCTTGTTAAAATTTGTGAAAGGCCACCACAAAAAAAAAACATGTGTAAAACATTTCACGATTTTCTGAAAGTGATACACCGTCACTAAAACCGCAAAAACAGAGACGGTGAGTAGTTGAGTGAGTTAATGCGTGAGGGAGTGAGTGAAGTGAGTGAGTGAGTGAGTGAGTGAGTGAGTGAGTGAGTGAGTGATTGATTGAGTGAGTGAGTGAGTGAGTGAGTGAGTGAGTGAGTGAGTGAGTGAGTGAGTGAGTGAGTGAGTGAGTGAGTGAGTGAGTGAGTGAGTGAGTGAGTGAGTGAGTGAGTGAGTGAGTGAGTGAGTGAGTGAGTGAGTGAGTGAGTGAGTGAGTGAGTGAGTGAGTGAGTGAGTGAGTGAGTGAGTGAGTGAGTGAGTGAGTGAGTGAGTTAGAGAGTGAGTGAGTGAGTGGGTGAGTGAGTGAGTGAAGGAGTGAGTGAGTGAGTGAGTGAGTGAGTGAGTGAGTGAGTGAGTGAGTGAGTGAGTGAGTGAGTGAGTGAGTGAGTGAGTGAGTGAGTGAGTGAGTGAGTGAGTGAGTGAGTGAGTGAGTGAGTGAGTGAGTGAGTGAGTGAGTGAGTGAGTGAGTGAGTGAGTGAGTGAGTGAGTGAGTGAGTGAGTGAGTGAGTGAGTGAGTGAGTGAGTGAGTGAGTGAGTGAGTGAGTGAGTGAGTGAGTGAGTGAGTGAGTGAGTGAGTGAGTTAGTGAGTTAGTGAGAGAGTGAAAGAGTTGCTGCAACTTTTTTCCTGACTAGCGAAACGTTTACACTCAGGAACGCGATCGTTCCCATGAATTGTGTGATGCGTTCGAAAATTTTCGAATTTGAGCTCGCTGGAAAAATTGCTGGTTTTCATTCCAATGAATAAAAATTTTTATAATTATCATTTAATCAATTATAATTATATTGTTTTTTTTAATAAAAATATACTAGTTTAATTAATTTTCAGGCAGATTTTAATCATGGTCCTGCCGATTCAGCTATTGCGCACGGCGCAGAATCATCCGATGTTGGTCGAGCTGAAGAATGGCGAGACGTACAACGGACATTTGGCCAGCTGCGATAATTGGATGAACATACATTTGAGGTTGGGCTGCTGGTGAGACTTTGATCGCGGTCTCTTTTATGCTGAAGTTGGTTCGCAGGGATGGGGAAACTCACTGGCGGATGAGCCAAACCTCCAAAGCGAGGGGAATCTCTCAAAGAGGAGGGAATCCGCAGAAATTTATGAATTTTTACTTCTACCTTAAGTAACAAACTCTACTTTTTTAAACTGCCAAAGAGGGAATTAAACTTCCTCCTCCCCTTCTCGTCTGCTAGTGGGAAAACTCGATGTTTTCAAGATGAAGACTAGACGCGTTAAGCCGGTTAGCTCGTAAACTCGGTGATCGCGACCCGTCGACTCACTAACGAACGAGAAGGGGTTGGAAAAGGGAAATTCCCCATCTTTGGCGTTTTTAAAAATTAGAATCTGTTCCCTAAAATAAAATGGCCTGAAAACTGGCGGACGAGCTAAATTCTCAAAGGGAGGGAAATTTCGTCAAAGAGGGGGAAATCGGCAGGTATCAGGCCCTTTTACCTACACCTCAGGGAACAAATTTCATTTTTTGAAAACGCCAAAGAGGGGGAATTCCACTTTTCCCACCCCTTCTCGTCCGCTGGTGGTTTGGGCTTGCTTGGGTACTGCTACTGCAGAAACCGGTTCACTGTGGTGTACGGTCATATAACTACAGATTCGTTTCTAATAACCAATTGTCTGTCGTATAATAAAGTGAGGCAACTGCCATCCTGCTTAGCATTTTCACAAGAATTGAACCCGAATGAAATGAAACCTGGTAGAAAATACCATGAACGTTTTTTAATTCAAATTTCAGAGACGCCATTTGTACGTCGCGCGACGGCGACCGATTCTGGAAGATTCCCGAAGTGTACATTCGTGGTTCGACGATCAAATACCTGCGGATACCTGATGACGTGTTGGAGCAGGTCGGTTTTTGTAGTCAGTTGAGGGTTTGTTGGTTGGGTAAGCCCTCAATTCACAACAATGGTGAGGTGAACCACATACAGTGAGGCGTGAGGGATAATGGTGTTTGGCATTTTGTCCTGCAGTGGGGTTGTGGTCACGCACGGGACTATGGAAGAACGAAAAAGTGGAATTCCCCCTCTTTGGTGGTTTCAGAAAGTAGAGTTTGCTCCCTAAGGTGTAAGGAAAATGGTATTATTTCTGCCAATTCCCCTCTCTTTGGAGAGCTTCCCTTCCTTTTGGAGGTTTGGCTCGTCCGCCGGCGGTGGTGTGCTTGTTCTCGCGTGATTTGACAATCAGTCTGTCACTGTTTCGTCAGTCTGTCAATCAGTCAGTCGGTAAGTCAGTCAATCGGTCAGTTGATAAGTCAGTCAATCAGTCAGTTGGTAAGTCAGTCAATCTGTCAGTTGGTAGGTCAGTCAATCAGTCATTTGGTATGTCCGTCAATCAGTCAGTTGGTAATTCAGTCAATCAGTCAGTTGATAAGTCAGTCAGTCAGTTGATAAGTCAGTCAGTCAGTTGATAAGTCAGTCGGTAAGTCAGTCAATCAGTTAGTTGATAAGTCAGTCAATCAGTCAGTTGATAAGTCACTAAGTCAGTCAGTCGGTAAGTCAGTCAATCAGTCAGTCAGTAGGTCAGTTAATCAGTCAGTCAATCAAATCAGTCAGTTGGTAATTCATTTAATCAGTCAGTTGATGAGTCAGTCAATCAGTCAGTTGGTAATTCATTCAATCACTCAGTTGGTAATTCATTCAATCAGTCAGTTGGTAAGTCAGTCAATCAGTCATGTTGTAAGTCAGTCAGTCTGCCAGTCAGGTCAGTGTGTGAAACGCCCCTTTGGTTCCGATTTTACTATTGTTTAGAAACTTTCTACTTCATGCGTTCGTTGTTTTAGTGATTCTCTTATCTTAGGAGTGAAGAACCCACTTTTTGTACAATTGGTATCGAAATTTGTAACTCGATATCGGTTTCCATGGAACTTGACGAAAAGTACATCAACTTCTGGTATTTTTTCTTTACGACTTAATCTAGTGAAATATTCATCCACTCCACTACTACTAATCACCATCCTCCATCCTTTCGGGGTCGCAAAATAAGGAGCAGGGCTTTCTTCCTGTGTTACTCAGTTCAACCGGTACGGGTACGGTATGGTGCCTATCAAATTATCGGTAGCTCTATACTGCTCGAAAGCACCTGGTGGCCGTTATCACTCAAAACCCGATAAATTTACCAGATTTATTTTTTATTTTTCTCTACTTTCAGGTACGCGATGACATCAAGGAGGGTCGCAAAGGCGCCAAGGATCAGCAGAAGATGCGAAAAAACTTCCAGAAACCCGGAGCGGGTGGCGGCGGAGCGGCCGGTGGAGCGCAGAAGAAACACCGCAATCAATCGTAGTATCAGCCGACTTAATTAATAATTATATAGTCGGTTTTGATAAACCTTTCCAAATTTGTCATGGAATAGTTTACCAACCGCACAAAAACCAAAAAAAACAAGCTTTTTCATCGTGTTTGAAATTATGCAGCATAAACGTTTACGAGAACGTTTTAAGAGGAAAAGGACAAAAAACTGTTAACTTATTCTCGGAACATTTTTCAATTACGACGAAACAGAGCTCAAGTGCCATTTCTCTGTGTATCTGTACATAAAAAATCATGTACACCTTTTCGGATAGGTTTATCATAACCGACTATAACCAATATCGGGTTTCTTGTTACTCAAGTTTGAAGTTTTTGGGCGCGCAGTTCGAATTCAAAGCGAGTTTTGGCGCACATTCAAATAAAGTTCTAAAAAGTTCTTAGGATATCTCAGTCACACTGGCGGACTAGCTAAATCCCCAAAGGGAGGGGAATTTCGTCAAAGAGGGGGGAATCGGCAGTTTTCAGGTCATTTTAACACCTTAGGGAACAAATTCCATCTTTTGAAACAGCCAAAGAGGGGGGAATTCCACTTTTCCCTCCCCTTCTCGTCCGCTAGTGCTCACTCATGATATCAGTCATCAGGACCACATGCGAACTGTGCGCTTTGTTCAGTGCATGTGTGCTTGACGGGTTCACAGGAAAAAAATAATAACAAGACATACACTTTAATACAGGCTATCGTTATCCTGTGTTATATAGTCTGTTGTGTAAATTTTTTTGTGATTGATTAATTGTGAAATGTCTTGATCTTGAAGCTTTCTCAATTGATTTGAAGACAGAATTAAAAATTCCACCATTTATTCTTTTCTGTATCGTATACAGAGTTTCTTGTTCGTTATTAATGGTTGTTTGTTACCAAATTACCAATTATTTATCGCGCATTTTGAATTCATAACTGATTTTGAACATGTGGTGGATCGCATTCTAACTTTGTCTTCTAATCAATGAATAATGCTGTAACAATGTTATGTTACAGTAACATGCTCGATACTCGTGAATGTTTTGTTTTATTTGATTGTCATTTGCATATTTTCTGAATGTCATATGATTGTCATGTCAACATAATATGAATAAAAAAAATACAAGTCAATAATAAAATCTCGTGAGATGTTCATTATATAAATAAGACATTGAACATTGAAGATATTTAGTATAAAAATCATTCGTTAAGGCCTATTCATACTTGGGTGCGTGGCGCACCGGGTACGGCGTACCCGGTGCGCTCCGCACCATTGGGTGCGCCTGTAGTATGAACGGCCAGCGCACCCATTTTTTCGAGGAAGAGTTTTACAGGAAAATATTTTCCTGAACTCTTTATCGAAAATAATTAATTAATTCAAAATAAATGCGAAAAACGTTTCTATAAAATAGTGGGCATAAAAAATTGTTTCTCATAAAATTCTCCATCGATTTTTAGTTAGAGGCATTCGTTTTCGGACGCGAAATAACCACGGTTTAATGAAGTTTCGCTTCAGTAAAAAATCTGGAGTGAAGGATTATTATCGATTACTGCCGGTCGCTTGCCTTCTTCTAGTGTTGTGACTGTGTTGTGCATTCTATTGCACTTCCATATTACTGCAAGAACAGTGTTTAACCAAGTACATCTATTTTCAGGCGTAAATTAATAATTTATACGGCCGAATACGAATTAATAAAAGCCGGCCGGTCACATCTTGATGCCATTCGTCTACCAGGCCATGGTGGATCGGGATCACATGAAGGGCACAACAGAAGATTTTAAGGTTTGTAATAAGTAAACTAGGTTCAGTTAGTTCGTTAGAAAAAGGCGTTTAGTTAGTGGAGCCCTGCTCGTCGAAATCTTGGGTTCGTTTTAGATCCACCGAGAATAAAAAATTGAGCCGGGTCTATTCTTTGCCACTGTAGACCCGGCTCAATTATTATATTCCATGAAACATCCGTATCAGATGAACCGGGTCCGTAGTGTTAGAGATTAGAACTCTGCTCAATCATTGATCCTCGGTGGATCTAAAAATAATTCCGGATTTCGACGTGCACGGGGCCAGTGCTCGAGTACATGAGTGAAACCGTTTGAGAGGTTTGTCGTAACCCTTTCGAATCGGAATTGTTTAGGTGAAATGTATTAGTCTCACAATTCACAAATATTAATTGCGCCAATATTAAGTCGATTATGATGTCCGTTGGTCGTCAGAGAGAGTTAGTGTAATTGAGGAGAACTGGGTGTGATGGGTTTCATTGCATCTCAATCTGTTCTAGTGCATATAATCAGAAAATGTTCAGTGAGTTGGCTGTGCTGCTATTCTCAAAGTCTATTCTTGTTATAGTGACGTAAGAGTTCAGGGAATCAGGACGTAGAAAGTAAAGGTCTATCAATTATCGGTTCTATATATTATTAGTTATTTTATTCATCGGTTCGTTTTGAGAAATGTTTCTGATTTCAGATTGGCGAACCTGATTGGCAAGGAACCGATTGGAAGGAACCAATTGGAAGAATTGGCAGATGATCAGTATGCTCGGCAACAAAGGATCCGTCTGATGATTGCCGAGGAGCGTGACAGGCATATTGAGGCCAACAGGAAGAAGAAGTGATTTATGGCAGATTGCTCGCTACCTTTGCTGACTAGGATTTTCATCAAGTATAGGAGTTTCGATGGGAGTTTAGTCAGTGATTGGCAAAAATTTTCGTTCAAAACTCATTTTCAAACACTTAGAACTGATCACTGAAAATCACTTACTCGTTTGAATAACTCGACTCACTTGCCTCAGTTTACTCATTCCACTGACTAACTTGAATCCCTCGATTCATTCGATTCACTTGACTCATTCAACTATTATAACTTGAAAAACTTGGCTCACCATTTCAAATAATATATATGCGATGTAAACCAGTCACCGGTGAACTCACTAACAAATTTTTTATTGAAACTCCTATCGAAATCTTAAAATTTTCGTCCCGTTCTGTTTTTGGATAAGCTTTTGTGTAAATGTGGTGTGTGCGGCGGACATAATTTCTTGATATATGATACTGTGATTATGTGCTCGTGCTCTTATACACATATTATAAATGAATATTAATAATAAACTTCATTAATTCGTGGGTAGATTTTCTGGCTATGAATTTAATGCCAAGTAAAAACATTGAAAGTAAAGGTGTGGTTTCATAGCGTTCCGGAAGATCATCAATTAATTATGAAAGTGAATTTTTTTCTGAGAACCTTAACGAAAACGGGTTGGTTTAGCATACCGATAATCGGTCAGTTGGCACATTTCGTCTTTTATCATGTAGAATATTTTAGAGTTAAGTATGATATCAGTGTACTTGGGGACATTTTCTTCAATTAGATCTCGAAATATAATAGTCTGAGATAAAAACACGTCAGGAAATTCTCAATCACATGGATAATGGAAAGTAAGGGAATCAATATTAGTCCTAGCTTAGCCCTGATCTACCTCTTTTTTTCGGTCAAAAAATTACAGGACGAACAAATGTAGTGTAACTTCCCAGGAAAAAATAAGGCTATTAATCGAGACTTGCCTACATGTTGCGGTAATCATTGATATGTTTTATGTAAAAATTTGCCATTTTAACTGCAAAACCACTGGGTTGGGTGACGGAAAATGTTTGAAACAGCAATTTTCATAAAGAATAGGTAATAATCCTTCATTTTCGTTTACATAACTTCAAATCAAATGTTTTCATTTCTAAAAAACGTCATTGGGTACGCCATCAAATTCCAAAAATTTGGAAAACCCAGCGCACCAAACAAAAATGGGTGAGCGTACCCAGAGGTGCGCCCCGCACCAGGTGCGCTGCGTACCGCACCAAAGTTGCGCCTCGAACTATGAACAGCAGGCGCACCACTACGTGCGTACCCGGGTGCGGTGCGGCCCGCACCCGAAGTATGAATAGGCCTTTAGAAACATTTCTGTAATTACCAAAATATCTGTTCAAATTTATCGAGATTTTTTTCATAGTATTGTACTTAGGGCGCGTTCAGAGTTGTCTTGAGAAAGTCTCAAGAATTTTATTTGTAACACTTTCGGAGCTCATAAAAGCAAGTTTTGAAGCAACCAAATGTTTCAAAATTTCCATCGGGAACAAAATTTTGTTTTATGTGTACCGAAAGGTTTACAAATAAAATTCTTGAGACTTTCTCAAGACAACTCTGAACGCGCCCTTACATATATGTGCATAATGGGGGCATGTAAAACTCATTATAAATCACGATTCTAAGCACGATACAAAGTATGGAAAAAATTTCTCGATCTAACAAATCTTCAAATCTTGTTCTCAATCCAACTTATAGAAAAAAGAACAAAAAAGGTTGGGAAATTTTGGAAACGTTTCAGAACCACCCCGACACGGTCTCATTATAAATCACGATTCTGAGTGCGATACAAGCGATTGCGAATAATCGCTCCAAGATAAGTACCAGATTCACCCAATCCGTCCTTCGGTGTTCCTTCTTCATTACAGCCTGCGTATGTTCAATGGTGAGTGGCCAGAGATGGGACATGTCTGGTGCTTGCCAGGCTTCTGCAGGTGTAGATAAAAATAAAATTTGATTTTTCTCATGAAAAAGTAGCAACCCACACATGGTACACAATCAACTCCATTCAACCACTCACTCAATTGGTAACCCACTGTCTCATTCATTCACTCTTGCACGCATTCACTGACTCACTCACTTGTTCTTGCAATCGTTCGTTCTTTCACTCAAGCACTCGTTCACTCATTCACTTACTCACTGCCCCACTCACTCACTGCACTCACACACTCGCTCACCTATTCACTTACCACTCACTCACTCACTCAATCACCCCCACTAGCGGACAAGAAGGGGAGGAAAAATTGAAATTCCCCACTCTTTGGCGAGTTCAAAAAGTACAATTTGTTGCCTGGTGTGGGTTAACCGGTCCCAAAACTGTCAATTCCCCCTCTCTTTGACGAAATTCCCCTCCTTTTGGAGAATTATCTCGTCCGTCAGTGATCACCCCATTTCACTCACTCACCTATTCACTTACCACTCACTCACTCACTTCACTCACTCACTCACTTCACTCACTTCACTCACTCACTCACTGCACTCACTCACTGCACTCACTCACTCACTCACTCACTCACTCACTCACTCACTCACTTCACTCACTCACTCACTCACTCACTTCTCGTTGGTGCTGTCGACACGGTTGACGACGTCTTCATCCGATTGTATTTGGCCCGTTTGGTTTTGCGCTGGGCAATATTTCTACCGAATCCGATCCGCTGTTCCGCTTGTGGCATGTTCTTGACGGCGTAGTGGAGTATGGATGAGGTGTTGATCTGGAATCGAGGCCAGTCAGTCAGTAAATTTTTTGTTAGTCAGTCAACTTGTTACTCAAAATCAGGTCAATCAGTCATTCCTTTCAGTCGATCTGTCGACATTCAAGTTAGTTTGTCATTCAACAGTCGTTGTCAGTCAGTAAGTCAGTCAACTGAAACGTTGGTCAATATTAACGTGATATCATTGATATCATTGATACGTTGATACGTTGATTAATGTCAGGCTGTCAGTCAATATTTATATCCATCATTCATTCAGTTAGCAACGATTCATGCCAGTCAGTTTTTCCGATTCATTCCGATATTTATGTCAGTCACTAAAAAGAGCATTCATAAGAATCAGGAAAACTTAAAAAGTTATTCCATTCCACTGACATTCTGTTTGGATGGATCGAGCAACAGCCAGAAAAGCGGAAACCATCGAACCCAACGACTGCGAACGAAACGATTGATGTACTTGTTGCAACCACAGCTGAACATTAGTCAGTTAGTTAGTCAGTGCGTCAGTCAGTCAGTCAGCCAATGAGTAAGTTAGTCAGTGCGGCAGTCAGTCAGTCATTCAGTCAATGACTAAGTTAGTCAGTGCGGCAGTCAGTCAGTCAGTCAATGAGTAAGCCCGTCGGTCAATCAGTTACAGTAGTTAGTTAAGTCAGTTGGTTAATCAGTCAGTCGATCCTTTCGTCAACCAGTCTCATTAGGTCAGTCGTTTGTTTGTGAGTTAGTGAAACCGATCAATCAAATTGTTAGTCAATTCATCAGACAGTCCACAGTTTTTCAGTCAGTCAGTCAGTCATTTTATCAGTCAGTCAGACAAAAATCTGTGAGTCTTTCGTCAACCAGATATGAAATGCAGAGATGAACATGAAAAGTTCGGCAACAATTGTTTCCATTAACAACATTCCTGTTTGATAGGTGTAGAATTTGACTGAAAAAAGTTACTCACTCACTCCTTCACTCACTCACCCTCTCACTCCTTCACTCACTCACCCTCTCACTCACTCACTCACTCACTCACTCATTCACTCACTCACTCACTCACTCACTCACTCACTCACTCACTCACTCACTCACTCACTCACTCACTCACTCACTCACTCACTCACTCACTCACTCACTCACTCACTCACTCACTCACTCACTCACTCACTCACTCACTCACTCACTCACTCACTCACTCACTCACTCACTCACTCACTCACTCACTCACTCACTCACTCACTCACTCACTCACTCACTCACTCACTCACTCACTCACTCACTCACTCACTCACTCACTCACTCACTCACTCACTCACTCACTCACTCACTCACCTCAATCCCTCACTCACTCACTCTCTCACTCTCTCACTCACTCACTCACTCACTCACTCAATCCCTCACTCACTCACTCACTACATAATTCAATCCCTCACTCACTCACTCTCTCACTCTCTCACTTACTCACTCACTGACTCATTCACTCACTCACTCACATAGATCCTCCTCAATTAGTAGTAGGTTCTCCACTTTAATGAGAATCAGTATACAGTGCATGAAGAAGGTCACTAAACCATAGTGAAAGCGGTACTGAAAGGAGTGTCTTACTGACTGACTGACTGACTGACTGACTGACTGACTGACTGACTGACTGACTGACTGACTGGCTGACTGACTGACTGACTACCTGACTGACTGACTACCTGACAGACTGACTGACTGATTGACTGATTGACTGAGTGACTGCGACTGACTGACCGTTCTCGTATTTTTCGAATCAACAGGTGTAAACAGAATCAATACATTGAAAAATCCTATTATTAAACAAGGCAATATTAGTGAGATCGAGTCAAATGGTTTCGGTATGACTGGAGCTGCTGTGGTTGTAGTAATTTGCTGTTCGAAAGTCCAATCGACTTTTTGATCACCTTTTAAGAGTAAGTTAGTGAGTGAGTGAGCGAGTGAGTGAGTGAGTGAGTGAGTGAGTGAGTGAGTGAGTGAGTGAGTGAGTGAGTGAGTGAGTGAGTGAGTGAGTGAGTGAGTGAGTGAGTGAGTGAGTGAGTGAGTGAATGAGTGAGTGAGTGAGTGAGTGAGTGAGTGAGTGAGTGAGTGAGTGAGTGAGTGAGTGAGTGAGTGAGTGAGTGATTGAGTGAGTGAGTGAGTGAGTGAGTGGTGACGATAGAGTAGTGAAATAAGCCCTAGGCTCCCAAAGAGAATGGTTTTAGTTCAGAAATAAGACGGTCCGACTTCAAGTTAACAGCCAATCGTTTATTCTAGGTCTTCAGCCACCAGTTTCAGGTTAAACGAGAATAAAGAAAAATAGCAATGAATCCAAAATAACAAAGAGGGTAATTGTAAAAGTGTTCGGTGGTAGTCGGTTGGTACAGGGTGGTCGAATACCACTTCTACCCTCCGGCTAAAAAAACATGATAAAGGACAGAGTTATATCACTGGATCACAAAATAACGTATGATAGTCAAAAGATGAAAATTCAAGGTAACGTATAATATGATAATGTGTATGATCATCGATAATAAAATGATAGTTTTTGTAATACTGACTTTAACGCATCATAAAGTAAAATAAGCAACCTAATAATAAACAGATCACTCGGGCATTTTCTATAACACTTGACTGCCCAAAACAACAACACACCGGTTCGCAAAATTGTAATACAAATGGAATACTTTGACTATAAAGGTTAAATTGGTAGTGAATGTTGAAAGCGATCGTCTAATCAACCTGGAAATTTGACTATTAAGTAATGGAAAAACTAAAAATAGGCAATGCAACTCTAGGAATACACGGTACAATAACCTAAATGAAATGCAATTTTATATAGCAGTAATAACACAATCACCTTATATAGCCATAATAACATAATCACCCTGCAAGAAATAGCAATTATAAAAGTTTTAACTAAGAGGTTTGATTCAGAAACGCTCGTACGATCGAGATTTATTATCAAAACATGGTCGTTTATCAGGCAGGATTACGTTTGGGTTCAACTTAGAAGTCGGTGTTCTTGCTGCTAACTCGTCTACGCTGTTGCAGCGATGCCACATCCGCCTGCGCCCGAGTCGGGGTCTTGTTGGTCCCGGTCGTTCTTGCCCTCTTTTTTCTTCAGGCTCTTCTTCAGCTCTTCGATCTGTTTCTCTAGTTCTTGTTCGCGTTTCGATTTTGTGGGTTTCTTGCCATCTCCGATGCTGCTACGTGCGTCCGCGCGTGCCTCCCGACGACTGTTGTCGTACGGCTTCCAGTTGGCCCTGTACCGTGCGCAATCTTTGCGCAGATGAGTGACGGACGAGCAGAGGCTGCACATTTTGGGTGCCGGACACGCGTAAGTAAGATGGCCCCGTTCACGACAGTTCCGGCAGAAGTCCCGAGAGGACTGGTCCGACGACTTGTTGATGTTGTTGGGTCGAGGGGTCACCGGTGAGAGGGGTGTACGTGGTTGAAGTCGGTGCCGCAGGTTTGAAGGTGTACCGTAAGATCTACCCACAGTTTCTGGAGTGCGCGGTCGAGTGACTACCACTCGGGTCCGACTTGGAGGGGGGCCCGGGGGCGGTGGTGGCGGCGAACGGGATTCGGGTCGACGGTGCCGAACTGAAACGAGCGATAAATTATATTTCGTTGAATACTTCTTTTAGTCACATACGGCACACATAATTTTTTTTATCGAAATCCATAATTTTTTCTTAAACTTTACCTGGTAATGATGGTTCCTCGTCGTCGTCCACCAATAGCAGTTGCGCGGCGGCTTCCAGTGCCCGGCCGGCCAGGTGCCGAGTCGACGAAGTCCTCTTTGACTGAAATTATACTTACAGTTATTAAGGGTGATTTTTCAAAATCTTCCCTACATTTTTGATCCGAGATTGTTAGGCTAACTAGCCGCAATTTATTTTCTATAATCAGTGTTTTAGCTGATACAATATTAATTCTACAAACGATATCAACTTCGCAGTAAAACTTACCATATTTAACCGATGGATTTAGCTGATGACACGAGGTGACCGATTGGGCGTATCACGGGCTTGATTTTGCCTGCAAGTATTCAGAGTTTTATTCTTAGCAAGAAAGGCGTTAGGGTGCAGATTTAAAGACAGGTGTAACATCAATTTACGTGGCATGCCAAGCAACATAAGATATTCCTTGTTTTAGCAAGGTTAGCGATTAAACGCCGAGCTTAGCGGTGGTTCACACAGCAGCAATAGCACACAAACAAATAGCCAAACCCAAAGCAAAATTACAACACATTTTATTCTTTCATTCGGTGATAAGCAACAGGGGTTAAGTGCGAAATAGCGAAATAATGGGCATGCAACCAAATTATAGAAAGCATTTCATGCATATCAAAACGCGAAACAAAGGATAACAGAAGGAACTCTTGTTAGTAGATATATCTAATCATGCTTTCTGTACTCGTGACTTCAAACTATTGTCTGGGTTGCAGCCAGTTCAGCGGCACCCGATGCGTCCTTCCTCCCGTTGTCTGACGGACTTCAGCCGATTTTCGACCTAAGCTGATTATGACGGCTTCCTCCGAGTTAGGCAAATCAATCTTCATCATTCTTTGCGCCATATCTGTAGGTCGCTTGACGAATACGTTGTTGCCAACTGCGAACTTGGTCTTGAGTCGATCGTACGTGGTGGTCTTGACATTGACCTGTTGGGATTTTTCGATGTCTTTTCGGACCTGGCTCCACAGTTCTTGGAGTGCCGGTTTCGAGTCGAATTCGGTGTTATTACTGGCGTAGTGTGTCCCATACACCACTTCATACGGTGACCGATAACCGAGTGATTTATGCGGGCTGGTGTTGTAGGACAGCAGTGTTTCGTCCAAAATAGTGTACCACTGGTTACGATTCAGCGTTTTTTCCTCGCTTTTCTTCGCCAGTATTGTCTGCAAAGTCCTGTTGGCGCGTTCCACGATGCCCATCGATGTTTTGCTGTACGGCGTGCACAGACTGTGTTTGATACCGTGCGTCTCGAGATACTCCTGCACGATTTTGGCCGTGAAATGGCGCCCATTATCCGAGCATATCTCCAGCGGACAACCGAACATGAGCATGATCTTTTGAAGGCCCTTGATTGTAGTCTGTGCGTTCTGACTGTTCGTATAAACGGCCAGCATCCAGCGTGACAGACCGTCTACCATCACCAGTGCGTACGGGTAACGTGATGATTTGCGGATTTCGGTATAATCTATATACCATACTTGTCTGGGTTGTTCTGGTGGTGGTCTTGGACTCAGTGGCAGTCTTTCATAACGCGTGTTGCGTTTACTGCAGACGTTACAGGCCGCAACATGTTCGCGTACATCCTGATTCAGACTAGGCCAGACATCCTGATACCGTCGTTTCAAGCGGTGCATCATCGCATGCACTCCAGCATGTGACGCACTCAGACCCGTCGAGTGATGTTGTTCAAGTAGTGACTGTTTGTCCATGGCAGACAATCTGATGACTGCGACTATCGGAGATCTGGATAACGCATCTGCAATCACATTCTGTTTTCCCGGCTGATACTCTACACGCAGGTTGAACTCTTGCAAGATGATAGACCATCTGAACAGTCTGGCTGACGGTTCTTTCGCCTTCAACAGCCCGATCAGCGCTCGGTGATCTGTTCTACAAACCGCTTCAGTGCCGAGAAGATAGGCTCGGAATGACTGGACTGCGAAAACCAATCCTCGCAGCTCTAGTTCGGTGGCCGAGTAGCGTGATTCGGTGTCAGACGTTTTTCTCGACGCATATGCGATGGTTTTGATCTTTTCCTCAATGTTCTGTTGCAGTACACCTCCAAAGCCGATCGCTGAGGCGTCACTTGTCACCAAGTAGGGTTGTCCTACCACCGGCATTGACAGATATGGTGGTGATCCGAGTGTTTCCTTCAGGTTCTCGAACCGAACTTTTAGTTCTTCCGTCCACTCGAGTTTCGAATTCGGGTATGGCAAATCTCGAATCAACTTCTGGAACGGCGCCAGTCTGGTAGACAGGTTTTCGTGATGTCTGCGGTGAAATGACACCATTCCTACAAATTCTTGCATCCTTCTTTTCACCAACGGTATGGGGAAAAGTTTGACAGCTTCCGACTTCTTGGGATCGACTTTGATCGTGCCGGCTGATACTATACTTCCCAAGTATTTCACTTCGCTCTGAAGGAACTGGCACTTATTGACGTTTAAGCGAATGCCGTTTGCAGTGGTCGTCTCGAGCACCAGCTTCAGGTGTTGTTGGTGTTCTTCTACCGACGACGAGAAAACGACAATGTCGTCAATATAGATGCCCACAAACTTGCTTATAAACGGTTGAAGAATCGATGTCATCGTTCTGCAGAAAGTTGCAGGAGAATTTCTCAAACCGAATGGCAATCTCAGGAAATGGAACAGTCGACCCAAGCAGCAAAAGGCAGTCTTCTCCTGATCTTCTTCAGCAACCCGAATGTGATAGTAACCAGCCTTTACATCAAGGCATGAAAATACTCGAGGGTCACCCATGACGTCCAGCAAGTCCTCGATGCGCGGCAGTGGAAAATTATCTCGTTTTGTGATGGCATTCAGCTGACGGTAATCCACACAAAACCTCCAGCTGCCCTCCTTCTTTTTGACCAGTACGATGCAGCTGGCATAGTTGCTACTCGACTCAGTGATCACACCTTGCTGCAATAGATCATTCACCATTTTTTCTACCATGTCTCTGTGTGCCAATGGTAGTCTTCTTTCCATCATCTTAAACGGTGCAGCTGAACCGGTGTCGATGCGATGCACAACGTTGGGTATACATCCCAGATTCTCGGTGTTTTGACACTTTCCCACGTTGTATGACGACGAAAATGCTTCCTTTGTCTGCACCAGAATTTTCAGCGTGTCAATTCGTGCTTTCTCGCCAAAAGCGTCGCTGACCTTGAAGTTTTCGACATCTTTGGTATCGATCTCTGCTGCCTCGCTATCGCTCTTCAGCTCACATACCAGGTCGGCTTCATGTTTTTCTTCGAAGTCATCGTCATACGTCAACGGTAATAACGCGCCCGCAGTCGGCGTTCCCTGATGATCACCAAATACGAACAGACATTCTTCATCTTGTTCATTGATTGGCAGCGGTATCCTGACTCGTGCCACCCTCTGTGGAGCCAGTTCAGTATTCGCGATTTTATAGTTCGGTGCGGGTGGGGTTAACTCGATTCCCTCATCGTTTTTCAGATGGAAACCGAAAGCTTTCAGACCAGGCTGACCGATAATAACGTCCGTGACGTTTTCGTTTTCGAGCACGTGAAAAGTCACGACTTTGGTTTGGCTTCCAATAGTCACATTCAGCTGACAAGTTCCTTGACACGGCGGGATTTCGGTGTTGCAAATACCCATAAGCGGATGATGGCATGGTGTCAAATCCTTCTCGTAGCCCAACACCTTCAGAAAGGATACCGTGGTCATATCAATCTCCGCTCCAGTGTCGGGTAATACCCGTTTTGATGGTATTTCTACTCCTTGCACCTTTACGTTCATGTTTCTTCTGACCGTCTTTATAGCATGAGGTGCCATTCGAACTATGTGCACTCGTCTCACTTCTTCCTCTTGGTTCGTAGGTGCAACCGTCTCGTTTATTTGCTCACTGCCAGACTGTACTGTGGAGCCAGGCATTATTGCTCGAACGTCTTGAGAGGCTGGTGGGACGTCTCCTTGATGTTGGTATTCATACTGAGGCTGTACGAACTGCTGCTGTGACGATCGTCGGTTATTTGGATGGTAAATGCCCGGTATGGCTCCACGAATGGTGTAACTTCTTCTCACGTTGTTATCTGGTTGTAGATTGCGACGGGAGGACGGTGGGTTACGGCATGTTGAGGCATAGTGACCGGCGCCACCGCATTTGAAACATTCAAGCGGTTTGTTGTTGAAGTTGCGTGCGGGGTTGTGCTGACCAGGTTGATTGTACGTTGGTTGCTGCCGATATGGGTACGATTGTTGTGCGGGTGTTGTTGGTCTTTGGAACGGACACTGGTCTCCAATATGGTCCGTTTTGCGCTGACATCGTACACAGTAGTGCTGACGGTCGTTATCAGGTCTTCTCTGCCGGTCTACTCGCTCTGTTTTGCCTTTGACATCCGCCGTTTCTTTGGCGAGTTCTTTTACGGCCAGTTTCTGCACCACATCTTCGAATGTCTTCTTCGGACTAAGCAGGTGCTCTTGAATGTAGACTTTGTGTTCTGCCTCGCTGACACCTCTCTGCAGCTGTTCCATCAGCATCAGGTTGTACTGTTGCGTGTCACGTTGGTCAGGAAACGGGTAGGCTAGTCTCAGTTCCCTTGCGAACGATTGAATGGATTCTCCCCGACGTTGCATTTTACTTCGGAATTGTTGGTATTTTAGAGCATTATACCGATTGTCGGTATATTTCGCTTTCAGGTATTCGATCGCCGACTCATAGGTGGGGTTCTCCAGATCTTCATGAAATTGACGACGTGCTAATCCAGACAGACAGTTGACGAGATGCCCAACCTTCACCGTGTCGTCTGTAGTTTTCGTCAGTCTTAGCCGGTTTTCCAAACCAAACAGCCACGATTTGAAGTCGACTGAACGGCCTGCATCAAACTGTTCGAAGCCTGATCCCGCTAATATCGACTCAGCGTTGACCCTTGTGGACTGTTGTTGTTGCAGCGTCAATCTTTCAATTGTGTAGTTTAGGGCATCTTCAACACGGCAAGACGAGTACCACGACAACCCGACAAGATTCTCACCTAGCCCGATCAGGCATACGGAAAGTGGGAATCAAAATAACATGCTGGATGCCCTAAACTACACAATTGAAAGATTGACGCTGCAACAACAACAGTCCACAAGGGGTCAACGCTGAGTCGATATTAGCGGGATCAGGCTTCGAACAGTTTGATGCAGGCCGTTCAGTCGACTTCAAATCGTGGCTGTTTGGTTTGGAAAACCGGCCTAAGACTGACGAAAACTACAGACGACACGGTGAAGGTTGGGCATCTCGTCAACTGTCTGTCTG
>OZ038448.1:20596961-20599461 GCA_964036265.1 Daptonema setosum
TTAGACGTAGAATCCAGCTATGCTAACGGCTTTATCAGCTAGTTTATCTCAAGCAAAATTTTCAGCTCAAAACTATTCATATCAACTGTGCGTCGAAAAATATTTTTGTTTCGAGAAAAGGTTGGCGCCTCTCCCTTTGACAACCACATTGTTGCATTGATATAAAATACGATTTTCAGTGATAATTTTAACCGTAGATTTCAGATATACTAACGACGATGGTCAGTCGTCAGCCAATTTATCAATATTTCAGCCCAAAGGTCGTCTGGAACGCACGCAAAAAAATCGAACGATTTTTGTGTTTTCAGAAATGTTTGGCAGCGTCTCCTGTTAGAAAACCTGAATAGTGCAAGTATTAATTGACGATACAGATAGCTTTTGAAGCGTAGAATCCAGCTAAACTAACGTCGATATCAGGTCGTTAACATTGCAGCCTGCATTTCGGCTCAAAGTTGATCGGTTTTTTCAGTATTTTTGCGCCTTTTGGCGCCTTATTCGGAAATTACGAATCAGATTGAAAAAAAATTTTTTGGGCGGTCTCAGGGACTCAGGGGCATTTGTTTTAACCCATTAACTTCAATTTAGAATTTTTTTGTTGACCTAGTTTTTGGCTTATTTTTATTCGTTTTCACTCTTAAAAGGTGTAGGTGAAATGGCCTGAAAACTGCCGATTACCCCCGCTTTGACGATTTCCCCCTCCTTTTGGAAGATTGGCGCGCGTCCGCTAGTGGGTAACACGGGTTCTGCCGTATGGCCCTCCGATCCATCCACTAGCGGACGAGAAGGGGAGGGAAAAGTGGAATTCCCCACTCTTTGGCGTTTTCAATAACCAGAATTTGTTCCCTAAGGTGTAGGTAAAATGACCTGAAAACTGCCAATTCCCCTCTCTTTGTCAAAATTCCACTCCCTTTGGAGGATTAGCTCGTCCGCCAGTGAATCCTACAACCTGCTCCATGGCCACTAAAGTCACATCATTCTGATTATATTCGATTCTATTAGTGTTCGTTTTCTGACTGCTGTTTTGAAGCAACATGACTGGTTCCTGGTTTCTAGAGAAAAAAACGTAACCTGTTCCTAACTTCTAGACATATTTTCCAGGTCGCTTTCTCACTGCATCAGCAGGAGTCGATCCCCATTATATATTCTTATGTTAACTGGGCCTTGTTCTTAACTTATGAAACAAATCTTTTTCCCAGCTTCTAACTTCTAGAATTCTGTTCCAGGTCGCCTTCTCACTGCATCAGCAGGAATCGACGGATGTGGTCAGCGATGATCTGCTGAAGCGGACGATCGGTCGTGGCGGACGCAAGGCAAGTCTGCCGGCACCGATGCATCGGTCGCGAACGCTGATCGATACGAGCTCGTTCAAGATGAAGGTCACCCGTCAGTGGTCTGAGAATGTGGCCGGTTCGTATAGTCTGTCCATTATACAGTCGGTGCAGCGGGTTATGTCTTGTAAAACTATTGCCATTCACATCCTAAAATTGCGTTTTTCTCGGATTATAACGGGAGTACGGCGATGAAATTTGGTGTGAATATTGAATTGGATCTGGCGCACCTTTTCAGTTCAACAGATAGTTGAAAAAATTATTTCACAGGCAGATAAAAGGACGAGAACGTACACGGACCATAAACTTGAAGTAAACGTGATGTTTCATGAGTATGAACGAGTTTTTTTAATATTCTCGCGGTTTGAAAAGGTGCGCCAGACCCTATTCCATAGCCACATCAAATTTTATCATCATATTCCCGTTATAATCAGAGAAAAACGCAATTTTAGTTTGTGAATGGCAACAGTTTTACAAGACATAACCCGCTGCACCGACTGTATATTGTTACTGAAACTCGTGTAATGTGAAAAAGTGGGAGAATTTCACCAGTTTGACAGTGTATCGTGCTAACAGTACGGCAGTAACTCGGCCAACATGGGTGACGATGATTGGGCCTCACTAAACCGGCCAATCATCATCACCCAAGTTTAGTTAATCACGACCATGGTTTACCTTGTGGCTTAAGATCTGAGTTCGACGTTAAAGGTGATGTTTCATTGTATTTGTTTGTATTCATTAAACATTGTTTATTGTTCTTATTGACTCAAAGTGGCATTAAAAAAATGTCGTTGCTTCCAGAAGCTATCACTCCGACAAGTTTCGAACCTGATGTTTTATGTTCTGAGCATCATACACATTCATATTTCACAATAACTAGAATTCAGACGGGGTGTTGATAGCTTTTACAGGATTCAGTTTTTGTGATATCTAGTTTCAGTTTAGGTTTGATAATGTTTCAGACGTAGCATTCCCTCGTTCGCGTGCCTCTACAATGAGTCTTGACATGGCGGAAGGTATAACTTCGACATTGTTATCCCAGTGTAACATAACATAACATAACATAAATTTCGGCACATCATAACATAAATTTCTACATAACATAACATATGATTTGACATAACATACCACAAATTTGACTTAATGTAACATAGCCATTGTCTACACGTTGT
>OZ038448.1:20601961-20654461 GCA_964036265.1 Daptonema setosum
AGAGGCTTCTAAAGCCTACTTAAGACTGGTGGCTAATGGAGAGTGGAGAAACTCTACAGGCACAATTGGACACACTAAAATAAAACAGTGGACCGATAGTGCGCTAACGAACACAAGAACCGTACTAGACGACGGTAAAAGGTTGCCCGTAACCCGTAGGTTTCAAGCATCCATAAGATCCAGAGAGTGGTGGGAACACCACTCCCCGGTACAACCCTCTGACTTGAATCTAGTCTGTTACACAGACGGAGCCAAAAATAAAGAGGGAAAGGCCGGAGCGGCCGCTATAATACTGAACAACGGGGACGAACTGTGCACAAGTCTCGAACCCTGGTGCAGTGTTTTGCAGGCTGAAACGGCTGGCATATATATTATGACACGACAGCTGTTAGAAAATAGGGTGGTCAGTAAAAAGATCACCATATATACTGACAGCTCAAAGGTCATATACTCACTAACTGGTGAAACGATCTCCAGCAAGTGCATAGAAATGTGCATACTGGAACTAAACGAACTGGCTTCAAAAAATGAAGTCATCATAGAATGGATACCCGCTCACGCAGGGTACCCAGGTAATGAAACTGCAGACCGACTTGCTAAAGAGGCATGCAGTAATGAGGGGATGGTCAGATGGAGAATCAATCCATCGAAAGACTACCTAGGAAAACTCATAACCTCCCATATGGAAGTGCTGTGGGTTAATCGGTGGAAAGGCACAAGCCTAACCAGGCAATCTAGGCTGCTAATAGGCAAGCCAGGAAAAACTGCGATAAAACGCATTATCAAGCTCCCCAAGAAAGAGTTGAGGTTACTAGTGGGAATAACCACTGGACATTCAACCCTAAACAAACACCTATCACAGATGTTAAGGAGGGATGACCCCTCATGCGACCAATGCGGAAAGGCTGAGGAGACCTCGGAACACTTCCTTTTCGAGTGTCCGGCCTTTAGGATACAAAGAGCTAAAAACAGCATAAGCAGAGGATGGAAACTTGAGACGAAACAGTCCATATCTAACCTTATAGAATACATCAAAAGCACGGGCAGATTTCAATAAATCTCCCTGCTATGTTCAAGAACTAAAATACACAATTTTAGATTAAGAACCCTACACTAGGGTAAGTGAGAGGTTAACTCATTAACTAACCAAATCCAGGGTAATTCGCAATAGCACCTGCAATTATGGAGCTGCGCGACGGCCGCCGACTTTCAGCCGCGCGACCGACCCTCAACAACAACAACAACAACACTGAATACTGATTGTCTGATGTTTCATTATCAGACTTTTTTAGGAATTTCTGGCTCGCAGAAGCAAAATATAGTCATTCACCTATGTACAAGCTGTATTATTAAACCTGATTTTTGTTGGCCTTGAATCGGAGGTTCAAGATTTTACTATGGTGTTTCAAGTCAATTCATTCATCTGGCTGTGTATTAGATACATGAGTCCCACACCTTTCGGTTATGTACAAAGTAAACAGATAAGGGTACGTTTATAGTTTTACCTGGACTTTCCCGATAAACGTGATGTTTCACAATTTAACACGCTTTGCTATAGCAGCCACATTGGTCGCTGCTTATGACAAACGTTTCCTGGGAAAGTCCAGGGAAGACTATAAACGTACCCTAAAGCATTCAAAAAACGATTAGGAGTACGAATTTGCAGGCCCGGCATTCATTATTGGGTCTTTTCAAGACTTCCCGTATGTGAATTATTCAGAAACGGAGTGTCATGGCAAGTGAAGAGCTTCTGGAGATTCAAGTGAAAAAATGACACGTTTACTTGTTAAACCCAGTGTAACACCCACTGAACATGATGATTGCATGTTATAGCATACAGCTGTTGGGTTGAGTTGAGTCGTACAGCCGACTATTATGCATCACCTTCTCTTACATTTGATGCACCTAACGATTCACAAGTTGGAGTAGTTAACACAATAACTTTTTACTTGAATCCCGGGCAGCTGTGAAAACAGCGTAAATGCAAATTCAATCTCACAATCAATTGAGATTGTTTTATATGCATGTTATAATACCAAGCTTTATATTTGTTGTGAACCCAATTGGAAATACTGTACACTTATTCGCATGACTAACTTTTCTGTATTACAAATAAAAATTTGTTCTTTCCTTTCAATATCATACTTGTGATCATAGTTTGTTCTGAAAATAGTGTTACTTACATTTCTCGCATTGTCGCATACCTGAAACATGTTCTGTGCGCGAATTTCACAATAAAGGAAACAACTAGCATGCTTGTAAAAAATTCTATGAATTTCACACAAATCGTAACAAAATCGAGTCACTATAATACTTGGCACAAGGTTGCATTACATTATTATTTCCAATAATTCAACCTCCAATTTTAAGCTTTTATTTTTCTTATTTTCACGATAATAAAAATAATATTAAATATTAATAATAATATTATTAAATAATAATAATAATTAGTGTATAATCTTCGGAGCATAACAATAAATTGTATCATAAAAAATAATAATAATCGGGGGTGTAACATGCGTGTAACATGCAATTATCGTGTAGCATGAAAATATAAGAACCAAAAAATGAATTCGATTATGAAGCGTGTGAAAAAAAATACTCAGGCCGACAAAATGGTGAGACGCAAAACATCTTTTTGAAATTAACAAATTCTTGCCAATCATGTTAATTTTCACCTAATCACCATTTTCGCCAACTCCAAATACATATCCACTTCTAAATAAACATATAAAGAACTTTCATTTATGTGTTTATTTTAATTACGCTGAATGTTGGCATAAGAGTTCAACCGAAAATGACTGGTGAATGGAATCGATTCTACCTGTACTTCGGCATTCTCTGGACTTATTTTCTGGATCACTAGCGGAAGGGGTGGGAAAAGTGGAATTCCCCCCTCTTTGGCGGTTTTGAAATGTAAAATTTGTTCCTTAAGGCGTAGGTGAAATGCCCAAATTTCTGCGAATTCCCCCCTCTTTGGGAATATTCCCTCGTCCGCCAGTGTTCTGGATGTAGTTTTAGTTTTTTCTATATCAACCATTTCATGCTTTTAAGCTTAACTTAAAAGTTTTTGCCGCGCATTCGGTTTTGTGAAAATTTCAGATGGTGAACAAATAACACTCACTATGTGAAAACAATTACCACAAACTTTCACGCGCGCGTTCAAATATTCAAAAACCTATCCATTCATCAGTCATCATCACTCCGTACAAAATATACTGAACTGAGTGTGAATAGGCAATGTGTATCAGAATTAATTAACGCAACTCTTCACAAACCAACTGGTTAAAATCCAGTTACTTACAGGACATATTGTTCGCAAAAAAACTCAGATTCAAATAATCATCATCCATATTATACACATACAAGAGCATTAAAATGTCTACTAATTAGTGTGAACACAGAAAATATGACTTTTTGGTGTAAAACTCTTCTCCACTTCAAAAAGCCTTTATTGCCTGATTTGTAAAGGCGACGGCGCGTTGGGAAACAGTTTCACAAAAAATATTAAGCATAATTCGAGGAGCAACATCAACCAAAACGGGGTATAATTGGCGAATCAAACAATAGGAAACATTGTACAAAAAGTTCTCAATATCTGAATATGTACCTTGATTACTTGGATAATGACCGTTTCTGAAGAAGCCGGGTATTTTCCCTTTGCATACACGTTCTCTGTACATCATTTACTGCAACGACTAACTTGTTAGGCATTTTTTGTGCCCTCTTGTTAGTATCTTATACACTGAATAAAACTGACTTGACTCGACCGAGTAGTGATAGGTCAAAGGTAAACAATACCCAGATACCCAAATAAACGAGTCATAACGCATTCCCGAATGAACCAGACGATTGCGTGTTCATTAAAACCATTAAAAAAAATTCTCTGGAAATATACAAAAAACTGGCGGGTTTTCAAATTTAGTCCTCTGCTCAATCAAGAATGCCCCACTATTATAAATTTAATATAGGCGGGATAGCGATAATCATCATCACACGTGTTTGGGTGGCCGATTAGAGCAAAACATTGTATATTCTACAAAAAAAACTATTATATTATAATAAAAATACAAATAATAGTGTAATTAAAATCATAAAAAAATAAACTCATTTCGTGTGCGTGGTGTAGCAAATAGCGTATGGGGTAATAAGGTAAAAATAAGGGAAGCAAAGAAAAAGGAAACTTCATCCGAAGAAGCCGGGAGATAAAATGGGGTTGGGAAGCCTGGGAATAAATTTTTAGCAATAATAATGAGATGAGTCTCGTTGTTGAAATTTCGGGGAGCGAAAAAATTTCAGAGAGACTAAACAAATGTGAAATACGGAGCACAATCAAGAAATGGAAAACTTCGAAAAACCCAAAATAGGGAATAACTCGGGAAAAGGAAATTTTTAACACTAACTAAAAAACCATGGAAGCCAAATTATTCATTAAAATCACATGGTTTTGTGCACGGGTTGGGGTGGGCGGGTGAAAAGCACAATCTAGGGAGCATAAAATTTTGTGAAAACATTTCTTCGCAAAGTTGTTTGCTGACAAAATGTAGACTCCCTAAATCAAAAATTAATTCGACCGTAAATTGTGATGCATTTCATAAAAACCAGTAAAACATAAATTCACTCCTTTATGGCTGATGAATTTCTAGAAATATTGTACACAATTTCAATAAAAAAATTTATAACAATCCGGAGCGTGATAAATGTACTAAATAACTATTGTGCTTATGGTAATCTTTATCTTTATCTCAAACTCATGCAAGGCTAATTATAAATGGGTTAAGTAATTAACATACACATGAAAACCCATCATAACTGAGCGTAGCGCAGCAATTTCTTGGCATGCAGCACAAAAATCATAATAATTTCTGCAATCAAAAATGTTTTGGGTGAAACTATTACAGACGATAACTGAATTCAAATGCTTATATGACTTGCCACTTTAAACGATCATCTTTCAGCCGCCGTTGAGAAGTGCTTAGTCTGAATCTGTGCTCTGCACCCAAGTGCTTTAAAGCCCGTATGTTGTTTCGGCGAACAAAAATCGTGCCCAAAACTTCTGATAATGAAACATCAGACAATCAGTTTTAACACGCACATCAATCATCATCACCCCATGCTCTGGTGTTAAACTATGGTGTCAACCGAGTTGAGGCTACTGATGTTTGGGCAGTACGTTTGCTTGCAGAAATACCATACGGGCTTTAACAGATCGTCAGGCAAAACGGCCGCGCATTCAAATTCCAGTCACCATATTCATCGTACATGAATATTATTATTGTTATATCAATATTAGTATTTATAATTATATAAAATAATAATATATAGGTACAGGGTGTTCCATTATTGGCACATATTCAGCGCGGTGGTGGTGGTGGCGGCAGCTGTTTGGAGCGACTGTCCAGCGTAGAGCTGCTATGCGACGACGCGTCATCGCTGCTACGGTGCGGTGCTTCCTGCAATACATCAATTTTATGGTTACTTATATTGAGTGTGAAACGTGAATTAATAATTGTCAACTTTTACAATGGCTATCGTTCGGGCACTCTATGAACCGAGATTTCATTGTGCTGTCTCGCATATAATCGGTCTTATAAATTACGAATAACTAATTATACGGAAATAAAGAGATGGAAAATATGAAAAAGAGTTTATGGGACTTTTTCTGTAAGAAACATGGCTTCGTACTTCGACAACCAACTGATTAATACCTTTATCACTGACCGATAGAGAATTCGCGCGGGTGTCACATTATAAAAAAACTTCCTGTACGAAGATAAATAGAACAAAACAACACACCAACGAGCTAATCTACTGTCTAACACCACAACAGAGGATGGCGAAACCACAAAGCAAGCATTCGAAACCCGCTAGTGAAACGTCTTGAACATACGAACGGGTACGGGATAACATTGAAAAAAATACGGATGACGACAATCTAAGTATACACTAGTTCTCTTACGCAACCCGCTAGTACACAAACACCGCACCCATACCATGTTCAGACCATAAAAAGCGCACCGCACCCGCACGTACGCTCCGCAAGCCGAGATTTAAAAAAAACACCGCACCCAACCTTCAAGCTATTATTATTATTAATATTATGACCGGTGGCGTCATAGGTCGGATTGGCGATGATATCGGACTGTTGGGTGGCAATGGACGAGGCGTTGGATGGTTGATACCTCAGCTTGGACGATCCACTGCCACCGCCTGGCAACGTACTGCCACGGCCGAGTGACGAACCTGCACATCAATGCACACCGGCTCACGGGGATGAATCACATTCATATGGTTTAGCCCACTAGCGGACGAGAAGGGGTGGGAAAGGGGAATTCCCCCCTCTTTGGCAAAATTACAAGTAGAGTTTGTCCCTTACAGTGTAGGTAAAATGACTTAATTTCTGCAATTCCCCCCCTCTTTGGAGATATCCCCCTCCGTTTGGAGGATTGACTCGTCCGCCAGTGCATATGGTATAGCCTATCCAGGGTTTCTTGTTAGCCCAATACGTTGAATCTGTTTTTGGCGCGTTTTCAAAATATCGAGAAATCAATACTTCTTCACATAACATTTGGACCACATACAACAAATTGAGATTAATTTGCATACGTGCTTAACGGAACCGCAAAATAAATGTTTGATAACAAGAAACCCTGACCAAGCTATAAAATTCATATGGTAGGTGAATAAGGGGACAAAAAGCCATGTAGGTGACACTAGCGGACGAGAAGTGGTGGGAAAAGTTTAATTCCCCCTCTTTAGAATTATCCTAAAGTGGAATTCGTTCCCTAAGGTGTAGGTAAAATGACCTGTAACCTGCCAATTCCTCCCTCTTTAGAGTTTTGGCTCGTCCGCCAGGCAAACGAGCTAATCCTCCAAAAGGAGGGGAATTTCGTCAACGAGGCGGAAATGTAAATGTCAAAGAGGGCGAATTCCACTTTTCCCACCATTTCTCGTTCACTAGTGAACACACTAGCGGACCAGAGAGGTGGGAAAAGTGGAATTCCCCCCTCTTTGGCAGTTTCAAAATGTAATATTTATTTCTTAATGTGTAAAAAAGGCCAAAATTTTGTCCATTCCACCCTCTATGGGAATATTCCCTCGTCCGCCAGTGAGTGAACACCAGCTAAACTACGAGTGAACAATAGGTAAAAAGCGGACCGTGACTAGCTAGGAGCCGCACATTTTAACCACATACAAAAAAAGCTAGAATTCGCAGGCCATTATCCGTAAAACAAAAAGTGTGCTACCAAAATACAACTACCAAACCAAGCAAGCGTTACTAAAACAACATAAAACCCTACTGCTACTTGAAAAGTTTCGATCCATTTTTTAAAGCAAGGCTTTTTAAAGAGTGTAGAAACACCAGAGTTGTTCTCTTGAAAAAATATCCCTTATAACTGTCACCACCAGCTATACCATGGCACCACCAGCTACACCATGGCGCCACCAGCTACACCATTACTCACCGTCACTACTCTTGCTGGCCGTGCTGAGTGGTCGATTGAGACGGTTGGCGGCCACCTGATTCGTTGAGGCGGACACGGATCGGGCCATCGGCAAAGGTGGCGGGTTATGAGCGGGTTTTCCGAGCGCTTGACGAACCCGACCCACAGCGGCTGAGATGGCCGGCGATGACACACTGGTCGTGTTCGAGGTGCTCATACTGCGCTGTGTGGGGTGCACTGCAATGGGATTAGTGATGATGGGGGCCGTGAGCTAGGACAATCGGTTGTCCCGGGTCAACCCGGGTCGGGTTGTGCAACGATGGGTCGGACATGAACGCACACACACATGAACGTTATTGGGAATTATGTATTTTTTTGAAATTTTTTATATTTTGTGATTCAAAATTATTATCCGCAAACTATCTTCTGCAACTGCAGAGGTGGGCCGCAGGGGGGGTAGGGGTGGGTTACCCCCCCCCCACTTTTCAGGGTCGGCGGGTAGCCTACCCCTCCCCCCTAGACAAAAATTTAGGTCGCCTACCCCCTCCCCCCCCTACTCGAAATTTTTGAGAAAATCGGCCTCAAAATCTCGATTTTGAGGCTCATTTTTCAAAATTTTCTGGCTGTGAAAAATTTTTTTTTGAAGAAACACGTTTTCTGGGTCAATTTTCTTGGTTAAAACCTGAAAAAACCGGTATATGTGATGTTTATACCTTATAATAGAAGATTTTTTAGCAAAAACAAGCAAAAACAAGCGTTTTATGCGAAAAAATTTTTTTTCTACCCCCCCCCTACCCGAGCTTACCCCCCCCCCCCCCACTTTTCAGACAGGTCGGGTAAAATGGGATTTTCTGTCGGCTACCCCCCCCCCCCCCACCCCCTGCAAAACGCCAAAAAACCCGGCCCACCCCTGTCTGCAAGTAATGCTGGAAATAGTGAAAGGTTGATGAACATGTCGGAACACAAGAAAAGTTATACTGCAGAAAACATTACACTTCAGCGAGAGACCAGAAATTCACCAAAAATAAAATGATGTTAGAATACCCAAGCGAAATCGTATCACACCCAAACATGATGTCAAACAAATATATCAATTCAAATCGAATCACCCTAGCGGCTTCCTACTCGCACCCAGGGGGCGCCGTAAAGGATACGCATGAGGAACCGGCTGAAGGAGAAGGGTGCACCCAATCAAGACGACCACTAGACCAGGTCAGCGAAAGTAGGTTAAGGATACGGAATAGCTGGCAAGCTTGGGTGCGCTTCCCGTAAGAGTGTAGTGACCATCAACAACAGCAGCAGTGACAACAACAACAACACAACAACAACAACAACAACAACAACAACAACATTAACAACTACAACAACAACAACAACAGCATCAAACTAACTTCCTCCCGTATTGGCCGGTTGCTGTTGTGACAGATCTATCAGTTTCTGGTACTCTATACCCTCAGCCCGGAACCAACAACAACATTAACAACAAAAACAACAACAAAAACCAAAACAACAACAACAACATCGTACTAACTTCCTCCCGTATTGACCGGTTGCTGTTGTGACAGATCTATCAGTTTCTGGTACTCTATACCCTCAGCCCGGAACCAACAACAACATTAACAACAAAAACAACAACAAAAACCAAAACAACAACAACAACATCGTACTAACTTCCTCCCGTATTGACCGGTTGTTGTTGTGACAGATCTATCAGTTTCTGGTACTCTATACCTTCACCCGGACCCATATGAGTGATGTGGACGAAATCCGACGGTCCAGAGATCGGCAGCGCACTCCTTCGATCACCGGGTCTGCAGTGAAACATTATGTTTTAAAATATTGTATTTTATTATACTGACATAAAACAAATTATTTGAATTTTATTCCCAAAAAGGAAGTTTTTGTTATATGAAACTAATCGAGAATACAAACAAAGTAAATGGCAGATTTCCGCAATGAGATACCGGAAAATGTTCCGAAATCGTTATATGTAGAAGTTCATCCAGTAAGATAAATGATTCGACTCAAATCCTGTACTAGCGTAACTCCAAAGTTGACTCAACTGCTTATTGAAAACATCCAATAAGCATATTTCGAATCCTATAAATTAACGCCGACCGCTGTCGGTTGAATCCGGTCATGTTACATGAAAATTATATTTCTGATAAAAAAAAAACAAAGCTACAAAGTAGAAGAAAAATTATGGAATATTAGCGAGAAACGTCGGAATAACCAAGTGAAAATGCCAAAATCTTCACACGAAATAGCGAAACAGTCGTTGAAAAATCCCAGAAAGTTCACAAAAACACCAACTTTCCCGCTTTGTTATCCTCCTTCGGCGTGCGGAAGGAGAACTTGTGCCGTTTGCGCACTGGTGTGACTCGCGAGTCCTGCAGCGTCGAGATGGTGAGCGCGTCCTCGTCTGAAAATATATTGGGTCCACGAGTGTGATCATTCATTCTCTTCATGATAATAAAATATGGTGATCCTTGAAATGTAGCTATAGTCATGATAGTACTGAAGACCTGAGATACAAAGAACGTTTCACTAAACTGTGAAACATTTCTCCAACACACAATATTCCTGGGTTTGGCTTCAGCAATATTGTGTTTCAATATTGCAAGCAACAACAACAACAACAACAAAAACAACAACAACAACAACAACTGCAACAACAACACCAACCACTGGATCGATCACTCAGCATGACTATGTACGGTTGTTCGGAGACGTGGCACACCGTGAGAGCACCGTCGATTGTCAGTGGATGAGCCTGTCATGTCATATCAGTCAGTCAGTCAAATACTCATTCACCTTCACTTCACTCACTCACTCATTCACCTAGTGGTCACTCACTCACTCAGTCAGTCAAATACTCATTCACCTGTTCACTCATTCACCTAGTGGTCACTCACTCACTCACTCACTCACTCATTCACTCACTCATTCACCAATTTACCAACTCACTCACTCACTCACTCACTCACTCATTCACTCACTCACTCACTCACTCACTCACTCACTCACTCACTCACTCACTCACTCACTCACTCACTCACTCACTCACTCACTCACTCACTCACTCACTCACACACTCACTCACCTTCTTTATATTGATCGTCTGCACCCACTCAGCAGTATGCACATTAAACACATCGATGTGCGTCTCACAGTACACGTTCAAATATGGCGCCATATAGCTGAATCCACCCTGCACAGGTTCAGATGGGAACAGCAGCTCGTTGGTGCGACAGCGACGGCCTTATGGAGTTAGTGAGTGAGTGAGTGAGTGAGTGAGTGAGTTGGGGAAAAGTGAGTGAGTGAGTGGGGGATAAGTGAGTGAGTGAATGGGGTGAGTGGGGAATAAATGAGTGAGTGAATGGGGTGAGTGGGGAATAAGTGAGTGAGTGAATGGGGTGAGTGGGGAATAAATGAGTGAGTGAGTGAGTGAGTGAGTGGGGTGAATGGGGAATAAGTGAGTGAGTGAGTGAGTGGGGTGAGTGGGGAATAAGTGAACGAATAATTAACAGAATGTATGAGTGAATCAGTTGATGAGGGAGTAATTGAAGGAGTATGTAAGTGAGTAAGAGACTGACTCAATCAACCTTGTCCATCGACATATATACCCAGCTTGGCAAAGATGAGCAGGAACTCCTTCTGTTCATATCCACTGACGTCAATGATCAGCTGCGCCTCGTGCAACGGATTCGGCGGTACCAGAAACTGGAGTGACGAGTCTTCCAGGGAAAGCAGAGCTGAAAAAAACGAGAGTTCGTTAATTTTTTTGAAGAATGACCAAATATTATTAAAAAAAATTGAAAAACAGAGTACGTAAAAAAAACAAGATAAAACAAGGTGAAAAAAATTGACTTCATTTGACATACCCGAATGCGGACGACGGAGGAATGAAAAAAAATTAAACTATGTATTCTCTTCTTGGCGATTCAAAAAACTGATTCCAGCATTTGCAAAAATACCAAATATTTCTACAGAAAAAAAATTAATCTGGAAACAGAGTCTTTTATTCGCCATACCCTGTTACTAACGTGTCTGCAGATTGTCCACCAGATCCCACATACGGAATCCACTCGGATATCCGACGCAGAGTTTGCCACGAATCACGTCCAAATGCTGCGGCTGGCCGGGCATGGCCAGATCCCTGACACGGCGATGGCGTTTCTCCGATCTGTCAATCTGGTAGACGAATACCTGTAAATGGGGAAAATTCCCCAGTTATTCGGAAAATAATTTTTTAATATTTCTAGTTGAATTAGATACATTATTACTTCGTCGTATAAACTTTACTTTTCCCACTTCGGCTGGTGTCCCAAAAATCTAGGTGCCTCAATTCACCAAACCAGAACGAACCGCCATTTTATTATTTTTTGCTTTCAGAACTGTTTCTCTAAATAAGTTGGCAAGATACCAATAATTTCACTGTTCTGAATTATTGCAATACATTTATATGTTCATCGTATTATAACTTTTGACACACATTTTATTATTTATTTAGGGTACGTTTAGTCTTCCCAGGACTTTCCCTGGACTCTCACAGGAAACAGTTGTCATAAGCAGCGACCAATGTGGCTGATATAGCAAAGCGTGTTAAATTGTGAATCATCAAGTTTCTCGGGAAAGTCCAGGGTAAACTAATTAAAGTAAAAAAAAACACCAACACTCTTCTTGACGGCGGCACAAAAGTAGTAGGTGGTTCGTTGGGCATTGGCGCCGACGGCCATGGCATGACAGCCCTTGCTGTTGTCGACTTTGATCCAGCGCATGTCGCGACCATCCAGTGCAGAGACCGGTATCAGCCGTACCTGGATGGAAAAAAAGTCATTCAGTAAGTGAATCAGTCACTCAGATGGTCGGTAAATATTTTTCGCCTGTCCAGTCTAGTGCGTAGGACGCCTCGATGGCTTCACTCACTGACTCACTCTCACACAACCGTTCGATCGCCACTGCACAACGTCAATATCAGCTGTTCATCCGCCACGTAGAACACCTTCTCAATGGCACGTCGTTTCTCCTTGCCACCGCCCACCGTGATCAGGGACTCGCGTTCCAAATCCACACAGACCAGGCCCTAAAAAATAAAAAACGTTACGCAAAAACCAACGGCGGCTCACTTGAACACACTGACTCCACACAATCCTCCAAAGGGCGGGGAATTTTGTCAAAGAGGGGGGAGATGGAAAATTAGGGAACTCATGCCAAAAAATAAAATCTGGCGTGAATAATGGAAAGGTTTACTACGAAGCAAAATAGAGCTACATTGAGTGAGAAAGTTTTAGCTCAATGTCGCTGCCGTTGTCAAGTGGGTAAGGCGTCGGGCCTCGTTCGCCGATGATCCTGGTTCGAGCACCGGCTTGAGACACAGCGCAATCAAGAACGGTGTTGATCAGTGATTGTCATTTGTAAATCAGATGACTGTTATTTCACTATATTTGTGACTTGGTATCCTACTTTGCTATTATGGCATAACAACTGAATAAATTTGATTTGATTTTTTATGAATCGACCATTTGTTATCTGACCTGATCGTTGGTGCCCACGACGAATCGTTGTTTATCGACCACGGCGGCGCACGTGGCACTCTTGATCACGGGCATCGACGAGCCATCGCCCAACTCCTTGACCACGTACGCCCGCTTGTCGTGCTTGTCGGCAAAGTGCGATCGACGCAGCAGCTTATATAACTCGTTGATGGCGATCACCCATTTGGATTTCTCCTGAAACGTGAATGAAAGCCGTGGTAGTCGTAGAAACTTTTGGTGAACCAACCTAAATAAAACCTAATTTATAAAAAAAACTAAGTTGTGGAAACTAACCACCGTATTTGTTATGTGTGAAAGATTAACTGATTGATTTATCGGCTTATCAAGCTTCCGTCAAACTGACTCGATCTGACAAATGATTGACTGACTGACTGGCTGACTTACTGACTGACCTACTGACTGATTAACTGACTGACTGACAGTCTGACTGGCTGGCTGACTGACTGACCGACGAACTGATTGAATGACTGAACTACTGACTGATTCACTGACGGACTTTACAACTGACTGAGTGACTGAACTAACTGACATACTGACTGGGTGACTCACTCACTCATTCACTCACTCACTGCACTCACCCCATGTGTCTTCGCCATGAACAACGTGTAATGATGAGCGATCGGGTTCATCGAATCGCCACCAGTGTTGCTGAACACTGAGGTATTGGCACCGTAGGACGAATTCACCGAGGTATCCGCAGCTGGACAAATATTTCTCATTCAGATTCCAAAAATATATGTTCTCGCCGAAGTTCGGTAATTTTATGCTGAACTCAACCAGTTTTTTTCCAAAAAATTTTTTTTTAACTGGCAACACAGCAACAACATCAACAACAACAACAACAACAACAACAACCGAAACAGCAACATCATCATCAACAACAACAACAACAACAACATTACAAAAACTGACCTCCGTGTAACGGCTGTTGTATCTGACTGGTCGTGACTCGGAATATACGCGGTATGTCGGATTTGTTGGCATGTATGACATCCTGCTCGGTGACTGATGAGACAGAGAACAGTGGGTCACGCATGTCAAGTACCTGAAGATAGTCGTTATTCAACAAAACAGCAGCAACAACAACCAACAACAACAACAACAACAACAACAACAACAACAGCAACAACAACAACATCATCAAATCAACAACAACAACAACAACAACAACAACAACAGCAATAAGAACATCATCAAATCAACAACAACAACAACAACAACAACAACAACAAAAACAACAACAACAACAACAACAGCAACAACAACATCATCAAATCAACAACAACAACAACAACAACAACAACAACAACAACAACAACAACAACATCATCAAATCAACAACAACATCAACAACAAAACAACAACAACAACAACAACAACAACAACAACATCATCAAATCAACAACAACAACAACAACATCATCAAATCAACAACAACAACAACAACGACGACGCACCTGATGTACATAGGGATGTATGTGCTCGGCAACGCCCGATCGATCAATGATGCACTCGTACAGGAACAGCTTGAAGTCACAAACGACAACGTACGTATCCTCCCAGCCCTTCTTCACGCCACCCGCTTTCGGCATACGAACTTGACCTGAAAAAACGTACCAAATGGAACTTTTTTCAAATTAAATTTGTAAGTCAGTCAGTCGGCTAGTCGATCATTCCGTAAGTCAGTCAGTCAGGTCAGTTCATCAGTCAGTCAGTCAGGTCAGTCATTTACATCCCTTTCCTACTGTTTCAATACCAGATCTCAAGCCTGAATTTTCACTCAGCACTCACATTTTTATACACCAAATCTGCTCCTATTTGTACATTACACCACGGTTATTGTATTTGCTTCCTTTGGACAATAACTTTCAAAAAACGTATTTTAATTCGAGCAGTATTCTCTGCCCTTTAATTATTTCTTTAATAAAAAAAACGTTTGACGATAAATTTCGTATCTTTTTTAAGTAACTCGTCCAACCCTCATAGGCGGTACCGATGCCCAGCGTGGGATCGATGCCCAATGGTCGTTTGGCTTCCGGTGGTGCCGGGCACATCTGTGGGATCCGCGACACACAGGATACATGGCACGCGTAGTCGCAGTCTTGGCAAACCAGACCTGAAGCAGGTATCAACGTCAACATACATGTATATTTAATTTAACCAAAGTAATTCTTTCCTAACGAATCCTTTCCTCAATGTCAAGATATCAGAGCAGGAGAGTATGATGGAAAAAAACTATAACCAGCGATAACTCTGTCTGATTAGTCCGATCAGTAACGACGTACATGACCGAACCTGGTAGGAGCCGTAAAGTGTATGTCATGTGTAAATTGTTTAACACTTTGAAAAAAAAACTTTTTGGTAGGCATGGAAAACGACTACTGCTTTACAGCACCTGGTTGTTGTTGTTGTAGGCGAAGACTTCACCCCTTGTTGTCGTTTCACAGCACCTGGTAGCCAATACCACTCCGAAAAAACATTCACACACTGGCGGACAAGCTAATATTCCAAAGGAAGGGGAATTTCGTCAAAGAGGGGGAATCAGCAGTTCTCAGGCCATTTTACCTACACCTTAGGGAACAAATTAAACGTTTTGAAAACGCAAAAGAGGGGGGGGGGGGAACTCCACTTCTCCTACCCCTTTCGTCCAAATTCACAAACCCTGTCTGGTTAATCCGATGAGCAACGACGTACAATGACCGCATCGGGTGGGTGCCGTGAAGTCTCTGTACCCGAATCGATGTGTCCGCATGTGACCACCGCCGGACATACCCGACATGGACAACATCGTGTTGCCACGATAACTGGCACCCGCGCCCGAGGCTGCAAGGACAAAAGTATTTACAAAATAATTTGGGTGAGATTTATAGAAATTTCCTGAAAAAGGACAAAAGTGTTTACAAAATAATTTTGGTGAGATTTTTAGAAATTTTCTGAAAAAAGGACACAAGTAATTACAAAATAATTTGGGTGAGATTTCTAGAAATTTTCTGAAAAAAAAAACAAAAGTATTTATAAAAAAATTTGGGTGAGATTTATAGAAATTTTCTACTTCGCAAAATGTGCACACACATCAAGTGAATTTTTCGTTTACTAGGCTTGAAGAAACTGCCGAGAAGAATTTTCACCGACTGTCTACTGAACTTCATCACCTTGAAACTCAAATTTATTCCACTCAAAATTTGACTGCGCGCCATAAAAGAAATACGAAAAAATCGCGCACGAAAATTTTTCCGAGTGAAAAAATCCCGGGATATGCTTTACCAACTTGGACTTTCTCGTCTCCAATATGGCTATCATTATCAAGCTAAACAAATTTTTTTAAAATAAAATCAAAAACACGAAAAAAAAAGAAAAAAAAAACAGATTTTTTTGGGTTGAGTGTGCGTTTGTGGAACAAAATTTTCTTCCTTGAAAAAAAAATTCATAAAAAATCGGCTCAATTTTTTTACAAACTCTGGCTATCTAAACTGGACAACTTGAACCAACCTCGCTTCTGCGCCGTCGCGCGTTGGTAGTTCTCGTAACTCGGCTGTGGCACAGGAGGGATCGGCGTGACGGGTGGTGCCGGTGACGTGACGTTGGATCGTAGTTGTAATGACGTGTTGGACATCTCATAACCATCCGGTGACACGTGACCACCGTGTGAGGAGGAATGGGTGTCGGAGGAGGCACGTGGCGTGGAGGTCATGCCGGAGGCTCGTGCTGAAGTGCGTGGAGACATGATGACTGAGTGACTGAGTGACTGACAGAGACTGACTGACTAAATCACCATCCAAGTCGGACGATCAGTCACTCACTCATTCACTTGCACTCATTCACTCACTCAGTTACATTCACTCACTTAGTCACTCACTCACTCACTCACTCACTCACTCACTCACTCACTCACTCACTCACTCACTCATTCACTCACTCGCTCGCTCGCTCACTCACTCACTCACTCACTCACTCACTCACTCACTCACTCACTCACTCACTCACTCACTCACTCACTCACTCACTGCACTCACTAACATGAAATCGGTCGCGGTGTTTTCTCCAGTCCAGGCGTGGACGGATCCCGAATCGAACTACCCGCCGATAAATCCATGAGATTGATCTGATTGAAAAAAGGTGTGTTGCTGCTGCTATTCAATTGGCTTGACTGAGAGATGTCAGCGCGCGAATGCTGCTGGTACGGCTCTGCAAGTGAGTGAGTGAGTGAGTGAGTGAGTGAGTGAGTGAGTGAGTGAGTAAGTGAGTGAATAGTGTACCAACCATCGATTGATTGTGATGCCTCACCACCGTTGCTCATGACAGACAAATGCTGCTGCAGTCGATTGACTAGTTCATCGCGCTGTTCAATCTCACGTACGAGCTCACCGATCTGAAATAACCGTGTCAGTCAGTCAGTCAGTCAGTCAGTCAGTCAGTCAGTCAGTCAGTCAGTCAGTCAGTCAGTCAGTCACGAGGTCTGTCAGTCAGTCAGTCAGAAGGTCTGTCAAACAGTCGATCTAAGCAAGGAGGACACGAAGCAGATAGTAAATCAGACAAATAGCAAAACATTCCAACAATCAGTCTGTTGAATTTTCAACTTGATGATCAATTAGTTGGTTAACCAATCAGTCAGTCGCCTTGTAACTCAATTAGTCAGTCAGTCATTCAATCAGTAAGTCAGTCAATCAGTCAGTCATTCAGTCAGACATTCAGTCAGTCAGTCAGTCAATCAGTCAGTCAGTCATTCAATCAGTCAGTCAGTCAGTCAATCAGTCAGACATTCAGTCAGTCAGTCTGTCAGTCAATCAGTCAGTCAGTCAGTCAGTCAACCTTCTGCTGTGATTCATCCAGTCGTTGTCTGGTCGTCAAATACGCCGTTTTCGTATTCGACAGTTCGTCGTTTATTTGTTGTTTGGCACGAATTTCGGACTGCAGACTGCGTTGCAGGTCCAACAGTTCCATCTGAAGTTGAGCATCAGTTATAGTAACAACAACAACAACAACAACAAAAAAGACTACATCAACAACAACAACAACCACAACAACAACAACAACCACAACAACAACCACACCACCAACAACAACAACAACAACAACCGCAACAACGACAACAACAACAACAACAACAACAACAACAACAACAACAAAAACAACAACAACAGCAACAACAAGAACAAGAACAACAACAAAAACAACAACAACAACAACAACAACCGCAACAACAACAACCACAACAACAACCACAACAACAACAGCAACAACAACAACAACAACAACCACAACATCAACAACACCAACCTTCTGTATCTTATGTGATCGTCGGCTGCCCCACGGCTTTGACGAATCGTTACCATTTTGCGGATGGCCATTATTGACTGATAGATTGTGAGAATCGGACGATACGTTGCCTGAAAAATACAAACAGATAAGTTAGTTGATTTTTAGACCCTCAATTCAGGGTAACGCCAACACCCATGAATTTGTGTATCTTAATATTCAAATTGAAATGATAATTTACACACCAGAAAACGAACAAAGTCACGGGCGCCACATGCCGGCACATGTAGCTCAAAAGAAAAACACTCATTAAATTTCATAATTTACGCTTTGCTCTCTTCACACTGTCTTGTTGTCCCAGAGAATAAATAATACATAACTGAATGAAATAAAAAAAACTTGCAAACCATTCTGCTGCGAGAGCTCACCAGATGCCCTGAGATTCTCCATATCATTGGTGAGCTTGGTGGCCAACGACTGCAGGTACTGTCTGGCCTCCTTCTCATCACTGACCCAGGTCATGAGCTCATGAACCTGAGCTTCCCAGTTCATTGACGGTGGCAGGCCGGACGTGTTGAGCTTGCTGAAACATTCACTCACTTACTACCTAACTCACTCACTCACTCACCCACTCACTCACTCACTCACTCACTCACTCACTCACTCACTCACTCACTCACTCACTCACTCACTCACTCACTCACTCACTCACTCACTCACTCACTCACTTACTCACTCACTCACTCATTTACTCAGTCACTCACTCTCATTCACCCACTTATTCAGACACTCACTAATTCCTATTTTTTCACATTACAATCAACGTCAACCAACGGTTGCATTTTATCGGCCTCGGCCTTGAGATGTTCGAGCTCATCGCGGAGTCGGTCGTTCTCCTCCTGCAACACGGTCTGACGTCGTTCATACAGATTCTGCACCTCCGTCATCCGTTCCTCGTGGTCGTTTTTCCAATTGGTTGAGGCCGTGTCGTGCTCCACCTGGAAATTGTTTTTCCATTAACTAATTACCGTGGATAGTTTTCATTGATAACCATGTTTTGTGTAAATAAAAAAATAATTTCATGTGATTTTTTTCGATAAAGATGGGTTTGTATTCGAAGAAAGATCGGGGAAAACATTATTAAAGATGAAACAACGCAAACCTTCAAATGGAGCAGATCCGACTGTACCGCGTCCAGTTGTGCTTGAAGGTCGGCCTCCCGTTTCTGAAAGGATGGAATGGACAATTCAGATTGAAGAAACAACCAATTACATTATACTCACTCAATCACTGGGCCGAATACAAACTGAACCTCTCATGTCATTGAGCTGTTGTCGCAAGGCTTTATTCTTCATCCTCATTCGCAGGACAATAATGAACTAACTAACTAACTAACTAACTAACGAATTAACTATCAACAACAACAACAACAACAACAACAACAACAACAACAATAACAACAACCAACATTCATATCATTGAGCTGTTGCCGCATGGCCTGATTCTCCGCCGTCAACTTGAGTATCTCCTCAGCCTGTTCCTCGTTATGATCACCGCCGATACTGGTGGTCGATGACTCGAGTCGTCTGGTACGTTCTTTAGCCAGTTCATCCTGAGCATCCGCCAGTGTTTGCTCCAGATCACGACGTGCTGAAATTACAGGGTAACTGGTAAAATTTTACTGAGACTTCTTTATTAATGAAACCAACCAGGCACACTACACCATAACAGAATGTTGTTTCAGTAGTTGGTAGAGTTTGTATAAACTGACGGACAATGGCAGAAAGCCCAAAGCAACGCGTCAGGTGCTGTATCTCAGGCCAGTTTTTGAACCAGGAACACCAGTTTTAGAAGCTGGCGCTCTACGCACTGGACTAGGCCGACGGCATTGTTGTGAGAAAACGAATTTTTAAATAATGAACCCACCTTTTTCGAGCTTCTTCACCTCCGACTTGATGGCATCATATTTTTGTGCCAGCTGTGAGCACTCGGACTCCTTTTCGACGAGTTTACTCCTGGCCAGCTTGTGCTCACCGCGCTCTTCCGTCAGCGCCGTGTTGGCCTCGTCGTAGTCCTGTGTGAGCGAGTGAGTGAGTGAATGAGTGAATAAGTGAGGGAGGGAGTGAATAAGTGAGTGAGGGAGTGAGTGAGCGAGTGAGCGAGTGAGTGAGCGAGTGAGTGAGTGAGTGAGTGAGCGTGTGAGGGAGGGAGCGAATAAGTGAGCGAATGTTAAACCTGGAAAGCACGTTCCCGCAATCTGACGGCTTCTTTAAGCTCTGCCGATTGTTGTCTGTATCGCTCCGCTCGCTCCTCGACGTCCTGGAAAAAATAAATCAATCAATCCAGCGTTCAAATAATCGATCAATCAAACAAACCATCAGCCAATCAATCATTCAACCTGTCAGTCAATACAACAATCAATCAATCAATCAATTATTTATCTATTAGCATCCAACCGTCATCAAGTTAGTCCGCTCCAATAGCAGTGCGTTGTGTTTGTGCTTGAGTTCCCTGTACTTCTTCTCCAGATCCTCGGAAGCCGAAGATAGGCTTTTATCGGCGCTGGCCGCCGATGCTCTCGTGGCCGACTCAAGCCGTTGTTTGAGTATCTGTAATGAAGGGTAAGATGGCCTAGTGGTTAGGATACTGAATATGATGCGCGAACGGATACGGGTTCGAAACTTGGTGTGATAGACAATGACTTGAATGCTACAGCTAGCTGTGGCAAGTTGGGAGTTAGGGAGAATGAAACGAAGTCACGGTATATACATAGCTTATCTATCCTTTCTTGTCAGTCAGATATTGGCGCGCAATTTTTAGTTTAGTCAAATCAAAATTTACTTCGCACACTTAAATTTTTCATGAATTTTTCTTTCACAGGAAAATAAGAATACTCTCCGCTGAGTCATTAAGTGGCATTGGTGAATATTATGAATACAGTTACAAAATGACACAATTGGTCATGGGATCAAATACAAAGCTGGCTACCAAATTTGCATAGTGACTCAAGATACTAGCGGACGAGAACGGGTGGGAGAAGTGAAATCCCCCATCTTTGGCTAATTGAAAAAGTGCAGTTTGTTCCCCAATGTGTAGCTAAAATGGCCCCGAAACTGCCAATTCTCCTTCTTTGATAAAATTCCCCTCCCTTTGGGAAACATTTGGCTCGTCCGCCAGTGACTCAAGATGTGAAGAAACCGCAGATCAGCGTTGTTTGTTCAGCTTTTTCTATCAACGAGTGTGTGAACAGAACACTTTACACAATGAAATAAGAACGGAGGTGTGAAAGTTCAATATCGTTATACTATACTTATATCTTTACGGCGGCGCAGTCCATCAATTATGGTGGAAATGTCATTTTATGATGAGTGGAATCGGCCTAATAACTTTGGTTTGGTTATACACTGGTGTCAATTCAAGCACATAGCGTAAGTTTCTCACTCAGATATACAGGGTGTCCCAGCGAGGGGTTCACGATTTGTTTTTTGAATAACTTTAGTATGCGTTAAGCAATAATCTTTAAAATGGATATTGTAAATACTAATACCTTAAGAATTTTTTGCCTTTTTGAAATTTAAAAATTAGTTGATTACAGCTCGAATTATATTCGAATGAAAAAAAATCTAAATCTTTGAAATAATTTTCAGAAGAATTCATTTTGAAACATATTCAAAACTACTTCAATGGTGATTATACAATATATATATTAGCTAATTATGCGGAAAACAATAGAAAAGAAAAGGTTCGTTTAATATGACCACCGGATTTTATCGATACAACCATCTTTACGAGTTTTGAGATCGAGTAATGCGTTTGGTCGCGATTCTGCAGTGATGTTTGCCATTTCCAATAAGATCATTTCTATGAGTTATTCCACTGTGATAATTTTGTGGGAATAAACTAGTTAATTGAAATGTCTTCAAAACCAGTAATTAGTGGCTGTTAAATCGGGAGTTTCTCATCGTTCGACCCATTCAGTGAAGTGATCGTGCACGCAGGAACCGTCCCCTCCTCTGTGGTGTGGCAGCTTGCATGATCATCGATCCATGAACGAATTTTCTTACATTTTCAAGATGCTCCAGTAAAAAATGATTGAGCCTGCTCAGGTACTTGTCACAAGTTACAACTCCATCAAACTTCAAAGAAAAAGAGTCCGATCAAACCGCCGTACAAATTGGCACACCAAACGTTGATTTGGGTGCGTGCCTGGGTTGAGTGATATCAGGATCAGGATATGGTGGAAATATTGAATAAGACATTTCTTTTGCATCGATATAGCATAATCTGTAATTATATTTGTAGTATAACATCATTGAATTAGTTTTGAATATGTTTCAAAGTGAAAATTCTTCTGAAAATTCGTAAAAAAATTGATGTTTTTTCCATTCGACTATAATTCGAGCTGTAATCAACGAATTTCAAAATTTCAAAAAGGCAAAAAATTCTTAAGGTATTGGTATTTACAGTATCAATTATTAAGAATATTGCTTAACGCATACAAAAGTTATTCAAAAAACAAACCGTGAACCCCTCGCTGGGACACCCTGTAGTACACGATGATAACGTATACAATAGGTTTTTACAGAAAATTTATGGTTGAAAGACCGTTGTTGTAATTCTAACATAGTTCCATTACTTGAACTAATAAAACTTGCACAACTGAGAATCTGAAAAGTTACGGAAATAGTAATATAAGAAATGCATGCGGGAAAAGTCTTACAGAATTGACACTGTTTCAAATTCAACTTTGCCATTCTGGAAAAGCACCGAATAAATTCGAGTTTCGATTTTTGTCGGGCTGAACAGATACTGAGACACTTACCCGTGCATAACCGACTGACTGACTGACTGACTGACTGACTCGACTCACCTGCACCTCATCCTTGAGCTGTGCAATCGTCTGTTCGTGTTCATGTAATGTTTCACTGTGAGCCCGATCTGATGTTTCATTCTTCTCGGGGTCTGATGGCACCGCCGAGGAGGCATCGTCGCCCGACGCCGTACTGGGCAGTTGGCCGTGGAACTGCGTTTGGACGGCCGTCGTTGATTCTGCAGAAATTATGGTCGATTACCACTGATAATAGTGAACATGGTTTGGAGCTGACTCCGAGGCTGTGGTGGCGTTCCGTATCCTGGTGTGAGCAGGACAAATACCAAACCGTCTTATCCCCCACCGCATGTGGTTCACCATTGTTGTGAGTTGAGGGCCTACACCCAACCAACTAAAAATTATGTAACAAACGTAATTCATTGGGAGATTGAAATTCCGAGTGCCATTTTTTCAAGTTTCTTCACGAATGTGTTTCAAATCAGAGATGAAATTTCAACAGAATCTCAATTGACATCATCGGTGATGTATAAAAGGAGTACTTACTAATCCTATTGCGTGTATCTATATATGCACATGCATAACAATACAAAAAGATTGTCTAAAATTTGATTCGACTTTCTAGGGACCTTAAAAATACCCTCGGATAAAAAGGTTCTGAAAGGCTAAAAAACGATAAACAAAACGTAAATGCATGCAGAAGTCTTGAAAAGGCCAGAAACAGGGCACGTATTAAAATTTACTCTTTAAAAAATGCTATATGAAGCGAAAAAATTGAAAAACTCCAATATCGAAACCAACCAATCAGCTTTCTCAGCAGCTGCGATTTTTCATTCTCCAACGTCTTGATGCGTCTCTCGTAGGCTTCAACGGCTAGCGGATCATTCACTGAAGGGGTGGTGGCATCTCCGATCACTCCACTACCACCTGCAGAAAATATCATATATTATAACAACAACAGCAACAACAACAACAACAACAACAACAACAACAACAACAACAACAACAGTAGAAAGCCATGCTAAACGCGGTTGAAATCGATTCACCGCAGGATAACGGTAAATTTCATCAGTTCGAAAATGTCAATTGGCGCTCAAGCTTCTTCAAGCTTCAAATAAAAAAATTCGAATTGGAAAAACCTGCGAAAACTAAAAATTAATTTATCGTGAGTCATGACTTTTGAAATAACAAGATTTTTTTCTTGTATTCTTCGGTTACCACTAACTAGAGCTGAGCGTAGCGTTGCCATTGGCCAATGACGCCAGACTTGACATGTCATTAAGTATGCTATCGTGTGTGTACGTGAACCCGATGAATGGTAGATGTCGTCCGGTAAAAGGTGCCGTGACATTGGGCGGTTTCGTGTCACATGGTGTGAAGTCCGAGCCTTCCACTTCGAAGTTGGACGTATCCGTAGGACTGCTGACTTCCGGGCGGTACGGGGCTTCGGCTAGAAATGTGGGAATCATATTTAGCCTTTTCACTGGCGGACGAGCTAATCCTCCAAAGGGAGGGGAATTTCGTTAAAGAAGGGAAAATTTTCAGTTTTTAGGCCATTTTAGCTACACCGTAGGGAACAAATTCCGCTTTGAAACCGTCAAAGAGGGGGAAATTTCACTTTTCCCACCCCTTCTCGTCCGCTAGTGAGCCTATTGAGGGTTTCTGGTTACTCGGGAACTTTTTTTTCGGCGCGCAATTTGAATTCAAAACAGAATTTGGCGCGCGTTCAAACTTTCGAGAAAAAAAACTGATTTTTGTTCATACGACACATGAACAAATTATATCAACATGGCTGTTGTTTCATTGCTTATGTGCGTGATGAGTTCATATTATGGAAAAGCATTTTTTTTGATAACAAGAAACCCTGATACAAAAAAAGGGAGAACAGAAAAACTGAAGTTTGAAGTCAATGATTTTTTTGAATTTTTAAACTTTGAAATTTAAAATTTTTGATATTTCAAAAATTCGAATTTTTTAATTTTTGATTTCCAATTTAAAAAAACGAAGTAAAACCAACAATCGCATAACGTTTCCCAGTTGATACCGCCGAAGAACGGATGGTTGCGAAAATCGGCCAGGCCATTCTTGCCAAATCGCTGCTCGGCCGGGCAGATCAGCCGTCGGATCAGGTCCTTGGCCTCTTCCGTTACCTCGAGTCGGAGACCATCCTCCGTCAGGTCGGGGAACTCGAACATCTCCTGGAAAAATTTTAGTTGGAAATCAGAGAATTTTATTAGCAATAAAAGTTAGAAACAAATATTATAAATTAAAATTTTGATAATGAAACATTTCTTACAAAATTGATAGTATCAACAAATCACTAAAAAATACAAATTTGTTATCTTGAGAAACCATCCTCCGTCAGGTCAGGTGTCTGGAACACGTCCTGGAAAACTTTTTTGATTAATTATTTGCTTGAATTATCATTTGTTTATTTTCAAACTGTTGAGGGAACGAAATTCATTAGACGAAACTGAATTTATTATTATGAAATCATTAGAACATCTCCTAGAAAGTGGGATAACTCGAATATCTCCTGGGAATTTTTTTGAATACTTAATTGCTCGAATTTTTGAATTCTCAAACTATTGATAAGACATAAATCATTAGACGAAACTGAAACTATTATTATGAAATTATCATTATAACATCTCATAGAAAGTGGCGGGAACTCGACCATCTCCTGAAAAATTTGGTTGGAATTGACATAAGGAAGTAATTATAAAGCCGAAACTATTCGTTTGATCAACTCCTGCGACTAATTCGAATTCAAATAAATTAAGAAGCTGAAACTATTATATTTATTATGCTTATTTGATTCATTATATAACCGTCGAAACAGCCTGATCAGATTAAGTTAAAATAAATTTCAAAAAAATTTTATGAAAACATTAGAACATGTTGTGAAAAAAATTAATGCACATAAATTAGCTGTACATTTCAGAAATTCTCACTCTTTACATGACATTTATACAACATACGAAACTAACTTTCGCCGATTTCAGTGAATATGTGGACCACGGGTCTACGAAAGTATTATCCTAATTCCAACACAATAGCCATGGCATCCTGGTTTCAAATCTCGGAGATTAACACCTGATATGAATGTTACTTGTTTCATCAATCGATTATAAACATTTGGTTTTTGAAATTACAGTCCAGCCAGGCGATCAAAATTACCCCGTTATCCTGCCACACGGTTGTCTGGAGTGCCTTCAACATCAAAGTAAAAAGCTCCTGATTCTGTGGATTGCGCCTCTCCCTCTCTGGATCACTTCTTCTCCTAATCAATCGCTTCGGATCCTCTTCCAAGATACTCGATAATCGACGCCAATATTTGCGCTGTTTCCTCCGTTTTCGATCCATTGGATATGTTTTATATAAAATTTCTTATTATATTTTTGAAGTCGTTTGAGAGCTGATGATTGCGTTCAAAATTGGAGCTGACTTTGAAGTTAGAGTGAGACAAAAGCCAAACGCATTTTAATTTTTACACATATGGTTAATCGATGTTTTGAATCCAGGGCCTAACCAACCATAGGCCATTCGCCACAATGGTATATGTGCCAACGTACCACGACAAGTGTGGCATATGTATTTATGAGTCATTGAAATGCCACCAAAGGTGTCGGTGTAAATGAATTGTTTGGTTCGGTCGTTTTACACATTGGTGAACAAGTTCATCAAAGGCCAGGCGGACGAGCCAGAATCATTTTTGCATTCAAACTGCGCGCCATGAACTTTCAGAGTAACGTGAAGTACTGAAGCGACTATAATTCTTCTATATTAGTGGTTTGACTCTTGACTCATTGAAAGCCGTTCAACTTAGAGAACCATTGACCAAAGATTCGGGAGTCTAAATTTTTTCCTCTCCGCGCAATGGAAGCGAATCCTCCAAAGGGAGAGGAATTTTCCAAAGAGGGGGATTGGCTAAAATTAGGTCATTTAACTTACACCTTAGGGAACAAACTCTTCTTTTTGAAACTGCCAAAGAGGGGGGATTCCACTTTTCCCTCCCCTTCTCGTCCGCTAGTGAACTAGCGCCGGGTTGCGTGCGGGTGGCATTTCAATTTGACAAATGACGGTTCGGGTGGTGCGGTTTTTTCAAAATTTTACCATTCAAAATTTGTGAAAATGTGAAATATGGTCAAATAATTGGTTCCCGGGAACTTCTCCATTAACTGAAACCATAAGGCACGCACACTAATACCATATGATATGAGAATGGTGTTTTGGTAGTGGCCAGGCCAGAGAGTTTAATAAACTGACGGGCAATGGCAGAAACCCCAGAACCCCAACCCCAACCCCGCAACGCGTCAGAATCTGTGTCTCAAGTCAGGTTTCGAACTTGGGACCGCCGGTTTTTGAGGCTGGCGCCCTACGCACTAGACTAGATAGGACAGACGACAGAAGATAATGTGTCACGGTCACCTGCCAACTTTCGAACCGGGGATCTTAGGATTGCGTATCCGGCCGCCTGTCCACTACATTAAACCGGCGACAAACATCGTCATAACCGATTTTGCTGATTGATCTCATAAAATAACGCAGTTCGAATGGAAAAGAAACAAAATAAAAAACGTTCCAACCTGATGGTTCATGATTTTGCCGTAGGTTTCCGCCAAGGATTCGGCGTAGAACGGCGTTTCGCCGAACAGCATTTCGTAGGCGCAAACACCCAGTGACCACCAGTCGCATTCGGGACCATATCGACCACGACCGTCTTCCATTGCCTGCAAAATCAGGGGAATTGTTGCCTGCAGAATCAGGGGAATTATTGCCTGCAAATTGCAGGAGGTCATTTCATTTTCGGCAAACTATCCAGAGATAGGAAGAAAGTTCCGCAATCTTCCTACTGAAAAACTATTTCACAGGTTGGATGGTTCTCCAAATGCTTTTTTCTCAATCACGGGATTCCAACCTGTCTAATCATAACAACATCATTGTCAAACCAAACGAACCATCAGTAGAAAAAAATTAAAAAAAGAACTGCTAAATTTGCTATTTGGGTAATCTATACTGATGCGAGAATTCAAAACGGGCAGGGGTAAAACTCTGGTACCATTAACAACATCAGTCTAACCGGTCGGTAAGATAAATTAGCTAAGCAATCAAACACTATTTTATAGAAATGGCGATATGCAGCCAAAGAAATCCACCCAAGTAAACCAACCATTTTTCGATCCAGATTTGTCGACTGAGAAATCATCTTTAATGAACAAATAACAAACATTTTGGAATGAAATTCAGAAAAAAAGTCTCGAACCCACGCACTCTCGCCTCAAAATCAACCACGCTAACCACCCGCCCATCTGCGCGTGACCAACCCTGAGTATTTCCGGCGATATATAGTCGGGCGTACCAACGGCAATGTTGGATTGAACGGTACCATCGGGTAATTGACACAAACACGACCCGAAATCAGCCAGTTTGATGTGACCGTTTATGTCGAGCAGGATGTTGTCGGGTTTGATGTCCCTGTAAAGGTTTAATGGGTTGCAACAACAGTAACAACAAAACGAACAACAACAACAACAACGAACAACAACAATGACAATAACAACAACAACAACACCAACAACAACAACAACAACAACAACAACAACAACAGCAACAACAAAAACAACAATGACAACAACAACAACAACAACAACAACACCAACAACAACAACAACATTACCAACCTGTGAACATAACCCAAACGGTGAATGCTATCAATACCCAGCACCATTTCAGCCAGGTAAAAACGGGCCAGGTCTTCGGGTAAGCGATCTTCGAATTTCGACAAAAGAGTGAGCAAATCACCGCCGACATAGTAATCCATGACGAGATACTGAAACGTGAGTTAGTGAGTGAGTAGTTGGTAAGTGAGTGAGTGAGTGAGTGAGTGAGTGAGTGAGTGAGTGAGTGAGTGAGTGAGTGAGTGCATGAGTGAGTGAGTGAGTGAGTGCGTGATTACATGGGTTGTTTGTAAATTGTAACAAAGAATGGAATACGAGTAGACGCGTGAGCAGGTCGCCACCGACGTAGTAATCCATAACGATGTGAGTGAGTGAGTGAGTGAGTGAGTGAGTGAGTGAGTGAATGAGTGAGTGAGTGAGTGAGTGAGTGAGTGAGGGAGTGAGTGAGTGAGTGAGTGAGTGAGTGAGTGAGTGAGTGAGTGAGTGAGTGAGTGAATGAGAGAGTGAGTGAGTGAGTGAGTGAGTGAGTGAGTGAGTGAGTGAGTGAGTGAGTGAGTGAGTGAGTGAGTGAGTGAGTGAGTGAGTGAGTGAGTGAGTGAATGACTGAGTATGAAAATAAGTGAACGAGTAACATTGAGTAAGTAACTGAATGAGTCACTCAAAACCCACCAAATTCTTCTCATCTTGGAAGGCATAATGCAGATTCGTGATCCATTGTCTGTCACCATTAACAAGCACATTGCGCTCCTCCTGGAAGCACGCCGTCTCGGCCCGTTTCAGCATCTCCCATTTGTTCAGTATTTTCATCGCGAACACCTGCAAAATGGACAAACATGATTAACAATTATTAGTACAAATATTTAAATATTAACAATTAAAAATATTCTACGAATAATTAATTATTAGGAATCAAAATGAATGGTGTTTTTAATAAAGGTGGATGCAAATTTGTATATCGACTTTGTTCAGTATCTTCATCGCGAACACCGGCATTTTGAAAAATTAATATCAGTATATGTTTTATTATGAAAAACGCGCTTATGCTCTCTATTTTCATTTAAAAAATTTTGACCCTCTGCCTTCCCATCCGAGTCAAAGTTGCAATAAAACCGACATTGTATTCTAACACTTCAGTTACCCAATAGATACTACAATAGTGGCTCGAAACATACGAAGCATAATAAAAAAAACCAAAATTTTATTTCCTTTTTGTTTGAGGACTGTTTTTACAGTACTGGAGGATACGCTTGTCCGCCAATGGGTAAGGGGGCCCTCATAGTCGGATTTGCAACTTATTTGGGAACTTTCCCGTAAACCCCTTCCACGTCATAATTAATTCCGAAACGTTTACGAAAACGAATCAGGAAGAAAAAAGAGGAAAATGTCGAAACGAAACAGGAAAGGTTTACGGAAAAGTTTCGAAAAAAGTTGCAACTCCGACTATGAAGGCGCACCGCACCCTAAGCATGTCGCCATAATCACCAACCTTCTCCGTATGCCGCATCCGCACCACGGCCACCTCTCCGAACGCGCCGCGCCCGATGACCTTGAGCACTTCGAAGTCATCACGACACAGTCGTAGAGCTTTGGCACGGTTGATAATCGGTTTGACTGAAATAAAACAAAAAATAAAAGAAAGAAAATATTTGTTTGAAAAAATCAATTAACTTGTCATCAGAGATTTTAAAATTAGATTCACGTTTTTCTTACTCTTTCATGCATACCATACTGAGTTCTTCTGTTTGCTATCATGTAAGTTCAATCATATCATATGTAGGTTCAATCATCCAACGTTACTGTAGTTTTTATACCACTACACACCCACCACAACTTCCCTTTCAATCAATAGTAAATTTTCCCATCACACCCAGTACCCACACGCCACACACGTATCTAAATCGCACATATGTACCCCACTGGTTGTATTGTAGCGAGCGAAGCTCGCATTTAGAACCTCCAATATGAAGACACCACCACTATCCCTTAACATTGATGACAACAGGAGAGAACACCATCTAAGGATTTTCAGCAAAATAAGCCATCGGCGGAAACCAACCTTAACATGAAGCTTTCAAAATTCGATTTTTTTTTTATCGAAAAGAAAATTTCAAGAAGATTGAATTGGAAAAGAAGACCCCACCACACCCCTAACACTGGCGGACGAGCCAATCCCCCAACAGTGGGGACACACAGGGAAGGGAATTTCTCCAAAGAGGAGGAATCGGCAGTTATTGGACCACTTTAACTACACCTTTAAGAGCAAATTGCACATTTAAAAAATGCCAAAGAGGTGGAAAATCCACTTTCCCCTCCACTTCTCGCTGGCAGCCCCTACCATTGATGGCAACAGGATGGAACGCCCTCTGAGGAATTTTAGCATGCTCCCTTCGTGGTGGCACTAGCGGACTAGAAGAGGAGGGAAAATGGAATTCCCCCTCTTTGGCGATTTGAAAAAGCAGAATTTGTTCCTTAAGGTATTGGCAAAATGACCTGAAACCGGTCAATTTCCCCTCTTTGACGAAATTCCCCTTCCTTTGGGTCAATTCCCCTTCGCCAGTGCGTGGTGGCATCGAAATCTACGAAGCATGAATGGTATATTACGTCTGGTCATTTGATGACCATTAACATCATTTTATGGCTGTTTTGATGAAATTTCAGACAATTTATGGCTCTGACTCAGACGCGTTGTTCATTCAATCTCTTTGAAAACCCCCTCATCATTTTGGTCAGGGTGTGTCAAATAAAACAAAGAGGCCAATTGTTTTTACTTAATTTTATTTATTTATTTTTTCTCAGTCTGACTGCTCACATAACATATCCGTGTATGGCAATCCAATCTGTGTTAACACAAATGGAAATTGAAATCTACCTACCACAAATGAATAAAAATAAATTAAGCACTTGCACCTGTAAACTTAGAAAAAAGCATGTGTCGTTAAGAATCCAAAGAGGCAGACATTCTGTCAATCGGAACGGAAAGACAAATCCCTGACATGACAGTCGCTGACTGACCGACCGACTGACTGCTCAATAACAAATCCCATGTCTACGAACACACTTACACACATGGAATCTCTACCTACCACACACTAGCGGACGAGAAAGGTGGGGAAAAGTGGGATTCCCCTCTCTTTGGGATTTCTAAACAAGAATGTGTTCCCCAAGGTGTATGTAAAATGACTTTAAACCTGCATATTCCACCCTCTTTGGCGAAATTCCCCTCCCTTTGGAGGTTTCGCTCGTCCGTCAGTGCTACCACACACGCACGCACTGACGGATGGGTTGATTTTCACAAAAGTAGGGAATTTCAATTTGTGGAAAGACATTTCATTTATCCCATATCACTGGTCAAAACTGAAATCCGCTACCACGAACCACTGGAACCCAAATTAGTCGGTAAACAACTTTCCTCAAAATTTCTCATCCGCCACCACCTGTGGATTGTATACGCGCGCGTGTACAGGAACACTGGCGGACGAGCTAAATTCCCAAAGGGAGGGGAATTTCGTCAAAGAGGGGGGAATCGGCAGTTTTCAGACCATTAAACCTACACCTTAGGGAACAAACTCTACTTTTTGAAACAGCCAAAGAGGGGGGAATTCCACTTTTCCCACCCCTTCTCGTCCGCTAGTGTACAGGAACATCGTCTTTACAATTTACATGATAAACTTCACACCCGAAATCGCCAGTCGGACAGGACAGTGTATGGAATTTCTACGACCAGTCGACCAGACGAAGCGAAAGTGAAATTGTTGAAACTAAAACGGGAGTTTATTCAAAACTTTGAAGCCATATTAGTCTAGTCACCCGGTTGATGTAGACATTTACGCTGCCATTCCATAAAATGCATGAAAGTTAGTTTCCCTGACAAAAAAGTTAAACCCAATATCTAGTTTTTGTATCTTAAATCATTCTTGAATCTTGGTATTGTGGTGTCTTGATGGTTCCAATAGATAATTAAGTTCCAAAAATGAATTGAAGGTTTCCCGTGGTGTCCCCGCCAATTTGTTTCTGATTAATGTTTTCCTAGAAATGACTCATTCACTCCGTCCGGGTTAGACTACTTCGATGACTGTGTACGAAACTCATCACATCACAGAACCCAATTCGATAAAGAAAGAGCAAATGTAGCAGTGACTAATATGGTAGTAAAAACAGACGGGCCGAGTCAATCCAATATTCAAGTACGAGAATTTCTCCGAATAAGGGATAAGCAGCACCAGCAGTTTTTACGCTGTTTCACCTACACCTTAAGGAATATTTACTTCTTGGAACTGCCGAAAAAGGGGAATTCTACTGCCAATTCCCCACAATCTGTGGAGAAAAAATTCATCACAGAACCCAATTGTCGTAAAAACAGTAAATGTAGCAGTGACTAATATGGTAGTAGTCAGAACATCAACATCCTGGCGGACGAGCTAAACCTCCAAAGGAAGGGGAATTTCGTTAAAGAGGGGTGAGTCGGCAGTTTACAGGCCATTCATCTACACCTTGGGGAACAAATTTCACTTTTTGAAAACGCCAAACAAGGGGGAATCCCATTCTCCCACCCTTCTCGTCCGCTAGTGGTGTACATACATAAAGGCACTGACGGACACATCAAGTCGACCCTACAAAGGGAAAGCAATTTAGAAACAAGACTACTTTTGCTAGCTAGCACAAATAGTAAAAAAACATAAATACAGAAAATCCCTTTTACCCAATTTAAACATCCACCCAGCCCCGTTCAGAAGGACTACAAAGGAAGGCAAGCCAGCAAACACGCTATTCGTTGAGTCAACTAACGGACGAGAAGGGGTGGGAAAAGTGAAGTTCTCCCCTCTGTGGCATTTTCAAAAAGTAGATTTTGTTCCTCAAGGTGTAGGTGAAACAGCCTAAAGACTGCCATTTCCCCCCTCTTTGACTAAATTCCCCTCCCTTTGGATGATTAGCTCGTCCGCCAGTGGCTAGCGCTCTGACTCATCCCGGCTCTGCTGATCCAATATTCACGCAAAATTTACCGCCAAAAAAACCTGTTCTAACCGTAATAAAAAAACCCGTCCGGTTTCGTGAACTAAAAAGATAAACAGTTAAAGGTTAAGGGTGCTTTCAGAGTAAAAAGGAAAGTAAAAAAGCACTGGCGGACGAGCCAATCTTCCAAAGGGAGGGGAATTTTTTTATAATTTTTTTTATTGTTGGGTTGGGTTGTCTTATTCGGATCAAGACTTCGCCGGGTCATAATCACGAATGCTGCTTGCCATAGGCATATCATGGAATCAAGTTCCAAGTCGCTGCATCTGATGTTCAAGGCATATTATTTAACGACCATCAGCCAGTAGGTCACACTTACACTTATGTTGACTGCCATAAGGCTTGTTGGTGAAGGCCCCGGGATTCGAACCCGTGTGCGGCCGGCCAGGCGGTTTCAGAGTCTAGCACCTTAACCACTTGACCAGTCGCCGCCAAAGAGAGGGCGAAATTGCAGTTTTCATGTCATTTTACCTACACATTAAGGAACGAATTACACTTTTTGAAAGCACCAAAGAGGGGGGAATTCTACTTTTCCCACCCCTTCTGGTCCGCTAGTGAAGGAAAGTAAAACGGAAAATAAAATCTGTAACCCTATTGACCGGAAAGTCAATTTTGTTCAAGAAAATATTTTTTTGGTCAATTGGTTTACAGATTTTACTTTCCGTTTTACTTTCTTTTTTACTCTTAACCTCGTGCGGCTTCAAAGAGATTTTTTCAAAGAAATCTGAAACTATAAAGGAACCAGTCAAAATCACAATCCCAATTTCCTGTCGAGTGTCTTGGATATCTTCTTCCTATGTATTACTACAAGGCAGGATACCATCCCCCCAGTGACAGACAAGACAATATTTCAAAGACGGAGGAATTCCGCTGAAGAGGGTGAAATTATTATACCCAAACCTCAGGGAACCAATTCCACTTTTAACTCACATAAATTCCAATTTTGCTCTCCCCTTCTCGTCCTGTAGTCGCAGGATCCAACCGCCCATCTGCTGTTTCATTATGAAGCACAAGTAATCATATTGCTACATATAAACCCGAAAAACCACGCCGAACGTGTTCGTGATTTATCCAATTCCCTTCATAAGAGCGGATGACTGATAAGTAAAAACGTATTTCAATTAACTATTTTGGGCTTCAAAGACATTGAAGCCTTTCCACGAAACTGAGGAACTTTTTCTATACTCTCGTTCACTGAAAATACAGAAATTCATCCCTTTTGACTCGAAATTTCGTTTTTCTCCCGCCATCAATGATTCCGCACACTCACGGCAACCCCATTATAACGTGTGATAATAATTTTCAAATTCCACTATTTATCAACAAGTCGACTTGTTCGAACATCTGTTATCGCACTAGTGAACTGGAATGTTTTCAATGAAGAAGTTTATGACGCAAAAACATCTTCGAGCGATCTGGACACAACGTTTTGATGCATTGGCAGACATAATGGCGCGTTTTAATACACTATAGTAAATCAGATATGTACGCCATACAGTTTCTGGTGCAAGAAAAATATTTCATTACAAACTGAATGCACATACGAACATTTCATTAGAAACTTACACTTACACAATAATCCATAATCTAGCGAGGTCAAAGACCGACAAAGATTCATACCCGTTCGAAAATAATGTCAAAATCAGGTTCCAAAAATGCTAATTTTCAACTCTGTAATTCAACCTTAATGAGTTAGATAGCTTTATTATAATTCATTGTTCTTAACTTGTTTGTTGCATTAATAATTGTTTTAAATAGATCGATGCAGTTGTATAAAAACTAAAAAAATCTCGATTCCTGAAATCCCAACTTAACGTGCGACTAATCCCTCTCAGCTGGGCGATCTCAAGTTGCCGCATAGCAAATACAACAGTGTGGTGTGTGTACATAACCACAACAACAACAGCAACAACAACAACAACAACAACAACAACAACAACAACAACATCAACCACAACAGCAACAACAACAACAACAACAACAACATCAACAACAACAACAACAACAACAACAACAACAACAACAACAACAGCAACAACAACAACAACAACAACAACGACAACAACAACAACAACAACAACAACAACAACAACAACAACACCAGTGACATTGAACCGCGTGTACATCCCAGAGCGACCCGATTTCTTCAACTCACATAACTCAGAATCGACGACGGCCAACTCAAACAAACAAACAAGCAAACACACAAACAAGCAAACAAACAAGCAAACAAACAAACAAAACGGTAGCATCGTCACGTCGGTGTTGGAAACTTCAAGATCATACATACGTTTAGTCCCTTTCCTTACAACAACATTTTACCCAAATGTGATCATGGCGTGATTTTAGATGTCCCAAAACACGAAGACTAGATGCCCAAGGGCAGGGGCACTGGCGGACGAGCTCAACCTCCAAAGGGAGGGGAATTTCGTCAAAGAGGGGGGAATCGGCAGTATTCAGGCCATTTTACCTACACCTTAGGGAACAAATTCGACTTATTGAAACTGCCAAAGAGGGGGGAATTCCACTTTTCCCTCCCCTTCTCGTCCGCCAGTGGGCAAGGGCATCTCTCCGTCAAATGGAACTTCGCCGCCAATTAGATAACTTGACTTGACTTGATACAGTGGAAAGCTGTGGGAAAACAATTTTCCCCAAAAAGGGAGACTTAATGTACCAAACGATTCTTCTGTGTTGTATACAACATTACATCATCATTCTAGTCCCTTTCTCTACGACTTTACAACGACATAATATCCAAATGTGATCATGGCGTGATTTCAGATGTCCCGAAGACTGGATGTCGCAAGGCCCAAGGCAAACGTCAACCGAACGGAACTTAGCCGGATGTCAGCAGGCGGCACTGGCGGGTGAGCCAAACCACTTAAGAAAGGGGAATCTTTTCAAAGAGGGGGAATTGGCAGAAATAAGGTCATTTTGGCTACACCTTGAAGAACAAATTCTACTTTTTGAAAGTACCAAAGAGGAGGAATTCTACTACTTTTCCCTTTCCTTCTCGTCCGCCATAGACAGGCGGCAACCCTTGATACCGACGTCAAATCCCGGCAAGTTAACATACAAAAAGTATGGAATTGCTTGAGAAGAAGATAAAATCGAAAATTCCCCCCTTTTTGGCAGTTCTACATGGTGGAATTTGTTCCTCAAGTTGTAGGTAAAATGGCCTGAAAACTGGCACTTGCCTCCTGTTTGAGGGAAAATCCCAGCTTTTGGAGGATTGGTTCGTCCGCCAGTGCTTGATACTGACGAAAAAATCAGCACGTTCGCATTTTTTTCATATGGCATGTCATGTGAAAAAACATTTTTACTTTGCATTTTTTTCATATGGCATGTCATGTGAAAAAACATTTTTACTTTGCATTTTTTTCATGTGGCATGTCATGTGAAAAAACATTTTTACTTTGCATTTTTTTCATATGGCATGTCATGTGAAAAAACATTTTTACTTCGCATTTTTTTCATAATGAGATGTGAAAAAAAATCAAAAAATCAAACGCGCGCCTAAATCAATTTTTTCATCCAAGTTTAGACCGGGCAGGTCAAGTCCAGACAGGAGTCATAAAGAAAATGAAAAATATCACCCTCTCCCGTCCTGATTATTTTGATAATATCGTCGACTTGATGGTTGCTACTTGGACATTATTCATTTCTCGGAATATCGTTCTCGAATCAATCGAGCAGCAAATACCATGAATCATTGCCCTCCCTTCCATCCATGCCCTCCCCATCATAATCGAATCCCCATAGAACATAAACAGAGCACGCGCATTGGCGGACGAGTCAAACCTCAGAAGGGAGGGGATTCTTTCCAAAGAGAGGGGAATTTTTGGAAATCAGGTCATTTTACCTACACTTTGAGACTACTTTTTCAAATCCTCAAAGAGGGGAGAATTCCACTTTTCCCTCCCCTTCTCGTCCGCTGGTGAGCACACGCGAATGCATGTGCTGATGAACGAAATGGTGAAAAACCCTCTATGCTCCATGTAGAAGTTCCGAAAAGTAGCATTTGTCAGTTTAGGTGCACATGAAAATAGTAGAAAAGGGTATTTACCATCTTCGGAAAATTCCCCTCCCTTCACAAAATTAGCTCATCCGCCACTGGTGTGCCGCATTTTGCGCTTGCGTGTATGACGCACGCCGAACACTATAACAGACTGGAAGAGATAAAATTTCCCACTCTTGGGGAGAAAAAACCTCATTTTCAAGAATTTTAGGAAGTACCCTTGCAACTGGAAATTCCCTCAGCTCTCGTTATATCTACATTTTAAAAAATTTTGTTCTGTTTCTGTAACAAATGTTATGCTGCATTTTGCGTTGGCTGCATGCATTTGTTCCACGGCTACAAAAATGCACTGGGCTGGACGAGCCAATCCTTCAAAGTGAGGAGAACTTTCTCAAAGAGAGGAGAAATATCAGTTTTCAGGTCATTTTACCTACACCTTAGGGAACAAATTCAACTTTTTTGAAACTGCCAAAGAGAAAGGAATTCCACTTTTGCCATCTCCCCTCGTCCGCTAGCGCACGCACACTAGCGGACAAGAAGGGGAGGGAAAAGTGGAATTCCCCCCTCTTTGGCTGTTTCAAAAAGTATAATTTGTTCCCTAATGTGTAGGTAAAATGGCCTGAAAACTGCCGATTCCCCCTCTTCAACGAAATTCCCCTCCCTTTGGGAATTTAGCTCGTCCGCTAGCGCACGCACATACACACGCGCGCGCTTACAATGGCCCAATGAAATGCTGCACGCACGCGCAGCGCAGCAGAAAGCGAACGTTAATATCATAGATTTGTTGTTCTGTTGCCGATTACAGGACGGGAAAACAACACTATAATATTGAAAAAATCTAAATTACGTATCTGTTCCGCTCACTGGCGGGAGAGGGATGGGTTGAAATTTGATTGTTCTACTTCCACAGACACCTTAAGGAGCAAACTATTCTTCTTGAACCCGTCAAAGAGGGGGAAATCTCACTTTTCCCTCCATTCACTTTTTAAGAGTTTCCACCTGACCACCTTCACTTTTTCCATCTCTATCTTCCTACATCATCTCGCGCCCTTGCAGTTTAACAAGATCATCAGTATTCGGTCGCACTAGCGGATGAGAAGGGGAGGGTAAAGTGAAATTCCCACCTCTTCGGCGATTCTCAAAAGTTGAGTTTGTTCCTTACAGTGTAGGTAAAATAGTCTGGAAACTGCCGATTCCCCTTCTTTGACGAGATTCCCCACCCTTTGCAGGTTTGGCTCGTCCGCCAGTGGTTAGGTAATAGGTTGAGTAGGTAAAATTCAGTACAGATAAATGTATTAATTTGTGTAATTTAAAGAGTTTCCACCTGACCACCTTCACTTTTTCCACCCCCAACTTCTTCTTACATTATCTTGTGCCCTTGCGACGCAGTCACCGGCGGACCAGGAAAACCTCCAAAGGGAGGGGAATTTCGTCAAAGAGGGTGGAATTGACATTCAGGTCATTTTAACTACACCTTAAGGAACAAACTCCACTTTTTTAAAACGCCAAAGAGGGGGGGAATTCCACTTTTCCCTCTCCTTCTCGTCCGCTTGTGGGCGCAGTTTAACAAGATCATCAGTATTCAGTACCCATACATTTACAGTTGGGTTCCGTTCCATTTTGTGCGCCCATTCTCACGCATATTTTAAGAGTCCGTCGTTTCCGTGGGTTAGGGTAAATTGTTCAAAAGGTAAATTGTTCAAAGGTAAATTGTTCAAAGGTAAATTGTTCAAAGGTAAATTGTTCAAAAGGTAAATTGTTCAAAAGGTAAATTGTTCAAAGGGTAAATTGTTCAAAAGGTAAATTGTTCAAAAGGTAAATTGTTCAAAGGGTAAATTGTTCAAAAGGTAAATTGTTCAAAGGGTAATTTGTTCAAAAGGTAAATTGTCCAAAAGGTAAATTGTTCAATTTCTGGTAAATTGTTCAAAGGGTAAATTGTTCAAAAGGTAAATTGTTCAAAAGGTAAATTGTTCAAAAGGTAAATTGTTCAAAAGGTAAATTGTTCAAAAGGTAAATTGTTCAAAGGGTAAATTGTTCAAAAGGTAAATTGTTCAAAAGGTAAATTGTTCAAAGGGTAAATTGTTCAAAAGGTAAATTGTTCAAAAGTTAAATTGTTCAAAAGATAAATTGAACAAACAATCAGTCAGTCAGTCAGTCTGTAAATCATTTTGTCAGTCTGTCTGACTGTCTGAAATCAGTCAGTCAGTCAGTTAATAGTAAGTAGTAGTTTGTAGTATGCTCGTTTGTTTATGTAAATTGTGCTAAATTTTAGCTCGTGTGCTCATCTTGATAACTTGATCTAGTTGACGGTACTGCAATTAGCCCAGTTTTTATAAACAAACAACCATACAACAAAATACTAAAAAATACAACTTATTAAAGACTGACTGACTGACTAACTGACTGACTGACTGACTGACTGGACTGACTGACTGGCTGACTGACTGACTGACTGACTGACTGACTGACTGGCTGACTGAATGACTGACTGACTGACTGAATGACAGACTGATCGACTGGACTGACTGACCTGCTGGCTGACTGACTGACTGACCGACTGACTGATTGACTGACTGACTGACTTACTGACTGACATACTGACTGACTGAATGACAGACTGATCGACTGGACTGACTGACCTGCTGGCTGACTGACTGACTGACTGACCGACTGACCACAATAACTAACTTCAAGCAAATTTGGTTGGTTTCTCATAAGGTAAACTTAAAAAAAAAAATTCAAAGGTAAACTGTTCAAACAATTAATTCTTCAAAGGTAAATTGTTCAAAAGGTAAATTGTTCAAAAGGTAAATTGTTCAAAAGGTAAATTGTTCAAAAGGTAATTTGTTCAAAAGGTAAATTGTTCAAAAGGTAAATTGTTCAAAAGGTAAATTGTTCAAAAACTGGTAAATTGTTCAAAAGGTAAATTGTTCAAAAGGTAAATTGTTCAAAAGGTAAGTTGTTCAAAAAGGTAAATTGTTCAAAAGGTAAATGGTTCAAAAGGTAAATTGTTCAAAAGGTAAATTGTTCAAAAGGTAAATTGTTCAAAAGGTAAATTGTTCAAAAGGTAAATTGTTCAAAGGGTAAACTGTTCAGATATTTAAACAATTTACCTTTTGAACAATTTACCCTTTGAACAATTTACCTTTTGAACAATTTACCTTTTGAACAATTTACCTGGCCCCGTTTCCGTGTTCCATAGCCGAGTGGTTAAGTTAAGCGACCGACAACCAAGTGGTTGGCGGTTCAATTCTTCATCGGCACCGCACAATCATACATACGCTCAAAAAAGTTTAATAAAAAAATTCCCTTTGTTAATCGTGAATGTAAACTGTACATTGAAAAGAAGAGTGCGTGTAAAAGAAATATTATCATGCGAACAGCGTTGGTAAATGATGTGTCTCAGTCTCATTGCCGGAAAGAAAACATAATAAATAACGCGTGGGTTGGAAGCAAATGAAAAACTTTCGTTCACGATTTTCTTTACGCAATGTAATACCAAATACCCACGCTTCTGGCATTATAAACCAACATTATACTACTTGCTTGCAAAAAAACAAGAAACACTACCTATTCTGTCATACTACAAACCATTGTTATTATAGTTTTGTTCAAAAAAACGAATACAACTGAAAAGGTCCTTCAATACCCAGTTATCAGTCAGGTATTCTTTCTTCAGTCAGACAAAAAATCTTAATTTTATCAAAAAAAAGCTACAAAATGAAAATCCTCTTATCCCCAACGGTCGTCAGTCGATAAAGTAAAAGTATCAGCCAATAAAAAATAATCGAATCAGCAACTTCCACTCACTGGCCTGGCGGACGAGTTAACACGCCAAAGGGAGGGGAATCTTTCCGAAGAGGGGGAATTGGCAAAATTTAGCCCATTTAACCTACACTTTTTAAGGAACAAACTATACTTTTTGAGATCGCAAAAAGGGGGAAATTCCACTTTTTTGTTTTGCTAGTGCCTCACTCGAAGTTCTCCTCCCCAATGAATACTAGCGGATGAGAAGGGTAAGAAAAACTTGAATTCGTATTCTTTGGTATTTCAAAAAAGTGAGACTTCCTTATCATTATGTATGTAAATTGCTTAAAAACGGCACACTTTTAGAGCATTGGCTCATCCGGCAGTGTCACGCACTAGCGGACGAGAAGGGGAGGGAAAAGTGCAATTCCCCCCTCTTTGGCGGATTTTAAAAGTGGAATTTGTTCCCTAAGGTGTAGGTGAAATAGACTGAAAACTTTCAATTCCCCCTATTTGGTAAAATTCCCCTCCCTTTGGAGGATTAGCTCATCCGCCAGTGTCACGCTATTTTGAACAGTTCGGAATTGATGTTGATGATAAGAAAAACGTGCAACCAAACCACTTAGACTTAACCACTAGCGGACGAGGGAAGAACAAAAAGTGGAATTCCCCCTTCTTTGACCGTTTCAGAAAGTTGATTATGTTCCTCAAGGTGTAGGTAAAATGACCTAGTTTCTGCCGATTCCCCCTCTCTTTGGGAAGATTCCCCTCCCTTTGGAGGTTTCGCTCGTCCGTCAGTGCACTTAACCACTGTCAGAAAAATACAAGAGAAAAAGCGGGTGGCGCAACTGAAACTGTCATCAAATATATTTTTATAAATCTAGTCGTTTGAAGTAACTTGAAGCTTCAAATCCCCCCCCCCCCAAGTTGGGGGATAAAACGATTCCTAATATCATTTATAGCACAGCTCATCACTGGCGGACGAGCCAATCCTCCAAAGGGAGGGGAATATTGTCAAAGAGGGGGGAAATTGCAGTATTCAGGCCATTTTACCTACACCTTGGGGAACAAGGTATACTTTTTTTAATTGCCAAAGAGGGGGGAATTCCACTTTTCCCTCCCCTTCTCGTCCGCTAGTGCAGCTCATCCACTATAACGAGAAGAAGAATGAAAGAGTGAAATGCCCCCTCTTTGGTGTTTTCAAAAAGTGAAATTTGTTCCTAGATGTGGCCAAAATGGCCGGAAAACTGATAGTACTCCCATCTTTGACGAAATCGACCCTCCCTTTGAGATATTAGCTCGTCCGCTATAATGACGCAATATCACATTCCCAAACCGCTAACTTAGAATAATTACAGATAATTCATCATCGCAAACTGACGGTGCGGTGCGGCTCGGGGCCAGGGTTGGACCGACAAAAAATTTAGTAAATATAAAGATTAAACTTTTTTTACGAAAATGGACAGTTCCTTTAAAATGGTTTTTATTTCAGAGACATTTTGTTGTTATACTATACTTAGAACTCACCTGCGTACTTCGAAGTCCGCATAAACCAAGGCAAGATTTCGCAGAAAATTAATTGAAAAAAAAACACCCAAAGTTCAAATTTTTCCCGTAAACTGTTGTTAAAAATTATAAAGTTCGTTTCCTTTTCTCTCCTCATTTGGTGTGAATCACCGAATAAAACTCCCAAACAACAGCAAAAACAGTAGTTGTCGTGTGGGAAAGGGCTCGTAAAAATACGAACCATTCTTCAGTCGGCGATGAATTTCACTCCGTAGTAATGAAAGTGAAACTCTGTAAACTATCTCATGTTTACTAAAGAGGGAGGATAAATATATCCGGATTTATGAGGATACATAACATTTTATTAAACATTAATTTTTTCCAGTTTCAAAATGGGAAAAAAATGAAAATGAAACGCAAAAAATTTCACCACCCCCGGGCAATAGACGATGCCAGTCCCCCAATATATCATCCACATGTCCGCACACTTGTTGCAATGTAACACTTTCCAAGTAGAAAAACAAATAAACAACTCCAAAAACAAAAACCTGCCAATAAAACCCTCAATTTAGTTTTGAAAAAATTCAGTTTCAAAATGGTTTGAAAATTTTTTAACACCTTTTTAAAATCTCACCACCCCTAGGAAATAGATGATGCCAGTCCCCCAATAATATCGTCCTCATCTCAGCGCACTTGTTGCAATGTAACACTTTCCAAGTAGAAAAACAAATAAACATCTCCAAAAGCAAAACCCGACTATAAAACGCTTAATTTAGCTGAAAAAACTTCAGTTTCGAAATGGTTTAAAAAATAAACCCAAAAAAATCAGATCACCCCAAGATTTGATAAATCCAGAAAGAAAGAAAAAGGGCGTTTTCATTTTATTATCATTTTTGAATCATGGAAATTTTCAAGCACACATGAGCTGCGTGAGCGTGAACATATTATGTCTTACTTGGTTGCTGGAACTGTTTTACATTTGGTATTGGGGTACGGTTAAACAACGAAAGTTCAACAAGAAAAATACATGTAAGAATTTTTTGGGTTGGGGTGCATTTTGAATAAAAAATCCTTCCTGGGAAAATGAAAAAATATGAAAAAAAATCGGACCATTTTTTTATTTACCAAACCCCACTACCCCAGAGGCCAGATGATGCCAGTCCCCCAATATATCGCCCACATGTCCGCACACTTGTTGCAATGTAACACTTTCGCAAGGAGCCAACCACGAAAAAAACGTCTTCTTCAACGAGCACCCACCGAAAAAAGGGTGGCAAAATCAATCACAAAACAACCCCGAACCACTGGGGCGGACGAGCTAATCCTCCAAAGGGAGGGGAATTTCGTCAAAGAAGGGTGAATCGGCTGTTTTCGGGCCATTTTACCGACACCTTAGGAAACCAATTCAACTTTTTGGAAACTTCAGAGTGGGGGATTCCACTATTGCCATCCCTTCTCGTCCGCTACAGTCCAGTACTCCGACTCACTGATGTACCCTTTTACTAGTGGCGCATACTACTCGAGTAGTTGCCCATTGTCGAGGGGGGGGGGCTATGAGAACAACCACTTAATTTGATTGTTCAGGTGAAAAAGAAATAAAATAGTACTGCGTCTTTTCATAATTGCTTACTGATCCTGCCTGTTTCTGACTGCATACATTCTTTATAGTATAGCTTGGTCAGGGTTTCTTGTTACTACTTATTTTCTTGAAAATCTTATACTGAATGATTGATAAGTTGGATATGTTCAATAATATGTTATACAAATGTGGTCCGAAAAGTTCAAAATTTCGAATAAATTTAAACGCGCGCCAAAATTTGAATGCGCGCCAAAAGGATTACGGTAAAAATTTCGGAGTAACAAGAAACCCTGACCAAGCTATACCAAAGTTTTTTGCACAATTTCTCTGTGAATTTTGAATCTGAAAATTGTGACCCCCAAGCGGTGAAAAATTAAGTGGTTCGTTACCCCACCCATAAAGTGAGCTACACTTATATTAATTGAAACAGAAACTGCCAAAGAAAAGTGAATTTCAGCAGAGCACTGCCCGCTCGTTAATCGTAGATCATAAGTGTTCACATACCCCCAGGGTACATCTTCATCCAATATGCCAGAGTATCGTATCATAGTATAGCCAGACAGCAATCGCACTTGATCAGTTCAGTCGCTCGGGTCGGGTCACTAGCAGACGAGAAGGGGTGGGAAAAGTAGAATTACCCCTCTTTGACGTATTCAACAAGTAGAATTTGTTCCCTAAGGTGTAAGTAAAATGGCCCAAAACTGCCGATTCCCCCTCTTTGACGAAATTCCCTTCACTTTGGGGATTTAGCTCGTCCGCCAGTATGTCGGGTTATAACATTACAACCTTTCTTTCATATGCGGCAGTGTATTATGATATGGCATTATGTAAGGGTGCCTTCATAGTCGGAGTTGTAACTCATTTCGAAACTTTTCTGCAACCCGTTTCCTCTACACAATTGATTTCGAAACATCATCGAAATCGAAACTGGAAGAAATTATGGAAAAATTTTGAAACACGAAACGAAACAGGAAAATGTTTACAGAAGAGTTCCGAAAGAATTTGCCACGCCGACTATGAAGACACCACCCTAATGGACTGGAACTAGTGCAGTTGGTTGAGGAGAAATTGCATCGTTCTGTCGGTGAGTTCAGTTAGCACTAAAGAACGAACGAATCCAATTATTATAGAGTAGTCATCAGAACACTAGCGGACGAGGGAAGAACGGAAAAGTGTAAATTCCCCCTCTTAAAAACATTTTTTTAAATTCCCCCTCTTTGGCAGTTACAAAAAGTTGAATTTGGTCCCTTTTTGTGACTGAGAACAAAAAATATCACGTTCACGTATTATTTGATACTATTTGTTAACACCCCCTTAATTCGTTCTCCCCACAGTAGTCAGTTCAGCGTAACTTTCTCTTCATCATCAGTGGAAAAAACTTCATACACACAGACACAACAATATATTATCAAAAGCCAAAGATACCACTAAAAAACAAAAAAAGTTCAGCCGAAGCGGGTCCACCCAAGCCAGCCAATAATAACAATCATAAACTATGCGAGCGCAGAAAGGCCATTGCCCATAAAAGTACACCAATATAAAGCAGCCAGAACTCGACTGGTGTACGAAATGCCATCAATCAAATCAGATGTACTCAGTCAGACAATAAAGATGGAATTTAACACAGCCAAAAAATCCATTATTTAGTTAGTTCGATAGTCCAACTGAAGCACCACTTTTAATCACACAAACAATGCAACTTCAATTCAAAACACACACTTACGAAAATTTGCCACTTTTTCAAAGCTAATAACAAATCGGCCTGCTTTTAGAGGCTCCAAAAAAGTTTTGGAGTATCACATGATCTGTCCCCATGTATCAGTTTATTCATGTGTTCCACGAGACAAAAATCAATCCGAGTTCCGCCATAACAAACAAATGAATACAATCACACACTGGAATCAACAACCCCACTCTGCGGAATCTCGAATAGCAACCCGAGCCCAAAAAGAACATATGCCCCGCCCCGGCACCCCATAAATGCAATCACCGAATTAACCATTTTCACCCTGGCGGACGAGCAAGCCCTCCAAGAAGGGAGAATGCCTTCAAAAAGAAAAAAAAAAGTTTGATTCTCGGGCTATTTTACTTACATCTAAAAAGAAATGACAGTATTTTAAATTTCGGAACCGTCAAAGAACGCGGAATACAATTTTTTCATCCACTATTATACCCTCCTTTCTTCGTCCTATGAATAATGGGCAAAAAACTTCTTCCGAACCCGAAAGTACACTGCCCAGAAGAGCGAATCAACGAAAAAGCAAGTCAATTTTCAAGAAACTCAAATTACAAGTAAAGTAAGAGAACTATCGCATACTTGCTCAATGCACCAAAGAAATCTAAGATTTCCATTTTCATTTTATATTAAAAAAGCTCCCATCCGCTTCGATATAACTAAGCAGATTGTCTCTAAAAAAACTTGAGACGGAGACTGACCCAGGAAGGCATCACTCCAGCAGCCACTAACGAAAAAGTGTATCTTATCCGTCTTTAGCAGTTATTTTCTCTGAAAGTAGAATCTTTTTCTAGACGTGTAGGTAAAATAGCCTCAAAATTGCGAATTCCCCCTCTCTGAAAAAAATTCCTCTTTGGAGGATTTACGTCTCCGCCAATGAGTTCAGCCAAACTTAGGCACCCCAGCAAGCTGGCTGGGTGGAAAGTAAAGCAGAGGAGAAGAAAGAAGTTCGTCGGAACTTAGTGTAACAATAACCAGGACGGAAGATGACTCATTCAATTAGGGTGCTTTCAGAGCTCAAAGGAAAGTGAAAAGGAAAGTGAAATGAAGAAGAAAACCTGTTAACCAATTGACCGAAACCGAAAATAAATTTCACGGAGACGGAACGAAATTTACAGTTTTCGGTCAATATGGACTCACAGATTTTACTTTCCAATTTACTTTCCTTTGGACTCTGAATGCGCCCTTAGTGGCTGGGAAAGCGTTATGATGAAAAACACCCTATTACACATAAAATTCTTCATACACACATACATACACATAAAATTCTTCATACACACATACATACACATAAAATTCTTACACAAATATTTCCTTCTATTGACTACAGATACTTCGTCAAAAGGAGTTATTTTTTTACTTATTTTCCAATATGAGAATCGAATCAAGGAAGTGGGCGAGAGAAACAACTGAGATGAAAGAGAACGATGGCCATTAGGCACTACACGTAGCAGAAAAATATCAACTTTACTTCAACAAACCGACCCAAAATTATCTCAACCAGTTAACCCGAAGAAGAGGAACGCATTCAAACAGAACAAACAATCGACTAGCCACTCAGACACAAGAGAATATATATTGGTCAAATTACCCGATCTTTTTTATAATGATTCATTGCTCCATCAGATAAGCTCAAATAAAATAAATAAATAAGATATAGATATTAAAAACCGGTAAATAAAAAACTGACCAGTCTCCAAAAACTGGGCAATGTTCTTCTCTTTTCTGAGCGTGGACGACTGACACTCGTCGTAGAGGCACAACAGCACGTCCACCAGCGACTCGATTGACATGCATTCGCCCTGAAAAGAAAAATAAATTATAATTATATGTTGCAATAACAATCAAGGGTCGGCCGTTAGGTTGATTCCATGAAATGTCTTATGGCAAGCACCGTTCGTGAATGGGGCCCGACGAAGTCCTAATCGGGTAAGACAATCCAAACCCAACAATCAAAAATACAATTTGAGTGTGAATAAGAAAATGTAATTTGTCGCTCGCTTCCCTCATTAAGTATTAAATGCGCCGGACTCGCTCGTCGACGTTTCTGGTTCGAGCCCCGGGTTGAGACACAGCGCACTCAAGAACGTAATAAGATAAGAACAGAATAAAATTTGATTTTGAATCTGAAGAAAACAAACCTGCAGCGGTCCGGACAGCCACAATCGCTCCAACTGTTTCTGGCGTACATCGCCTGAATTGTCGGCCGCGGACGACATAGCCGACCAAATTCAATCAATAAACCTGCGAATCCAGGCGACTTTCTCCGGATAAATAAACTCCACAAATGTTGATCAGATGACGGGGACAAATATTATTTATTATAGTAAAATTATAATCACATTATTAATATTATTATTCGCCGCAGTAATGTTTCCAATAAACGGTTGACGTTGTTACTTTGAAGTAAAGCCCAACCACAAGGATTGAGACACCTGAAATGAAGACAAATTTTGAAGTGATTTGAGATAGGGAGAACGGGAAACGACATAGCCAGGATTTATTTATAATACAAGCGTCCAAGAGAAGCTATTTATGCCATGGCATAGAATTTGGCTTTCTTTTGGCAATTCGAAAGTATTCTATTAGCTGAGCAGATTCCATCCGAAATACAAGATTAGTTAAAGGAGTCAAAAGTGTAGATTGCAACAAAAATAGCGTTTGATAAACATAAAAATAAAATAAAAATCAACGTATAAAAAATAATTCGGCATTTGGTTAATAGATTAATACAGGGGTAATACCGTAATCTTATTTTAATAAGTTAAAAAAAATAAGTTACGGTGGATGTTAAGGTAGTATTGTTCTTCAGAGTCAAACATTTTCTCTGTTTCTTTCTAAAACGGCTGAAACCATCAGTTCAAACGGTTTGATGAAAAACGGTTAGTTGATTTAAAAAAATGTGGGAAAAACTGAGAAGGTGAGGATTTTTAGATCCGTGCACGTCCAACTGCCGGCTCTCAAGGAGAGCCTTGGGTATCGAGCCCAGTTCGATAGTGTTGAAGTATAGACATGGCTCTCCTCGAAAGACTAGTGTCTGGTGGCTCAACAGCTGAGTGTAGTTTTCTCGAAGAGAGCCCTGCCTATTCTTTAAAACTATCCAGCTGGGCTATCGAGGAGATACCCGAAGGCTCTCCTCGAGAGCCTGCAGTTGGACATGCACAGGGCCTTTGAGAAGTTTTTCTTGCACATAATTTTGATAGACGTTTCAATCTGACGGTGAAATCTGCCCAGTACTAAAGCATGTGATTTATGAAACTAACAGGGGTTTTCATGCAAGAGTAAGACGTTGGTGCGGTGAGTGGCATGGTGGTATGATATGGGTGCGGATAAGCAGGTAATGAGGCAGTTTTGTGAATGAGTTTTATTGCTTATATGGATACCAACTATTATCTATTCAGGTGTGATTAGTGTTGTAGGTTTTGCGGTAGGTTTGTAGAAAAAAATTAAAACAAATTTTTGAGTCAATCGTTTTTGTTTCCTTTCATAACGGCTAAGGTATTCACTGTTATAATCCTATACACTCCTATAATGACGACTCGCATATTTCCAAAACCCAGAAATTTTTCTAGAATTTTTCCCAAACACGGAATTTTATGTCCGCATACTAAGGTGGATAACCACTGAAATACCACCGCTGCGCGGGCCTAACTCGCTTGTCCTCGCTGCCGCTCGGACAAGCCAGCCTCACGATAGGTAATCGGGGGTTAACGGATAGTAAAACTTCATATGAAATTTATTTTCGGCGACAGGAAAAATTGGCGTGTAGAAAAAATTCTAGGAATATTTCTGGGTTTTGGAATTTCGCTGACGACTCTTACTTCGTCTATATAATATTTCTAATGAGGAAATTACTGAGTCATTCACGAATTGAGTCAAAAGTAAAATAGTTCGTTTTAGTTCAGTCGGCAAGCCCTATATTACTATACTGACAAGTATCAGGTCGAGGCGGATATAAATAATGAGCCAATAGAGTTTGTTCTAGTTATAAAACGCACTTTTATTTACCGTGGACATGTCAGAGTTTCTTTGATCAACAATCTATACACGTTTTTTATCAAGGGTTCAGTTGAGTCATCAACGATTTGTTTGATTCAAATCAAACCAAATCAAATGTATTGCCAGTTGTTATGCCATATTAGCAAAGTACGATACCAAGTCACAATAGTGAAATAACGGTCATCCGATTTACAATGACAATCACTGATCATCAACAACGTTCTTGAATGCGCTGTGTCTCAACCTGGGGCTCGAACCAGAAACGTCGGCGAGCAAGGCCGGCGATTTAACCACTTGACGAGGGAAGCGACATTCAAAAGCTACTATGAAATTCGAAATCAGCACTCTACAAAACTGTCTAGTGATTCTTTATATCTCAAATAATCGCTTATACAATACCAAAATTAACTTTGAATCAAATCTGCAAATTACTGCGAATTATTGGAACAGTAATTCATCACCGACTAATAAAACTAACGTAATCCAAAAAAATTACGGTTGAAAATCTTCGATTAATTTATTATTCAAAACTGACAAGTAATAAAATTGGTTGGCGCAAATTATAAAATTCAGCATGCAAAAATTTTGCTGATTGACTGACTGACTGATTAACTGACTGACTGACTGACTGACTGACTGACTAATTGGCTGACTGACTGACTGACTGTCTGACTAACTGACTGACTGACATACTGACTGACTGACTGACTGACTGACTGACTGACTGACTGACTGACTGACTGACTGACTGACTGACTGACTGACTGACTGACTGACTGACTGACTGACTGACTGACTGACTGACTGACTAACTGACTGACTGACATACTGACTGACTGACTGACTGACTGACTGACTGACTGACTGACTGACTCACTGACTGACTGACTGACTGACTGACTGACTCACTGACTGACTGACTCACTGACTGCTAATCGTTACTCCAATAATGCTTTACATACTTCATGAGTGTGATTATGCGTGGTTGCATGTCATTTGGGCATAAACATGCATCAAATGTTCTTTGTTTATGTGGGTTGTATTACTCGTTCAAAGGGGGAAATCATACGAGTTTATAGTGGTTCCACCTCATCAGTGATTCCCTCTAACTTTCATAATATGAGCGCATAAGTCAAGTAGACTTGCTTTGTTTGTGGAAAAGTCAAAATTGCGCACGGTCTGGTGTGACCAAAGTGTTTGTAAAGCCCGTATGTTTTTTACTGCAAGCAAAATCTTGCCCAAAACATCTGATAATGAAACATCAGACAATCAGAAGTTAACACTCAATCATCATCACCCCATGCTTTACTGTGTTACACTATGATGTCAATCAAGTTGAGTTGAGTCTAGTGATGTTTCATTATCAGACGTTTTGGGCAGTATTTTTGCTTGCAGAAACAACATGGCTTTAGCATGTTACATTATTTGCTATGACTGGGCTGACTGAGTTACATATGTTCCCGAAAGAGTAGATTCAGAAAAGTTGTTCAGAAAATAAATCGTGAATTCTTCGCTGGGACACTCTGTAGAATATATTACAGAAACTTTCATCATTCCTGGATAAATTAATTTTCCATATTTTGAATCATCTACCGTACCCGACCACTGGCGGACCTGCTAATCCCCAAAGGGATGAGAATTTCCCAAAAGAGGGAGAAACGGCAGGAATAAAGCCGTTTTACCCACACCTTAAGGTAAAAATTCTACCTCTTTAAGATGCCAAAAAGGGGGGAATTTCACATTTCCCACCCCTTTTCGCCCGCTAGTAAACCCGACCATTCGGAACCACCCGTTGGCTGGTTTTGATTGAATCTTTTTTGTTTTCGATTGAATCTTGCTTGTTTTTGATTGAATGATGAATTTTTGATTGTTCTAGCACTCACAGTTAATTGGGGAATGATTTTGAAATCTAGATTTTTTTTCGCGAACCATTTAGCTTAGCTAGGTTTTTTGCACGCATTTTGGAATCAATTTGCGCGTTAAGGGAGTGTTCAAAATTACGAGAAATTTTTGTTTCCCATTTGGACAATATACCAACATAGTAAACGAACATATAGTAAAATGGTTTTTATAAAGAGAAACCCTGACCAGTCTTTAGTAGGACTACAGTAAAATATAGTAAGCACAGAGAATGCAAA
>OZ038448.1:20657492-20692180 GCA_964036265.1 Daptonema setosum
TTTAATGATTAATTTTGTATGTACCATATCCTGTTTTCTATGGAATGAAACTTTCTCGGCTGACTATCATTTGGGATGATAGTGTCATTTAAATCCGAAATTTCGTTTCTTTAATAGTTTTAAATACATGCAACAAAAGAACTCGTCTCACAGTAGCTTCAATAACAACAACCACAAAAAACAACAACAACAACAACTTATAAAGTCGTAACTTGTGAAATCACTCCCATTGGTGCACTTGTCAACTGCCGGAAGGAAAACATTGGTTTGTTCCTGTGCCTTAGGAAGTCCTTATTGTTGTCAAGAAAGTGAGTGCGTGAGTGACTGAGGGAGTAAGTGTGGTGAGTGAGTGAGTGAGTGAGTGAGTGAGTGAGTGAGTGAGTGAGTGGGTGAGTGAGTGAGTGAGTGAGTGAGTGAGTGAGTGAGTCAGTGAGTGCGTGAGTGACTGAAGGAGTAAGTGTGGTGAGTGAGTGAGTGAGTGAGTGAGTGAGTGAGTGAGTGAGGAGTGAGTGAGTGAGTTAGTGAGTGAGTTAGTGAGTGAGTGAGTGGGTGAGTTAGTGAGTGAGTGAGTGAGTGAGTGAGTGACGTGAGTGAGTGAGTGAGTGAGTGAGTGAGTGAGTGAGTGAGTGAGTGAGTGAGTGAGTGAGTGAGTGAGTGAGTGAGTGAGTGAGTGAGTGAGTGAGTGAGTGAGTGAGTGAGTGAGTGAGTGAGTGAGTGAGTGAGTGAGTGAGTGAGTGAGTGAGTGAGTGAGTGAGTGAGTGAGTGAGTGAGTGAGTGAGTGAGTGAGTGAGTGAGTGAGTGAGTGAGTGAGTGAGTGAGTGAGTGAGTGAGTGAGTGAGTGAGTGAGTGAGTGAGTGAGTGAGTGAGTGAGTGAGTGAGTGAGTGAGTGAGTGAGTGAGTGAGTGAGTGAGTGAGTGAGTGTGAGTGAGTGAGTGAGTGAGTGAGTGAGGTGAGTGAGTGAGTGAGTGAGTGAGTGAGTGAGTGAGTGAGAGTGAGTGAGTGAGTGAGTGAGTGAGTGAGTGAGTGAGTGAGTGAGTGAGTGAGTGAGTGAGTGAGTGAGTGAGTGAGTGAGTGAGTGAGTGTGTGAGTGAGTGAGTGAGTGAGTGAGTGAGTGAGTGAGTGAGTGAGTGAGTGAGTGAGTGAGTGAGTGAGTGAGTGAGTGAGTGAGTGAGTGCTGTGAGTGAGTGAGTGAGTGAGTGAGTGTGAGTGAGTGAGTGAGTGAGTGAGTGAGTGAGTGAGTGTGAGTGAGTGAGTGAGTGAGTGAGTGAGTGAGTGAGTGAGTGAGTGAGTGAGTGAGTGAGTGAGTGAGTGAGTGAGTGAGTGAGTGAGTGAGTGAGTGAGTGAGTGAGTGAGTGAGTGAGTGAGTGAGTGAGTGAGTGAGTGAGTGAGTGAGTGAGTGAGTGAGTGAGTGAGTGAGTGAGTGGAGTGAGTGAGTGAGTGAGTGAGTGAGTGAGTGAGTGAGTGAGTGAGTGAGTGAGTGAGTGAGTGAGTGAGTGAGTGAGTGAGTGAGTGAGTGAGTGAGTGAGTGAGTGAGTGAGTGAGTGAGTGAGTGAGTGAGTGAGTGAGTGAGTGAGTGAGTGAGTGAGTGATGTGAGTGAGTGAGTGAGAGTGAGTGAAGTGAGTGAGTGAGTGAAGTGGTAGGACGTAGTGAGGCCTAGTGACAGAGTAAGGACGCTGGCAAACTCATCGACTCGACTACACTCATCTCACTCACTCATCACTCACTCACTCACTCACTCACTCACTCACTCACTCACTCACTCACTCACTCACTCACTCACTCACTCACTCACTCACTCACTCACTCACTCACTCACTCACTCACTCACTCACTCACTCACTCACTCACTCACTCACTCACTCACTCACTCACTCACTCACTCACTCACTCACTCACTCACTCACTGACTCACTCACTCACTCACTCACTCACTCACTCACTCACTCACTCACTCACTCACTCACTCACTCACTCACCCATTCACTCACTCACTCACCCACTCACTCACTCACTCACCCACTCACTCACTCACTCACTCACTCACTCACTCTCTCACTCACTCACTCACTCACTCACTCACTCACTCACTCACTCACTCACTCACTCACTCACTCTTATCATTCACAGTTAGCATTTCAATGCGGAATTCCTTATACAAGGTATATTATACAATAGTCTCCCAACGAATATCGGAGTTACATATGGCTTCTCACAAGTGTTATCTTCTTTCTTTTGGAGCTGGGGAGGGGAGGGGTAACCCCAAACACTCCACGGCGTCTTGGTGGTGCTCACTAGCGGATGAGAAGGGGTGGGAAAAGTGGAATTTCCCCTCTTTGGCGTTTTCAAAAAGTTGAGTTTGTTCCCTAAGGTTCAGGTAAAATGGCCTGAAAACGTCCAATTCTCCCTCTTTTATGAAATTCACCTCCCTTTGGAGGGTCTTTGCTCGTCCGCTTGTGGTGGGGCTGCTTTTTATGTTTGACCGGAAGGAGGGGGGACATTTTGTCACCCCCGCATGACCCCAGTGAAAAGTTGAATTTGTCGGTCTTTGGTTGGGTCTAACGTTGCCCCCCCCCCTCTCTTGGGACTAGTAACCCATCCATTGGTTGCAATTGTTCGCATGATATATTCATGGCTTATTTGGGTTATATGGCCTGTTGAGATTTCTTGAATCACTACTTGGAGTCGCAGGTTAAAGCTTAAGTTTAGGCTTAGACAGACTCAGGCTTAGGCTTAGGCTCAGGCATGAGAATAGGTTCATGTGGAAAAACGGTTCTTCTAACCTTATATCCAATAGAGGAAATGTGACCCATCCATTGGTCGCAATCAGGGCTGGGGGACTTAATTAAAAGTACCAGGGCTAAAAGTCCCGGGAATTAAGTACCTCATTAAGTGGCACTTGAAAAAACGGGACATTTTTTAAGTGCCACTTATTGTTTGTAAAACTTTTCTTTTAGTACCAGAATTTATTTTGTAACTATGTAAAATACTATGGATTTCTTAGTGATAAATTGACAGAATCCAAAATTCTTTACTTTTAGCCAATTTTAGACGACCTACGACCTTAGCCGTAGAGAAATTAATAAGCACGAAAATAATTTCTTGGTACTAAATTCAAATTCTGGAATTCAGTGCCACTTAATTTTCAGGCGACAAATTCAAAAGTGGCACATTTAAAATGGAAAAAAAATTAAGTGGCACCTAAAAAAGTACTTTTAAATTAAGTCCCCCAGCCCTGGTCGCAATTGTTCGCATGATATATTCATGGCTTATTTGGGTTATTTGGTTGGCCTGTTGAGATTTCGTGAATCACTACTTGGTGTCGTAGGTTAAAGCTTAGGCTTAGGCTAAGACAGGCTCAGGCTTAGGCTTCGGCTCAGGCATGAGATTAGGTTAACGTGTTCTTCTGACCCTATAACCATTTTTTTAATTTATGACCCATCCATTGGTCGCAATTGTTTGCATGATATATTCATGGCTTATTTGGGTGAAATGGCCTGTTGAGATTTCGTGAAGTACTACATACTTGGAGTCGTAGGTTTAAGCTTAGGTTTAGGCTTTGACAGGCTCAGGCTTAGGCTTAGGCTCAGGCATGATATTAGGCTAATGTGTTCTTCTGACCCTATAACCATTTTTTTAACTTATGACCCATACATTGGTCGCAATTGTTTGCATGATATTTTATATTCATGGCTTATTTGGCGTTGTATGGCCTGTTGAGATTCGGACGAGCCAAACCTTCAAAGGGAGGGGATTTTTTCCAAAGAGGGGGAATTGGCAGAAATTAAGGCTATTTTACCTACACCTCAAATAATAAACCTGTTTATGAAACCGCCAAAGAAGGGGAAATTCCACTTTTCCTCCCCTCCTCGTCCGTTAGTGTGTGGAAGAATAGTCTTAAGTTTTCGCTGAGTTGCTAAATTGAATTTTGCTGATTACAAAACTTTATAAAAAGTTCTACATTCATAAGCCTGATCATAGTTTCATCAACCTCAAAAAGTTTTTGGTGCGCAATTTGAATGAAATCTAACTTTTCTATAGCAAAATTTTTTTGAAGAGAAGTATTATGTAGGTGTCATCCCATATAGCACATCCCAACAAACCTTTCAAACACGGTAACCGATTACTTTATTAGAACGCTTGATCTGATAACAAACAAACACGTCAAACCTTTTTTCTCATTTTAATAACCAGTTGTTCACAGTGTTTGAGTTTTTAATACCACCCATGTAAAAAACACAAAAGTAACTACTAGAAAATCCCTTTAACCAAACCTTTCAAACACTGCTAAAACCCCTAGCCCACTGTACATCTTCCCAAAATCGGTGCCCTGGTTGATAACCCCCAACCCCTCTACCAATCGTCGTGTCCAACAAAACACCCCATATCGGTTATAACCAAAACCCCCTAACCCACTGTCCCACTAGCGGACCAGAAGAGGAGGGAAAAGTGGAATTCCCCCCTCTTTGGCGTTTTCAAAAAGTAGGATTTGTTCCCTTAGGTATAGGTAAAAAAGACTTAAAAACTGCCGATTCCCCCCTATTTGGATAAATTCCTCTCCCTTTGAAGGATTAGCTCGTCCGCCAGTGCACTGTCCCTACCCCAAAACCACCTAAACACCCCGGGTCTATATGAAATTGGACCCGGGGACTTTCTGATCGGGGTTTCAAGAGGGGAAAATCCCCATGGGAATTATCACCCTTTTGACCGTTGCTTCAACACATGCGTTGAAGTGGTGGCGGTTGGAACAGATGGGGTTTTTGAGGATGAGATTGAAGTTTCTTGGGGTTTTTGATTAAAAAAATGTGATTAGATTCCAAAAAAACTAGTTCCTCGTCAGTTAATACGTGGGGAAAAAGTTTTTCGATACACTTTCGCGAAACCAAGGGGTGAAGCCAACCTTTTTCCTTTCGACAATCAGAACGTTCGACAAACCATATTGGTTGTTTGGTTTCTGGTTTTGGTTGAAGTTTTGCCGTGATGAACTTATTTCATTCATTTTATTGTAATCTAGTTCATATAATTGTAATCATAAAATTTTTATTTTATTCATAGTATCATATTACTCAATTCATATTTAACAATCATGAATAATAAGGGGCTTAAATTGTATTTTGCGCAAACTTTTTGAATGCGCGCCAACATCAGATTCAAATTCAAACTGCGCGCTAAAAATGTCAGGAGTAACAAAAATCTCTGGATAGGCTATACAAAATATCGTACAGATCATCTTAAAAATTTTGGGAAATGCAAGGAAAATTCATCCTTATGGTTAAACGACATCCATGACATTTCTACGGATCAGTTCACGTTTCAGCTCTACTACTTGAACTCAATGACCGTGAAAAAGATACGATAGTTTTACGGACATTTTTAAAATGTTTTTTTCTTTGGAAGGTTCGCACGCTTTTTGGCGTCGACCTATAACTGGAGTATATTGGTCGAGGTATATTGGAACCAAAAATTATTTCTTCGAAGCCACATTTGCATTTAGTCTCCTACTCAAGCGAAATACTATACTTTTTTATTGTAACACATATCCAGGGTGTCTTGTTACTAAAAATAGTCCTGACACGCAGTTTGAATTCAAATCTGTTTTTGGTGCGCGTTTACAACTTTAAAAAAATTCATTTTTTTTCTTATGACATCTGAAAAACATACGACACTTGTGCTTTTTTCAATAAAGAAATGGTAACGGATGCATAGAAATATTTTTTGTTAACTAGATACCCTGAACCACCAAAATCGAATTCGAATTCAAACCACACCTGTCCCAGCTGTGGGTTTTTAGCCACAATCCCGGGGGGGGGGGGGGTGGACTGTGGACGTGAGTGCTTTTAGGCACAGTCCGATTCCTCTTCAGCCACAGTACCGTTTAGCCACAGTACCATTCAAGCACAGTCCGATTCCTCTGTAGCCACATTACCGTTTAACCACAGTATCATTTAAGATAAATCCGTTTTTTAGCCACAGTCTACCCCCCGGACTGTGGCTAAAAACCCACAGCTGGGACAGGTGTGATTCAAACTGCGCGCCATAACATTCTGAAGGCTATAAGAAAACCGAACAGTTGAAAAAATATGCATAATTGACTTCATTGTGAAAGGCAATCCTCATTGAGCAAATCCTAAAATTCACAGAAAGCATTTTCGATGTGATAAACTGTCAAAACTAACTTATTAAAGAGTAAACTACATATGTTACTTTTTGTCGCATGCAACTTTTTGGGTTTCACCCTGTGCCGGCCCACCAGCGGACGAGAAGGGGTGGGAAAAGTGGAATTCCCCCCTCTTTGGCGTTTTCAAAAAGTGAAATTTGTTCCCTAAGGTAAAATGACCTGAAAACTGCCAATTCCCCCCTCTTTGGTGAAATTCCCCTCCCTTTGGAGGATTAACTCGTTCGCCGGTGCGCTGGCCAATAGAGATGTCATATAATCAGCTAAAATTCTATACCTACAGGGTGGTCCAAAAAAATGACAACACTTTGAAGCTGAATAACTCTTAACACAAAGATCAGATTTTAATGAAATTTTCAGGTATTATCATCAACATACTAACTTAGAAAAATATAAAAAACCAAGGTTATCGGACTATCACAGCGGCCACCACACATTAATGTTTGCGAAAATGCGTGTGGGTCAAAAACCGAGCGATTAATAAATAAACATTTAGGACATGGTTTACCCGTGGCCGTGACTTGTGAAGCAATAAACTCAGTTATTTTAGCCTGTAATCAATAAAGAGTCTTTTTTACTCATTCTGAAGCATTTGTAGTTTAAATTTTTTGTATTTTATATTTCATTCAAAAAAATCTTAATTCAGAGGTGAAAACTGTGTGATTCTTCTCCTGAAATTGAAAAATCACTTAGTTAGCTAATTTAAAACGAAAAAATAAAAACCAATTGAACCAAATGCTAGGTTACCAACGATAAAATTTTATTAAACGTGAAATTTTTACCAATGGCTAGCAATGTTTTATCTAATGTTTTATTTATTATGTGCATATCATCCATCCCTTGAATATGCATGCACGATTAGGCAGTTTTTGACCCATGCGCATTTTTGCGAACATTAATGCGTGGTGGCCGCTGTGATTGTCCGATCACCTTGGCTTCATATATTTTTCTGAGTTAATACGTTGATGATAATACCTGTAAATTTTAATCAAATCAGATCTCTGTGCCAAGAGTTATTCAGCTTCAAAGTGTTGTCATTTTTTTGGACCACCCTGTAGAACAACTGAAATCGGATTCGAATTCAAAATGCGCGCCAAAATTTTCTGTGTAACAAGATACCCTGGATAGGCTACACAAAAATCGTACAGTTCATCCTAAAGATGTTTGGAGAAAGTAAGCCAGATTCACCCTGACCGTTAAACGACAGCCATGACATTTCTACGGATCAGTTCACGTTTCAGCAGTGTTGTCTGAACACAATAACATGTGTTTCCGACGAATAGAACAAGTGAAAATGTTCAAACGAACTAATTTTTTTAAATTATTTGGCAGGTCCGCATATTCTATGGCGTCGATCTAAAACGTCGGTCCAAGTATGTTGATACAGCCTATCCAGGGTTTCTTGTTAGCCATAACGTTTTGGCGCGCAGTTTGAATTCAAATATGCTTTTGGCGCGCTTTCAAATTTTGAGAAATAAATTCTTTTTCACTTAACATTTAGATAATGCTCAATAATAGCACCTAATTCATTGCATCCGTGCGTAACCGACCCACAAACTTTATTTTTGATAACAAGAAATTCTGACCAAGCTATACAGCCTATCCAGGGTTTCTTGTTAGCCAGAAAAGTTTTGGCGCGCAGTTTGAATTTTTGACGCATGCAACTTTGTTGGGGGTTTGCCACTCTGTGCTGGCTGATAGAGATGTCATAATCAGCTAAAAAATGTCTACATGATAACTTGACCACATATGTGAGATACTCTGAAAAGGAAAACTTAACACCGTTACTCCGAAATTTTTCCCATAATCGTTTTGGCGCGCATTCAAATTTGGGCACGCGTTCGATCTACAGGCGGACGAGATAATCCTCTAAAAAGAGGGAAACTCCGTCAAACAGAGGGGAACTGAAAGTTTTCAGACCTTAGAAAACAAATTCGACTTTTAGAAAACGCCAAAGAGGGAGAGTTCTACTTTTCCCACAACTCATTGTCCGCCGCTAGTGGTTACATAGAAGTAACTTTTACAACAAGATAAAGCCCAGCCCGTATGTTGTTTCTGCAAGCAAAAATAATGCACAAAACATCCGATAATGAAACATTACTAGCCTCAACTCGAATCGGTTGACACCATAGTTTATTACAGTGTAGTATGGGTGATGATGATTGATGTGCGTGTTAATACTGATTGTCTGATGTTTCATTATCAGAAGTTTTGGCCAATGATTTTGTATGCAGAAACTACATACGAACTTTACATTATTGAAGAAATAAAGGGTAATCTGGTGGCGGGTCATAAGAAGTTGTTGATTTGACAAGCTAAACGGCTTGAATATCACTCTAAAACGACAGCCACGGAACACTACTGATTTGTTCAGGTTTCATGCGTTACACTAATTCAAACTGTCTATTGTTTTTATTCAGAATTTTGATTCAAAGTTGACCGACTTTTTTACAAGTTTTTGCCTGGTTCACTGTTTTGGTGCGCCAATCTCTATGGGTGCTTTCAGAGTAAAAGGGTAATTAATCTGTCAATCATTTCATCAAAGTTCACAGGAAAAAAATACAAGTTTTCACTCAAATGTTATGCAGGTTATTGTCCCGTTTACTTTTCATTTACCTTTCCTTTTTACTCTGAAAGTACCCTTAAAGCACCATATGAATGTTAAAACTCGCTGAGGGAAAAGTTTATCGAACGCTTGAATTCAAACTGCGCGCCAATAGCTTTTTAGCTAACCAAACTCACTGACAGGCTATGCGAGTCGTTACAAGCACCAATGCAATAGATATTATGTAAAAAAAACAATAATAAAACCGTAACACAGTCAGTTCTATTATATGCTACAAAAGTATCATACCCCGTTAATATTGCTGATCGTATTTATCTCGAACGTTGCCAAAAATTTATCTGTAAACTTATTACTGGGAATTTCTCGTTCTCGTATAACATATCTTACTCTGATCTGTACACTCCCTTGAATTCACTATCGCTTTGGCTGGCACACAGTCTTTACTAGAAGATTAACACTTATGAACTCATATGTTCATGGAACCCGCTACTGCCCTAACTTCAAAATAAATTTCTCAAAAATAAATTTTATGGGCCTGCATACGTACGCATGAATAAGGCGCAAATTTCTTATCGCGTATAAGTGTTATGAGAAAATTTTTTTCTTAGAAATTTGAAAGCGCGCCAGAAAGCAGATTTGAATTCAAACTGCGCGCCAAAAAGTTTTTGGCTAACAAGAAATCCTGAATGGGCTATATAACTAGATACGGCTTGAACATCCCGCCTGAACGACAACCACTGAACACTAATGATTTGTTCAGGTTTCATGCGTTACACTGATACGAACCCTGATATGATCCTGAAACTTAGTTTGCAATATTTAAAATACAATTTTTCTGCGGTTCACTGTTTTGTTGAGCCAACCCATCTCTATGAATGTAAAAACTCGTAGAGAAAAAACTTTATCGATTTTTTTTTAATAAGCTGGTGTTTTTATTCAACCTGCACGCCAAACCCTTTTTAGCTAACAAGACATCCTGATAGGCTATGAGAGTCATTACAAGTACCAAGGCAGTAAATATTAGGCAAAAAACATTAATAAATTCAATGCGATATGATGTGATATCGAGTGGTTAAAAGTAATTTTTATAACAAGGTGCATGCGTTGATGGAAAAACTTGTATATTTTGTTTTGTGAAAGCCCGTAGTTGTTTCTACAAGCCAAAGTATTGCCCAACACGTCTGATAATGAAACATCACTAGTCTCAACTCAATTCGGTTGACACCATAGTTTATTACAGTATAGCATGGAGTGATGATGATTGAAGTGAGTGTTAACACTGATTGTCTGATGTTTCATTATCAGACGTTTTGAGCACTACTTTTGCTTGCAGAAACAACATATGGGCGTTATAATAGATAAATTTATAACTCAAAACCGACAACCACTGAACACTTAGGAATTGTTCAGGTTTCATGCGTTACTCTAATCCAATCTTTTTGGTTGAGCAAATTAACTTCAAAAATTTTCAACTCAATTTTTTATAATAACTTTTTGCCTGGTTCACTGTTTTGGTGAGCCAATCTCTATGAATGTAGAACCCATTGTGAAGGTGAAAAAGTCAAAAGTTGATCAAAAGCCGGGATTCACAACTTGGATTCATCGGCGCCTATTCAAGATCAGTAATCATTAGCAGACGAGAATGAGTGGTAAAAGTGGAATTCCCCCTCTTTGGCATTTTCCAACAAATAGTATTTGTTCCATACGGTGTAGGTAAAATGGCCAAAAAAACTGCCGATTCCTCCGCGTCTTCCCCTTTCTTTGCGGATTTAGCTCGTCAGCTAGTGTCAGTGAGTGTCACATGTAAATTAAAAGGTAAACTGGTCAGATAAATTTCACCAAAGGGTAACCTGGCCGAAAGGTAAACTGGCCAAATGGTAATTTGGCCAAAAGGTAAATTGGCCAAAACTGAGGTAATTTGGCCAAAAGGTAAACTGGCCAAAAGTTTTCCGTCGAAAACTTGCCAAACACAACTTAGTTGTGATAACACTATACATATCTGTGATTTCGAATTATGGTATAGCAAAAATGTAGATGGTTTTTTTGGTATACCAAAAATGTAGATAGATTTTTGGTATGGATTTTTTTTTTGGTTTGGATTTTTTTGGGCCGGGCCGCTTATTTACAGAAACTATAAAGTGCTGGTTCGCCCGCGCTATTATATAGCGTGTGTGTGCACATCCTACCATCAGCCACCGTGACATAGTGGTTTAGCGCGTCACTTTTTTGAACGGTGGGGTGAAGGTTCGAATCTCACTGAATTATTTTTCGCTCATTTAGATCATACACTGTTCCTATGAAGTTCTACTGTTCGTTAACCCCCGATAACCTATCGTAAGGCTTGCTTGTCCGAGCGATAGCGAGGACAAGCGCGTTAGCTACTTAATTTCCGTTAGCCCCCCTCTAGGAGTCATATTCCGACACGTAAAAAAGTAATGAACCTTCATGAAAAAATTAAAACTCCTATTGAATTATGTTCTCTATATCCTGAACTTTATGTGGAAAGAAAAATAAATTAAATTGAATGGATTTTCCACAAATGGGAAACAAAACAAAAACTTTATAGTTTCTGGAAATATGCGGCCGGGCCTCGAATTATTGCATGAAAAACTAAATAAATTTTAATTTAAGCATACTTTTAAGCATACTTAATTTTTAAGCATACTTCAGTCATCAATCATCCTGAATCCACCAGCGAGACAGACAACAGCTATGGGAATAGCTGAAAATTCGTTCACGTTTCAGGCCTAACACTTTGCTAAACAACTTCATTCAATTGATATCAAATCCAAAATACGCGATTTTTGCGTAGAGATTTTTGGCTGGTCTTTCAGTTTTTTTCTGTAGACCAATATAAATATAAATAAAAAGATGATATATTGGGAGAAAAAAATTAACAGGTGATATATGTATTAGAGGACTGGCTAAATATTTCTAACTTATTAACCTACTCGGTGTTTCGAGCCTTCTATAATAAACATGAAATACGTATGATAAAATATAATAATATTAATTCTAGCTAACTTAAAATCAGAACTGAGTAAAAAACTATTAGAAAACTGCTATAAGACACCATGTTTCTAACCGGGCGGCATATTTGTAAACTGTACCGTTTGTTTGTCCGAATTCGTGCGACCCAACGACAGCTAATAACCATTTGATTGTTTGTACGGCTTAGGCTTAGTCCCGAACACAGACTGTACGTTAATAAAGGAAATAGCCTAGCTTAGCCTCTCCTTGAATCTAAAATGAAAAAGTCGAATTTAGGATTCTGACAAAAACCGGTACAGTTTCCAAATATGCAACCGGGCCTCCCAGTGCTATCTAATGAGGGGAAATGTCTAAGCTAAAGACTAAGCTAAAAATATTGTTCGGAAAGACGGCAACCTGGAAGCACTGGTCAACGAGCTAATTCTCTAAAGGAAGGGGAATCTTTCCAAAGAGAGGGGGAATTGGCAGAACATTAGTAAATTTACCTACACTTTAGAGAAGACAATAATTTTTTTGAAAGCACGCAAAGAGGGGGGAATTCCACTTCCCCTTCCTCTTCTCGTTCACTAGTGCCTGGAAGCAAAGCACATTGTGGACTTATTTTCTTGAATGTACTTCTTTTGTTCAAAATTTCAAAGTACAAATTTTTCTACATATTCTATGTATGTACTTGTACAGGGTGTCCCATTTAAAATTACGCATTTTTATTTCGAATAAAAATTGCAGTTTTCATTCGATTTTCAAAACTTTTGCGCCAAGTTATAGACAATTTCAGGCTATTTTGTTTTATTTTTTATTTTTTGAAATCGTGTTGACAAATCAATTTTTATGTTAAAATTCCCGACACACCCGTTTTTCACGTTTTTGCTCTGTAGTCGGTGGTTTTTTAAACGATAGCGTGACCGTTCCAAACGCAATTTTAATAATTTAAATCGTCATTTCAGTTAAATGATGTGTTAAAGCATGTTATAATACGGATAACAATGAAATTGTTAACAGTCATCTAACCCACAAGCTGCTTACAAACTGTAACCACAACGCAGTTAAACTCCGCCTCCGCAAGCATGCGCTAGCGCAGGGAGCATGCTTTCTTCTTCCTGTGTGAGATTAAATGACCTAAACGAAAAAAAAATTCAAAGTTACGGTGAAATACATTGGGTTACGATAATCTGATGCGCAAACCACCACATCAGGTCACTGTTAAGAATGGAAAAACCTGATGTGTAAACTTTCCCAAAGGAAAAACGCCTGCTCCCTGCGCTCACGCATGCTTGTGGATGCGGGGTCTTAGCAGCAAGTTGGTTAGATGATGATTAACAATTCCATTGTTATCCGTATTATAACATGTTTTTAACACTTTATTCTGAACTGAAATGATGATTTACATTATTAAAATTGTGTTTGTAACGGTCACGCTATCGTAAAAAATCACCGACTATGTACAGAGCAAAAAAACGTGTAAAACAGGTGTGTCGGGAATTTTAACATAAAAATTGATTTGTTAGCTCGATTTCAAAAAATAAAAATTATAGCAAAATAACCTGAAATAGTTTATAACTTGGCGCAAAAGTTTTAGAAATCGAATGAAAACTGCTATTTTTATTCAAAATAAAAATGCGGATTTTTAAATGGGACACCCTGTACAACACACGAATAAAACAATCAAACTGATCAAAATAAATTATAGTAACAAGATATCCTGACCAAACTATACTTTAGTAACAAGATATCCTGGCCAAACTATACTTTAGTAAACAAGATATCCCGACCAAACTATACTTTAGTAACAAGATATCCTGACCAAACTATACTTTAGTAACAAGATATCCTGACCGAACTATACTTTAGTAACAAGATATCCTGACCAAACTATACTTTAGTAACAAGATATCCTGACTAAACTATACTTTAGTAACAAGATATCCTGACCAAACTATACTTTAGTAACGAGATATCCTGACCAAACTATACTTTAGTAACAAGATATCATGACCAAATTATACTTTAGTAACAAGATATCCCGACCAAACTATACTTAAGTAACAAGATATCCTGACCAAACTTTAGTTTATTAGCAAGATATCCTGACCAAACTATACTTTAGTAACAAGATATCCCGACCAAACTATACTTTAGTAACAAGATATCCTGACCAAACTATACTTTAGTAACACGATATACTGACCAAACTATACTTTAGTAACAAGATATACCGACCAAACTATACTTTAGTAACAAGATATCCTGACCAAACTATACTTTAGTAACACGATATACTGACCAAACTATACTTTAGTAACAAGACATCCTGACCAAACTATACTTTAGTAACAAGATATCCTGACCAAACTATACTTTAGTAACAAGATATCCTGACCAAACTATACTTTAGTAACAAGATATCCTGACCAAACTATACTTTAGTAACAAGATATCCTGACCAAACTATACTTTAGTAACAAGATATCCTGACCAAACTATACTTTAGTAACAAGATATCCTGACCAAACTATACTTTAGTAACAAGACATCCTGACCAAACTATACTTTAGTAACACGATATACTGACCAAACTATACTTTAGTAACATGATATCCGAACTATACTAACTTTATCAACATTTCTTCTATACCGACAGCCAAGATCAGCTGCCATTCCGTTCACGTTTCACTCCAGGTATCAAAAAGAGTGTGACCAAAGACAAGGATGCTCATATTTGAATTTGCGTCCAAAAATTTTGCGACGTGAATGTTTGGCTGGCCGATCATTTTTTACTGATCAGGCTAAACAGTTTTTTTCATGTGGTGTAGGTAAAATAACCTTAGTTCTGCCGATTCCCACCGCTCTTCGAGAAGATTCCCCTCCCCGCCCTTTTGTTGTTTCTGCCAGCAAAAATATTACCCAAAACGTCTGATAATGAAACATCACTAGCCTACGGTATAGCATGGGTGATGATGATTGATGTGCGTGTTAACACTGAATGTCTGATGTTTCATTATCAGAAGTTATGTGCGAGATTTTCCGTTTCCAGAAACAACATACGGGCTTCAAACAAAACAGTAAAATCGAGGTTACTCTATATTTCATGAAATCGTTCCGGGAACAAAATAAAAGTATCGACTCCAATGTTTCATAGAATGACCACCTGTTTTCTTTCGACTCTGAAAGCACCTATGTTAGTCAAAAAGTTTTTGGCGCGCACTTCGGATTCAAATTGTCTGGCTTAGGTACGTCTGTGTGAACTCTTATTTTCACTTTTGGATTCGCTCTTTTAGCTTTAGCAATTAACTTAATTAATCTTGACAGATTGTGGAATTTGTTCTGCTAGTTAATCTAAATAAAAGAAGATGGTAAAGTTTTCCATGAAGCTTCCCGTATGTGAAATGCAGAATTTAGAATAAATACAAATTGATGAAATAACATGCATCAAAATTTTTTATTAAGCCCGACAAAAAAGGTGGACTTGCCAAGATTTTTTTTTACTTTTTGTTCCTGGGAATTTGTAGGAACTTTAGAGAACAACCACTTGCGCGATCATCAAGAACGGAACTTACCGTTGAAACGTGAACCGATTTACAGGCACGCCTGGCTGTCGTTTAACAATCACGATTGGAATTCGTAAAAAACAGTCACAATTATAATCAAATAATCTTTTTTTATGATTTTTATAAAAAAATAAAAGTAATTCTTTGTTCCACTCACACTTATAAAAGATAAATTATGCGCAACATTCGCACGTTCTCACTTGAAAAGAGAAACATTCTCACAAAATTGAAAGTGCGCCAAAATAAGATTTTAATTTAAACTGCGCGCCAAAAAACTGCCTGAATAGAAAGTTCAGTGTTCAAGAAACCCTGAATAGCTTCAACTTTAAGATAAAAGTTATGTTTATTGCACTGGCGGACGAGGTGAGGTGGGATTTCCCCTCTTTGGTTTTCTCAAAAAGTGGAGTTTTGTTTCTGAAGGGGTAGGTAAAATGACCACACTTCTGGAAGTTCTCCCTCATTGGAAAGCTTCCCTTCCCTTTGGCGGTTTGGCTCGACGGCCAGTGGTTTACTGTACTTTGTCAGGGACACTCACAAAAATCGTCTTGGCGCGCAACCAAATTTTCAAAATTTTTTTCGTTCAATATAAAAATTAAAAATCTTTGGACATATTTTGGTCAAGGCACTGGCGGACGAGAAGGGGTGGGGAAAGTGGAATTCCCCCCTCTTTGGCGTTTTGTTAAAGTCGATTTTGTTCCTCAAGGTGCAGGTAAAACAGCCTAAAAACTGGCACTTCCCCACTCTTTTGAAGATTAGCTGGTCCGCCAGTGGGTCGGGTTGTCAAACGTTTATTTAAAAAAAAAAAAACATTAATAAAACCGTAACACAGTCAGTTATATTAAATGCTCCAGAAGCATCATTCCTCGTTAATATTGCTGGTCGTATTTATCTCAAACGTTGCCAAAAAGTTATCTGTACACTTGTCACTGGGAATTTCTCGTATAACATATCTTAAATAAAATAAAAAAATTAAAAATTAATAAAACCCCAAAAATGTTTGAAAAATGTAAGCCAAACTGATTGTGGATGCTGAACGACAGCCAACTCATTTATATGGAACAATTCACGTTTCAGCACTATCCTAGAAGCAATGGCCCAAGAACATGAAAAGTACGCGGGAGTTACATAAATTATTTTTTGGCAGGTCCACTTGCGTTGACCTACATAAAGCTCGGTCGAAGTATATTGCAACCAAAAATCAATGCCGCGAAGCCGTTGTCACCTTTGAATTTTGTTTCCTAATCAATTGAGATTGCTGTTTATAAGGGGCCAAGAGGTTGCGAAATTCCAAACCCCAGAAATTTTCCTATAATTTTTTCTCACGCAATTTTTTTTCTGTCACCGAAAATACACTTATATAGGAAGTTTTGCTGTCCGTTAACCCCCGATTACCTATTGCGTTAGGCCCGCGCAGCGGTGGTATTTCAGTGGTTATTCACCTCAGTAAGCGGACATAAAATTCCGTGTTTGGGAAAAGTTCTAGAAAAATTTCTGGGTTTTTGAAATATGCGGCCAGGTTGATAGTTCGAAAGGCAAATTTGAACAATTTACCTTATGAGAAACCAATCAAACTTGCAGGAAGTTTGTTATTGTTGGCAGTCAGTCAGTAAGTTAGTCAGCCAGTCAGTCTGTTTGTCGTCAGTCAGTCATTCAATTAGTCAGTCAATCAGTCAATCAGTCTGTCTGTCTGACGGCCTCCTCGCCTGCCTGCCTGCCTGCCTGCCAGCATGCCTGCCTGACTGACCGAATGACTGACTGATTAACTGACTGACAGACAGACAGAATGACAAACAGATTGACTGACTGACTGACTGGCTGACTACTCTTTGATCAATTTACCCATTGAACAATTAACCTTTTGAGCAACTTACCCTTTGAACCATTCACCTTTTTAACAGCCAACCTTATGAACCATTTACTGTGGACGTGTCGGACTGTGGACGTATCGGACTGGGGACGTGTCAGACTGTGGACGTGTCGGACTGTGGACGTGTCGGACTGTGGACGTATGGTATTCATTCTGTTAATTGACCAATAAAGCGATGATGATGATGATGATGATGATGATGGTATTGTAGACGTACGGACTGTAGACGTGCACAGTTCGATGTCTGCACACGCACAGTCCGTACGTGCACAATACCATACGTGCACAGTCCGACCTCTGCACGTCCACAAGCACGCGCGGCCACAGAGACCCCCCCGGCTGTGGACGTGCACGCACTGGGAAAGGTGTGCTTGTTATCAAAAATTATTTTTATATAGGCCTGCGATGAATTAGGCGCACTTTTCTCGTCCAAGTGTTATAAGAAAAGTTTTTTTGTCATTTTTTTAATGGCGCCAAAAGCAGATTTGAATTCAAACTGTTCGTCAATTTTTTTTGGCTAACAAGAAACCCTGGATAGGCTATAATTAGGCACCCTGACCTGAAGCCTGTATGTTGTTTCTGCAAACAGAATCATTGGCCAAAACTTCTGATATTGAAACATCAGACAATCAGTGTTAACACGCACATCAATAATCATCACCCCATGCTACCTCTCCTCCCCCCAGCGGCCCGCCCCTGTGTACATACAAACGGCTTGAACATCACCCCAGAATGACAACCACTGTACACCAATGAATTGTTCAGGTTTCATGTGTTACACTGGTACGAACCTTGATACGAACCTGAAACTTTGTTTGCAATATTAAAAAAAAAACAATTTTTGTCTGGTTCACTGTTTTGGTGATCTCTGGATGAAAACGAAACACTCGTTGAAAAAAACCTTATCGAGTTTTTGAATGCGCGCGCCAAAAGCAGGTTTTAATTCAAACTGCACGCCAACCTGTCCCAGCTGTGGGTTTTTAGCCACAGTCCGGGTGGTAGACTGTGGCTAAAAACGGACTGTGCTCAAATGGTACCGTGGCTAAACGGTACTGTGGCTAAAGAGGAGTTGGACTGTGCTTAAATGGTACTGTGGCTAAACGGTACTGTGGCTAAAAAAGAATCGGACTGTGCTACAGCTGAAACATCTACCCCCACGCTTGGGGGCGTGGCCAACTAATCAGCGACGGGCATCTAGGCGCTGAAATTTCAGCGAATTCGCCGAAATTGCGCGTAGCCGGCCACATCTTTTTGTCCTGTACTGTAAAAGCACTCACGTCCACAGTCTACCCCCGGACTGTGGCTAAAAACCCACAGCTGGGACAGGTGTGCTGCACGCCGAAAACTTTTTAGCTAACATAACATTCTTATAGGCTATGTGAGAAATTACAAGCACAACGGCAGTAAATATTATGCAAAAACAATAATAAATTCAATGCGTATGTGATAAGGAATAGTTAAAAGTAATTTTTATTACACGATACATGCGTTGCGAAAAAATATGTATATTAATTTTTGTGAAAACATATAATAGCTCTATTTATAACTCTAAACCGACAACCACTGGACACATATAAATTGTTCAGGTTTCATGCGTTAGTGTAATTCAATGTTTATGTTAGTGCAAATTAAAATTTAAAATTTACAACTGTCCTAATTTTCAAACAACCATTTTTTGCCTGGTTCACTGTTTTGGTGAGCCCATCTCTTTAAATGTACACTTCATTGGGAAGAAAGTTTATCAAAAGCAGGGTAGTATTCAAAAATCGCGCCAAAAACTTTCTAGCTAACAAGACATCCTGTCCTGATAGGCTATGAGAAACATTACAATTACCAAAGCAGTAAAAATTAGACAAAAAAGCAAGAAATCGAGTCGTTAAAAACAATTTTTTTAACAAGATACATGCATTGATTGATAAAGTAGAATATGTATATTCATATATGTTATAGCCATATTTATAACTCTAAACAGACAGCCACTGAACTCTAAAAGTTGTTCAGGTTTCATGAGTTACTGTTATACAATCTTCAAGTCAGACCATTAAATTTCATTTTTTACAACTGACCTAAAAAATTACTTTTTGCCTGGTTTACTGTTTTGGTGAGCCAATCTCTATAAATTTAAAAACTCTTTATGATTTTCTCAAAAAAATTGTATGCACCCTTCACGCAAATATTGTAAACAACTTTTTAATATATTTTTCGAACTTCTTCTTTCAGACTTCTTATTAACATCTCGTTAAACAAAAATATATTTATAGAATAATTTGTACTACGGCTGCGTATCAATCTAACCCGATTCAAAGCTACGCAAGTGTTCACGTTTCATGCTTTTGAGTATTGAGAGCGAAGCAGATGGTTTTCAGTTATGACCACGCTATATAATGACGGAAACTGCTTAAAAAGCTAAAGACTAAGCTAGAAACATGGCTTGAAAAAAACAGCAACCTGGAAGCCAACCACACTGTGGACTTATTTTCTTCAACGTACTTCTTTTGAACCCTGTTTTAAACCTGCCTAAATTTTCTAAGAAAATATTTTTCTACATCATACTTGTACAACACACGGATAAAACAATCTAACTGATCAAAATAAATTATAGTAACAAGATATCCTGACCAAACTATACTTTAGTAACAAGATATCCTGACCAAACTATACTTTAGTAACAAGATATCCTGACCAAACTATACTTTTGTAAAAAGATATCCTGACCAAATTATACTTTAGTAACAAGATATCCTGACTAAACTATACTTTAGTAACAAAATATCCCGACCAAACTATACTTTAGTAACAAGATATTCCGACCAAACTATACTTTAGTAACAAAATATCCCGACCAAACTATACTTTAGTAAAAAGATATCCTGACCAAACTATACTTTAGTAACAAGATATCCTGACCAAACTACACTTTAGTAACAAGATATCCTGACCAAACTATACTTTAGTAACAAGATATCCTGACCAAACTATACTTTAGTAACAAGATATCCTGACCAAACTATACTTTAGTAAACAAGATATCCCGACCAAACTATACTTAAGTAATATGATATCCTGACCCAACTATACTTTAGTAACAAGATATCCTGACTAAACTATACTTTAGTAACAAGACATCCTGACCAAACTATACTTTAGTAACATGATATACTGACCAAACTATACTTTAGTAACATGATATACTGACCAAACTATACTTTAGTAACAAGACATCCTGACCAAACTATACTTTAGTAACAAGATATCCTGACCAAACTATACTTTAGTAACAAGATGTCCTGACCCAAATATACTTTAGTAACAAGATAACCTGACCAAACTATACTTTAGTAACAAGATATCCTGACTAAACTATACTTTAGTAACAAGACACCCTGACCAAACTATACTTTAGTAACATGATATACTGACCAAACTATACTTTAGTAACATGATATACTGACCAAACTATACTTTAGTAACAAGATATCCTGACTAAACTATACTTTAGTAACAAGACATCCTGACCAAACTATACTTTAGTAACATGATATACTGACCAAACTATACTTTAGTAACATGATATACTGACCAAACTATACTTTAGTAACAAGACATCCTGACCAAACTATACTTTAGTAACAAGATATCCTGACCAAACTATACTTTAGTAACAAGATGTCCTGACCCAAATATACTTTAGTAACAAGATAACCTGACCAAACTATACTTTAGTAACAAGATATCCTGACCAAACTATACTTTAGTAACAAGATATCCTGACCAAACTATACTTTAGTAACAAGATAACCTGACCAAACTATACTTTAGTAACAAGATATCCTGACCAAACTATACTTTAGTAACAAGATATCCTGACCAAACTATACTTTAGTAACAAGATATCCGAACTATACAAACTTTATCAAAATTTCTTATTAACCGACAGCCATGATCAGCTGCCATTCCGTTCACGTTTCACTCCGGGTACTGACTAAAGCGTGCTTAAAGGGTCCGCTCAATCGCGTATACTCAAATTGGCGTCCAAAAAATTTTTCGACGTGAATGTTTGCCTGGCCGATCATTTTTTACTGATCAGGCTAAGTACCCGAGTTTTATGTCTTTTTAACTTGGACTTCTTCATCAATTGAATTCATCAAGGCACACTACAGAATACCATTTAGAATGGTGTTTTCGTAGTGACCAGATCGTTGAATGAACCTGACGGGCAATGGTAGAAACCCCAGAGCAACGCGTAAGGATCTGTGTCTCAAGTCAGGTTTCGAACTTCGGACCGCCGGTTTGCGAGGCTGGCGATCTACGCACTGGACTAGACAGGCGACAGTTTGATCAGTTTTTGGCGCGCAATTCGAATTCAAATTATCTGGCTCATGTACATCACCGTCTGTGTGAAATCTTATTTTCAATTTTGTATTTGCTCTAAACCATTTTATTATAACAATTAAATTAATCCTTCTAGAATGAACGTAGAATTAGTTCTGCTGGTCAGTCTTGAAAATGAAGATGTCAAAGTTCTCCATAAGGTTTCCTCATGTGTGAAACGGAGTAACATTTAAAATAAAAAGGGCTGCCAGGGATTCAAATGGATAGTTGTAGTGTTAACTACTCCAACTTGTGAATCGTTAGCTGCGTCAACTGTAAGAAAAGGTGATGCATAGCAGTTTACTGTTCAACTCAACTCAACCCAAAATATTACATGCAATCATCATGTTCAGTGGGTGTTTCCCATTGCTGGGCAAGTTAACGTGTCATTTGCTCACTTGAATCTCAAGAAACTCTTTAATTAGTCATTCAAATTAACAACATCACAATTTTTCATTAAGCCCGACAAAAAAGGTGGGCTTGCCAAAGATTTTTTTAATTATGTTCTTGGGAATTTGTAAACCTTTTCCAACCACTAGCACGAGCATCAATGATAAAACTGACCGCTGAAACGTGAACCGAATTGCAGGCACGCCTGGCTGTCGTTTAAGAGCCTTGAGATTTCCAACAAAAAACTACATAAAGGGCTGCCTGGGATTCAAATGGAAAGTTGTAGTGTTAACTACTCCAACTTGTGAATCGTTAGCTGCATCAACTGTAAGAGTAGGTGATGCATAACAGTTGGCTGTCCGACACAACTCAACCCAACAGCTGTATGCTATAACATGCAATCATCATGTTCAGTGGGTCTTTCCCATGGTTGGACAAGTTAACGTGTCATTTGCTCACTTGAATCTCAAGAAACTCTTTAATTAGTCATTCAAATTAACAACATCACAATTTTGCATTAAGCCCGACAAAAAAGGTGGACTTGCCAAAGATTTTTTAATTATGTTCTTGGGAATTTGTAAACCTTTTCCAACCACTAGCACGAGCATCAATGATGAAAGTTACCGCTGAAACGTGAACCGATTTGCAGGCACGCCTGGCTGTCGTTTAAGAGCCTTGAGATTTCCAACAAAAAACTACATAAAGGGCTGCCTGGGATTCAAAGTTGTAGTATTAACTACTCCAACTTGTGAATCGTTAGCTGCATCAAATGTAAGAGAAGGTGATGCATAACAGTTGGCTGACCGAAACAACTCAACTCAACAGCTGTATAACAGCTATAACATGCAATCATCATGCTCAGTGGGTGCTTCCCATGGTTGGACAAGTTAACGTGTCATTTGCTCACTTGAATCTCAGAAACTCTTTAACTAGTCATTTAAATTAACGACATCAATTTTTGCATTAAGCCCGACAAAAAAGGTGGACTTGCCAAATATTTTTTTTAATTTTCTTTTGTTTGTAAAACTTTTCCGACCACTTGCACGATCATCGAGAATAAACCTTACCGCTGAAACGTGAACCGATTTGCTGGCACGCCTGGCTGTCGTTTAACAGATGCAATTGAGATTTCCAACAAAAAAACTACATAAAGGGCTGCCTGGGATTCAAATGAAAAGTTGTAGTGTTAACTACTCCAATATGTGAATCGTTAGCTGCATCAAATGTAAGAGAAGGTGATGCATAACAGTTGGCTGTCCGACACAACTCAACTCAACAGCTGTTTAACAGCTATATTATGCAATCATCATGCTCAGTGGGTGCTTCCCATGGTTGGACAAGTTAACGTGTCAGTTTTCACTTGAATCTCCAGAAGCTTTTTAATTAGTCATTCGAATTAACAACATCACAATTTTGCATTAAGCCCGACAAAAAAGGTGGACTTGCCAAAAATTATTTTATTATGTTCTTTTGGAATTTGCACGATCATCAAGAATAAACCTTACCGCTGAAACGTGAACCGATTTGCAGGCACGCATGGCTGTCGTTTAACAAACACAAATGAGATTACTAAAAACTAAAAAACTACATACGTATCTAGCTATGTAGTTAACTATAGTCGAAATATCTAGTTATTAAAAATTATTTAGTTTATCCCCTCACTTACATAAACAACAAAGTAAAGAGCTTCTTGAGATACGAGTGAAAAAATTACACGTTAACTTGTGCAACACGATTTTAACACCAACTGAACATGATGATTACATGTTATAGCACACAGCTGTCGGGTTGAGTTGAGTCGGACAGCCGGCTATCATGCATCACCTTCTCTTAGATTGGATACAGCTAACGATTCAAAGTTGAAGTAGTTAACACTAAAAAATTTCACTTGAATCCCGCGTAGCCCTTTACATATCTAACTATGTAGTTAACTATACTAAAGTTAACTATAGTATAGTTAACTATATAGTTAACTATAACTATTTAACTATAGTGAAATATGTTGTTATTAAAATTATTTAGTTTTACCCTTCACTTACATAAACAACAAATTAGACGCAACTTTCGTAGGTTGTCCGAATGTCATGTGCAAAAAAACCTTCTCACAGATTTAATCTTCTAAAGGGATCACGTCAGTCAGTCAGTCAGTCAGTCAGTCAGTCAGTCAGTCAGTCAGTCAGTCAGTCAGTCAGTCAGTCAGTCAGTCAGTCAGTCAGTCAGTCAGTCAGTCAGTCAGTCAGTCAGTCAGTCAGTCAGTCAGTCAGTCAGTCAGTCAGTCAGTCAGTCAGTCAGTCAGTCAGTCAGTCAGTCAGTCAGTCAGTCAGTCAGTCAGTCAGTCAGTCAGTCAGTCAGTCAGTCAGTCAGTCAGTCAGTCAGTCAGTCAGTCAGTCAGTCAGTCAGTCAGTCAGTCAGTCAGTCAGTCAGTCAGTCACTTAGTCAGTCAGTCAGTCGGACGAGGAGAGGAGAGAAAAGTGAAATTCTCTAATCCCCCTCTCTTTGGCCCTTTAAAAATTGCAGTTTGTTCCTTAAGGTGTAGGTGAATTTGCCTGAAATCTGTCAATTCCCCCTTCTTTGAAAACATTTCCCTCCCTTTGGAAGATTGGGTGAGGGTGGGAAATTGCATTTGGGAGGTAATTTCACTCACATTTTCATGAACTAAAGTCTACTAAAAAATGTCGTACCCCTCTCTAGTAGTCATAACACACATACATGTACGTAGTTTCGCAGTTTACACTTTTGCCATGAACTTCCCGTATGTGAATCATCCAGATGTGACATGAAAAAAATCGTTTTTTTTCAATCAAAAATTTACACTCGCGCCAAAATTAGATTTGAACTCAAATGGCGCGCCCAAAAAATTGTTGGTAACACGTTTCCTCGACCAAGCTATAGTTTTCGCAACCAATAAAACGAGGTAGCGCATTACCACCGTACAATACAATCGGTCAGCACCGGGAGGGGGTTCACGGAGGACAACCTCAGTTTGTGCCTATACACTGGCGGACGAGGAAATATTCCCAAAGAGGGGGGAATTGGCGAAAATTTGGGCTTTTTGAATACACCTTAGAGAACAAATTCTAATTTTTGAAAATGCCAAAGAGGGGGGAATTCCACTTTTCCCACCCCTTCTGGTCCGCTAGTGTGCCCGTATAAGCCATTCCACGATGGTACATAGCAATGTACCGTGAAATATAGAAAAATACAGTACTTGTTACACATCTGAGAGTGTTTTCAAAGTTTCCGTGGCAACTTTAATGCGGAAATCAATCGGAAAAATTACGAAAAATCTGGAAAAAACTTTCTGAAATTTTGTTTTGAAGGGCGGGTTATACGGAGGTGAACCTCAGTTTGTGCCCGCATAAGCCATTCCACGATGGTACATAGCAATGTACCATGAGATGAGGAATGTCCTGTAACTTACAATCAGTTTTTATCAAGTTCTTCATGAAGTTCAACTTTTTCAGACCTAATTCGAATATATAAGCTTGGAATTCTAAAAAAACTCCGAAATGTTGTCTCGAAGTGTTCCGAGAAAAGAGACAAACAAATCTCAACTGTACAGTATAATAAGACACCCTGAACTAACGTAAGTGATTCCACGATGAAATGACTAATGCCCTGTAACTTACAGAGTTGGAACTTTTTCAAAATTTATTCGAATTTTCAGGAAAAACTTCAAAATTCTGAAAAAAAACCTTAAACTTTTTTCCGAAGTGTTCCGAGAAAAGAGGCAAACAAATCACAACTGTAAATGAAGGCACTATCTGCCCACATAATCCATTCCACGATGGTACATAGCAATGAACCATGAAATAAGGAATTCCCTGTAACAATATGCAATTTTTTCAAAACTCCTCCGTATAATTGGGGAGAGGTTGAAAATTCTGATTTTTGTTCTTTTGTTCCGAATTTTTCGAGAAAAGTCGCAAACGAATCACAACTGTATATGGAGACACCTTGTGCCCCCATAAGCCATTTCACGATGGTACAATAGCAATGTACCATGAAATGAGGAATGCCTGTATCGGGGTATATACTTGTTACACATGGTTACAATCTACCATATTTATAAAAGCTAATTTATTCATTGAAATTTTTTTAACTTCTTTGTTTTAATTGAATTTTCCAAAATGGTTTTACCGTGAAAAAGTTTAGAAGTTATTTGCTTTCTAAATCTCATAGTTTCTTCCTGTTTTACAGTTCTGAAACATTTTCAAACTACAAAGACGCCCTCCCCCCCATAAATGTGTAATATCTATACCGCAAACACAACATTTCTGGTTTCATGGTACATTGCTACATCGTTGAATGTCCCAGACTTTGAAACAATATAAAAGGACAACAAAAAAACCATCACCACCATTTTGTAATATTAAATTAAATTAAATTAATCTAAATTTTGTGATAAATAAATTGACTTTCATAAATATGGTGTATTGTAAGTAACCATATGCACTGGCGGGCGAACCAAACCTCCAAAGGGTGGGGAGAATCTTCCCAAAGAGAGGTGGAACTTACTGAAATTAGGCCATTTTATCTACACCTTAGGGAACTTATATATATTTGGAAACTGCCAAAGATGGCGGAATTCTACTCACCCCTTAACGTTTGCTAGTGACCATATGTAACAAATACTGTATACCCACGATTCAGGCATTCCTCATTTCATGGTACATTGCCATTTTCCATCGTGGAATGGCTTCCGTTACTTCAGGGTGTCTTCATAGACAGTTGTGATTTGTTTATCACTTTTCTCGGAACACTTCGGAGCAGACTTTTTTTTTAATTTCCCAGATTTTCCCAAATCATTTCATCAAAAAGTTGCCACTGAAACAAGATAACATACCATGTGTAACACAGTATAATACTACAGACATTCCTCATTTTTTCAGGCAATTTTTTTGCATTTTTGGCCAGCTAGCCACCACTAAATCTGTGATTTGGTATTATGGCATTGCAACTAAATAAATTTGAGTTTTGAATTAATTAGTCATCCTGAATCCACCAACGAGACAGACAACAGCAAAGAGAAAAGCTGGAAAATCGTTCACGTTTCAGACATAATACTTATATGTAACCAACTTGATTTAACTAAAAATTTTTGCCCATAATTTGAAAAAACGCGCTAAAAAATTTACAATATTTTTGTCTGGTCTTTCAGTTTTTTTCTGTAGACCAATGCAATGAGTTTTCAAGATTTATCCAATTCATTTCATCAAAACTTTGCCACTGAATCTTTGAAAACATCTCACACACGTTGTTTTATCGGACATTTTAAAGCGCGCGAAACTCATATTTGAAATCAAACTGCGCGCCATAAACTTTTTCGGCTGACAAGAAACTCTGAATCGGCTATATGTAGCTAAGGGTGTCCATTGCAATTTGTTTGCCACTTTTTGCCGCACAATCAACATTTTTCATCTTTTTTTTGAGTTCGAATGTTTAGTTGCTGGTTGCTATTTCTTATAAATAAAGGGTTCTCTGGTATTTATTCAAGTAAGAAGTTGCTATAATGGAACCGGTCCTCTAAACTGAAACCTTAGATGCATTAAATAAAGAAAAGGCGACGTGTTCCTGATGACTGTTCAATACAACTTTACAGAACAGATTTACTCTGTAGCCTAACCAGGGTTTCTTGTCATAAAAAACCTCATGTTTTGAATTTTGATAATTAAATTAATTTTAAAAATTATTAAAATGAAAATTAAATTAATTTTAATTTTAAAAATAATAAAATTCTCAAAAATAAGCATTCAAGCCATTCTGGTAACCATGTACCTTTAAAGGAGAATTGCCTCATTGTATAACGCCCGTCGGTTGTTTCTGCAAGCAAAAATGTTGCCCAAAATGTTTGATATTGAAACATCAGTAGCCTCAACTGAACTCGTTCAACACCGTAGAGCATGGGGTGATGATGATTGATGTGCGTGTTAACACTGATTGTCTGATGTTTCATTATCAGACGCAATATTTTTGTTTGCAGAAACAACACGGGCTTTAGTATAACTTATTACTGATTGATGATCGTTAAATCAGACTTTTTTTATTGATATTCTCCATTATTAGTTCACAGTTTGTGCAGTGCCTACAGTACATAAGCCATTCTGGTAGCCATGTATGTACCATGAAATGAAAGAATTGCCTTCATGTAATATCGTTTAAACAGTTTGGTGCGGAAATAAAAGATTGAGGAGATAAGAAAATGTGGCCGAAGCTTTCATGTTTGTAGTTTAGATTTTTTGTGTAGACTGGTTTTTAATAGTTTTTTCCATCTTTTACAGTATTTCATACAGTTGGGTAAGGAAATGTAAGATTGGTGATGAAAGAAAAGTGAGACAAGACTTTCATGTCCGACGTTGAACCTTTTTTAAGTATTTTTCCCCTGTTAGTTCACAGCTTTTGCAGTGGCTACAGTACATAAGCCATCCCGGTAGCCAAGTACCATAAAATGAGAGAATTGCCTTTACGGCAAAAGGCTTGTTACAGATTGGCTCTATTGGGCAGATGTGTCAGTTGGTTCAGTTTACTGCCAGCTTTATTACGGTTAGATTTATAAATCGTATCCAGGGTTTTTTGTTAGCCAAATGGTTTTTGGCGCTCAATTTGAATTCAAAATTGGCGCGCGTTCAAATTTTTGACAAATAAATTATTTTTTCGCCCAACATCTGGACAACATACTCACAATGAGCTTATTATAATTATTATTATAATTAATTATATTATTATTATAATAATTAATTATATTATTATTATTATTATTATTGCAATTATGCGTAACGGGTTTATAGAAATACTTTTTGATAACAAGATACGTTGACCAAGCTATAAGACTGGATGAAAATTCTTGATAATGAGCGATACTTTATGAATGGTTGACTTACGAGTCGATGCCAGAGAAAAGCACCCGTCCGGGCAGTTTTCCTCAGATTTTTCGAAATCGTTAATTTCGCTGTTATTAACGCTATATATGCAGAAAAATGTGGCGATTCTGAAAATATTCTTTGTTTTCAAATTTGATCGACAGAATTCATAGGAAACTTCTTTTTCTGACCACAGGTCAAATGGTTTTGAAAAAAATCGACTTTTTCATGAATTTATCAATTTCTCTATATGTGAGCTTCAGAGGCTCAAAATATTTCAGATATATATTTTCCAGGTCATTATCGATTTGTGTTTACAATTTCAGTTTGAAAAACAAATTTTTCGTTTGTCAATTTCTTCTCTAAACATGGGACCTTTTACAAGGCGACGAGATTTTCAATCGTTTCCAAGCGCCTAGAAATTTGTGCGCGTAAATCTAAAAGCTCCTATCGGCATAAATTAGTAGTCTTTTATATGGAGAATCTTTTGAAATTAACCATTTCATAGCAATTTCCTATATCTTTCATAATACCTCGAAGAAGATTCAAATATGCGTGCCGAGCTTGGGCTGGAACACGCGCTTTCTACGTGATTTTCAGCCGACGATGTTTTGAACATCGTTATGTCATATAACGTTGCAGTTTTTGGTAAAAAAAATATGGCAAGACTTCGTGCTACGCATCAGGATTATAATTTTCCCCATATACTAACGATTCAGCGAAAAAAATAGTCCGAAACCGTCGTATGGGTATCGAACCCGAAACCTAGCGCGTGCAAAACTAAAGTGCTAACCACTAAGTTAAACACGCGGTGAGCAGTCATGCGCCTTACACGATTATTACGCATTTGGCTGCTTGTTGACGTTCCATGTGTGTTAGTCTTGGAACTCCCATGAAGGTGCTAAACCACAAGTTTCTTCAACTTCTTTGACGAACTGTGAGAGATATAGGAAATTGCTATAAAATGGTTAATTTCAAAAGATTCTCCATATAAAAGACTACTAATTTATGCCGATAGGAGCTTTTAGATTTACGCGCACAAATTTATAGGCGCTTGGAAACGATTGAGAATCTCGTCGCTTTGTAAAAGGTCCCATGTTTAGGAAAGAAATTGACAAACGAAAAATTTGTTTTTCAAACTGAAATTGCAAACACAAATCGATAAGGACCTGGAAAATATATATCTGAAATATTATGAGCCTCTGATGCTCACATATAGAGAAATTGATAAATTCATGAAAAATTCGATTTTTTCCAAAACCATTTGACCTGTGGTCAGAAAAAGGAGTTTCCTATGAATTCTGTCGATCAAATTCGAAAACAAAGAATATTTTCAGAATCGCCACATTTTTCTGCATATATAGCGTTAATAACAGCGAAATTAATGATTTCGAAAAATCTGAGGAAAACGGCCCGGACGGGTGCTTTTCTCTGGCATCGACTCTTACAGTAAGTATCGGGCTAAGATTTTTTTGTATTAATTGAAGCTTTATTTTACTTTTGGGTACAACTTTTTCATTCCCACCAAGTTTATATTGTTCTCGGATTTTAATTGCCGGACTGTACAAAACCTCGAGGTTATACCACCGAAAAGAGTGACTTTGAAACGCGTGTAATCTGAATGAAGTTTTTTTCTCACTCAAAGCGTCTAAAAATAAACTTTAACGGAGTTTGAAGGAACCCTTGGTTGGTACGCTATACATATATGCGGTCACATGAGTTCATAATCTAGAATAGGCCAGTTGAAACTTGTCTGGTTATTAGAGAACTCTGCTTTACAACAATAATTTTGATTAGTTTGCTGCGAACCATACCAGATCGTCGTGGAATACAGTTATCAGCTATACTACCGCTTCTTTTGTTTAAATTTCTCTAAATAAAGTTTTTTAGTCATTACTAAAATTTAGTTTTCGAAGTTGAAATGGGAGGTCCACCAGCATCAAATTGCATTACCATGGCACTTGTAATAAGGTTGAAACGTGAATGATTTTTCTCTTTCAAAATTGACAATGGACATCGCATTGACAACATTTCTGGGGGGTTTTCTGGATTAAAAAAAATTTTAACAAAACTTGAGACTATTCCAAGTGTATCTGTCAATTTTGCAAGATCAAATTATTTATACCGCAAAATTCTAGAAATATAATGGGCCGATTTAAACAGTGTAATTTGATCGTTGCCGCTTAGTTCATGCAAAATCATCCAAAATAATCATTTGCATTCAGTTTTGGGCTCAAGTTACTATAGCTCGTTCAGGGTATCTTGTTACTAGGAAATTATTTCCATGAAGCCGTTGTTAAACAAGCATGGACATACTGTAAGTGAAAAGATGATGATTTTATACATTGTTGTTGTTGTTGTTGTTGTTGTTGTTGTTGTTGTTGTTGTTGTTGTTGTTGTTGTTGTTGTTGTTGTTGTTGTTATTGTTATTGTTGTTGTTGTTGTTGTTGTTGTTGTTGTTGTTATTGTTGTTGTTGTTGTTGTTGTTGTTGTTGTTGTTGTTGGTTGTTGTTGTTGTTGTTGTTGTTGTTGCTGTTGTTGTTGTTGTTGTTGTTGTTGTTGTTGTTGTTGTTGTTGTTGTTGTTGTTGTTGTTGTTTTTCTTGTTTTTGTTGTTGTTGTTGTTGTTGTTGTTGTTGTTGTTGTTGTTGTTGTTGTTGTTGTTGTTGTTGTTGTTGTTGTTATTTTTATTATTATTATTATTATTATTATTGTTGTTGTTGTTGTTGTTGTTGTTGTTGTTGTTGTTGTTGTTGTTGTTGTTGTTGTTGTTGTTGTTGTTGTTGTTGTTGTTGTTGTTGTTGTTGTTGTTGTTGTTGTTGTTGTTGTTGTTGTTGTTGTTGTTGTTGTTGTTGTTGTTGTTGTTGTTGTTGTTGTTGTTGTTGTTGTTGTTGTTGTTGTTGTTGTTGTTGTTGTTGTTGTTGTTGTTGTTGTTGTTGTTGTTGTTGTTGTTGTTGTTGTTGTTGTTGTTGTTGTTGTTGTTGTTGTTGTTGTTGTTGTTGTTGTTGTTGTTGTTGTTGTTGTTGTTGTTGTTGTTGTTGTTGTTGTTGTTGTTGTTGTTGTTGTTGTTGTTGTTGTTGTTGTTGTTGTTGTTGTTGTTGTTGTTGTTGTTGTTGTTGTTGTTGTTGTTGTTGGTCGGAAGTCATAAATAAATAAATCCACCCTCTTTTCTGTTTTGGACTTTCTGCACAGGTGTGAATTTATGAGACACTTTACCGAGCAGGCTTTCTCTGTATACAGGGTGGCTGTAAAGTAACGACGCGTTTTCCGGCTGCCCATTTCTCAAAAAAATTATATTGTGTGATCAGTGTCTTTATAATTAAACCTGCGTGAAAACACCTGAAAAATCGAATTATGTGGTCTGATTTGACGTATTATAATGTATTTCGAGGCCTTTTGTGGAATTTCTGTCAAAAAGCAATATTTTTTCACTTCTTGGGTCCTAGACGGAATTTTTTCAAAAATAAAAGCTTTATAGGGTTCTAAAAGTTTACACACTATTTTAATAATGATTTTTAAAAAATCTCATCGCCAAATAACACTATTGGTATTATTTAATGGTGAAAATTAAGCCAGCTTTCACATGTCACTTTTTACATCAGAATCTTATTTCTGCATTTTTCACCAATTACCATGCTTTTATGACCCTTAATGGTGTCTTATGATACCAGATTTGTGTTATAGGAGTTATGGAAGTATGATAATCCTACTTAAGACCTAAATCTTTGATTTTCGAAATTTTTGATTTTTATCGAATTTCGCATTTTTTCTTTATTTATTGAGACTTTTTGGTACTTTTTTTAAGTACTATGACTTCTAATTCTTTCATAAATTCTTTAACACTAAACTCAACTTACCACTTGTTTATATCATTATGAATCCTGGTTGAAACTATTTGATACTTAATTCGTATTACTATGGTCAGTTTTCATGGAATTTCGGTCAGTTTTGTTGAAAAATAACGAAATATCCGTTAATTTTCGCAAAAAAATTAATTTTACAGTCTTACACTGAAAACGGAAAAACAGTCTTACACTAAAATGAACCTCATAATCTGAAATTTCAGGTATGAATACATATAATTGGCATGTAAAAGTTAATCATGCAATACAATAGTTCTGAGAAATAGACGGTCGGAAAACGCGTCGTTACTTTACAGCCACCCTGTATAAAGCTCGTTTCCAGGATCTGCAAAAACGAAAAAAAAGTTTTTTGAGCCACCTGTGCATGCGTATGTAAACCTCATGATCATGAATATCTCAAAAAACCAATCCCACAATACCCGTTAACTGAAATATAGCCAAGCCAAATCATAAACCCATTATTTTCGACGAACCAACCCCAACTTCTACGCGTGAACCATGTGTGCTTTTATATGAATACCATACATTGGTTCTACGTATGAAATATGCATGGGTTCCATTTGGTTAGGAGTCGGGAATATTATGTTTTTTTTCAAATTTTTCGAATTCTTATCATTTTCATTTATAATTTTTTCTTTCTTTTGGATTTTTACAATTTTTTTATGTTGCTATCAGTCAACTGGTGTTACTTTTAAATACGGGTGCCTCTTATCCGAGCTTTAGAGCATTTTGTTCATTTCGAATAACTCGTCCGTTCCACGTTTATCAGACTAAAACGGTTATGAGTGCTACAACTCCTTCTGTCATTTCATGGAGCGTTGCTGCAACATAGTAAATGCTAATCATTGTTAATTTTCCTTGAACTCACTCACGTATGCCATCAGGATTTCGCAACGGTTTTCAAGACTCTTATCATGGAGTACATACAGGGTGGCTCAAAAAAAATTGCGCGTTTGAGCGATTATTGTGAAAGTTAGAGACAAGTTGTAGGATTGCGGTATAGCTCATTCGATTCGGCATGATTTTTTTCTGCAAATTGATGTCATATGATTAGTTTTAGAAGTTTGCAGCAACAGCGGCATATCTTTATTTAAAATGCGCGCCCAACGGATCATGCGCACGTGACCAAAGTGAGATCGTGTTTGTGTGCTCTGTATCGCACACTGCTTGCACGTTTGTCGGTTTCAATAAATTAAATCAGTTTTTAATGATGAAGAAGCATTGTTTTTGTCTATCAGCTCCGCTAAAAAGTATCATTTGTAACCGGAAGAACGTTTTGATGGAATTCAGCCACCATGGTTGCTTTCTGTAGTTTGTATCCACGAATGATCACTTGACAATAGTTTCGAGCTTTATTAACATTAAATATCACTATAATGTTTGATATTATTCTAATTCACAAATGATGGTTGTGTTTCTGATTTTCTATGCACTTTTTTTAGTTATTAACTATTTTTATTGCACACTAAAAACCAAATTTTAGCGAAAATTTTAGATTTTTTTAATCGACTTGTAAAATCAGAAAAAAATTAGAAAGAAACTCAAGTCTTACATTATTTTGTAGGCAAAAACATACTCTTTCGAATGCGCCATACCTCAATCCCACAGCTTGTCTACAACGTTTACAGTAACTGCTCAAACGCGCAAGTTTTTTTGAGCCACCCTGTCGATTACGATAGTCCGATTCCTCAAATCTTTATACATACAGTATATCAAGCTAAGAACCCAATCTTTCATATGAACCTATTCCATACGTTTCGGGTGGTTTACTGCCATCCATTTACATACTAGACTACATGTACATCACTCACTCACTCACTCACTCACTCACTCACTCACTCACTCACTCACTCACTCACTCACTCACTCACTCACTCACTCACTCACTCACTCACTCACTCACTCACTCACTCACTCACTCACTCACTCACACATACATACACAAATACTGTTTGCTGATCTGAACATGTCATCGACTAACTGAAAACCCTGTACATTCCAAAGAATCTTGACCACAAAACTTCACGGTACACGTTCATTCAGGTTCTGATTTACCAGCAGAAC
>OZ038448.1:20692380-20697380 GCA_964036265.1 Daptonema setosum
CTCACTCACTCACTCACTCACTCACTCACTCACTCACTCACTCACTCACTCACTCACTCACTCACTCACTCACTCACTCACTCACTCACTCACTCACTCACTCACTCACTCACTCACTCACTCACTCACTCACTCACTAGTCATAATTTTCCAGCAAACTCTGGTTGATGAATCTCTGGATCGGCTTGGCGCCGTTATTCAGGATGGCCATTTGATATCCGAACTAAAATTTAGTAAATTGAAATTATCAACAACAACAACAACAACAACAACAACAACAACAACAACAACAACAACAACAACAACAACAACAACAACAACAACAACAACAAAAACAACAACAACAACAACAACAACAACAACAACAACAACAACAACAACAACAACAACAACAACAACAACAACAACAACAACAACAACAACAACAACAACAACAACAACAACAACAATAATAACAACAACAACAACAACAACAACAACAACAACAACAACAACAACAACAACAACAACAACAACAACAACAACAACAACAACAACAACAACAACAACAACAACAACAACAACAACAACAACCTGAAACGAGGCGCCTGTCGTGGCGATTCCGGTGGCTATCAAGAGTTTGGTGGTGCCAACGGCCTGTTCGAAAATCGTAGGAGCTCGTTGACGCCCTCCACCCAATAGCGGATCTTTCGCAGAAAAATCCTGAAATTAAATATTGAATTTGGATACTAGAAATTGGGAGTTTGAATCGGAAGCTTTTTTCTAATATAAAAAGTTAATTTAAGTTTCAAGTTTTCAAGTTTCATTGGGTTGACTCGTATATAATCGGTCTTACAAATTACGAATTATGAATTACTTGAATTTAGTATTAATCTTTATAAAAAAGACTGCATAAACATTTTTTCTACACTTCTTGCTCTAAAAAACTGGTGAGCCAATCACTGTATTTTGCTCTTTGATCCACAGTAATGCTAATGATTTTTTCAATTATGATTTTTTTAAACCAGACGAATTAAAAAATTTCCTTTCTGATACCTTTCTTGCTAATACATTTATTCAATAATGATTTTTTTTCAGAACTAGACAATTTTAACAAAGCTTTTTCGATTTAAATTTTTACACGAAAAAAGGGGAATCAAAAAATCGGAATGTCAACAACATCGACTTACCTCCTTTGGTGGGAGTTCGTCCGCTTGTGCCAGCTGATTGACCGAAGACCATGGCTAAAAATTTATAAAAAATGTTTCAGTTTTTTCAGAAAAATAACATACAAGCGACAAAAAATACCTAGTGGGTGCGAAAAATTTTCCAGTGCTTTTGTCTGAAATGAGAATTTTTGACAAAAATATTTACCAGAAAGGCTTTCTCGGGTTGTGAAACTTTACAAATGTACGAAAGAAATTACAAAAGAAACCTATGAGTTTTGAGATAAAAAGCAGATAAAGATGAAAAAGTTTTCCACTTAATTATAACGTCTAAGTCCCGAAAAAAATAAATGCAGAAACTAATGGATTGATTAGCCACGCCCCTGAGCTGGGTGGATTTTTAGTGCTAGCTTTAGGGCGTGGCCAACCAATCAGCATCGAGTATGGCCTGGCTGAACTTTCGCCTAATCCGCCGTAGCTCTGCGTAGCTGGCCAGATCTTTACATTTCTGTATCTTTGATTTTATTCATTTATTTCTCCGAGCCACTTTTTCCAAGAACCTTTCCGGTCACTCCCAATCCCAACTCTATGCAGAGAAAAACTCTGTTCAAATGTCCCAGAAAAAGTTTCAACCCGAAAAACGTAATTCAGGTGTAGAGTGACTAACTTTTGTCGGGTTCAGATCTTCGTGTGATAGCACTGCACTCGTATTAGTGGCACTTCTCTGAAAATGTATGGTTTGTCACTGTAAAGTTTGCGAACAATGGTTATACATGGACCGGCCATTTTGTATAGCCTATCATTAGCGGATGAGAAGAAGTGGAGGAAATGAGATCCCCCCTTTCTGGATGTTTCAAAAAAGTTCAATTTGTTCCTCTAAGTACGCTGCGTTCAAGCGCTGTTTGAAATCAAATCTGATTTCGGCGCGCGTTAAATTTTTCAAGTTGTTTTAATAACTCGTTCTCATGACAACATATTACTATCGCGCTTACTCCATTGCAAAAGTGCGTTGCGGGACCATGTAAATACAGTACAGGACAAAAAGATGTGACAAAATCGCCGAAGCTTCGGCGAATTCAAGAAAAATTTCAGTTGCCGAAGCTTCGGCGAAATTGCGCGATTCTCGCCGAAGCTTCGGCGATTTTGTCACTTTTTTTTGTCCTGTACCGTAGTTTTTGATAACAGGAAACTCTGTTAAAAATATAGAAACAACCAAGGAAAACTCGAAACTAACCGAATTCTTCGGCGAGTCAAACGTGCCATACTCTGGCTTCTCCATGTTGACGTACTGTTGTTGTTGTCGATTATGTTGTTGTTGTGGTTGTGGTGGGTGTTGTCGTTGCAGTTGTTGTTGTTGTTGCCTTTACCCAGAATCAACAACACGAAACAAATCTGAACGAACGAACACAATGGAATGTACCTGCAACCAATTATAAACGAACATACCAATTTATCAGTGACCAACCCAAAAAAATTTATGGTATTTTCAGAAAAAAATTCCTGCAAACCCATTTTGCTGGAATATGTTTAGTCACAATCACACTTATCTTTCCGATCAGTGACGTCGCGTACATACAACATACTTAAAGAACAGTAGTCAGGTAGCATATGGACCAGCGTTAAGCATTATGGTACAACATTACATTTACAACCTCTATGGTCCATTGGCGGACGGGCCGAAACCTCTAAAGAAAGGGAAATCTATCCAAAGAAGCAAAAATTAGGCTATTTTTATCCATCTTAAAAAATCTAACCAAGTTTTGAAATCGTTAAGGAAGGGGGAATTTCACTTTTCCCTACATTCTTTTTTCGTCCGCTAGCACTACGGACCAATTGTTTATAGCTCTCTCCGGCTGGCAGATAAACAAAAATCAAAGTGTTTTGCGCACAGGGTGACCTGTAAGTTTCAAAAAATATATTAATTCCGACATCGTTACATTCTAAGATGTTTTCATACTCATGCTGTTGCGGACTTCATCTAGAAACTATGTAACAAAAGTTTTATTTTTATCATCATGTTTTCTCCGGATGTGTGTGTATTGATTTACAAAATAGATAACGGTTGCTTCTGAGGGGCGGGCGTCTCGGGCCCTTTTGTACTTACAATATGTAACTTTTCGGTGTAATCTATAAATTTAACTACATAACTGTGTACATGTATGTACATACGATCGGCGTTTTATCAGGTCTTATGTTCTTTTGCTTCTGGTTGAATAGATAAAAACATGTTGATGGAAGAGATGAAACATGTAGAATGCGAGGGGCACAACTTTCCGTTTAACAAACCATGAAGTGAATCAAATCTTATTCTAAGCCTAAGCCTAAGAGTACATGAGCCGGAGCCTAAACCTAAGCCTACATACATAAGCCTAAGCCTACAGTGAGTCTAAGCCTAAGCCGCGAAACAGCTTGACCAGGGTTTCTCGTTTCTAAGGAAGACTTCAAAATTTTTGGCCAAAATACGAGCATGGCGATTAAATTCATTCGAGGCCATAAAAATAATTCCAAATAACAAGATAACTTGACAGAACTATACGTGTATCCAATTAGTGTCATTACAAACTTAAAGTGACATAAAAAGCTAGACGAACCGAACCGTTCTTTATTGGGTTTCGTCGCTCAGTCTCTAGAGGCACGCCCATAGTGCGCAACTATCCAAGTACGAGTCTGGACGTGCTGTGGTAATGAAGTTGCACCAATACGGTAAGTGTCTACGACGAAAATTTCTAAACCCAAAAAAAATTCATAAAACTTTCACCGAACGCCAAATTTTCAGTCAACAAAATTTATTTCCATATGAAATTTTACTGTCTGTTAACCTCCGATTACCTATCGTGAGGCTGGCTTGTCCAAATGGGAGCGATGCCCGCGAAGCTGTGGTATTTCAATGGTTACCCACTTTAGTTATCGCGAACAAAATATTGTGTTTGGGGAAAAATTTAGGACGAATTTCGCGTCAACGACTGTAACTATGTACAGTGGCGCTCAAAAGTTTAGATACACCATCGAATTTTCAGTTTTCGAGGGATATCTGAGGGTTCCGTATTCCTATATCCTTAAAAAATTCACAGAATGTTCATAATAACTAACATAAACAAAATTACCCTTAACTTCTATTACCCTTAGGGTTTATCACATGTCCGGTGGGGAAAACCACCCACCCATCAGCCGCTGGGCGCGTGCGAAATTGCATGCGCTATCGATGTTTGCAAGGTTCTAAGTCTTTTGATTTTCCATCTATTGTTATGGAATTGACTCAGCTATTACAATATGACTTGGGACATCCATCACGATAAAAAAATCTGCAGGATGTGCTTCATAGATCCCTTGAACTGCGATTGCATAATGCGTGCGATTGGCCGGTTTGTACCAATATTTGCTTGACGTTGAAGTATTATAGATAACAGGTGTTAACCCTCCTAATAACATCCGAAACCGGTTATATGAATCAGTTTTGGAGTCTGATTACGTTTATTTACAGTTTCATTACTGAAACATGTATTTAGAACGATGAAAATATGTTAGTGGAAAGCTATCGTTACTTGTGCGCCCGATATCCCTTAACTACAGGCTGAGAAATGCCCACACAGAGCTCAAACTAACCTCACTCAAAGGAGCAACATTTTTTAACATGTGTTTTTAATTTGAGGACAATTCCGTAATAATCCCTCGAGTAATGGCCTGGCAAACGTCGAAGGCGCATGCAATTTTGCACGCGCACAACGACCGATGGATGAGTGGTTTTCCCCACTGAACATGTGATAAACACTAAATTAAATGAAAGTTGAGAGTTATAGTGGTTAGGGTAGATATTATGAACAGTCTATGAAATTTTCAAATAAAAACTTTAGTGGA
>OZ038448.1:20702380-20712132 GCA_964036265.1 Daptonema setosum
AGTGAGTGAGTGAGTGAGTGAGTGAGTGAGTGAGTGAGTGAGTGAGTGAGTGAGTGAGTGAGTGAGTGAGTGAGTGAGTGAGTGAGTGAGTGAGTGAGTGAGTGAGTGAGTGAGTGAGTGAGTGAGTGAGTGAGTGAGTGAGTGAGTGAGTGAGTGAGTGAGTGAGTGAGTGAGTGAGTGAGTGAGTGAGTGAGTGAGTGAGTGAGTGAGTGAGTGAGTGAGTGAGTGAGTGAGTGAGTGAGTGAGTGAGTGAGTGAGTGAGTGAGTGAGTGAGTGAGTGAGTGAGTGAGTGAGTGAGTGAGTGAGTGAGTGAGTGAGTTAACCCCGTAAATGTGACGGAGCGATTTCGGTGATGTAAGACGCTTGGGCCACAGTACTGAATCCGATTGTTAAGCCGATAATAACACGACCCACAAATAGTAATTCGAATCGATTCGTCGGGTAGGCAAGAATCGATGGTATTGCGCCAAGCTGGAAATAAGGAAAACTTGCAGTACAAAACAAAGTTAGTGTGCCGCAGCGGTGAACTCGAAATGAATTTGGGTTATGGTTGTTTTTTCCTCTCTCTCTCATATTCTTACTGATCTTACTGATTCAGCAAACTGACATTTGTCGGAATAGAGGATTAAAGGAAAACATTGCCGACGTTTCAGCGATTTCACCGCAGAGACGCACAGCCAGCCTGTACCGTAATGACATTACGTATTTGCATTAACCACTCTGTTACATTTTCTCTACCGCTTTTTATAATTTTTCTCTACCGCTTTTTATAATTATGCAAAGTTCCTGATGAACGAAAAATGCTCCTGTTATTCTGTTTGAGTGGAATAACATGCATCACGTGGCTGAATAAGGCAGAGCCTTTAAGAATAAACCAAAAAGACTCATATACCAAAAAGTACTTACAGTAAACAGGATGCCCGAAATTATGAGACCCATTCTGCGACCAATGATGTTTACTGAAATAAGTAGGATTATGTAGTTGACTGACTGAGTTTTCAGAATTTTTCATTGGTGACTAAAAGTTGATCTGAGTGACTGACTGACTGACTGACTGACTAACTAACTGACTGAATGACTGAGACTGACTGACTGACTGATTGACTAACTGACTGACTGACTGACTTATTGACTGACTGACAAACTGACTGACTGACAGATAAGCTAACATACGAATCCGAACAACGATCCAAACATCGAGGCCAACATCATGGAACCGACTAACCAAGACCAGAGCAGATCCATTTGTGAATCATTTAACACGCTGAAGTTATTTACTCATTGTCTCACTCATACACTCACTCACTCACTCACTCACTCACTCATTCACTCACTCTTTCATTCACTCACTAACTCATTCACTCACTCATTCAGTCACTCACTGACTAACTCACTCACTCAGTTACTCACTCACTCACTCAATCAATCACTCACTCACTAACAGATCCCAGTTATCGATGAAGCTGCCGTTAATAAATTTTTGCATAGGTCCGATGCCATTGTTCAAAATGGCCATTTGGAAGCCGAACTAAAACAAAACTATTTCAGAACAAAAACAACAACAAAAACAACAACAACAAAAACTAAAATAACAACAACAACAACAACAACAACAACAAAAACCACAACAACAACAACAATAACCACAACAACAATAACAGCCACTACCATCACCACCACCTCCACAACAACAACAACAAACCTGAAAGGCGGCACCTGACGTGGCGATCGCAGCAGCGGCTACCAATCTCCACGATCCGATCTTCGAAACACTCCTCTGAGTCGGCAAGATGCTTTCGTCCATCTGCCATGATATAACGGAGAATCGTTGGCCCGGCATTGTTTCCTCCGATTTAGAGGCCAAGCAGCCTTGTTCGGGTTTGCTTCAATCGTATATTCGGTTTACTCGTATAGTAACGCCCTGGTGATAATATCGAGGTATCAGGTATTGATATCGAATATTGTGGTTGAATTATAACTGCAATGGAACACGGAACACTATATACGTAAAAGATTTACGTGAAGAGATCTATGGTACATATGATGTGACATGGGTGATCCTTTTTTAGCTAGTTTTCTTCAAGACTGCAATTACTAAACACAACATGACACACCAATACCTTATCAATGTGATGTGGTTTTAGTTGAGAAAAAGTGTCATAGATGGGTGAGTAATAGCAGAACCTCTAAAGAAACAGAATGGTTGTCTGCGGTCATGTTTCCAGTTCAGAAACGTTGACCATAAGTCATAAAATCAGGTTTCGAATCAATGAGAACTGAGACCTGCTTGACGTTTTATGGCGCAAAAACGACACAGAAAACTTTTCCGCCAATGAATGGGCGTCTGTAGATGTAACTTGGTAAAAGTAGAAACAAGTAATATGTTCTTCAGTAATCTATAGTCAATCTAAATACTTCGGACTTCAAATTGTCGCATCTTGTGACGGAAGCACTGTAATCGTTAAGACCAATCGCTATAAACTAAGTTTTCTCTATAACTTAGTATGAAGTGGCTGCGTGGCCAAATTTTTATTACTGTTAAGACACTATGATAACGAGGAGCGCTTGTCAGCCCCGCTACTGGTTGTCGTTTGTAAGGCCGTCGGTTCACAATACTGGTAAACCAGATAGTTGAAAATAAGATAGTTCCGAATTTGTTCGGCTCTCACTAGGATCGCAACTGCAGCCTTAAAGTTGCCTCCAAACTCAAAAAGTATAAACAATAAAAAAGGTCCTCGGAGTGGTTCAATAAGAAAAAAGTACATTCATCGGTGGCGGATAAGCCAAAAAGTATCAAATTTTGCATCCCGGGTTTTGAAAAAGTTTTTCATTTCAGTACTAATTTGTGTGTCAAATCGTGTTACTACTACTGAGCAGAGCATCTCTTGTCGATTGAAAGACATCTGCTGGGGGAGTACACAACTGGAGACTCCATAGCTAAAACATGAACGAAAATCGTGAACATCTGAGAAAGGATCAGAGTAAATTATATCGTCAGAGTAAATCATTTTGAGTATTCGTCGACTATGTTAGGAGTTTGTCGACAGAGGCTGTGTGTCCAAGTTTATTATCGTTGAGACCTTATGATAACGAAGAGTGCTTGACAGCAGCGCTGCTCGACTGGAATACACCTGATGGGGAGTCCATGGCTGTTGACTCCATAGCTACCACATGATTGAATCAGGATAGTTTGGAAATACTGTATGTTATGAAGGAATCAAAGTATGGTCGATCATTCACCGATCATAAGAATCTCAGTTAAATCCGTGTCGTTTTTGTTGAAAGCGGTGGGTGTCCAAGTTTATCACTGTTGCGACCTTATGTTAACGAATGGCAGTGATTTGAAAGCAACGCTGTTCGAGTCCACCACTGTTTGCTCTTCTGAAATATGACTTATTCTCAAACAACTTTTCATTAAAACGTTCTAGATGTAGTCAGAGGGAATTCTTCACCGATCAGTGGAATCTCGGTTAACTTTAACATGATTTTATCGAAAGGGTTGTGGACGAAGAGTGCTTGACCGCAGAGTTGTTCGTTTGGACTACACGTGATGCTGTTGCTTCTACAGCTGTTGACTATTCTACAACATTTTATAAAACTCAAATTTTTTTCTATAAAATTTGAAGATGCAGTTCAGTAAATTGTAAAAAAATCAGTGAAATCTTAGTTGGCTCCATTATGATTTTGTTGAAAATGGTTGTATGCTCAAGTTAATTATTGTTGAGATGTTACGATAACGAAGGGAGCTTGACAGCACCGCTGTTCGACTGGAGGTCACCTATTGAGGTCCTTTTGGTTTTGATCATAAAGCAGTTTCATAAAAGGTAAGTCTGGTCAGAGTAAATTCTTCGCTATATATCATAATCTCAGTTAACACTTTGATTATCTATGATTTTGGGGCGAAAACTGGTGGCGTACCCTTTTTATCACTGATAGTAGCCGCGTAGTCGTTGTAAAAAAACGATTTTTTCACATTTGAAACATCATGATAACGACATACCGTTATGACGTAGTGGAATGGCATCTGTGGACATTCTTGGTCAAGCTATTTTGTTATCGTCAAGTATTTATATAGACTCGCTACGCACATATGCAATGAAAATGTTGGCAAGATGCCTAAAATGTCTAAACGTCACATGGAAAAAAGACGATTTTTGAAATTTCAATGCATGTTAAAAGCAGTTTTGAAACTTTCTGAGTAACAGAAACCCTTAGAAAAGCCTGCAAACAGTCACGAAAGAAAAGTAAAAAATCAAAGGGAAAAACTGATGAAAGTACCTGTATTTTCTGTGATGTTTCATTGTTTTACATAACTTAGGCGTTAACTTTTTATCCTATTCGTCATGACGGCTATTCCCAATGCAGCTGAGATATATTTATCTGTAATATTTTTCGGGTGCTTTTTACGTTGGGTTTAGGAAACCGTTTTTCGACACTCCACGAAAACGTCTGACCATATTCCATAGAAATTACCCTTTTATAGCTGATATGGGATGTTATGAAATAGCCGAGTGTCCAATCGGGCCGTGTGATGCGACCTGTTTACAGAGAAATAAACTCCAACCGTCATACGAAAGTCGTCATCAGTAGTCGTAGTGAAAGTGTGGCGAAATTCATCGCTCCTGTGATTCATTGATGTGGAAAAGAAAGGGAGGAATGTAAGAAAACATGGCATTATGTATCATTTCGGCTAACTTAAGCCACTAGATATGTACCAAGTGTGGATGTTAATACCATGTTAAAAACTTTTGGGCTTCGCAGCTCGGTCTCAAGAAGCTTGCCTTAGACTGCAGAGGTCGAGTGCAGAAGTATGGCAAAATAACAAAACCCAAAAATCTTTCTAGAATTTTCACTAATCGCAAAATATTTTTGTCACCAAAATTATATTCCATGTGAAGTTTTACTGTCCGTTAACCCCCGATTACCTATCGTAAGGCTGGCTTGTCTGAGCGGGAGCGAGGACAAGCGCGTTAGGCCCGCGCAGCGGTGGTATTTCAGTAATTACCCTTACCCACCTTAGTATGCGAACATAAAATTTCGTGTATGGGAAAAATTCTAGGAAAATTTCTGGGTTTTAGAAATATGCAGGAGTACGTGCATCGAGCGTGAGCAGCAGATTGAGTCACCGAAAATTTTTATAGAATGTTTTTCTGAGCCAATTCGTTCTGTCACAAAAAAATATTCCACATGAAGTTTTCCTGTGCGTTAACCCCGAACACCTATCGTGAGGCTGGCTTGTCCGAGCGGGAGCGAACACAAGCGCGTTAGGCCCGCGCAGCGGTGGTATTTGTTCAACCTTTGTATGCGCGGATTAAATTTCGTGTTTGGTAGCATTTCTAGGAACTTTTTTGGGGTTTGCAAATATGCTTCACCGAACGGAAATTGAAACTAATTGGATAAAAAATGTAACTGATAATGAGCATGGCCCAGAATAAAAACTACAGGTTTTTTCGCGTATGTGCTAGTTTTTTTTAAACCGTGAAAATACAAAATTAGACCTCGGTTATGAAGAGCAATATGAAGATAAAGCAGCCAAGTAGTCCTTCAAACGTCCCTTTCTTTTCATTGACGGGGCTTTTATACTTATATTCCACTCGTTGGGAAGCCAAGTTATCAAAAAATGCAAACTTATCATCAAAGCAAAAATAACATCGTCATAAGTTGCTTTATCGTTGTTGAGATAACAATTATCGATGATTATTTTTCCGACGGAAGATACTACAAAATTCTTTTTATGACAGGTTACAACGCCCTGTGACAGAGTACAGTCGACCTACGAAACAAGTGAAAAAAAACTGAAATTAATCAGCAACAAAGGAGTCAGACATTATGGTAGGGAATTTTCTTAAAGAATCACGAGAAAACGTTTCTTCAAATGGTTTCTACAGATGAAGAAGATTAAAAATACGCATTTTACTTTGTACCAACGCGGGCTTGCAAAACGCAAAATTACAAAACCCAGTAATTTTTTTAGAATTTTTACTATTCGCCAAAAATTTTTTTACCAAAAATATATCCCATATGAAGTTTTACTGTCCGTTAACCCCCGATAACCTATCGTAAGGCTGGCTTGTCCGAGCGAGAGCGAGGACAAGCGCGTTAGGCCCGCGCAGCGGTGGTATTTCAGTGGTCACCCACCTCATAAAATTTCGTGTATGGGAAAAATTCTTTGAAAATTACTGGGTTTTGGAAATATGCGGCTAAAACCACGTGAATTCAATGTGATTTTTTTTTGAAATTGCCGAAATTTAAAATTTTTAAATCAATTGTGAACACAGTTCATATCTGAAATTGCTCAACCTAATATGATGTTTAACTTAACCAGTAATCCGTTACTCTGGAAGCTATTGGCGCGCACTTTGAATTCAAATATTTTTTTGGCGGGCATTCAAATTTTCAAAAAACAATTTTTTTTACGATTCATCATATTCGACGCACGATTTTGTGTGACACTCGCGCGTGAATAGAAAAAACATTAGGTTGTATTATAGCATGTGTGACCCTGAAAATTCAGGCCACACAGTGTGGCAAACTCAGGCGCGTAAATCATGGCACAATCGCGTAACAGGTATAGTCGAATTTTTTGGTTACGCCTTTTTTGGGAATTTTTCTGGTGTAAAACCTTTCTCTCACCCAGAAATTGGCGGTCGAAAGCAGCAATTTGGGGTTGATGAAAAGGTTTTACACACAGAAAAGTTCTTAAACAGATGATTATGACTCTTTTTAGGAACTTTTTTGTGTATAAAACCTTTTCATCAACCCAAACAGCTGCTTTCGACCGCCAATTTCTGGGTGAGGGAAAGGTGTTACACAAAAAAAGTTCCCGAAAAAAGGCGTAACCAAAAAATTCGACTATACATAGGAAAAACTTTTGATAAAGCTTGGTCAGGGTTTCTTGGTTACTAATTATACTCCTGAACACCTTATAGTAAACAATTAGTAAGTTGGACATTTATAATAATATGTTATACAAGTGAAGTGCGAACAATAAAAATTTTTGAATAAATTTGAACGCGCACTGAAATTTAATTGCCCGTCAACGGCCGATAACGGTAAAAATTTCGGAGTAACGAGAAACTGTGAGCAGACTTTTACAAGATACGGTGATTATGCTATAAGTCGTTATTATCTCTGCTCTCTTTACGTATTTACATCACAGGTTACATAAAAAAATCTGGTAGTCCTGTTGATGACTACCTGATAAGAATGCCGCGCTCTAACCCCCCCCCCCTTTGCCGGAGAAGTGGAGGGGTGACGGGTTACGGTATGTCAACAAACATAGTGAAGTTTAACTGACAGATTGAATGGCGTACTAAAACGAAGAAATAAGGGGAAAGTTGTACTTTTTAGATTTTTATGTAGAGACTTTTTTTCAAAAACGTGGACATCATATGCTTTTTTACCGAAATTCCTTTTCGTTTGGGAAACCTCGCCGGTCAGCACTAGCGGACGAGAAGGGGTGGGAAAAGTGGAATTCCCCCCTCTTTGGCATTTCCAAAAAGTAGAGTTTGTTCCCTAAGGTGTAGGTAATATAACCTGAAAACTGCCAATTCCCCTCTCTTTGGCAAAATTCCCCTCCCTTTGGAACATTTGCTCGTCCGCTAATGCCGGTCAGTTCAAGTGAACAACCGTGTATACAGGGTGGGGCAAAAGTAACTATACACTTGTTGACGCAAAATTTCTCCAAAAAATTATCTTGCATCAATATGATTAAACAATCTAAACAGATGCTAAAACACCTGAAAATTTTGATTCTGTTATTTATTTTAACTTACAACAATTTATTTCATGAGTTATGCGTCTTTTTTCTCGAAATACGCCATATTTTCGGTTGTTTTCAGTGATTTTTCTCAGTTATCTCGCCATATCAACTGTTATTTGACGAAAATTTATTTTGGTATATAATATAGAATGTAGAAAAATATTCTTAAACGTTTAACAGGAGAGTAAGTTTTAATTCATGCATAATAAATAAAATAATTGCCTCTTTTTCTATGAAAATCACCGATTTTAGTCTGAAAATGGTAAAATTCAAAATTCTTATTTTTCAGCTTAAAGCAATTAAAAACAATAAGTTTCATGTTTATTAACTTATTTTAGTACCATAGGGTCCATTAAAATATTTAACTTGAACTGTTTTGTCAATAATCCAAAAACCGCGAAAAGTGGTTCAGGCATCTTGAACACGCGCCTTACCATATTATCAGTATCGAATTGAACCATAGAGATATTCTGAAGATGAAATCATTCGATTATTATTCAGATACATCAAGTGAAACGTTTTATACACTTCTTATCCTTTATTGAGGATTTTGATTAGACCATGAGGTCACTTAAAGACGTTAAAAAGGGAAAAACCATGAAAATACTGAAAATCCTGTTTAAAATTGAAAATAACTCAAGATACGGTCAAATAGACATCAGAATCGGTTTTTTCAGGTATAATAACGTATATACTGCTCATAACATCATATGCACTCAATATAATTTTTTTGAGAAATTGGCCTCCAACAAGTGTATAGTTACTTTTGCCCCACCCTGTATACATCATTTAGTAGTTTATGGCATTTGGACTTTTAAAACAGTTGACTGTGTGAAATAGTTACGGGTACAATCAAGTGGACTAAAAATATAGTTGACTGTATAAAATAGTTATTTTTATAGTTAAACTTAACTCTTTTCAAAACATTTTTTGATTCCAACGACGTAATCAGGGTTGGTTTTTATTAGCCGAATAAGTACATAACAATCAGAACATGGCTTTTGGACTTTTACAAGTATCTGTATAAAATAATAATAGCAATCTCGACTGATTATGAGACGGAACTTTTGGATGCGCGCCATTTTTTTTTTGTTTTTTTTTATAATTTTACGTGTGACATTTTTCTTGCGGACATTTAGTTTGAATCTTTTTTTTGTTGAAATTGGAAATTTTTCTAAGTGACCATTTACGCATATTTGAAATAAACTAAACGCAGAAAATTATGTAGTTCAAGGGTCAGGTGAAAATGGTTTTTTTCTTGAGAGCGCCAGAATGATGTTTGACCATCAAGAAACTTTGGAGAAAAGCGCAGGACACCATTTCAAAATTGCGCCCAGTTCATGGCATTTGTGGTAACGGGTTTATGGAAATAATTTTTGATAAAAATATAGTTTGACCTATGAAATCCGGTTATCCAAACGACGTTACTGAAACCCACGGCTACCTAAAACGTAATCAATAACTGTGCTACAATCGGAATCAGTAATTCGGCAAAATCACGCTTAGCCACTCGGTCGTACACACCGGTTGTAAAGTTTTACCCAGTCACGATAGATAATGTTTTTTCGAGTGATACGAGGTGTTTAGTTTCAATATGGTGATGTTTTCAGTGTTTTTGATATTCCAACGGATGGTTGTTATTTTTATTAAAAAAAAACGTTGGTCACCTGTTCTACATACATCGACAGCAGTGAGTGAGTGAGTGAGTGAGTGAGTGAGTGAGTGAGTGAGTGAGTGAGTGAGTGAGTGAGTGAGTGAGTGAGTGAGTGAGTGAGTGAGTGAGTGAGTGAGTGAGTGAGTGAGTGAGTGAGTGAGTGAGTGAGTGAGTGAGTGAGTGAGTGAGTGAGTGAGTGAGTGAGTGAGTGAGTGAGTGAGTGAGTGAGTGAGTGAGTGAGTGAGTGAGTGAGTGAGTGAGTGAGTGAGTGAGTGAGTGAGTGAGTGAGTGGGTGAGTGAGTGAGTGAGTGGGTGAGTGAGTGAGTGAGTGAGTGA
>OZ038448.1:20714832-20727332 GCA_964036265.1 Daptonema setosum
GAAAAAGTTGTTGGGAATTTTTTTTTTAAAATTCCGGGAATTTTTATTTTTATTGTATAGATCTTGTTTCGCTGATTTTTTCATGTAATTTTCATGAAAATACGTTTGTTTTTTGTTATGTTAAAATAATTTTTAACAATTTTATTAAACTTTGAAAATTGTTTTATTTTTTAAAATCAATATATTTCCACGAAAAAAAACATGAAAAAAATCTGCAAAATAATATCCATGAAATAAAAATGAAAATTCGCGGAAAAAAATTTTTTTCGGTCTTTTTTTCCATCCCGCCAATTTGAATGTTTGTTCGTGGTCAACGGCACACAAAATTTTGTTTAGTGTTATTTTATCTGCAGTAATTGGTAGTGTTATTTGACTATATAATGATATGCTATTGACTTTGTTTGCTAGAGTGTTTGTTCGAGTCCAATCCTAAAATTTGTTTGGTAGTAACTGAGACAATATTCTCTAAAAGTTTGATAGAAAAAAAATCGCAGCCTGATATGATTGACCAATTGAGTTGAGTACAAATTACTCTGCAAGCTCAATGTTTTTAAGGTTACTTACAGTTAAACTATATGTCTTAAATTCCTTGTTTTCACCTTTTCTATCTATAGATGCCATTTTTGACCAATCATATGTACTCACTTATTGCCGTTTGGCATTTTCGTTTCTTGTATACAACTTTTCTATACATAAGTCAATAAATCATCTTTTCTATAGATATTTTCCTTAATTTCGATTCACCCCGTATGATGAATTTTCGATCACCCTGTTTTGAAATTTTGAGTGAATATTTTTTGGTTTCCTTATCACTCAGTCTTAAAATTTCGATTCACCCTGCATAATGAATTTTCGGTCACCCTGTAATGAAATTTTAAATAGAGATTTTACGGTAACGCTGTAATGGTTTTTGGGACATCAACTACAAATGCTGTAGTAACCGTAAAATAAAATTTCATATCACCCTGTATTGAAATTTCGAGTCAACCTGTAATGAAATTTTTGCCAAAAACAATTTCAACCAAACTGTAATGACGTTTGGGTCAACAAATGTAAGTAAAAATCTATATCACTCGTTTTGAAATTTCGATTCACCCTGCATAATGAATTTTCGGTCACCCTGTAATGAAATTTTGCACAAATATTTTTCAGTAACCCTGTAATGGTTTTTGGGACATCAACTACAAATGCTGTAGTAACCGTAAAATGAAATTTCATATCACCCTGTATTGGAATTTCGAGTCACCATGTATTGAAATTTTCGCCAAGGAGAATTTCAACCACCCTGTAATGACTTTTGGGTCAACAATTGTAAGTAAAAAATCCTTATAACTGAGTTTTGAAATTTCGATTCATCCTGTATGATGAATTTTCGATCACCCTGTAATGAAATTTTCGAGTGAATATTTTTCGGTTTTGGGTTACCAATGGTAAGTGCTAACGTGAAAATCTACATGATCGCAGATTTTTCGGTTACCCTGTAAAGATTTTTGGGACATCAACTTTAAATGCTGTACCGTAAAATGAAGTTTTCATATCACCCTGTATTGGAATTTTGAGTCACCCTGTATTGAAATTTTTGCCAAAGACAATTTCAACGACCCTGTAATGAATTTTCGGGTACCCTGTAATGAAATTTTGAATAGAGATTTAACCGTAACCCTGTTATGATTTTTGGGACATCAACTACAAATGTTGTAGTAACCGTAAAATGAAATTTCATATCACCTTGTATTGGAATTTCGAGTCACCCTGTAATGAAATCGCCAAAGACAGTTTCAACCACCCTGTAATGACTTTTGAGTCAACAATTGTAAGTAAAAAAACCTTATAACTGAGTTTTGAAATTTTGATTCACCCTGTATGATGAATTTTCGATCACCCTGTAATGAAATTTTCGAGTGAAGATTTTTCGGTTTTGGGTTACCAATGGTAAGTGCTAACGTGAAAATCTACATCACTCGTTTTGAAATTTCGATTCACCCTGCATAATTAATTTTCGGTCACCCTGTAATGAAATTTTGAATAGTAATTTTTCGGTTACCCTGTAATGATTTTTGGGACATCAACTTTAAATGCTGTACCGTAAAATGAAATTTTCATATCACCCTGTATTGGAATTTCGAGTCACCCTGTAATGAAATTTTTTTCAAAGACAATTTCAACCACCCTGTAATGCATTTTCAATCACCCTGTAACGAAATTTTGGATAGAGATTTTACGGTAACCCTGTGATGGTTTTGGGGACATCAACTACAAATGCTGTAGTAACCGTGAAATGAAATTTCATATCACGTTGTATAAAGAATTTTCAGTCACCCTGTAATGAAATTTTTGCCAAAGACAATTTCAACCACCCTGTAATGACTTTTGGGTTACCAATTGTAAGTAAAAAACTTCAATATTACTCGTTTTGAAATTTCGATTCACCCTGCATAATGAATTTTCGGTGACCCTGTAACGAAATTTTGATTAGAGATTTAACGGTAACCCTGTAATGATTTTTGGGACATCAACTACAAATGCTGTAGTAACCGTGAAATGAAATTTCATATCACGTTGTATAAAGAATTTTCAGTCACCCTGTAATGAAATTTTTTTCAAAGACAATTTCAACCACCCTGTAATGACTTTTGGGTCAGCAATTGTAAGTGGAAAAAATCCTTATCACTCAGTTATTGAGTTTCGATTCACCCTGTATGATGAATTTTCGATCACCCTGTAACGAAATTTTGAATAGAAATTTTTACGGTAACCCTGTAATGGTTTTTGGGACATCAACTACAACTGTTTTAGTAACCGTAAAATGAAATTTCATATCACCCTGTATTGTAATTTCGATTCCCCCTGTATAAAGAATTTTCGGTCACCCTGCAATGAAAGAACATTAATTAAAGCCTCAATGTGCCACTTAAGTATCCATTATATTGTTTGCGCCTTCGAACGTTAGCTCCATGATAAAACTTTCAGCGACCAGAACGTCAGCTTTACAAAAAAAAACTTTCTTCCATTCAGTCTAACCAGATTTAAATGGAATGGAACCAAAATTTGAGCCACAAAATGTGCCATCACATATGTGCCATGGCACATCAAGATTCAGTATCTTGCTTGCGCCTTGATCCGTTATTTTCGCCAAAAAATCAGCTCGCTACTTTATGAGAGCCTATCAATTTTCATCACATTCCTTGGACCACGCGTGTGTGTATACAACAGTGGTAACACACTTCCTAACCGGGACGTTTTAAAAACAGTTATGAGTTTGTCCCACTTGGCGAAAAAAACAAAGTTGCTTGCGTTAAGGGTAGGCGTGCGCTTGCGCCGGTCCTTGCGCGTGTGCCGTTAATTAAAACAATTAGAAATTTTGGCTACCCCCAGGTTTTAAACTATGGAGAATTCAATGGTGCCAATGAAAAGTTTATAGGATGATTATTTAGGGGTGAAATTAAACTTTCGGGCCCAATCATATATAGGAGTAGCTACCGCTACTACTACGATTAGCAACCAAATATCAACTGTCAACTAAGCAACAATAATTGCAGGTATACACTGGATAAACAGCGACGGATCGTTAGGCCCTCCGATCCCTGGTTCGAACTAGATTTGTGCCCGAAGAGGGAGTAATTTTCAGTCAGTCAGTCAGTCAGTCAGTCAGTCAGTCAGTCAGTCAGTCAGTCAGTCAGTCAGTCAGTCAGTCAGTCAGTCAGTCAGTCAGTCAGTCAGTCAGTCAGTCAGTCAGTCAGTCAGTCAGTCAGTCAGTCAGTCAGTCAGTCAGTCAGTCAGTCAGTCAGTCAGTCAGTCAGTCAGTCAGTCAGTCAGTCAGTCAGTCAGTCAGTCAGTCAGTCAGTCAGTCAGTCAGTCAGTCAGTCAGTCAGTCAGTCAGTCAGTCAGTCAGTCAGTCAGTCAGTCAGTCAGTCAGTCAGTCAGTCAGTCAGTCAGTCAGTCAGTCAGTCAGTCAGTCAGTCAGTCAGTAAGTCAGTCAGTCAGTCAGTCAGTCAGTCAGTCAGTCAGTCAGTCAGTCAGTCAGTCAGTCAGTCAGTCAGTCATAGTCATTCAGTCAGTCAGTCAGTCAGTCAGTCAGTCATAGTCATTCAGTCAGTCAGTCAGTCAGTCAGTCAGTCATAGTCATTCAGTCAGTCACCTCCAGCGTTCGACGTTGCCGTTGTCGTGAAGAAACAGTAACCGCGTACGTACCCGATGGGATTAACGGCAGTTTGAAACTGCAACGTAGCGCATAACTCGCTCGGTTTCAACGCCATTGCCAACCGAAACCAAACTGAAACAATGAAATTGGCAGATACATAACTTTTCACTGATAAAAGAATAGATAAGTAAAAAAGCAGAAAAAAACAGAGGACTGTTTAAGAATTCCATATGGAACTGCAGCATGAAAAGTTCCCTATGAGAAGTTTTGAAACTGCAACGTGACAAATAATTGACTAGGTTTCAATGCAAAGACAACCGAAACCACACTAAAACCTTGTCCCAACTAAAACTGTCAGAAAGTTCTTCACAGCTGAAGAACTGAAACCAGCTGAACCCAAACTGCAAAATTGCAAAAGTTTGAAACAATCTTTCGACCGGTCTTGAGAAACTATTCAAGACTACGGAAAAGTTTCAAAACTGACTTCTACGAGCAATAAAACCGTTTGAAACAAAAGAAAACGCGAGATTTGGTAATGAGTGAAATCAAATATCTTTGTTTTATTTAAAAAAATATGTATAGTTATGAATGGGTAATCTGATGAAATAAAGTTATTGAAAAATTGGTTAATTTCGCGATTTATTAGTTGTTTTGTCATATTTTGGTTGAACTAACCGAACGTTAAGCTGATGATGCGTCCCCATAGCGACCGCCGTTTCATAATTGTTGTTGTTGTTGTTGTTGTTGTTATTGTTGTTGTTGTTGTTGTTGTTGTTGTTGTTGTTGTTGTTGTTGTTGTTGTTGTTGTTGTTGTTGTTGTTGTTGTTGTTGTTGTTATTGTTGTTGTTGTTGTTGTTGTTGTTGTTGTTGTTGTTGTTGTTGTTTTTGTTGTTGTTGTTGTTGTTGTTGTTGTTGTTGTTGTTGTTGTTGTTGTTGTTGTTGTTGTTGTTGTTAATAACCTATAACAATGATGAGTCTCTTTACTTTTAAAACACAGTTTTGAAATAAATTATAGAAAATCATTTATTTATTTATTTTTTTATAATAAAAAAGTTATTTTATTGTATTCTCTTCATGAAAAAAGTGTACGGAAGCTGAATTGATTTGAAGAGTTACAAGTTAGACTTTTTGACATAGCTTTTATAGCTTGATCCAATTATCTCGTTTCAAACAAATCGCTTCCAGTAGCTCTGAATTGGTCTGGATATATCGGTGTATGTTCAACTCACTAGCGGACGAGAAGGGGTGGGAAAAGTAAAATTCCCCCCTCTTTGGCAGTTTCAGAAAGTAGAGTTTGTTCCTTGAGGTGTAGGTAAAATGACCAAATATCTGCGAATTACCCCCTCTTTAGGGAAAATTCCCCTCCCTTTGGAGATTCGGCTTGTCGGCCAGTGGTTCGACTCACTGGCGGACGAGCTAACCGTCTAAAAGGAGGGGAAATTCGTCAGAGAGGGGGAATTTACCTACACCTAAATAAACAACTTATAGTTTTTGTAACTGCCAAAGAGAGGGGAAAACCACTTTCTCGTTCTTCCTTCGTATCCTATTAGTATGTCCAATGGGCATGACGGGGTCGGGTAAATTGGCCAAAGAGTAAACTGGACAAAAGGTAAACTAGCAAAATAAATTTTACCGAATGGTAAACTGGCCAAAAGGTAAACTGGCCAAAAGGTATGACCCGGCATGACTGCTAAAGCCCGTATGTTGTTTCTGCAAGTAAAAATATTGCCCAAAACGTCTGATGATGAAACATCAATAGCCTCAACTCAACTCGGTTGACATCCTAGTTTACCACAGTGTAGCGTAGGATGATGATGATTGATGTGCGTGTTAACACTGATTGTCTGATGTTTCATTATCAGACGTTTTGGACAATATTTTTGCTTTTTCCGAAATAACCGACGGGCTATAATCAAACTAATCCATTCAAACTTGTTAAACTAATAAACCACTTAGCTAATTTTATTCAGTTTATTTCATGTAATAGCCAAGTTGGATACCCAATAACAGCCAGCGGACGGGCCAGTCCTCGAAAGAGAGGGGAATTTTCCCCAAGGAGGGGAATAGGCAGAAATTAGGCCATTTTACCTACACATTGAGGAATAAACTAATTTTTTTTAACCTCAAAAGAGGGGAAATTTCACTTTTCCCTGCCCTTCCGCTAATGGTGAAATACATACATAATGGTGCCCCGTTTGCCATCGAATCGCGGGCATCGTTGACGTGTTAGGAAAAATCTATAATAAGCCTAAGGGAGGGGAATTTCTCCAAGGAAGGAAAATAGGCAGAAACTAGGCCATTTTACCTGCACATTAAGGAATAAAATAAACTTTTTTTAAACCCCAAAGAGGGGGGAATTCCACTTTACCCTGCCCTCCCGCTAGTGGTGAAGTATTGGTGCCCCGTTTGCCATCGAGTCATTCATATAATCCATCAAACTTGTTAAGCTAATAAAACCACTTATACAATTTTATCCAGTTTTTTTTCATGTAATAGTCATGTTGGATACTCAATAACAGCCAGCGGACGGGACAGTCCTCGAAAGAGAGGGAAATTTTCCCAAGGAGGGAAAATAGGCAAAAATTAGGCCTATTTACCTACACATTAAGGTAGCAAAAACTATGCTTTTTAAAACCGCCAAATAAGGGGGGGGAATCCACTTTGCATTTCCTTATCGTCCGCTAGTAGTAAATTACATAACGGTGCCCCGTTTGCCACGAGTCGCGGGCTTCGTTGACGGTGTTAGGAAAAAATCCATAATACCATAACAACCTCAAGCGATGTACCTAAATACATACGCAGCACTGGCGGACGAGCTAAACCTCTAAAGGGAGGGGAATTTAGTCAAAGAGGGGGGAAATGGAAGTTTTCAGGTCATTTTACCTACACCGTGAGGGAACAACTTATACTTTTTGAAAACCGCCAAAGAGGGGGAATTTCACTTTTCCCAGCCCTTCTCATCCGCTAGTGATAGGCAGTGCACATTGATGACACATGAACATTATTAAATATTTTACCAGTTGTGTTCACTGGCGGACGAGCTAATCCTCCAAAGAGAAGGGAATCTTTCCAAAGAGGGGGGAAATGGAAGTTTTCAGGTCATTTTACCTACACCGTAAGGGACCAACTTTTACTTTTTGACAGCCGCCAAAGAGGGGGAAATTCCACTTTCCCTCCTCTTCTCGTCCGCTAGTGATACGCACTGCACATTGATGACACATGAACATTTAGCTTGTTAGCTTGTTTACATTTTAGCTTGTTTATTTTAATTTACATTTGAGCTTCACCTAAGTCAGATAGCAACTTATTTTATATTATACTGACTTATACGATTTTATTATTATGCTACCATTCTCTTGCATTTATAAACTTTTACTTATTATTAAATATTTTGGCAGCAGTGTTCACTGAAGGACGAGCTAAATGTTCAAAGGGAGGGGAATTTCCCCAAGCAGGGGGAATTAACAGAAACTAGGCCAAGTTACCTACACCTTAAAGAACAAACTCAAATTAATATAACCGCCAACGAGAGGGAAATTCCACTTTTCCCTCCGCTTCTCGTCCGCTAGTGGAAGTGTTACAACAACTTTACAGCGATTATATGTGACGGTTTTTAGTTCCTTGTTTAGAAAATCGGCGATGCATTGCGTTGAACGACATGATTATGAAAACTGAATGGGTTATGAAATATGTATGTAATTATGAACTACGTAATTATGAACTTTGTAATTATGAACTATGTAATTATGAAAACTGAATGGGTTAAGAAATATATATGTATGAAGTATGTAATTATGAACCTTATAATTATGAAAACTGAATGGGATAAGTTTTGAAATTGACGAGCAAAAAGTAGTGGTGAAGTATTGGTGCCCCGTTTGCCATCGAGTCATTCATATAATCCATCAAACTTGTTAAGCTAATAAAACCACTTATACAATTTTATCCAGTTTTTTTTCATGTAATAGTCATGTTGGATACTCAATAACAGCCAGCGGACGGGACAGTCCTCGAAAGAGAGGGAAATTTTCCCAAGGAGGGAAAATAGGCAAAAATTAGGCCTATTTACCTACACATTAAGGTAGCAAAAACTATGCTTTTTAAAACCGCCAAATAAGGGGGGGGGAATCCACTTTGCATTTCCTTATCGTCCGCTAGTAGTAAATTACATAACGGTGCCCCGTTTGCCACGAGTCGCGGGCTTCGTTGACGGTGTTAGGAAAAAATCCATAATACCATAACAACCTCAAGCGATGTACCTAAATACATACGCAGCACTGGCGGACGAGCTAATCCTCCAAAGGGAGGGGAATTTCGTCAAAGAGGGGGAAATGGAAGTTTTTAGGTAAATTTTACCTACACCTTGAGGAACAAACTATAGTTTTTGAAAACCGCCAAAAAGGGGGGAATTTCACTTTTTCCTGCCCTTCCGCTAGTGGTGAAATAATGGTGCCCCGTTTGTCATCGAGTCGGGCTTCGAATCACGTGTTAGAAAAACATCCATATTAAACCAAAGGGAGAGAAATTTCCCCGAGGAGGGGGAATAGGCCGAAATTAGGCCATTTTACCTACGAATTAAGTAAAAAACTAAACTTTTGAACTAAAAAACGCCAAATGAGGGGGTGGGTTTCATTTTATTTTTCATTTTCATCCCACCCCTTATCGTCAGCTAAGTAGTGGCGAAATATTGGTGCCCCGTTGGGGATGGGTTCCATTTTATTTCTTTTTTTCATTTTCATCCCACCCCTTATCGTCAGCTAAAGTGGCGAAATAAAGGCGAAATAAAGGCGCCCTGTTTGCCATTGAGTCGCGGGCTTCAATTGAGGACAATTGTGTTAGGGAAAAATCCAAAATACCATAACAACATCAAGCGATATACAGGGTGTCCCACTTAAAAGTCCGGTTTTGTTTTCGGCATAACTTGAGCAATGTTCAACGGATTTCAAAAATTTAAAAGTCATTCGAAAGACCATTCTTGAAATTTTTGTTTGTTTGGAACAAAATTGAACACTGCAAAAGTTGGACCAAAAACAAAACCGGATTTTTAAGTGGGACACCCTGTACACACGCAGTACACCATTAGTGGACGAGAAATTCCCCCCTCTTTGGCATTTTGAAAAAGTATAATTTATTCCTTAACTTGAGGTGAAATGACCTGAAAACCGCTAATTCCCCCCTCTTTGATTAAATTCCCCTTCCTTTGGAGGTTTAACTCGTAAACCAGTGGCGCAGCCTAGCCTTTAGCCTGTACAGGGTGTCTGGATAACTTCATATTTAGCTGAACGAATGAACTAAATAATGGACCAAAAAATACGAGTCAACCGTGGCATCACGTGAAATGGTTTCGTTTCAAGATAAAGGGCTGCCTGGGATTCAAGTGAAAAGTTGTTGTGTTAACTACTCCAACTTGTGAAACGTTAGCTGCATCAAATGTGAGAGAAGATGATGCCACAATAGTAGGCTGTCCGACTCAACTCAACCCAACAGCTGTATGCTATAACATGCAATCATCATGTTCAGTGGGTGTTTCACTGGGTTGGACACGTTAACGTGTGATTTTTTCAATGGAATCTCCAGAAGCTCTTTATACGTAGTTATGGTGTGAAATTTTTCTCGTCCCTATTACCGATTGTTACGTTCTTCCTTGTCAACGGCATTTCCTTTCAAATACGTAGCTTTTTCTCTGACACCAGAAATTCGTTAAACAAAACGTCGGAGATTTCTGGGAAAGAAAACATTGGTTTTTCTGTTACATAGCCGGCGCAATTCAAGCTTGTAAAGCCAACCGTACGGCCACTAGCGTATGAGAGAAGAACAGAAAAATGGAATTCCCCCCTCTTTGGCAGTTCCAAAAAGTAGAATTTTTTTCCCTAAGGTGTAGGTAAATTCACCTATTTTCTGCCAATTCCCTCCTCTTTGGAGAAATTCCCCTCCCTTTGGAGGTTATGCTCGTCCGCCAGTGCTCACGGCCAGCAGCTATCGTTTTCTGACTTATCGTAATTGTGTGCTTCGCAGATTTCATGATTTTATTTGGGATGACACCATCCCGTGCCCAATCCGAATGAAATTATTTTCAATCAGAATTAAGGTCAGCTTCAAACACTCAAACTTGTATGTTAATGATTGGATTATGCGCGATCGGATAAAACTTTTCCCAATAAAAAACCATTTGTAAAGGTCATAAACATTAATAGAGATAGATTATGCTTCGATTATACAAGAATTCATCATACTGATTGAAATATACATAGCATGTGGAGTACAGAATAAAATATACAATATTTTTAGCTTAGTCCAATTATACCCTCATTATTTCATTATAACAAATGAATAAGATTTTTCCCAGTCATGATGTGTACATGCCTATGTCACTTCATGCCGGGAATCAGTCTTACGACAAAAAAAATTGTCTTAGATTCGAAACAAAATTCGAATTCGAAAAGTGCTAAATTGATTACATTCCTCAAAGTAATAATTTTTAAAAGAATAAAAGAACCGAATTATTTTTTCATGAACACGAAATTTGAACATTTAAAACAAACAATTTTGAAAAAATTGAAGAAAGTAATCAATAGGCTGGGAATGAAAATAATAAAGTTTATGCGTGGTGCAAAATCTTAGTCACTGGAAATCCGTCGTCGTAATTCAGATTTGGTTTTTCTCATAATGAATTACGAATGATATATCTCGTTTAAAAAATAAATAAATAACTTTCGGTAGCTCTGAATTGGTCTGGATAACTCGGTGTATGTTTGACTCACTGGCGGACGAGCTAACCGTCTAAAGGGAGGGGAGTTTCGTCAAAGAAGGGGAATTTACCTACGCCTTAATAAACAAATTTTAGTTTTTGTAATTGCCAAAGAGAGGGGAAAACCACTTTCTCGTTCTTCCTTCGTATCCCAGTAGTATGACCAATGGACATGACTGCTGAAGCCCTTATGTTGTTTCTGCAAGCAAAAATATTACCCAAAACGTCTGATGATGAAACATCAACAAACTCACCTCAACTCAACTCGGTTGACATCCTAGTTTAACACAATGTAGCATGGGGTGATGATGATTGATGTGCGTGTTAACACTGATTGTCTGATGTTTCATTATCAGACGTTTTGAACAATATTTTTGCTTGCAGAAACAACCGACGGGCTATAATCTAACTAATCCATCAAACTTGTTAAACTAATAAAACCACGTAGCCAATTTTATTCAGTTTATTTCATGTAATAGCCAAGTTGGATACCCAATAACAGCCAGCGGACGGGCCAGTCCTCGAAAGAGAGGGGAATTTCCCCAAGGAGGGGAATAGGCAGAAATTAGGCCATTTTACCTACACATTGAGGAATAGACTAAACTTTTTTTAACCCCAAAAGAGGGGAATTTCACTTTTTTCTGCCCTTCCGCTAATGGTGAAATACATAATTAATGGTGCCCGTTTGTCATCGAGTCGCGGGCATCGTTGACGTGTTAGGAAAAATCTATAATAAACCTAAGGGAGGGGAATTTCTCCAAGGAGGGAAAATAGGCAGAAATTAGGCCATTTTACCTACACATTAAGGAATAAACTAAACTTTTTAAACCCCAAAGAGGGGGGAATTCCACTTTACCCTGCCCTTCCGCTAGTGGTGAAGTATTGGTGCCCCGTTTGCCATCGAGTCATTCATATAATCCATCAAACTTGTTAAGCGAATAAAACCACTTATACAGTTTTATCCAGTTTATTTCATGTAATAGCCTTGTTGGATACTCAATAACAGCCAGCGGACGGGCCAGTTCTCGAAAGGGAGGGGAATTTCCCCAAGGAGGGAAAATAGGCAAAAATTTGGCCTATTTACCTACACATTAAGGAGCAAAAACTATGCTTTTTAAAACCGAAAAATAAGGGGGGAATCCACTTTGCCTTTCCTTATCGTCCGCTAGTAGTAAATTACATAACGGTGCCCCGTTTGCATATTTGGAAACTGCACCCACTTTTTGTCAAAATCCCAAATTCGATTTTTCCATTTTGGATTCACGGAGAGGCTAAATTAGGCTTCTCACCAAATCTCCTTCACTAACGTACAGTCTATGCTCGGAACTAAGCCTAAGCCGTACAAACAATCTAATGGTTATTAGCTGTCGTTGGGTTGCACGAATTCTGACAAAAAGTGGGTGCAGTTTACAAATATGCGCCCCGTTTGCCATCGAGTCGGCTTCGTTGACGGTGTTAGGAAAAATCCATAATACCATAATAACCTCAAGCGATGTACCTACATACATTCGCAGCACTGGCGGACCAGCTAAAAGTCCAAAGGGAGGGGAATTTGGTCAAAGAGAGAGGAAATGGAAGTTTTCAGGTGATTTAATCTAATACCGCGTATTG
>OZ038448.1:20738916-20751416 GCA_964036265.1 Daptonema setosum
CAGAAAATCCAAAAAATTAAACGCTGTAAAGTTGTTGTCACACCTCTGCCAGAGTATTCAATAAGGTTTCACAGGCGCGGAGAGACATCAAACTCGTTAAGGTAATATCAACGAGTTTAATGTCCAGTTATTCAAATTTATTCAGTTTATTTCACCACAATAGTTGTATTGTTAACAATGTGTAGTTCATCCAATGCAGTCGGCAGTGTTGGATACCCAATACCAGCCGGTGGACGAGCTAATCCTCTCGAAGGAGGGGATATTCCCCCATAGAGGGGGAATTGGCAATTATAAAACCATTCACCCACACACCAGAACATAACTTTTTGAAACCGCCGAATGGGGGAGGTTGCATTTTCCCTTCCCTTTTCGTCCGCTAATGGTGAAATAATGGTTCCCCGTTTGCCATCGAGTCGCGGGCTTCGAATGACGTGTTAGGAAAAATCCATAATATCATGACAATCAGTCAACCCTCCAAAGGGCGAGGAATTTCCCCAAAGAGAGGGAATGGGTAGAAATTAGACCATTTACACATACTTTAAGGAATGAACTATACTTTTTTGAGTTCGTCGAATGGGGAGGGGGATTCCATTTTCGCACCCCTTATCGTCCGCTAGTGCCGAAATCCGCTTTTTCATCACGTTTAAATTAGGGAGTCTGTTAATCACATTGGCGGACGAGCTAATCCTCCAAAGGGAGGGGAATTTCACCGAAAAGGGGGGGTTCGCAGTTTTCAGATCATTTCACCTCCACCTCAGGGAACCAATTATACCTTTTCAAACTACCAAAGAGAGGGGATTTCCACATTTCTCACCCCTTCTCGTTCGTCAGTGGAACATGTCGTCAACGATAACAACATGATAATATCCCAGCACTAGCGGACGAGGAGGGGAGGGAAAAGTGGAATTCCCCCTCTTTGTGAGTTTTAAAAAGTATAGTTTTAACGTGAAGGTAAATTAACATGAAAACCGCTGATTCCCCTTCTTTGACTAAATTTCCCTGCCTTCTGCAAGATTGGTTCGTCTCAAAGTCCCTCACTCACTCACTCACTCACTCACTCACTCCCTCCCTCCCTCGCTCACTCACTCACTCACTCACTCACTCACTCTCTCACTCACTCACTCACTCACTCACTCACTCACTCACTCACTCACTCACTCACTCACTCACTCACTCACTCACTCACTCACTCACTCACTCACTCCCTCACTCACTCACTCACTCACTCACTCACTCACTCACTCACTCACTCACTCACTCACTCACTCACTCACTCACTCACTCACTACTCACTCACTCACTCACTCACTCACTCACTCACTCCCTCACTCACTCACTCACTCACTCACTCACTCACTCACTCACTCACTCACTCACTCACTCACTCACTCCCTCACTCACTCACTCACTACTCACTCACTCACTCACTCACTCACTCACTCACTCACTCACTCACCCACTCACTCGGACTTTGTTCTTTGACAATCTTTTTTTTATATTTTTGTTAACAAAGTGTGTCTTTTAGTTCATGGATTGCAATTAATTTATAGTGATACTGGTATAATACTCTATATCGTCCTAAAGTAAGAACATCCATCGGCTTCAAATTCTGCTAGATCAAAAAGCCTTAATGCAGTCAAACAGAAGTGTGACCTGCTGGCTGATGGTCGTGAAAGAATAATCCTTGAACATTCGATGGAGTGACTTGGAACTGGGTTCCATGATATGTCTATGGCAAGCAACATTTGTGGTTGGGACCTGGCGAAGTCTTGAGGGGAGTGGGATCCCTCAACGGGAGGGGAATTTCACCACAGAGGGGGAATTGGCAACTTTAAGTTAATTTTACCTAAAAGCTAAGAAACAATCACTACTTTTTGGAAACACCAATTCCTAACACATCAATCGAAGCCCGCGACTCGATAGCAAACGGGGAACCATTATTTCACCACTAGCGGACGATAAGGGGTGGAAAATTGAATCCCCCCTCCATTCGGCGGTACAAAAGTATAGTTTATTCTTTCATTTCATGCATGGTTACATTTACTTTCTACCAAACCCCGCTCTTTGGGGAATTTCCTCGCCCTTTGGTGGGTTGACTAAATGTCATGGTATTTTGTTTTTTTCCCTAACACGTCATTCGATAGCAAACGGGGCACGTTATTTCACCACTAGCGGACGATAAGGGGTGGAAAACAAAATCCCCCCATTCGGCAGTTAAAAAGTGTAGATTATCTCTTAATGTATAGGTAAATGACTTTATTTCTGCTGATTCCTCTCCTTGGGGATTATCCCCTCCTTCGGGAGGATTAGCTCGTCCGCCGGCAGTTATTGGGTATCCAACAATGCTATTGTCATGAAATAAACTGAACAACTTCGAATAACTGGATTTTATTAGCTCAACGAGTTTGATGGATTATCATGGTGTTATGGATTTTTCCTAACACGTCATTCGAAGCCCGCGACTCCATGGCAAACGGGGAACCATTAATTTACAACTAGCGGTTGATAAGGGGTGAAAAATAGAACTCCCCCCCCATTTGGCGGTTTCAAAAAAATTCTTGTTTCTTAATGTGAGGGTAATTGGCCTTATTTCTGCCAATTTTTAATAAAACATCGAACTTGTAGGTGAATTGACCGGAAAACCACATATTCCCCCTCTTTGGTGAAGTTCCATTTCTTTAAGATGTTTGGCTCCTCTGCCAGTTGCGCAGTGCGTAGTTATAGCCCAGATAATTGAATTTAAATTTTTTTATTAGTGGTATACACATTATAGAGTATGTAATCATATATGCTGTATGTACATATATATACAGGGTGTCCCATTTAAAATTCCGCATTTTTATTTTGAATAAAAACAGCAGTTTTCATTCGATTTCCAAAATTTTTGCGCCAAGTTATAGACAGTTTCAGGCTATTTTGTTTTACTTTTAATTTTTTGAAATCGAGTCAACAAATCACTTTTTATGTTAAAATTCCCGACACACCCGTTTTTCACGTTTTTGTTCTGTAGTCGGTGGTTTTTTAAACGATAGCGTGACCGTTACAAACGCAATTTTAATAATTTAAATCATCATTTCAGTGAAATAATGTGTTAAAGCATTTTATAATACGGATAACAATGGAATTATAGTCATCTAACCCACAAGCTGCTTACAAACTGTAACCACAACGAAGTTAAACTCCGCCTCCGCAAGCATGCGCTAGCGCAGGGAGCATGCTTTTTTCTTCCTGTGTGGGATTAATTGACCCAAACGAAAAAATGTTAAAGTTACGGTGAAATACAGTGGGTTACGGTATTCTGCTGCACAAACCACCACATCAGGTCACTGTTAAGAATGGACAAACCTGATGTGTGAACTTTCCCAAAGGAAAAACCCCTGCTCCCTGCACTCACGCATGCTTGTGGATGCGGAGTCTTAGCAGCAAGTTGGTTAGATGATCAAAAACAACTCCATTGTCATCCGTATTATAACATTGTTTTTAACACTTTATTTAACTGAAATGATGATTTAAATTAATAAAATTGCGTTTGTAACGGTCACGCTATCGTAAAAAAACACCGACTACAGAGCAAAAAATGTGAAAAACGGGTGTGTCGGGAATTTTAACATAAAATTTGATTCGTTAGCTCGATTTCAAAAAATTAAAAGGAAAACAAAATAACCTGAAATTTTCTATAACTTGGCGCAAAAATTTTGTAAATAGAATGAAAACTGCTATTTCTATTCAAAATAAAAATGCGGAATTTTAAATGGGACAACTTGTATATATATATATCAGGGTGTATTGAATGTGATAATAAGATCAGGGGGGCCAGTTCTTCAGAATTACCGAACGTTGACGGTAAAGGTAAAGTGAAAGTTTTGGATTTGAACTTTATGTGGTGCGTAACCAAAAATTTCGACTATACGTAGATACAAGTGAGCACAAAATGACTTGCGATGAGCACAAAATGACTTGCGATGAGCACAAAATGACTTGCGATGAGCACAAAATGAATTGCGATGAGCACAAAATGAATTGCGATGAGCACAAAATGAATTGCGATGAGCACAAAATGAATTGCGATGAGCACAAAATGAATTGCGATGAGCACAAAATGAATTGCGATGAGCACAAAATGAATTGCGATGAGCACAAAATGAATTACGATGAGCACAAAATGAATTGCGATGAGCACAAAATGAATTGCGATGAGTACAAGCGACCACAAAAATACATACGTCGAAAAGGGGTCAACCAATTTTTAGTGTTTTGTTCCAGTATTTTAAGAACGTTTTCCAGTCATAAAACTAATGAAACGCAATCCGTTAAATAAAGTGTTTCGTGCCAATAAAATTACTTCAGAGAGGAGTTGCCCATTTTGGGCCGCAACGTGGGAGTTTACCTCACTGAAGTGACCGAAAGTTATTGCAGTCACAAAATTAATGAAACGCAATCCGTTAAATAAAATGTTTGACGCCCATAAAATTCCATCAGTGAGGGGTGGTTGCCCACTTTGGGTCGCGAGGCTCTCTTATTGAAGTATTATATAGTTATTGTAAACTATGAAATATCAGATACAGGTTACTCAAACGACTCACCAACATTAAGACCGTTTTCTAGTCATAAAACTAATGAAACGCAATCCGTTAAATAAAGTGTTTCACGCCAATAAAATGTCATTAGTGAAGGGGGATGTTGCCCATTTTGGGTCGCGAGGTTCTCTTAATAAAGTATTATATAGTTATTGTAAACTGATGAAATAGCTGATACAGAATACTCAAACGACTCACCATCAGTAAGACCGCTTTCCTGTCCTAAACCAAATGCAACGCAATCCGTTAAATAAAGTGTTTCATGACAATAAAATGACATCATTGAGGGCGATGCCCATTTTGGGCCGCAACGTGGGAGTTTACCTCACTGAAGAAGCCGAAGTTCATCTATGTACAGAAACACAAACAATAATTAAGTTTTGCTGTCATGAAATTAATGAAACGCAATCCGTTAAATAAAGTGTTTCATGCCAATAAAATGTCATCATTGAGGGCGATGCCCATTTTGGGCCGCAACGTGGGAGTTTACCTAACTGAAGTGGCCGGAAATCATCTACAGAAACACCATCATCAACTACGATTTGCAGTCACAAAATTAATGAAACGCAATCCGTTAAATGAAGTGTTTCTTGCCAATGAAAAGTCATCATTGAGGGCGTTGCCCTTTTTGGGCCGCAAGGTGGGAGTTTACCTCACTGAAGTGGCCGAAAATCATGAACACAAACACCATCATCAACTACGATTTGCAGTCACAAAATTAATGAAACGCAATCCGTTAAATGGAGTGTTGCACGCCAATAAAATGTCATCAGAGAGGAGGGAGCGATGCCCCTTTTGGGCCGCAAGGTGGGAGTTTACCTCACTGAAGTGGCCGAAAATCATCAACAGAAACACCAGCATTAATTATGTTTGCAGTCATGAAATTAATGAATTGCAGTCCGTTAAATAAAGTGTTTCATGCCAATAAAATTGCTTCAGAAGGGGCGTTGCCCGTTTTGCTCTCTTAATAAAGTATTATACAGTTATCGTAAACTGATGAAATAGCTGATACAAATTACTCAAACAACTCACCAACAGTAAGACTATTTTCCAGTCATGAAATTAATGAAACGCAATCCGTTAAATAAATTATTTCACGCCCATAAAATTTCATCCGTGAGGGGTGGTTGCCCTTTTTGGGCTGCAACGCGGGAGTTTACCTCACTGAAGAAGCCGAAGTTCATCTACATAAACGCCAACATTAATTATGTTTTGAAGTCATAAAATTAATGAAACGCAATCCGTTAAATAAAGTGTTTCATGACAATAAAAACGCATCATTGACGGCGTTGATCATTTTGGACCGCAACGTGGGAGTTTACCTCACTGAAGTGGCCGAAAATCATCTACAGAAACACAAACAATAATTAAGTTTTGCTGTCATGAAATTAATGAAACGCAATCCGTTAAATAAAGTGTTTCATGCCAATAAAATGTGATCAGTGAGGGTGTTGCCCATTTTGAGCCGCAACGTGGGAGTTTACCTAACTGAAGCGGCCGAAAATCATCAACAGAAACACCAACATTAATTATGTTTTGCAGTCATGAAACTAATGAAACGCAATCCGTTAAATAAATTATTTCACGCCCATAAAATTTCATCCGTGAGGGGTGGTTGCCGATTTTGGGCCGCAACGCGGGTGTTACCTCACTGAAGTGGCCGAAAATCATTTACAGAAACAATATTTATGATGTTTACAATAACAATAATTATGTTTGCAGTCATGAAATTAATGAAACGCAATCCGTTAAATAAAGTGTTTCATGCCAATAAAATGTGATCAGTGGGGGGGGGGGGGGAGCACTGGCGGACGAGCTAATCCTCCAAAGGGAGAGGAATCTCTCCAAAAAGGCGGAATCGGCAATTGTTAGGGCATTTTATCTACACCTTAAGGAATAAATTCTTCTTTTTGAAAACGCCAAAGAGTGGGGAATTCCACTTTTCCCTCCTCTTCTCGTCCGCTATTGGTGAGGGGGTTGCGCATTTTTGGCCGCGAGGGGCGAAGAAGGGCTGATCCACTCAAGAGGCGGAAGATCGACCACCCAGAAAAATGTACCAACCAAAAATCTCATTTACTTTCAACTGGAACGTGATATTTGGGGCGAAAATCCCGATTTGCTCTAGAATGGTAATTTTCCCCGCCCTTATAAAACTTTATGTTTTGGTACATATTTACGCGGGGCGTAAGGATCCCAAAATAGCAGTCGAATAAAGATTTTCGTTTCGTTCGAAAACAAAGTTTTACTGTTCTCTCGAATGGCGTTAAAGTACAGGTATAAAAATGAGTTTACAAATGACTATTGTTAAATAATCCGTGTACTGAACGGAAGGTAATTAACGTCCGTGTACTGAACGGAAGGTCATGGGTTCGAATCCTAGTTTCTTGGTAGGGCATAATTCGTTTACTAATACACATTTTTCAGAACAGGTACATCTATGGTCTGACGTTCTTTACATAGGATACTAGACGAACTCTAGTTCAACCAAGAAAGTGCAAAAACTAATGTTAGGATTAGAACCCACGACCTTCCGTTCAGTACACGGATGTACTAACCGCTAAACCATGTACGTAGAATACGTTGTCTGAGTGGTTAAAAGAGTTTTTCAAAACCTTTGTTGCAGATCTTATATATTAAAACTCAATGTCGCGATGTTTGTTTGTCCGCAAGCGATTCGATATAAATATCAGAAGTGAAACGCAAAACAACTCTTTTATGTCATTTTCATGCAGAAACAAAAAAATATAATCATCATCACCTCCTATCATAAAAGTTGAGTTGATATTGTCATCAACACCCTCAAAGGAGGTTCCTTGAAATCACTCAACTGGAAATATCATTGACCTTAACTTAAAGTACCGTAATTGTTGTGCCACGGGTTTCAATGTTTCTTTTTATCAACACCCTCAAAGGAGGTTCCTTGAAATCACTCAACTGGAAATATCATTGACCTTAACTTAAAGTACCGTAATTGTTGTGCCACGGGTTTCAATGTTTCTTTTTAATGTGGGAATGAAAAAGCTTTTTCCATGATTAACCAAATCATCAACACCTTTCGTACTTGATCATTTTTAAGCTAAACTGTTAATCGTAATCTGTTCAGGTGGTCGGGTGAAGTTTTTCATCTAATCTCACTACAAATTATCGGATCGGGTCATGAGATAATAAAAGTAAATTTTTTACGAGATGGGGCTCAAATATGATATTTCATGGATCGAAGAAAACAAATTAATATTAGCCAAACTCAACGGGTTGTACTTCCAACTATTTTCCACGGGTTCTTTTAACTACTGTTACCCTGTAATTTTACTGACTGGCTACAAAGTTAGATTCTAAAAAGTCGGGTTTAACGGGTTGATATTGTGCGTTATAGATTACCCCATATCGTGTAATCAGGGAAAATATATAAAATAAGTTCTTATGAGTTGAAAACTTTACGGGTGGTTCTAATTTTTTGACGGGTTTTTGTTACAGTCTGCTGTCAATAAACTAAACTCTACACTAAAGTTTGAACAATCAACGGGTCGGGTTAACAAAACCGAACACTTTTAATGGTATACAAAAATATACAGGGTATATGAGTCGATAAGCGACAGCAGTCTTTGTGAGAGCTGTGTGCATGTAATATGTAATATAAAGGTTGGTATAAGGGTAATGAGGGGCTGGGACTTCAAATATGGGGTCAGAAATCAAATCGGGCCCACGGACGCGTCCCTACGGCCGGAATGTGATGTCAGTTTGGGGTGAACTCATTTGAATGTTGCTCATAGGGTGTTTTAAGGACGATAAATCGATTCAGCATGCTCAGTTACCCCCCTAAACTCAATTTGAGCCCAAACGGCCGTCCCGGGGACGGCCCAGCAGGGGGGCCGGCCCGAGGACGGCCCGATGCGTGTGTCCTTGTTTTCGGAGTCATATCATGTGTGAAACAACATATATACCATTTTCGAACATTCTGAGTCGATTGGCGCCATGTTTTAGTCGATTAGAAGACGAAAAAAACGAGTTTTCAAAGGTTGTGTTTGAACGGTCACAAACATGTGACCAATGGTTGAAATTGGAGTCTAAAAGTACGCCCATTGTTTTTAGGGCGTATTATCGATCCTATTTACCATCACAGTTCATTAAAAACAACATCAGTCATGATTTATAGCAGTAAAAATGCATGCGAAATATCATGAGGTCATACGTGGGTCATCAGTGTATTGGGGTCAAATGGCCACGTAACCAAAATGGTCACACGGGGGTGGGGGCGGAGCTATGCCGTGTGTCATGTATTTCAATATTTTTTTTTCGTAACGACAGCAACACAGGCCATAATTTTTTTATGAATAGTAATTTTGTGAACAGTTCGCATTTCAATCCATAATTTTATGAAAAGAAACACTTATTTTGTAGTTTTCCGTATGTTTTACTTGAGAGAAGGTTTGTTTTAGTTTGAAAGTATTCTTTATTTTCCTGCATAGCAAGCGAGTTGAATCGTCAAATCACATTAAAAATTATATTTTTAATTTGAATCTGGTCATGTCCGTTGTTCACAATCTACTTATTTCCTTTAGAAATTCCACGGATAAACTAGCCCTCAAATAGCACGCGTCCATTTCACAATGAACTGCCATTCTTTCAGCATAGTCAGTGGCGAAAGGATGGAATACCCATAACCAGAAAATTATTCAGGAATAAAAAAAATCTGGTTGAAATCCTTCAATACTTCACAGTCTTCAATCCATATTCTGAAAGGTTTAGGACGGAATATTGATTCAACTTATTTTCTTCCGCCACAAGCGAGTCGGGCTACGAACTGTAATAGAGTGGCGGACGAGCAACACCTCTTAAGTAGGGGCTAAAATGTTGTCACAGTCAACAGCTGGTTTTTATTGGCATGGCATTTATTCCATTTTGTGCTTTTCATATTGCTCAAGACGGAATATTGATTTAACTTATAATCTTCCGCCACAAGCGAGCCGGGTTACGTACGGTAATAGATTGGCGGACGAGCAGTACCCCTTAAGAAGGGGGCAAAGGTTTAGTCACAGTCAACAGCTGGTTTTCGTTTTATCCCATTTAATTTGCATGCCGATCCAGTCAAAATTTAAAGTTTTTAAAGATTTTGAAAAGTTCGTTAATTTAAATGATGTTGATAAAAAATAAGTACCACTTTCGAAAATCATGTGCATCAGTGAGACACGAGGCTCTAATGACATGGAAGGGGGCATCTTGACACGGCGTTAAGATACCTACCAACGGGGGAGGGAGCGGAACAAGATGCATATGTAATGATGCAAGACCCTCCCATCTGCTTTCTTCAAAGAGGCTGCCGCTATTCTACACTAGCGGACGAGAAGGGGTTGGAAACGTGGAAATCCCCCTCTTTGGCGTTTTCAAAAAGTTGAATTTGTTTCCTAAGAAGTAGGTAAAATGGCCTAATATTTGACTATTTCCCCCTCTTTGGAGAAATTCCCCTCCCTTTGGTTCGTCCGCCACTGCTCTTTGATGACGTGTTTGCAATATTGTGTGGTGACATCGAGCCTGTTTTGTAGACTCACCCCCTTGTTATCGTGCGTGGTATTTTCAAAAGTGACACTGATTTTTTATAAACGGAAAAAAAAATCCTGAAACTTTCTTGTTTGGTTTAACTTTGTAAAACTGTCAATTTTGGTTGGATCGGCTTGATGGCAATATTCAACAAACAATAATGATTCGACCAATTATCTTCCGCCACTAATCGGTCAGTAGGTTAAACGGTCATTGTTCAAGGTTGGGGTAAGCTGATATGGTAAGTGATATGTACCATGACTATTCGTAGCGTTATTAGCCCTCATGTACTATACTATTTGTACATGTTACTATACGACTGACTGACTGACTGACTGACAAACTGACTTATTGACAACCAGACTTATTGACAGACTGATCAACTGATTGACTGACTGTCTGACGGACGATCTATTCCCCCAAAAGCGATAGCCATTTAGACTGGCTGACTGACTGACTGACAGACAGACAGATTTATCGACAGACTGATCAACTGATTGACTGACATACCGACTTATTGACAGACTGACTTATTGACAGACTGACTGACTATTCGTAGCGTTATTAGCCCTCATGTACTACACTGCTTGTACATGTTACTATACGACTGACTGACTGACTGACAAACTGACCTATTGACAACCAGACTTATTGACAGACTGATAAACTGATTGACTGACTGTTGCATAGCGTTATTCGCCCTCATGTACTATATGCTGCTAGTTTATTGTGATATCATTCACATGTCACAAAGCCACCTAGACTGGCTGATTTACTGACTGATCAACTGATTGGTTGATTGTCTGAATCACAGGCGGCCGAGCTAATCCCTTAAAGGGAGGGGAATTTCGTCGAAAAAAGGGGAATACAGTTTATAACCAGTATTCCTACACCTTAAGGAACAAAGTTTTGAAAAACACCAAAGAGGGAGAACTCCACTTTTTCCCACCCCTTCTCATCCGCTAGTGGATGAATGAATGACCATGCTGGCTCAGCATGTGATTGCACCTTATATGAATATATAGTCGAATTTTTTGGTTACGCCTTTTTTTCGGGAATTTTTTTGTGTGTAAAACCTTTTCCTCACCCAGCAATTTGGGGTCGGAAGCAGCAATTTGGGGTTGATAAAAAGGTATTACACAAAAAAAGTTCCTAAAGAAGATGATTACGACTCTTTTTAGGAACTTTTGTGTGTAAAACCTTTTTATCAACCCCAAATTGCTGCTTCCGACCGCCAATTTCTGGGTGAGGGAAAGGTTTTACACACAAAAAAATTCTCTAAAAAGGCGTAACCAAAAAATTCGACTGTACATACACGTTTAAAAAAATTGACCAACTGACTGACTGACTGACTGACTATCCAACTGACTCACTGACTAATTGGCTGACTGACTAACTGACTAACTAACTGACTGACAGACTGACTGAGAGACTGACAGAGAGACAGGCTTATTGACAGACAGACTTATTGTCAGACTGACTTATTGACAGACTGACTGACTGACTATTGTGCAGCGTTGTTCGCCCTCATGTACTATTCTATTTGAATGATGCTATGAAAAATATTAGCTGCATAATTTTTTTTAGATTATGATATCATTCACATGTCACAAAGCCACCTAGACTGGCTGATTTACTGACTGATTGGTTGACTGTCTGAATCACAGGCGGACGAGCTAATCCCCCAATGGGAGGGGAATTTCGTCGAAGAAGGGGGAATACAGTTTTCAACCAGTACACCTACACATTAAGGAACAAAGTTTTGAAAAACACCAAAGAGGGAGAATTCCACTTTTTCACACCCTTTCTCATCCGCTAGTGGATGAATGAATGACCATGCTGGCTCAGCAGGTGAAGCCCAGTACGCTTTAGGGGAATTCTTCATATGTTAATGAATTCATCCTTTCGCCACTGGCTATCTTCTATTACCGTAACCGGACTGAGTTGTGGCGGAAGACTAGTAGTTGGATAAATCTTGCTTCTAGCCGGTCTAGAATATCCATTGAGGACTGTATTAAAGTAATAAGCTACTTCATATCTGGAATTTCAATAAGTTAGGGAATAATCAATTTGCGGGTAATCCATCCTTTCGCCACTGGCTATATGAATTATTGCCAGTTCGCTGTGTGCTGACTGCTGTTAACAGTTTATCTAAAATATATTTACGGAAAAAAGTAGACTTTGAGTAAGGGAAACGAGTATATTTGAAATAAAAAAGAATATTCATTGTGAATCGACGATTCATCTTTCAGAAAAACAACACTTTCCTCAAGTGAGACCTGCGGAAAACTGAAATATAATATGTTTGTACTATAATATGTTTTTCTGCAGAAAATGTAGCTTGGAATGCGTCATGCTGTAAAAAAATTAACTTAAAAAAACTAGAAT
>OZ038448.1:20756416-20761416 GCA_964036265.1 Daptonema setosum
ATTGCTGCTTTCGACCGCCAATTTCTGGGTGACAGAAAGGTTTTACACAAAAAAAGTTCCCAAAAAAGGTGCAACCAAAAAATGACATGCATTGACGGCGGACGGTTCGTACACTTTGCAATTGTCATGTGGGAAACGATTTTCTCTCGAAAAAATTACACGCGCGCCAAAAACAGATTTGAATTAAAATAGCAAAGTAAAATATTTTCGGAGTATGAAGAAACCCAGACTCACTCACTCACTCACTCATTCACTCACTCGCTTTTCCACAGTTGCTGGAATTTCTCTCAAACAATTCCGAAACAGGAATCCTGTTGTTGTTTCAGCCCTGGTCGTTAAGGTAACATCTATTGTTTTCCAAGCTTACATGAGATTATGAGAAAACAATGCTCGATTCTATTCACGATCGTTATATACTGGTAAATAATATTATAATACATATAATATGTTGTCACAGCGCGTTCGCAATTCTTCAAGTGACTTCGTGCAGTTTGAATGCACACCATTTGTCTTGCTCACTGACTCACTGACTAACTCACTCACTCACTCACTCACTCACTCACTCACTCACTCTTATACGGAATTACGGAAGCTATAAATTACTTGAAGTACTTGACGATTAGTTTCGGCAGAAGTAAATCCACCGTACATAAATTTCTGTACACCGTTTGTTGTGGTATTTCATTCATTGACGAAAAATTCTGACTTTACCCAACCTGTGGCACCAACCGGTGAATGGGAATTCGCAAATGATGAAATGTGGACCGATGGAAAGGTTTTACAAGAAAAAACAAAGCCTCAGTTGATTTGAAAATCTCCACCCGTCTCAACTCGATGAATCGGCTGTATAGTAATTAGTGGCTTGCATGTACAGTATTTGAGATCTTAACAAAGGAATGTTAAAAAAACTGACCGCCAAGTTTTTTACAGGCGACACACGACCAGTTACCAATTACTATTTGCGGAAGAGTCAAACCCACAAATAGAGGAGATTTCCCCCAAAGAGGAGGAGAAGTCGGCAGAAATTAGGTAATTTTACCTACACCCAGAGAAAGAAATTTACAGCCGGCAAACCGCATTTTGCAAATGATGAAATGTGGACCGATGGAAAGGTTTTACAAGAAAAAAAACAAAGCCTCAGTTGATTTGAAAATCTTCACCCGTCTTAACTCGATGAATCGGATGTATAGTAACTAGTGGCTTGCATGCTCACTGGTTGACGAGCTAATCCTCTAAAGGGAGAGGAATTTCCTCAAAGAGTGGGAATTGGCCGTTTTCAGACCATTTTACCTCTTGAAAAGACGGGGGGAATTTCAGTTTTCCCTCCCCTTCTCGTTGCAAGTTGATTTTACCATGTTTCACAACCGAACGCACACAAAAGAATGTTTGCAAAAAGCAGTTTACGCCGAGTTTTGGTTAGGCGACCAACGACCAAGTGCCAGTTACCATATATTCTATCATTGGCGGACGAAACTGACCCCTGAAGGGTGGGGAATTTACCCAAAGAGGGGGAACTGTTAGAAGGCCATTTTTACAACACTTTAAGGAAAAGCGATCACATTTGAGACTGCCAAAGAGGGGGGAATTATGCTTTTCCCTTCCTTTCTCGTTCGCTAGAGCCCATTATCATACTTCACAAACTGGATAATTTTTCAGCAGTTAGCTAATGAGGTAGGTTAAAATCGATGTTTTCCTTTGTTAGATCTGGTTCAAAACGTTTTTTATAACAAGCATCGAAAGAGTAAGTGAGTGGGTGAGTGAGTGAGTGAGTGAGTGAGTGAGTGAGTGAGTGAGTGAGTGAGTGAGTGAGTGAGTGAGTGAGTGAGTGAGTGAGTGAGTGAGTGAGTGAGTGAGTGAGTGAGTGAGTGAGTGAGTGAGTGAGTGAGTAAGTAAGTGAGTGAGTGAATGAGTGACTGACTGACTTACTGACTTACTGACTGACTGACTGACTTCAGCCTGTAATTATACAAACACTACGGCCAACGTATTACCAACCGTTGTACCGACCGGTTATAACAACGTGTGTAATGTGGGAGATGTTGAATACTATCCCATTGGAACTATCGCACAGCTCGTTTGCTCACTCACTCACTCACTCACTCACTCACTCACTCACCCACATACTCACTCACTCATTCATTCACCGGATTCTCCGGTACTGGATTATTAGAACCACTTGAAGCATACTTCCAAAACCCAGTAATTTTCCTAGAATTTTTCCTATTCACGAAATTTTATGAGGTGGGTGACCACTGGAAATACCACCGCTGCGCGGGCCTAACGCGCTTGTCCTCGCTCCCGCTCGGACAAGCCAGCCTTACGATAGGTAATCGGGGGTTAACGGACAGTAAAACTTCATATGGAATATATTTTTGGTGAAATTTTTTTTGGCATTTAGTAAAAATTCTAGAAAAATTACTGGGTTTTGTAATTTTGCGTTCTGGAAGTTCTTAGAACCAGATTCTCAATTTTATGATTGGGAAAAGTCTTACTCTAGCGCGATTCATTAGTCGAGAATTGAATTCGGGGTTTTTCTTATAACTATGTAATTACGAAGTCTATAAAAGTGATGACTACAGTTGACATGTCAGTCAGCTAAATCAGATTGTCAGTCAGTTAGTGCACTCGATCAGTCATTGAATAATTCTACCAGTCAGTCAATCAGTCAGTTAGTTTGTCAGTCAGTTAAACAGCCAAAATCCAAAGGGAGGGGAATTTGCGTCAAAGATGAGGGAATCGGCAGTTTTTCGGCTATTTTTTCCACACCTTAGGGGACAAAATTTACTTTTTGAAGACGCCAAAGAGGGGGGGAATTTCCCACCCACCACTTATCGTCCGCTAGTGCCACCACTTGGAGAAAATGTCCCGCGTATACAAATGTCGATACATAAATCGATCTTTTTCGTGGCCAACTGCTAGTTTGACCTGAACAAAGAACTGTAACGAGGGCAAAATTCTAAACTCCAAAATATTTCCTAGAATTTTGTCTAAACACCAAAATTTTCTGTCACCGAAAATAAATTCCATATGAAGTTCTACTGTCCGTTAACCCCGATTACCTATCGTGAGGCTGGCTTGTCCCGCGTTAGGCCCGCGCAACGGTGGTATTTCAGTGGTTATCCACCTTAGTATGCGGACATAAACTTTCGCGTTTGGGAAAATTCTAGAATTTTTTTTGGGTTTTGGAAATATGCGTAACTAGGGTTAAGTTATAGGTAAGGTTCGTTACCGTATAGCCAGGACGAGCTAATAATTCAAAGGGAGGGGAATTTCGTCAAAGAGGAGGAAATCGACAGTTTTCACGCCATTTCACCTCTACACGTCGCGGAACAAACTGCCCTTTAAAAATCGTCAAGAGGGGGGAATTTCCCACCCACCACTTATCGTCCGCTACTGCCACCACTTGGAGAAAATGTCCCGCGTACAAATGTCGATACATAAATCGATCTTTTTAGTGGCCCACTGTTAGTTTTACCTGAACAAAGAACTGTAACGAGGGTTAAGTTATAGGCAATGTTCGGCCCACTAGCGGACGAGAAGGGTGGGAAATGTATAATTCCCCCTCTTTGGCGGTTTCAAACATTTTCCATTCAAAACATTTTTCAAAACACAACAAAGAATTTGTTCCGTTAGGTGTAGGTAAAATGGCCTGAAAGCATCCAATTCCCCCTCTTTGATGAAATTCCCTCCCTTTGGAGTATTAGCTCATCCGCCAGTGGTTAGTTACCGTACCGCCAGGGGCGGGCGAGCTAATCCTTCAAAGGAAGGGGAATTTCCTAAAAGAGGAGGAAATCGGCTGTTCATGCCATTTTACCTTCACCTTGCGGAACAAACTGCCGTTAAAAAATCCCCAAAGAGGGGGGAATTCCATTTTTCCCTCCTCTTCTCGTCCGTTGGTGCGTAGCGCTTGTTCAACTGTATCGGATAGCGTCCAACATTGTTCTCTCATAATCATGTTTGAGCTGGTGAACAATCAATATAACCTTAACCACCATGCTGGTTGAAAATTGATTTTTGTTTCAGAAAATTTCAAATGAAGTCCAGCACTGGTGAAAATGGATTAACATCCCGGAAACAATAAAAACTTCTGTGCATGAGAAAAGTTGCTCAACCAGTAGGTTAAGGGCTTGACATACTTCACCATATCACGTAACATAACATACCATCATAACACAACTGGTTTATGATGCGAAAAATGTTAAAAACCAGTGAAGTTTAGAATCAAGTTTCGGAACTGAAAAAGACAACGTTCTGGAGGAGTTATAAGAACCAGATTCTCAAAATTTTTATCGGGAAAAGTCTCATCCAACGCGATTTTGGTGTTATGAACCCTGTTCGGGTTTTTCTTATATCCAATTATGATGACTATATGTAAGCCCCTTGGCTCCCCATCAGTCAGTAAAATCAGCACAGGCATAGTTGTTTATGCATGTTTCATTGGGGTACCGTTATTCAGTGTTATTCAGACAAATCAGTGTTATTCAGACAAGGCAGTGTTATTTAGACAAGGCAGTGTTACTCAGATAAGGCAATGCTATTCTGACAAGGCAGTGTTATTCTGACAAGACAGTGTTATTCAGACAAGGCAGTGTTATTCAGACAAATCAGTGTTATTCAGACAAGTCAGTGTTATTCAGACAAGGCAGTGTTATTCAGACAAGGCAGTGCTAATCAGACAAGGCAGTGTTATTCAGACAAGGCAGTGCTAATCAGACAAGGCAGTGTTATTCAGACAAGGCAGTATTATTAGGACAAGACAGTGTTGTTCAGACAAGACAGTGTTATTCAGACAAGACATTGTTACTCAGACAAGGCAATGCTATTCAGAAAAGGCAGTGTTATTCAGACAAGGGAGTGTTATTCAGACAAGGCAATGCTATTCAGAAAAGTCAGTGTTATTCAGACAAGGCAGTGTTATTCAGATAAAGGAGTGTTATTAAGACAAGGCAGTGTTATTCAGACAAGACAGTGTTATTCAGGCAAGGCAGTGTTATTCAGAC
>OZ038448.1:20764156-20776656 GCA_964036265.1 Daptonema setosum
GTGAGTGAGTGAGTGAGTGAGTGAGTGAGTGAGTGAGTGAGTGAGTGAGTGAGTGAGTGAGTGAGTGAGTGAGTGAGTGAGTGAGTGAGTGAGTGAGTGAGTGAGTGAGTGAGTGAGTGAGTGAGTGAGTGAGTGAGTGAGTGAGTGAGTGAGTGAGTGAGTGAGTGAGTGAGTGAGTGAGTGAGTGAGTAAGTGAGTGAGTGAGTGAGTAAGTGAGTGAGTGAGTGAGTGAGTGAGTGAGTGAGTGAGTGAGTGAGTGAGTGAGTGAGTGAGTGAGTGAGTGAGTGAGTGAGTGAGTGAGTGAGTGAGTGAGTGAGTGAGTGAGTGAGTGAGTGAGTGAGTGAGTGAGTGAGTGAGTGAGTGAGTGAGTGAGTGAGTGAGTGAGTGAGTGAGTGAGTGAGTGAGTGAGTGAGTGAGTGAGTGAGTGAGTGAGTGAGTGAGTGAGTGAGTGAGTGAGTGAGTTAGTGAGTGAGTGAGTGAGTGAGTGAGTGAGTGAGTGAGTGAGTGAGTGAGTGAGTGAGTGAGTGAGTGAGTGAGTGAGTGAGTGAGTGAGTGAGTGAGTGAGTGAGTGAGTGAGTGAGTGAGTGAGTGAGTGAGTGAATGAGTGAGTAAGTGAGTGAGTGAGTGAGTGAGTGAGTGAGTGAGTGAGTGAGTGAGTGAGTGAGTGAGTGAGTGAGTGAGTGAGTGAGTGAGTGAGTGAGTGAGTGAGTGAGTGAATGAGTTGAGTGAGTTGAGTGAGTGAGTGAGTGAGTGAGTGAGTGAGTGAGTGAGTGAGTGAGTGAGTGAGTGAGTGAGTGAGTGAGTGAGTGAGTGAGTGAGTGAGTGAGTGAGTGAGTGAGTGAGTGAGTGAGTGAGTGAGTGAGTGAGTGAGTGAGTGAGTGAGTGAGTGAGTGAGTGAACAAATTTTTTTTCTTTATGTATTTGATGCAAATGATAACGAAATGTGCTAGTAGCAGGTTAACGTCTGACAATCACTGATTTTTCTAAGGAATGTTACTCACCGAATTTCATAATTAACTGCATGGAGAAACTCCTGGTTTCGCGATTTCCTTTTGTAACCTGAAATAAGTTTTCTGCAATAAGAAAAGCTATTTTTTCTAAAAAAAACGCGATATTAGTTTTGCTTGTTGTAACTTACAGTGCAAAATTACGTTGTCACGGTTTCTACGCTCAGAAAAGTTGTTGGCATTGTTGATTTGCCTTCAAAACTACATAATTGGCGTGCATTTAAACTTTCACTTTCAAAATTACTTTCTAAAATTTTTTAAACTCTCTACCAACTTTCTGGTTAATTCATTGTAGCTGTGGCAACGTGGTAAACATATAATTTTTTATAACATAACACAATTAATACTAAAACCCGTTTGTCGTTTCTGCTAGCAAAAATCTTGCCCAAAACGTCTTATCACGAAACAACACTAGCCTCATCTCAACTCGGGTGACACCATAGTTTAACACAATATGGCATGGGGTGATGATGATTGATGATGTGTGTGTTAACACTGATTGTCTGATGTTTCATTATCATACGTTTTGTAAAAAAATTTGCTTGCAGAAACAGCATACGGGCTCAACACACATTATACTGTTATATCCTACATAATATAAATATGCTGTGGATTCTATTCAATCCAGTTTTTCTATGGCTATCACCGCCTTTGAATAAAACTAACTCTGGTCAAAAGTTTTACGAACGGTAAAAGTTCACCTAAAACTGACAGTAGCATTAAGTTTCCTTTTTCGATAGAAGGAATGGTATTATATGGCATTTTAAATAAAACATCTTACATTTAAGAAAGAGAAATAATGTTTAAAAAAAGTTCAAAACAAAATAATTTTTGTACGTTTTCTACATTTTGTACGGTCGGATTTGGTCTACCTTCAACATACGCCATAATTTCCCATGTATGCTTAGCTGATTTTATTTTCGCTCTGCATTGGCGGCCTAATATTTGGTTAGCTGTTTGTTATTTTCTCTAGACATCCGTAACTTTCTGTCTGATCAACTTTGATATTTGAAAAAAACTTATTTGGTATTTATAAAGTTTCCTTGACGTGAAACGTTCACCATAAAAAACTATTTATTCTTTAACTAGCGAGTCATTTTCCTTTTACCGGGTAGTTTTAGCCGATAAATTTTAGTTTTTTTATATTTTTCCATGACGAGCTTTCCCATGTTTGAAGAGCTGTTTCGCCGTTGTATCCTAAAAAACAAGGGCCAGTTCATAGACTTTACTTACTGTAAACTTTCAGGGGGTGGTATCATTCCCAAGTTAGTCAGTCAGTCAGTCAGTCAGTCAGTCAGTCAGTCAGTCAGTCAGTCAGTCAGTCAGTCAGTCAGTCAGTCCGTCAGTCCGTCAGTCCGTCAGTCAGTCAGTCCGTCAGTCAGTCAAATTCATTCACGATAAAAGTTCAGTTCCCTTACTTACTAAAATAATGCCCTAAAACAAGAGCCACTTACTGTGCTCTAGTGATGTGCAATAAAAGCCAACTAAAATTTGAAATTACCAGCCCTAGAATTAATTCAATCGTTTCAATGCAGCTCGAATCGACATCAAGAGTTCATAAATATCGCGTGATTCACGCGTGTATTCAAATTATCGTATTCAAATTATCGTATTCAAATTATCGTATTCAAATTATCGTATTCAAATTATCGTATTCAAATTATCGGATTCAAATTATCGTATTCAAATTATCGTATTCAAATTATCGTATTCAAATTACCGTATTCAAATTATCGTTTTCTGATCAATTATGCTCCGCACGTCAGTCCTTTTTTTTCAAAATTCCTTTATTCATGGTCTGTTGAGCATGGGATGGTGTACGATTCAAGGTATCAGCGAACGATAAGGGATGGGAAAAGTGAAGTTCCCCCTTTTTGGCCGTTTCAAAAAGTATGATTTGCTCATAGAGGTAAAATATTCATATAACTGTTGATTCCCCCTCGTTGAGGAAATTCCCCTCGCTAAGGAGGTTTCGCACGTCCACCAGTGGATGAAGGTACTGTACATTTCTAAAATACGGTTATTATGCGTTAGTTTTCACGAAAAGGATTCACCAACTGCAGTTAATAGAAACATTCAGTAGGTCAGTTAGTTAGTGAGTCAGTCAGTCGGCAAGTCAGTCAAATAATAAATCAGTCATTGAGTCAGTTATTTATTCAGTCGGTCAGTCAATCAGTCAGTCAGTCAATCAATCAGCCAATCAGTCTGTCAGTCCGTCTGCATTATGTTTTATAGCTCATTCGATTTATTAATCACGGGTTAAAGGGCTACTTGAGACCAGTGAAAAGTTTTAGTTTTAACTACTCCAACTTTGAATCGTTAGCTGCATCAAATGTAAGAGAAGTTGACGCATAACGACGCAACTCAACTCAACCCAACAGCTGCATGCTATAACATGCAATCATCATGTTCAGTGGGTGTTACCCGGGTTGGACAAGTTGCATAACGTGTCATTTGCTTACTTGAATCTCAAGGAGCCCTTTATCATATTGTATCGTGCTCGTGATACAGTTTTCATAACATTAATTTCCATGGAAACAGTAATCAACAAAATATGAAACAGCCTGTGAAGGACTGATCTGTTATACTGTTAACTACTCATTCAGGTCAGTCAGTGAGTCAATGAGTCAGTGAGTAAGTCAGTCAGTCAGTTAGTCAGTCAGTCAATCAGTGAGTCAGTCAGTCAGTCAATAAGATTGTATTAGGGAATGTCCAATAGAGGGAAAAGGGAAATTCCTTTTTCTTTGGCAGTTCCAAAAACTGAATTTTGTGTAGGGAAATAACAAGGTGTAGAACCAGAACTGCCGATTTCCCCCTCTTTGAGATAATTTCCCTTCCCTTGTATGACATCGATCGTCCGCCGGGGTGTACTTGTACACATGACACTAGCGGAAAAGAAGGGGAGGGAAAAGTGGAATTCCCCCTTCTTTGGCGGTTTTAAAAAAAAGTTGAGTTTGTTCCTTAAGGTGTAGATAAAATGACCTGATTTCTGCCGATTCCCCCCTCTTTGACGATATTCCCCTCCCTTTAGAGGGTTGGCTCGTCCGCCTGGGCGTACATATGAGGACACTAGCGGACGGGGGAAGAACGAAAAATTTTAATTCCCCCTTTTTTAACAAATCCAAGAAGAAGAATCTGTTCCTTAAATAGGCCGCAAAACTGCTAATTTCCCCTCTACAAAAAAATTCTTCTCCCTTTGGAGGACTGACTCGTTCGTCAGTGTATGATGAAATGTAGTACGGTTAACATACTGGCGGACGACCTAATCCTCCAAAGGGAGGGGAATTCTGTCAAAGAGGGGGCAATTGGCAGTTCTCGGGTTTTTTTACCTACACCTTAGAGAACTGATTCAACTTTTTTTTCTTCAAAGAGGGGGATTTCCACTTTTCCCATCCCTTCTCATCCGCTAGTGGTACGGTTTACGGTTATCATACCATATTGTTTCCATAGAAACTGTCATCAACAGCCGGAAGGGGAAAGAGACAGTCGGATACATAACTAGTCATTCACCTTGTGTGTCAGTCTGCTAGTCAGTGAGTCAGTGAGTCATTGAGTCAGTCAGTCAGTCAGTCAGTGAGTCAGTCAGTTAGTCAGTCAGTCAGTCAGTCAGTCATCCTCAGACAGTCAGTCAGTCAGTCAGTCAGTCAATCAGTCAGTCAGTCAGTCAGTCAGTCAGTCAATCAATCAGTCAGGCAGTCAGTCAGTCAGTCAGTCAGTCAGTCAGTCAGTCAGTCAGTCAGTCAGTTAGTCAGTCAGTCAGTCAGTCAGTCAGTCAGTCAGTCAGTCAGTCAGTCAGTCAGTCAGTCAGTCAGTCAGTCAGTCAGTCAGTCAGTCATCTATTACGTTTCACCATACACTTACAATGTTTCTATTCTGGTTAATTGAACTTTTTCACGTAATTCCAACAGGTGATATACACATTTAAAAGAGAAATTGATTGAACCATTCACAGTCACTAGCGAACCAGAAGGGGAGGGAAAAGTGGAATTCCCCTCTCTTCGGCGGTTTCACAAAGTAAACTGTGTTCCTTAAAGTTTAGATAAACGACCTAAATGTTGCCAATCCCCCCCCCCCTCTTTGGGAAATTCCCCTTCTTTTGGAGATTTAGCTCCTCCACCAGTGGCCCAGACCACTGGCGGACGAGCCATTTCTCCAAAGGGAGTGGAAATTCGTCAAAGAGGGGGGAATCGGCAGTTTTAAGGCCATTTTACCTACACTTTAGGCAACAAACTACTCTCTCAAAAATCGCCAAAGAGGGGGGAATTTTACTTTTCCCTCCCCTTCTCGTCCGCTAGTGGCTCAGACCAGCAGTGAAAGTTGATGTTACAGACGACGGAGAAGCTCTCTTATTTGTTATTCACATGAGCGCAGATTTTTTTCAATTTCGGGTGTTTTTTTTTCTTTTAAAATTGCTGAATGGCTAATCAGTTTTTTTACTCATAAAAATCTTTGGCGTGCAATTTGAATTCAAATTTGAGTTTGGCACGATTATCCTTTTCACTTGCCACATTAGCGGACGAGAAGGGGAGGGAAAAGTTGAATTCCTCCCTCTTTGGCGGTTTCTAAAAGTGGAGTTTGTTCTTTAAAGGTGTAGGTAAATCACATATTTTCTGCCAATTCCCCCCTCTTTGACGAAATTCCCCTCCCTTTGGAGGATTCGCTCGTCCGCCAGTGACTTGCCATTTATACAAAGTACAAAAGCAAGCAAAAATATTGCACAAAACGTCTGATAATGAAACATCTAGCCTCAGCTCAACTATGTTGACACCATAGTTTAACGCAGTATAGCCTGGGTGATGATGAATAATGTGCGTGATAACACTGATTGTCTGATGTTGCATTATCAGACTTTTTGGGCAATACTTTTGCTTGCAGAAACAGAATACGGGCTTTAGCTCATTTCATTGTATTTTGTGCGTAACGGTTTCATGAACATATTTTTTGCAGTTCCATAAACAAGAAATCTTGGTCAGCCTATATTTTACTGGCATGACATGAAATGACACCGGAAGCCAAATGACGGCCATGTAATGTAACCATTACCAGCTGGTCTACTAACGGACGAGAAGGGGAGGGAAAAGTGGAACTTCCCCTCTCTTTGGCGATTTCATAAAGTGGAGTTTGTTCCCTAATGTGTAGGTAAAATGTTCCAATTTCTGCAAATTCCCCCCTCTTTGGAGAGATTCCACTCTCTTTAAGAATAGGAATCCCCCAGTGAGCCTAGGCACTGGCGGACGAGCCAAACCTCCAAAGGGAGGGGAATTTCGCCAAAGAGGGGGGAATCCGGAGTTTTCAGGTCGTTTTATCCACACCTTAGGGAACAAGTTTTACTTTCTGATACTTCCAAAGAGGGGGGGAATTCCACTTTTCCCTCCCCTTCTCGTCCGCTAGTGAGCCTAGGGAATCCCCCAGTGAGCAAATTCCCCCCTTACCAACGCGTAGTGTTTTATAGTGAAGTGCCCCCAGCCCAAACCTGCCAAGAATTTGGCGCCTAGCCAATGCACTGGACTGGCCTACATGTTATAGCATGTATCGAGATAACTACGTATCTTACGTTGCTTTATCCGTGGAAATATTTGCTGTTTATTTGTAAGGGCATGTTTTTCTGTGTGCTTTGCATATGTTTGCAGGCAACTAGCTAAATGGACGAAAAGAAAGGGGGGGAGGGGAGGATAATGTGGAATTTTTTTATCCTTAGCTGTTTCAAAAAAATATGATTTGTTCTTCAAGATCTAGGTAAAATCAAGTAACTACTTCAATAATCAAATCAAATCTTATCAATAATTTGGTACTTCTATAAGGTGTAGGTAAAATGGCTTCAAAACTGGTAATTCCCTTGTCTTTAACTAAACTCCCTGGGTTTTCTTATTGTTTTTTTTCGTAGCAGTTGGGCAGTGCGCAGTGGGAGGGAAAAATGAAATTCCCCTTTTCGGCTGTTCCTTGAAGTAGGTTGTGTTCCACAAGGTGTAGGTAAAATGACTTGATTTCTGCCAATTCACCCCTCTTTGGCATAAGTTCCCCTCCTTTTGGAGAGGCAGCAAGATACATATCAGTTGTTTAGCTGTGCCGGTGCGCTCCGTTTTTTATCTACATACGTTATCTCTCTGTTTTATCTCGTCAAAATATAAGCTCAGGGACTCACGGTATGTTTACATCATGGTCTTTCAGAATATTGTTTATTTTGGTCAGAATATTGTTTATTTTGGTATACAAATGGTCTATGTCATCCAATACATATGTAGCTTAATGTGAACAGATTGAGTTCTTCGATTTGTTCTGTGAACCACCAACCAAATGTGCGATGAAAGATGGTATACCACTATTTTACCCTACCACTATTTTACCCCAATTTTACCATACCACTATTTTACCGTACCACTATTTTACTACCTCGAATTTTACTATACCACTATTTTACTACATCGAATTTTACTATACCACTATTTTGCCCCATCGAATTTTACTATACCACTATTTTACCTTATTCAACAGCCCCTCCCCCCTTGTAACGTTCATCCGCTACGATACCTGCGTGCACCCCTTTGTCACGTGCCATAGTCGAAACTGAACGTTAACGTCATGAACACGATTTAGCAAGCAAGTATTAGTAAACGTTCTATGCAACAGTCAGAAAGACATATTATCCACAAACACAGCTTAAGAATGGTGAACGCATACTGGTAAACAAACCACTACACATACTGCATTATTTTCATCAATTTTCCTTACTGGATGGAAAACACACATAGTTGATAACAAATCTTTCGCTACAAATTGTAACGGTGGTGATTGGCTAATAATAATCGACTCGAAGGTTAATCCCAGCATCACCCTTGAATTTTAACCTGTGTAAATGAGTCAGTGGACGAGTGAGTGGGAAATCGGTCAACTGCCATCACTGCCAAATAACTTTTTTCAATTGCGACAATTATTTCTGAAATTCCCCAACAACATTTCTTTTGCTAAAAGTGACATCATTCGCTTGCGACCTGATAACTGAGTGAGTGAGTGAGTGAGTGAGTGAGTGAGTGAGTGAGTGAGAGTGAGTGAGTGAGTGAGTGCTTGAGTCTGGCCCACACTATGATGATATAATTACAATACAGGCTGCGAATAGCTTAATGAATCAAAGATGTTATGAATGAGTTATTGAGAAAACAGACAAGATAAATAAATATGCGTGAAAAAGATGCAGTATGTGCACTGGTTCACCAGTATGTTGCGTTCTCCATTCTTTGGTAGTATAGCTGTGATTTTTTTTTTGTTTCTCTGATATAACGTTTGTTCATAGAATACTTGTGTGCTAAACCGTGTTTAGAAATTGACCATGATCGACATAACAAGAAGGGGGCAAGTAATGTATGTATATCCAGTACATATGTACATTACATTGGTACGGTAGCGGATGAACGTTACAAGGGGGGGGGCTGTTGAATAAGGTAAAATAGTGGTATAGTAAAATTCGATGGGGTAAAATAGCGGTATAGTAAAATTCGATGTAGTAAAATTGTGGTATAGTAAAATTCGACGTAGTAAAATAGTGGTATAGTAAAATTCGAGGTGGTAAAATAGTGGTACGGTAAAATAGTGGTATAGTAAAATTGGGGTAAAATAGTGGTAGGGTAAAATAGTGGTCCGCGCCCCGATGAAAGGTGGGCACAGTCTGATTTCTAAAATTCTCTCCACGTTGGCAGAAAATTCTGTGATAATCACAGGCCACAGTTCCAGGTAAAAACGTTTAACTGAACAGTTTTAAAACCTTCTAGTTGTTTCATCTAAACTGTAACGGATCCCATCAAAAGTTATTTGTTAATCAGAAAGTTTTTGGCGCGCGGTTTGAAATCATGCTTGTTTTTGGTGAGCATAAATTTTTTCGAGCAAAATTCTTTTCCCACATGATTTGAGGCAACATACCGCAAACTATGCGCTCATTTTAATGTATACTTCCGTAACTGTTCCGTAGAAATATTTTTTTAACAAGAAACCCTGACCAAGACCATAAAGTCTATCCAGGGTTTCTTTGATACTCAAAATAGGTCCTGGCGCGCAGTTCGAATTCAAAACGGTTGGCGCGCATTCAAATTTTCGAGCAAAATTCTTTTTGATCACATGATTTGAGGCAACATACATACGAACCATGCGCTCATTTTAATGTATAATTCCGTAAATTTTCCGTAGAAACAATTTCAGAACAAGAAACCCTGACCAACACTATAAACACTAATGGCACACGTCGCGTTGATACTCGCTAATTCCCTTGAGGCCGTTGTTTTTGTGGTCCAAAAGAGGACGAGAACGGAAGTAAAACTTCAAGATCTGTGGCTGTCATCCATCTTCCAAATAGAAGGAATTTTCTGAAAGAGGGGGAATCGGCAGTATAAAAAACAGTTTACCTACACCTTAAAAAATTGCTAAATGTAGGTGAAATTCCACTTTTTCGTTCCTCCTACTACCGCTGATGCACTGGCGGACAAGCCAAACCCCCCAAAGGGAGGGGAATCTTCCCAAAGAGGGAGGAATTTTCATAAACCTGACATTTTACGTACACCTTATGGAACAAATTCTACTTTTTGAAAACCCCAAAGAGGGGGGATTCCACTTATCCCCCCCTTCTCGTCCGCTAGTGCACTGATGGTCCAACGTTGGAACACGACACGACACCCGAAATGGATGCCTGTGCCAAAAAAGACACGTCCCTTGGAAAAATACGTTCAGTTCAGAGACCAGTCCGGTAGAACGAACCCTAAAAACCAGCAGAGCACTAGCGGAGGAGAGAGGAACGAAAAAGTTTAATTCCCGTTTTTTAGGTGTTCTAAAAACTATGTAGATGTAGGTAAAATGGCCGGTAAAGAAAAAATCTAATTCACCCTCATTGAAAACATCCCTCCAATTTGCGAATTTACTCGTCACGTCAGTAGTTACGATCCGATCCGAGGTATGGTTATTTGTATTCAGTCGGAACACGCACTGGCGGACGAGCTTATCCTCGTTAAAGAGGGGGGAATCAGCAGGAAGAAGGCCATTTTACCTACACCTTAGGGAACAAATTCAACTTCTTGAAACCGCCAAAGAGGGGGGAATTCCACTTTTCCCACACCTTCTCGTCCGCTAGTTGGAACACGACACGACAGCCAAAATGGATGCCCGTGCCAAAAACGACTAGACGTCCGTTGGGGAAAAAACAGTGCAAATGGAATGACAATTGTATCCTTAGAATACATTTATTGTATCAAATTATGTCTTGTAAGCAAAACCGTGGCAATGTTTGAGTTTAACGTGTAATTTGCCTACCATAGACTGACGAGTTAATGATTTTTCCATGGTCTCCGATCCGTTTTCATTATGTGATGACCAACATACTAGCGGACGGAAAGGGGAGGGAAAAGTGGAATCCCCCTCTTTGGCGTTTAAAAAAAGTGAAATTTGTTCCCTAATGTGTAGTTAAAATGACAATGAACTAAATACTGCCAATTCCCTCCTCTTTGACAGAATTCCCCTCTCTTTGGAGGAGTATCTCGTATGCCAGTAAACCAACAATACACGTCCGTAAAAAACACGAGCAATTCAGCGACCAAACAGAGGCACTGGTGGAATGACAATCATAGAATACAAATACATGAACATGTACATGTACATTTATATGCAGTGAAGTACATCACCAAACTGTATGTAGCTCGCATGGTACATGCACACGATATCAGACACTGGCGGTCGAACCCATCCTGGAAAAGGAAGACATTTTTAAACGTAAAGTAATTATTTCACCATCGTTAAATTATATTTATCCCTTATTTATTTAATAGTTTTCAGGTCATTTCCCCCGAGTAAACTTTCAGGAACGAACTCTAAATCTCGGAACTGCTAAAAAGGAAGGAATTCCAATTTTTGCTTTCCTCACTCCTTCGCAAGTGATAATAGAAAATTGTTGTGTACGAATCAATGGCGGACGAGATAATCCTCCAAAGAAATGATTATCTCGTCAAAAAGAGGGGAATTTTAAGTTTTCAGCCCATTTTACCTACACCTTAGGGAACAAAGTCTACTTTTTCAAAACGCCAAAGAGGGGGAATTCCATTTTCCCACCCCTCTTCGTCCGCTGGTGGTTGATATAAATGCGTGATTCGCTCCCAAAGTTTCATAAAGTGTTTATGATGTTTCCATGATTTCAGTTTCTTTTGTAAGTCTGCTGGTCAGACTTCCACTGTCCCGTTTTTTTTCATCCACCCCCGCCGCAGTCTCTCGCCCCCCCCCCCCCCCCCCCCCGGCTCTGTTCCGTTCTGGAGAATGGGTTTGGTCTAGTCGGCTAGCCCACTAGCGGACGAGAAGGGGTGGGAAAAGTGGAATTCCCCCCTCTTTGGTGGTTTCAAAGATTATAATATGTTCCTTAAGGTGTAGGTGAAATGGCCTGAAAACTGCCAATTCCCCCCTCTTTGACAAATTTACCCTCCCTTTGGCGGTTTAGCTCGTCCGCCAGTGGGTTAGCCCAACAAACAGATGCTGTGACTGTGAGCGTCCGCTTTTGCTGTTATCCGTTCAATACCTGGAGGTGGAGGATGAGTCAATCATCTGTAAGGGAGGGTATTTTTGCCAAAGAGGGGGCAACAGCAGTTTTCAGGTCATTTTACCTACAACTAAAGTAACCAGCTTACTTTCTGAAACCGCCAAAGAGGGGGGAATTCCACTTTTCCCACCCCTTCTCGTCCGCTAATGTCTGGCATAACTGGCGGAAAATGAATCATCTGTAAGGGGGGGGGGAATTTTCACATTTAAGGGAGAATCGGCTTTTTTAAGAATATTTTACCCACCCCTTAGAAAACAAAAAAATTTGAACTGCCGAAAAAAGGCGGAGTCTCACGTTTTTTTGTTCTCCTCCCGCAGTCCCGCACTGGCGGACAAGCTAATCCTCCAAAGGGTGAGGAATTTCATCAAAGAGGGGGAATCGGCAGTTTTCAGACCATTTTTCCTACTTCTTAGAGAACAAATTCAACTTTTTGAAAATGCCAAAGAGAGAGGAATTCCACTTTTCCCACCCCTTCTCGTCCGCTAGTGTCCTACCGTTCGCTAGTCTGCCATTGCCGTATACAGTACATACATGATATGCATACAATTCAGCTGTAGAGAATGCGATGTTCGTTGTTTCATGAGTTCCTCTTTTTGTACGAAACATAGTCTGTTCGACGCACTAGCGGACGAGAAGGGGTGGGAAAAGTGGGATTCCCCCCACTTTGGCGTTTTCAAAATATAGAATTTGTTCCCTAAGGTGTGGGTAAAACAGCCTGAACACTGTCAATTCCCCCCTCTTTGATAAAATTCCCTCCCTTTCGAGGATTAGATCGTCTTCGTTTTGTCATCGTTTTTGACGAGACTAGGGGATGTTTGAAAAACGTTCCTCATTAATAAAAATCATTTCTTTTTCTTTAAACAAAATGGTTTCACTACTGCTAATTTCCCCCTCTTTGATTGAATACCTCTCCCTTTGGGTAATAGGCTCGGCCG
>OZ038448.1:20781656-20784534 GCA_964036265.1 Daptonema setosum
ATAGTACGGTACGCACATATGAAACATTATTATTTCATGCAAAGAATCTCAAAATTTTGAACGTGTGCGCAAAAATAAATTTTTTAATTCAATTTGCGAATCGCCAAAAAAAAATTTGCGCAAACAAGAAACCTGTAATGAGCTATATTTCTATAGTTCCCATCCCGTTGATTTTGCGTTTCGATTATCAATCATGCAGCTTTTAATAATGTAGGTTAAGTAAATCGTTTGGTAAATTTTTTTAACCCTCTGGTGCAGGTATCCATGAGTCAAAAAGTGAAATTTTTGCTAGAAACTTACAACCAATAGTGCATAATTTATAGTCTGTTTATATTTATAACTACTTACATCATTGTTAATGGTCATAATGATCATAATTCAATTTTTTTCAGCTATCTTTCTCATGTATCATTTATTTCACTGTTACATGCACAGTAAAACTTACCGTGTTGTAATGTAAAGTTGGTGAGTCAATTTAATTTTTTTTCGCTTGCACAATAACAAGATGTCGTTGTTTTTGCTACGTAGAATATGTAAGTACATACGTACGTATGTAACATATGTAGTACGTAAAATATGTGTATACTGCTCGTATTTCATTATGCAATACGTTGTAACACTTTCGATCATTGTTGAAGGAGAAAAATCTTACTGGGGAGTTTGGCTGCGCTCACCTTTTGATTCAAAAGGCCTGTAATTAATACAAAAATATGCATAAAAATGTAAGCTTTACGGATTATTATACTGAAGCTGAAAGCACTTTAGAATTGAAATATTTCCTTAACTAGGCCATTTTCAGAATTTGAAGTCTTGTATGCAACTGACACTGAAGGAAAAATGTTACGCATGAGTTTTCTTTTCTTGTAAACCCAATTCGATTTTTTTTCATGATCAATCGTAAGCAGTCTATAGGCCTCATAATTGATTATAAGAAATGGTTTAAAACTGCGATAACCCATGGCATGGCCAGAACCAGATTCTCAAGCCCAGAACCAGATTCTCAAGTAACAAATTTTCTGTGCCACGTTTTGGGCCCTTTTCAAAATTTCTTAGAACCAGATTTTCAGTCCAGAACCGGATTCTCAAGGAAGGAAATTTCTGTGCCACGTTTTGGATTTTCTTATAACCAATTACGAGGCCTATACGTGTGTACAATACGTATATCTTATCCAGGGTTTCTTGTTAACCAAAAGGAAATTTGTTGCACGGTTCGAATTCAATTCTGTTTTCGGCGCGCTTTTGAAAATTCGAGAAATTAATACTTTTTCACATAACATTTAGAAAACATTCAAAAATTGTGCTTAATTAATTGCATATTGCAATCGACCAACAAAATTTATTTTTGAAAACAAGAAACCCTGACCAAGCTATAGTACAGTGTAACCTAGCTTCTGAGCCGGTTTTGTGAGGAAAACAGGGCAGGTGAATCATTCAGCAGAGAGTTTGCGTACATGTATAGCCTATACATGGTTTATTGCTACTAAAAAACTTTTGGGCGCGCGCTCAAACCTTTCATTCACATGATTTTTGGAAAACTTACGAACACCTCTTTTACGCATTTCAGTTCGATTCGAAGGTTGTTTTTGTAAGAATACTATTTCTATTGGGACCTCTTCATTACTGAAGCCGATTGGGCACACTATTACCATTGAGAAGTGGAATCATCAAGGAAATTACCACTTTTCCTAGTAGTCAGAGAAGTTGAATAAACTGACGCTCCGTGGAAGAAACCCCAGCGCAACGCGTCAGAATCTGTGTCTCACTCAGGTTTAATAGGACCATCAGTTTCCGAGGCTGGCGCCTTACGCACTAATATAGACTTTCGTTACAAAGTGGCTGATCATGAAACATCAGTTTACCAGTACAGTATGCTAAATCATAACCCCAAAAAACAATCGTTTTATCTCAGCAATCAAAAGTTATCAAGTCATCATATTAGTCAGTCTCTGGAAATATTTCCTGTTTTGAAGCAATGACGAAATCTCACACCTGTTTTCCCACATTTGTTCGATGATTCATGTCTTGAAACCTTGAAATTCTCGAATCTACATACTGTATGTACGTATATATACGCTATCAATGATTTTGTATTACTCAGAAAAGTTTATGGCATGCAATTTGAATTGAAAAGAAAAATCCGATTTTCGCGCGTTATTACGTCACATTTGAATCAACAAAAAGTACGTTACGGTCAGATGCATTGAACAAAAAAAACGGTCCATAGAAATGATTTTTGATAACAAGATACGCTGACCAAACTAAAAAAATGAGGTTTCACACAAAATTAAGGTATTTTGCTGCGAAAATGTTATAGTGCTGACAAACTTCTATTAGAAAATTTTGTTTGTACCATTTTGTCCTGCACAAATGCGAATTTAGGATCCACACAAAAACCACCTCGAAAATGATTGTTTTGGAGATGAGATAAACTTTAAGTGCTTCAAAGCTGACATTGGGACTATAAAACATAGATTTGATAGATGACCACTTCGGTTTTTACTACTTTTCCATTTTTTGCCATGAAAGCTATTTTTAGCTTGAAAAAACGTGAAATAAGATAAAATCAAATTATTCATTCAGTAAAGTGATGTTTCATGAACCCAGTTTAGGTTTCGAACTACCAATAATATAATTCCCATTGAAAACAGCCATTTTCGAAGCAGTTTTAGTGTGAATCCATAATTCGCATTTGTGCAGGACAAAATGTTACAAACAAATTTTTCTAATAAAAGTTTGTCAGCACTATATGAATTGCTATGAAAAATTTCCTTAAACCGTACCCTTTTTTACATTCTATTATTCGGTGATATATGTAAAAACCAGTAAAATAGATTAGTCGCACTCTTCGGAATTATGTTATCCAAGTCTAATATGGAAA
>OZ038448.1:20784734-20837234 GCA_964036265.1 Daptonema setosum
CCATCTCTTAAGGGTACTTTTGTAGACTGCCCTGGATTTACCTTGGATTCAACTTTTTACTCGCCTTGCTATAGCAGCCATATTGGTTGCTGCTTATGACAACTGTTTCCAGAGTCTAAAAATTCTCTAGGGCAGTCCAAAAACGTACCCCAGCTGCAGGAACTTCATCGTTATTGATCTACCCACAGTATTTATATCTAGACGTCCGATTTTTGGAGGTGCGTATAGAAAGTTCTGAAGTAGAATTCTCAACTAACGAAATGTTTCAAATGCGCACCAAAATTTTGACAGAATTTGTTTTTTTTCTAATTTGAAATCAAATTTCAGAAAAGAGAAATATTTTATCACAATAACCCGTTTTAGAATTTCCAAGCCAACGCAATTGCCATGTATGTACGTTGACGTTTTTATTACAAAATCAATATATTACTGTTTCTTTGTATCATCAACAAACCACCGTGATTTTTATTTGTCCGATTTCACAGTTTCTGTTTCTATGTTTTTTTCTATTGCACAAATTTAATACTTTTTTTTCTCTCGATAAATTGTCGTCGTTGTATAGTGAAAGTATGTTATACTGTATAGTGTATACGGTCTTACCGTAAAATGAAATGTGGTACCGTAATTGTGGGATGTGAGATTTTTTACCAAGAGAACATGAGCAGGAAAAAGGCACACAGTCGAATGATTAACAATGTTTTTATGGTAAATCAACAAATGTTTTAAAGTATTTATATATTACAAAAATAAATATAAATATTAATTATCTCGCTGTTCTTCTAGACCCACAAAAATAGGAATTATACTCACACGTCACACACATTATAATCAGCGATCTCAGCTACTGAAAATTTTTCCAGCTGTCACCGAAAGACAAACTCAATGAATTAACTGAATGAATGAAAGTAGTATTCCGAAAATATTAAGACAATCCAAATATTTTTTCACGAGTTTCATCGACTTTTTCGCAGATTATCAAGAGCCTCCAATTGATGCATCCAACGGATTAGCTCTCGTATATGCTTGGTCATGCTGTGGATACCTGAAGGAGTGAGTGAAAAAGTGAGTGAGTGAGTGAGTGAGTGAGTGAGTGAGTGAGTGAGTGAGTGAGTGAGTGAGTGAGTGAGTGAGTGAGTGAGTGAGTGAGTGAGTGAGTGAGTGAGTGAGTGAGTGAGTGAGTGAGTGAGTGAGTGAGTCCAGTCAGTCAGTCAGTCAGTGACAGACATATGTGTTAGCTGACTGCCTGACAACATATTTATGTATCGAAATGAATGACAGACACAAAAAGCAAACCAGTCAATTCGAAAAAGTTAGACTAGACTAAACTGACTGACTGACTGACTGACTGACTGACTGAAAAGAATATTGACTGGCTGGCTAAAGCTCACTAAGCCCATGATTCAATCAGTCTCAATGCAATTAACGTTTGTGAACAAAATTACCTGACTGACTGACTGACTGACTGACTGACTGACTGACTGACTGACTGACTGACTGACTGACTGACTGACTGACTGACTGACTGACTGACTGACTGACTGACTGACTGACTGACTGACTGACTGACTGACTGACTGACTGACCACGCGACTGACTAACAACGACAGACTTTATATTCTACATGACTGATTTTGCATGATTAAAAGTGGAACTCATGGTTCAGAACGAAATATCAGACAACCACGGAATATCAGACTTAATATTTCCACGGATAATAGCTGAGGTTTTGCTCAGAGTTTTTTGCTTTGGCACTGAACGTGAGTCACTGAGTGAGTGAGTGAGTGAATGAGCGAGTGAGTGAGTGAGTGAGTGAGTGAGTTAGTGCGTGAGTGAGTGAACTCACTCACTCACTCACTCACTCACTCACTCACTCACTCACTCACTCACTCACTCACTCACTCACTCACTCACTCACTCACTCACTCACTCACTCACTCACTCACTCACTCACTCACTCACTCACTCACTCACTCACTCACTCACTCACTCACTCTCTCCCTCACTCACTCACTCACTCACTCACTCACTCACTCACTCACTCACTCACTCACTCACTCACTCACTCACTCACTCACTCACTCACTCACTCACTCATTCACTCACTCACTCACTCACGTGTGACTCGTTGCGCAGACGCTTCAGATCGGTTTCCTCATCAGGTAGAATGGCTTTGGGTCCATCACGGAGATAATCCAGAATGTAGGCAAAGGCATCTCCATTGCGATCGATGAACACAATGCCGTCCGGGCCCTAAGTGAGTGAGTGAGAGTGAGTAAGTGAGTTAGTGAGTATGTAAGTGAGTGAGTTAGAGGACGGATTTTGACTCTTTGCTGCTCTCAATAGCGTTCCGTATGAAATGTTGCATGCAACTGTTGTAAGGTAGAATCTTTTGATTTTGTTAATTCTTTTCTCTTCTTCACTAAGTAATAAAACCATAGTTATTCATGAAAACAGTAACTAAACTATGTATTATTCTACCAATGCATTCCCCGACGCGTTAATCTATTAATGTTCACTATTAATGGTCACTATTAATGGTCACTATTAATGTTCACTATTGATGTTCACTATTGATGTTCACTATTAATGTTCACTATTAATGTTCACTATTAATGTTCACTATTAATGTTCACTATTAATGTTCACTATTAATGTTCACTATTAATGTTCACTATTAATGTTCACTATTAATGTTCATTATTAATGTTCACTATTAATGTTCACTATTAATGTTCACTATTAATGTTCACTATTAATGTTCACTATTAACGTTCACTATTAATGTTCACTATTAATGTTTCCCTCTCTTTAGCGGTTGCAAGAAGAAGAGTTTGTTCATTATGGTGTAGGTGAAATGGCCTGAAAACTTGGAATTTTCCCTCTATGATTAAATTCCCTCCCTTTGGAGGGTTAGCCTGTGCATGACTCAATTGTATTTTTACACTCGCAAATAAACTAGGGGACAGTCACTCTTACTGGACAGCTTAACAATGAAACATCAGTAACCTTAACTCAACTCCTTGACACCATAAATTACCACCGTATAGCATGATAGTGACGATGACTGATGTGCTTGTTAACGCTGATTGTCTGATGTTTCATTATCAGACGTTTTCGTCAATATTCTTGCTTGCAGAAACAACATACATACATGTACGGGCTTTACAGTCAGAACTTTTGGAATACGATTGGAGCTTTTTGAAAAATCGAATGCGATTAATGACTGATGTGGGGTCATTTTAGTATAATTTTTCTTTAATATTCGTATTTTTTTAATTCCACAGTTCGTTTTTATGTGAAAATTAAACATCTTACCTCAACGTCTTTCCACGATTCTCGTTTGAAGAAGGAGCTTGGAGCCGTTCGTAGGGTTTGCAGTCGCGTTTTGTATACGTGACCTAAAAACAACATTAACAACAACAACAACAACAACAACAACAACAACTACAACAACAACAACAACAACAACTACAACAACAACAGCAACAACAACAACAACAACAACAACAACAACAACTACAACAACAACAACAACAACAACAACAACAACAACAACAACAACAACAACAACAACAACAACAACAACAACAACAACAACAACAACAACAACAACAACAACAACAACAACAACAACAACAACAACAACAACAACAACCATCGTAGAATACTTTTTTAACAACCATTTCACGTTTCAAGCACTCTATAAATTTGGCAGGTTAACTAACTTGATGATCAGCTTGCTTCTATATTGTTTGAAAAATTAACATGAATGGAAAAAAATCACAGATACAAACTAAAACAACAAAAACAACAACAACAACAACAACAACAACAACAACAACAACAACAACAACAACAATAACAACAACAACAACAACAACAACAACAACAACAACAACAACAACAACAACAACAACAACAACAACAATACCAAAAACAACAACAAAAACAGCAACCATCGTAGAATACATTTTTAACAACCATTTCACGTTTCAAGCACTCTATAAATGTGGCAGGTTAACTAACTTGATGATCAAAAAAAAACATCATAATAAAAAATCACAGATATAAACTAAAACAGCAACAACAACAACAACAACAACAACAACAACAACAACAACAACAACAACAACAACAACAACAACAACAATAACAACAACAACAACAACAACAACAACAACAACAACAACAACAACAACAGTAACCTCCAACGTCGAAGATGACATTGTTTTCATCTTCGTCGTAATTGTTTCCCCCACCACCTCGACTGTCATTACCGTTTCTCTGCCGATCACGACTGTCACCACGAGGCATAGTCAGTGACTGAATGAGTGACTGAATGAGTGACTGAATGAGTGACTGAATGAGTGACTGAATGGTTGGGGCCAACTATCTATCAAAACCACTATATATCATAATAATTTTGTGCAACTATATATCAGATTTACCCCATGACCATTATCTATCAACCGCAGTAGACCACTATCTATCAGGACAACTATCTATCACCGGATATTTCTTATCACCACAATATATCATCACTACAAGTATATATCACCAGCATGTTATGTAACGGTATCCGTTTACACGCAGAACACATTTGTCATTAGTTGTTTCTTGTTATTTTACATACCCCATGTTCATAATTACCATTACATAAGTACCATACAAAATGTATGCCCTAATATGTAATATGTAAGTCAACCAATCAATACCGACTGACCGAGTCATTGGCTGACTGACTGACTGACATATTTAGGGACTGAATATTTGACTGACATAAATAATATTAGAAGAGGGGGGAATCGGCAAAAAATATACCGTTTTATCTACACCTTAAGGAGCAAACTATATCTTTTAAGAACGCCAAAGAGTGGTGAATTTCATTTTTCATACGCTGGTGTACGTATGTTTATTGATCTTAAACACTAGCGGACGAGAAGGGGAGAGAAAAGTGGAATCCCCCCCCTTGGCTATTTTAAAAAGTAGAATTTGTTCCCTAAGGTGTGGGTAAAAAGACCTTATTTCTGAAAATTCCCCCTCTTTGGGAAGATTCCTCTCCCTTTGGAGGTTTGGCTCGTCCGCCAGTGATCTTGAAAGCAAGAGCCATTGGTCCGCATATAACGATAGTTTTCAACTGATCGATTTCGTTGCTTTAATATACTTTGTTTCCGTAAACATAATAAACATAGTGAGTTAATCATTGTTGATAGTTGATACGATGGTTGAGGTCTGTCTTTGTGCTTCCTCAAGGTCGAACGCTTCAAAACGCGTAACCGTCCTTACACTAGCGGACGAGATGGGGTGGGAAAAGTGGAATTCTTCCCTCTTTGGCAGTTTCAAAAAGTAAAATTTGTTCCCTAACGTGTAGGTAAATTGACCTGAATTTTGCCAATTCCCCCCTCTTTGACGAAATTCCCCTCCGTTTGGAGGATTAGCTCGTCCGCAAGTGCGTCCTTATTATGCAACCGTTCTTAACGAGGACCTAACATGGAAAAACAATACGGCGATGCCAGAAGTCCCATAACAATCAAAGGAAGATAGTGTGACTTATATTATACAGTCATTTTAGTTATATTTATTTCACGATGCATTAATTGTTTACCGAGGGCGCGAATAAATGAATCAATTAATCGCTTTTGCGTTCATTTACAGTTCACATGACACATAAGCTGATGACAAATGTGTTCTGCGTGTAAACGGATACCGTTGCATAACATGCTGGTGTGGTGATATATTCTTGTAGTGATGATATATTGTGGTCATAAGAAATATACGGTGATAGATAGTTGTCCTGATAGATAGTGGTCTACTGCGGTTGATAGATAGTGGTCTTGATAGATAGTGGGACGGATACAAAATGATAGATAGTTGTCCTGATAGATAGTTGGCCCTAATCGACTGAATGAGTGACTGAATGAGTAACTGAATGAGTGACTGAATGAGTGACTGAATGAGTGACTGAATGAGTAACTGAATGAACTGCATGTATTACAGAGTTAGAATTTTCAGAGAGTTATATTTACATAGTTTTACAGAGATTTACAGAGTTAGATTTTGATATATGAAATAATTTGAAAATGGGTATGAAAAGTTGATTTGATGTTTGAGGAAACGGCGTAGATTTTGTGTATATGACTAATTATTATTGTTGTAACTGAATACAATACGTAATTGATTTGTCAGTTGGTTATGGGTAGAAGGGGAAGACAATATGTATGGCATTGACCGTCATACCATCAAGTCTCATTAATCAGATAGTAAAAACATTTCTAAACAATATGAAAAGTCTAACTTTACCTCAGTGTGCAAGTCTAATTTAGAGTTCGTACATGTAAATGGATTTCAATCAATACATTATTTCGCTTCACTGGATTCCTGAACTATGCTGATGTTTTGTACATGACATTTTTGGTTCCCCTCTTTTGGACCCAATACCACGTCTCTATACATTCCTCTCTTTACCAGCTGCTTCGGGAGTGAGTGAGTGCATGAGTGAGTGAGTGAGTGAGTGAGTGAGTGAGTGAGTGTGTGAGTGAGTGAGTGAGTGAGTGAGTGAGTGAGTGCATGAGTGAGTGAGTGAGTGAGTGAGTGAGTGAGTGCAGTGAGTGAGTGAGTGAGTGAGTGAGTGCAGTGAGTGCGTGAGTGAGTGAGTGAGTGAGTGAGTGAGTGAGTGAGTGAGTGAGTGAGTGAGTGAGTGAGTGAGTGAGTGAGTGCATGAGTGAGTGAGTGAGTGAGTCAGTGAGTGAGTGAGTGAATGAGTGTAAGCGTGATTGAATTGAATGAGCGAGGGAGTGAGTGATTTAGTTAATGGTTGAGTGAGTGAACTAGCATTGCTGATAAATGCACATTATAAGCCATTCTTGGTTCCCATCTTTTTGACCCATATCTTTTCATGCCATGCATGTACCCCATACATTCATTCGCGAGTTAGTCAGTGAGTGAAGTGAGTCAGTGAGTGAGTGAGTGAGTTAGTGAGTGAGTGAGTGCGTGCGTGAGTGAGTGAGTGAATGAGTGAGTGAATCTAGAACGTTGTGGGCACTTTTTATAATCGTTAGCTTCTTCAGAAAACGGTAGGAACTTTGTCAGAAATCAGAAAATTTGAATGGAAAATACTTTATACGGAGCATGCAGAACATTTCATCTGTTGGAAGAATTTCGCACGGAGTTAGACTAGTCTTCAATGATATTAACAGATACAAGTTTTATTATTATTCATAACAGTATTTGAATTCAAACTGCGCGCCAAAAAATAACTTTCTTAGAAACGAAAAACTCTGGGTAGGCTTTAATTAACTTTGGTATGCTTCAAGCTATGTGGTTTGACGGGGCTGAACTTTTCATCTACATGTTTTGTCAGTTGTTGTTGTTGTTGTTGTTGTTGTCGTTGTTGTTGTTGTTTTGTTGTTATTGTTTTTGTTGTTCATTCTGGGAGCATGGTGTTTTTGTCTGAAGTCACATGGACTTTGTAGTGCGTTATTAGGCAATTCAGTCAGTCAATCAGTCAGTCAATCATTCATTCAGTCAGTCAGTCAGTTAGTCAGTCAGTCAGTCAATCAGTTATTTATCCGATACGTTTAGAAGCGCTCGCTTCGTAGAAAAGGAAATCCATTAAGGAAATGTGTATCGGATGGGTTTCTAGATTCCGTGACTTCATGCTACCAGTCATGCACATACTTGACAGTCACAATCAGTCAGACAGTCAGTCATTCTATCAGTCAGTCAGTCCAGTCAGCTATTGCCTCATTTATTGCTTTAATCAAAAAATTTGTTGGAATTCATGGCAAATGCTACAACGTAGGACTAAGTCTATGCAGCTAAATGCCGCTGCAATATCACGGTAGCAATATCAAAGCTGATAAAAAACTTCATCAACTCTCATAATGAAAAACTTTATCAACTCTCATGATGATCAAATTGGTTTATAAAGTTGTTAGCTTGTAAAACTTTTCCTCCTGGCAACAACTTTTCCGAGTAACCAGAAAACCTGGATAGCCTACAGCATTCGTCTGTAATCTTCATCTAAAGTCTATCTCCGTTCCCTTTATCAGACAGACACAGACAATCAGACAGACAGACAGACCGACAGGCAGACAAACAGACAGACAGACAGACAGACAGACAGACAGACAGACAGAGGGACAGTCAGTCAGAAAGACGTGTAGACTGATGACGGACAGACAGACAGACAAACGTAGATTTCCTTTGTTAGTCCCGGCCTAATCCAGGAAGTTTTCAATCTGTCGTATATTGTTTCCTCAACATTTATGATGACCGGTTTTTTGTTTTCAGAAAAAATACGGAAGCTTTATCAGGAAACTACGGTATCTGTCAAGTTTCATCTGTCATCAAGTCATGTAAAAGTGGGTAAACTGGAGTACTTAATTTCTATTTTTATACCTTTCAAAGTGGAATGAAATTTTTTTATAAAAAAACCTCATAGGAACAAAGTAAAGTCTGTTGCGCACTCATCTTGACTCAGTATCTGAAACTCATCTCAACTCTTCATCTGAAACTTGAGTCATGAATTTAGTTAAACAACAATAATGAGTCAAGATGAGTTTCATATAATGAGTCAAGGGTAACCTGTTCTATTTGATGAACGGAACATTTTATATTCTGTGAGATATTGTTTGATGTTCTATGTGACCAACTCCCTATCTCACTCACTGGATCACTTACGTGGTCAGTCACTCACTCACGTGCCTACTCACTCACTCACTCACGTGCCTACTCACTCACTCACGTGCCTACTCACTCACTCACGTGCCCACTCACATGTCCACCCAATCATTGCGTGGTTTTAGATTATAACTTCTTGCACGTTTTTATATGTCATTTACCCACTCAGTTCCATATATCACGTTCTTGTATGTATCTTGATTCACGATTACAGTTGCAAAATGTATTGTAACGACAACTGATTATTATAGTTTCTGCAGGGTTTCTTGTCAAATGTTGATTGTATTTTCTGTCAGGGTCTCTTGTCTTTTTGTAAAATACTGGTATTATGAGCCTTGTTACCTTATTTAGAATGGATTAAGCACAACAATCGTATGTCGCCTAAATGTCATGTAAAAAATGCCTGTTTCCACTTTCATCCCTTCATCAAGTTGGAAAGGCTTTTTCATTATCGAACTTACGTTTGCGATTCATACGATGTCATATAATTTTTTTCGCAAACTGTGGATATGAATGAAAAAATCTACTATACCAGGGCTGGTTCAATCAATGAGCACGCGATGACTATATTGTATTGTGTGAACACAGCGGATGAGAATTGGAGGGAAAAGTGGAGTTCCTCCCTCTTTGGCGAATAAAAAATTGAGAAGTTGTTCCCTAAGGTGTAGGTTAAATGGCCTGAATACTGCCGATTCCCACCCTTTGACGAAATTCCCCTCTCTTTGGTGTGTGTGTGACCTTTCATGTGAAGCTCTTCCGTTTCTGTAATGACCTACAGTCAATTTAACGGGTTATGACTTATACTCAATTCAACGGGTTATGACTTATACTCAATTCAACGGGTTATGACTTATACTCAATTCAACGGGTTATGACTTATACTCAATTCAACGGGTTATGACTTATACTCAATTCAACGGGTTATGACTTATACTCAATTCAACGGGTTATGACTTATACTCAATTCAACGGGTTATGACTTATACTCAATTCAACGGGTTATGACTTATACTCAATTCATCGGGTTATGACTTATACTCAATTCAACGGGTTATGACTTATACTCAATTCAACGGGTTATGACTTATACTCAATTCAACGGGTTATGACTTATACTCAATTCAATCTTTATGTTTGCTGAATCTTAATTTTTAATTAAATGAGCGATATTGAAAGCATATTATCATTCTCTTGCTCAAGATCGTGAATTTAAAAGCCCGCCAGTTTTCCTCCTTGATGCACTGGCGGACGAGCTGAATTCCCAAAGGGAGGGGAATTTCGTCAAAGAGGGGGGAATTGGCGAATTTCTGGAAATTTTTACCTACACCTCAGGGAACAAATTCCACTTTTAGAATCCGCCAAAGAGGGGGGAGTTCCACTCTTCCCACCCCTTCTCGTCCGCTAGTGCCTTGATGTGTAGTCTTTATCAGCTCAGCATTAAAATGCAGGAAATTACAGCGGCCGTCACACAACCTGTTATTTCCGTTACAATCCAGCAGTTCAGAAAATCAAGGATTTTTCATATTCTGTCAAAAAAAAATCTTTCCTTTCTAGCCAACTCTGCCATGCCCACTACTGGCTCGTCTAATGCATAACAGAAATTTTCTAAGATATCTGGATATCATTTTCTCGAATTTTCAGCAAAACTCGCAATGTTTCTCGTACTGGCTATTCTGGTCCTACTCAGCCTCCACTACTGGCTCGTCCAATCCCGCCTGTATAACAACGAGTATTCTGAATATTATTCGGAGTTTGTGTGAGAGAGTTCGAAAACACACAAACAGCATTTCGACGTGAGAATTCGAAAAACAACAGCAACAACTTTTCAACGTGAGAATTCGAATAAACAACAAACATTTCAACATGTTAACAATTGGGCACCAACATTCGACGGAAATCACTCGAAATTTTTTGATGGAGGACTCCTAACGGCGGCACAAATGTTCCAGTGGTGCTATTGCTTTGTATGATCGGTTTTGGAATGGATATCGGTTTTTGGAATGGATGTTAAAGGGCTGCCTGGGATTCAAGTGAAACGTTGTTGTGTTAACTACTCACATCTTATATATTAAAACAAACTTGTCGGTATGTCCGCCCGATGAATCGATATAAATATCAAGAGTAAAACGCTAAAAACTTTTTTATGTCATTTTCATGCAGAATCAAGAAAATCATAATCATCATCACCTTCTCTCATAAAAGTTGAGAAGATATTGTCATCGACACTCTCAAAGAAGATTCCCTCAATTCACTGAACTGAAAATATCAAAGGCCTTAACTAAAATTAGCGCTAATTAAGGTCACGCATGCAAATGTTTACATTTTAATGTTGGGAAAAAAGCTTTGTAATTCTTTTCATCCCCTCGGAAATCATCAACACCTTCCATGGCGGAAAAACTCGGTCAACTACTAAACGTGATCAATCTTAACTGAGATCTTCGATCAAATAAAATACAGTACACGTAGTTTCAGCGATCTTCACTTCATCTACGCGCTTCTCGGGTCGGGTCAAGAGTTAAAAGTATGCTGTAGGTTTCCAACGTTCCTAATAGAAAAAACAAGCAATCAATCGAGAGAGTCAATTTATCGTTTTTCCACGGGTTCTTTGTAGTGTAATGCTACAACTAAACTAATTTTAACATAATTATTTTTTAGAAAATAAATCAGAATTTAATGGGTCGGGTGAGTTCAACGTTTATAATAACATATCGGGTCGGATACTCCTATGTATGTATAACATTACCTTTTGAGTTTTCAACGGGTCGGTGTACTTTATGAAGAAAAGATAGAGAAGTTGGGAACTTTACGGGTGACAAACTTTTTTTCCATGGGTTTTTCTCATTGTAGTTATGTAAAAATAAATTTATCTGGGAATAACTTTTTACAGTCAACGGGTCGGGTTCGGGTGTATTAAACTGATATGAATAGACATAAACGGGTAATGACATGAAAATATATTATGGTTTTCAACGGGACGGGTGAAATGATAATAGTTTATGGAAAAAAATAGGCGCTATTAAGTTGTTCAATTTTCACGGGTTGCTCTGATTTTTTTACATGGATTTTGTAATGTAATGTAATTGATGTAACGTACTTTCGATTACTGTAATTTTGTATTTGAACTAACATCCACAACGGGTTATGATATTTATTTTTAAATATTTAGCTTTGTAAATTTAACAAACAGTTGCGTAGCAACGGGTTTACCCTAGTTTGATGCATAATAGTCGGCTGTCCAACTCAACTCAACCTAACAGCTGTATGCTATAACCTGCAATCATCATGTTCAGTGTTCGTATCCGTTTTGGACACGTTAACGTGTCATTTTTTCACTTGAATCTCAAGAAGCTCTTTATATACAGGGTGGCCCAAAAGTTTCAACCCGCTGATTGACCATGAATTCTATAACCTAACTATACGTAATTACAGAGTTCATTTTTACATAGGATTGCTGAAATTTCATTTTTGTTCAATTTAGTAGATTTTTTCTCGCGATCCTAAACAATAATCTTCCCACCCTATAATTTTCTTGAGAAATTCGACGTCAAACAGCGGGTTGAAACTTTTGCGCCTCCCTCTATGTATAGAACTTTACCCAAGCAAAAAAATCCGAGTGGAACAGGGCTGTCTTAAATCACCGATTAAATTAAACTGATTTGCCGAATTAAATCTAAAGCCCGATATTGCCCAAAACAGCTGATAACAAAACAGCAGACAATCATGTATTAACACGCACATCAATCATCATCACCCCAGGCTGTACTGTCTTAAACTATGGTGTCCACCGAGTTGAAGATACTGATGTTTCATTATCAGACGTTTTGGGCAATATTTTTGCTTGCAGAAACACCATACGGGTTTTATCAGAGTGCATAGATGCGTTGCTTAGATAAAACTCTATATTATATTGCTTCCTTGTATTTATCAGGGATTCCGTGTCATCTTACTGTAGCTTTGCACTCCAATGATATTCGATGTGATAACGAACAGTTATACGAATAAAAGGTTTTCTATTTGGGAAATGTTATTCGTTAGTCCGATTCAGTAAAATTTGTATGAAAAATGTAACTCGGACTTATAGGAATGTACTTTATAAGGGCACGGGAGTCGTTACTAGCCGACTCCGATTCGTGCGTGAAACATTTATAATCCAACCCTCATTGCTAACCTGTCTGTAGATGTCGGCAGCCTGAAATATGCAGAAACAGAAAAAACGTTTTCCATGCGATATATAAGGCAGTAAACATTCTTAAAAATTGACAAATTTCGATTTGAATGGAAGCACGGGAGTCGTTACTTGCAGACTCCGGTTCGTGCGTGAAACATGAAGCAACAATAAACCATTCCCAATAGCTTACTTGCGAATAGATGCTGACCGCTTTAACATTAATTTAGTGTTATGCTCATTCGTTGAAATAATCATGCCAGTAGATAACTGAACGCGCACGTTAATTTTTCGTTTCATTAGTAAGGTGATAGCAGTGAAGGCTTATTTTGACGAAGCAACGCTTGCGTGGGATTTATAGGACAGGGCTGAAAGTAGTACCTGTGGTGTAGCGGTTAGTACGTCTGTGTACTGAACGGAAGGTTGTGGGTTCGAATCCTACCAGGATACTTGAAATTTTTCATTTTCTTGGTTTGACTAGAATTCGTTTACTTATACATACATGGGACTTTCGGGACTGGGCTTAATGTATTGTTTTATGGACTGGGCTTATGCATGAGATTTACGTGTTTCATGGACTGGGGCTTGGGTATGAGATTCATGTAGTTCCATGGACTGGGGCTTGGGTATGAGATTCATGTAGTTCCATGGACTGGGGCTTGGGTATGAGATTCATGTAGTTTCATGAACTGGGTGAGATTTATTTAGTTTCATGGACTGGGTGAGATTTATTTAGTTCCATGGATTGGGCTTGGGTATGAGAATCATGTTGTCTCATGGACTGGGGTATGAGATTCATGTAGTTTCATGGACTGGGGCTTGGGTATGAGATTCATGTAGTTTCATGGACAGAGTATGAGATTTATTTAGTTTCATGGACTGGGGCTTGGGTATGAGATTCATGTAGTTCCATGGACTGGGGCTTGGGTATGAGATTCATGTAGTTCCATGGACTGGGGCTTGGGTATGAGATTCAAGTAGTTTCATGAACTGGGTGAGATTTATTTAGTTTCATGGACTGGGTGAGATTTATTCAGTTTCATGGACTGGGCTTGGTTATAAGAATCATGTTGTCTCATGGACTGGGTATGAGATTCATGTAGTTTCATGAACTGGGGCTTGGGTATGAGATTTATGTAGTTTCATAGACAGGGTATGAGATTTATTTAGTTTCATGGACTGGGCTTGGGTATGAGATTCATGTAGTTTCATGGACTGGGGCTTGTTTATGAGATTTATGTAGCTTCATGGACTGGGTATGAGATTTATTTAGTTTCATGGACTGTGGCTTGTTAATGAGACTTATGTAGTTTCATGGACTGGGCTTGGTTAGGAGATTCATGTAGTTTTATGAACTGGGGCTGGGTACGAGATTCATGTAGTTTCATGGACTGAGGCTTGGGTACGAGATTCATGTAGTTTCATGGACTGTGGCTTGTTTATGAGATCCACGTAGTTTCATGGACTGGGGCTTGGTTATGAGATTCATGAAGTTTCATGGACTGGAGCTTGGTTAGGAGATTCATGTAGTTTTATGGACTGTGACTTGTTTATGAGATTCATAAAGTTTCATGGACTGGGCTTGGTTATGAGAATCATGTTGTTTCATGGACTGGGGCTTGGGTATGAGATTCATGTAGTTTCTATGGATTGGGGCTTGGGTATCAGATTCTTGTAGTTTCATGGACTGGGGTTTGGGTATGAGATTCATGTAGTTTCATGGACTGGGGCTTGGGTATGAGATTCATGTAGTTTCTTGGGCTGGGGCTTGGGTATGAGATTCATGTAGTTTTATGGACTGGGGCTTGGGTATGAGATTCATGAAGTTTTATGGGCTGGGGCTTGGGTATGAGATTCATGTAGTTTTATGGACTGGGGTTGGGTAGGAGATTCATGTAGTTTCATGGACTGGGGCTTGGGTATGAGATTCATGTAGTTTCATGGGCTGGGGCTTGGGTATGAGATTCATGTAGTTTTATGGACTGGGGTTGGGTAGGAGATTCATGTAGTTTCATGAACTGGGGTTTGGGTATGAGATTCATTTAGTTTCATGGACTGGAGCTTGAGTATGAGATATATGTAGTTTCATGGACTGGGGCCTGGGTAAGAGATTCATGTAATTTCGATGGACTGGGGCTTGTTTATGAGATTTATGTAGTTTCATGGACTGGGCTTGGTTATGAGAATCTTGTTTTATGGACTGGGGCTTGTTTATGAGATTTATGTAGTTTCATGGACTGCGGCTTGGGTATGAGATTAATTCAGTTTTATAGACTGGGACTTGGGTCTAATGTAGTTTCATGGACTGGAGCTTGGGTACGAGACACATGCAGTAGTAGTTTCATGGACTGGGGCTTAGTCCATGAAACTGTTTCATGGACTGAGGCTTGGTTATGAGACTTATGTAGTTTCATGGACTGGGGCCGGGACTTGATTAAATACCAAGCTTTATGATAAGGCTCTATGGGGTATAATTACCATGCCATTGACTGGCTTTATATGGTATATTGGATCGGGATACGGTTATATCGGGTATAAACTCCATGCAGTTGACTGGCTTTGTATGGGATATCGGATTGGGATACGGTTATATGGGGTATAAATACCAAGCCATTGACTAGCTTTTTATGGTATATTGGATTGAGATACGGTTATATGGGGTATAAATACCAAGCCATTGACTAGCTTATTATGGTATATTGGATTGGGATACGGTTATATGGGGTATAAATACCAAGCCATTGACTAGCTTATTATGGTATATTGGATTGGGATACGGTTATATCGGGTATAAATACCATGCTATTGACTGGCTTTGTATGGGATATCGGATTGGAATACGGTTATATGGGGTATAAATACCAAGCCATTGACTAGCTTTTTATGGTATATTGGATTGGGATACGGTTATATCGGGTATAAATACCATGCCATTGACTGGCTTTGTATGGGATATCGGATTGGGATACGGTTATATGGGGTATAAATACTAAGCCATTGACTAGCTTTTTATGGTATATTGGATTGGGATACGGTTATATCGGGTATAAATACCATGCCTTGACTGGCTTTGTATGGGATATCGGATTGGAATACGGCCCTATGGGGAACAAATACCATGCCATTGACTGGCTTTGTCGGCCATGGTCATGTACTAAAATAATTAACCATGCCAGTTATTGGCCACGGTTATGAATTGGATACCATGCTTTTTATTGGTCATGAATTAGAATAAGATATCATGCCATTTATCGGCCATGATCAGGTATTAAAATAATTTACCCTTCTATTTATTGGCCATGGTTTGGATACCATGCCATTCATCGGCTATCTAATACTATAAAGAAACAGTGTTCGTCCGTCTGTAACGCTAGCCCGGTTTACCACAGTTAAAGCCAGCCCGGTTAACCACAGTTGCTATTTTCACGTATGGTGCAGCAATAGCAGTCTGGAGTAGGCCGATAGTAGGTTAATGTTTCACGAGCTAATGTTTCAGTCCGATAGTGGGTTAATGTTTCACGAGCTAATGTTTCAGTAGAAAACTGATGTCCCATTTTAAGAAATGGGGACAAAACGCATTTTATTATATTAACGTCAAATGTTTCATACATTAAAGTTATAAATGAGTTAATGTTTCAAGAGTCTAAACGAGCTAATGTTTCAGTAGCGACCAGTGGCCTGTTTTCACAACTGTCCCCATTTAAATAAATGGGGACAAAAGCCTGTTTTCACGTATGTCCCCATTTTATGAAATGGGACAAAAGCCTGTTTTAACATCTGTCCCCATTTTAATAAATGGGGACAAAAACCTGTTTAGTTCGGTAATAGATTACTTTCCACGGGAAGCTTCAAAATGGCACAATAGATTATTTCCACAGGATATTCATTGCAACGGCAATAGATTACTTTCCACGGAAGGTGCCTAATGGCTCAATATATTATTTCCACGGGATATTCATTGCAACGGAAATCGATTAGTTTCCACGGGAAGTTCCTAATGGCTGAATATATTATTCATATGCTAAATTAATCTGATTTTAGTGTCCACGGGATATATCCAATACTGGTAGTAATACTTTTTTTAAATAATATTTTTAAATAAATGGGGACAAAAGCCTGTTTTCACGTATGTCCCCATTTTATGAAATGGGACAAAAGCCTGTTTTAACATCTGTCCCCATTTTAATAAATGGGGACAAAAACCTGTTTAGTTCGGTAATAGATTACTTTCCACGGGAAGCTTCAAAATGGCACAATAGATTATTTCCACAGGATATTCATTGCAACGGCAATAGATTACTTTCCACGGAAGGTTCCTAATGGCTCAATATATTATTTCCACGGGATATTCATTGCAACGGAAATCGATTACTTTCCACGGGAAGTTCCTAATGGCTGAATATATTATTCATATGCTAAATTAATCTGATTTTAGTGTCCACGGGATATATCCAATACTGAAAGTAATACTTTTTTTAAATAATATTTTTACATGCAATGATCAACGCAACGGTAATAGATTACTTTCCACGGGAAGCTTCAAAATGGCTCAATAGATTATTTCCACGGGATATTCATTGCAACGGCAATCGATTACTTTCCACGGGAAGTTCCTAATGGCTCAATAGATTATTCATATGCTAAATTAATCTGATTTTAGTGTCCACGGGATATATCAAATACTGAAAGTAATATTTTTTTAAATAATATTTTTACATGCAATGATCAACGCAACGGTAATAGATTACTTTCCACGGGAAGCTTCAAAATGGCTCAATAGATTATTTCCACGGGATATTCATTGCAACGGCAATAGATTACTTTCAACGGAAGGTTCCTAATGGCTCAATATATTATTTCCACGGGATATTCATTGCAACGGCAATCGATTACTTTCCACGGGAAGTTCCTAATGGCTGAATAGATTATTCATATGCTAAATTAATCTGATTTTAGTGTCCACGGGATATATCCAATACTGAAAGTAATACTTTTTTAAATAGTATTTTTACATGCAATGATCAACGCAACGGTAATAGATTACTTTCCACGGGAAGCTTCAAAATGGCTCAATAGATTATTTCCACGGGATATTCATTGCAACGGCAATCGATTACTTTCCACGGGAAGTTCCTAATGGCTCAATAGATTATTCATATGCTAAATTAATCAGATTTAAGTGTCCACGGGATATATCCAATACTGAAAGTAATATTTTTTTAAATAATATTTTTACATGCAATGATCAACGCAACGGTAATAGATTACTTTCCACGGGAAGCTTCAAAATGGCTCAATAGATTATTTCCACGGGATATTCATTGCAACGGGATTGTGAATCCGCAAACAATGTTAAAATTAATACCGAGGCAAGTCATCAAAGAAAAAATTGTTTCATTTACAAAGTAAACAACAAAGCACAATCATCCTCAATGTATAACGGGACATGGGCTCAATGTATAACGAGTCAGTTAATAGTTAGTGACTATTGAGCCCTCAATTTCATTCAGACACATCTCAATCAATGACATGATAACCCTGAACACCGCAACCTGAGTTACAAAACTCGGCCCTAATTCTCGGCAGAATACCCGGTAAAGCGCGCGCAGCGCGCACAGAAGCACAACTCGATCAGAATCCCCGGGCCCAATACCGGGCTGCAGTCCCTAGTGCATTATGATAAGACACCATGCTATTTATTGGTCATGTCATGACATCTATTGGCCATGGAATACAATAAGATACCATGCCATCCATTGGACACGGTTTTGGGGTTAAGATATGCCATTTATTGACCACGGTTTTGGGATTAAGATACCATGCCTTTTATTGGCCATGGGCTTGGGATTAAGATATCTTGCCAAGTTTAGGAATAAGATGCCATGCCATTCATTGGCCATGGGTTTGGGATTAGGATACCATGCCATTCATTGGCCATGGGTTTGGGATAAAGATATTATGCTATTCATACCACGCAAGGTTTAGGGATTGAGACCATGCCATTCATTGGCCATGGGTTTGGGATTAAGATACCATGCCATTTATTGGCCATGGGTTTGGGATAAGACACCATGCTATTCATTGGTCATGGATAGGGATAAGATACTATGCCTTTCTTTAGTCATGGGATGGATTACGATCAGATACCATGAAATTTATTGGCCATGGATTAGGATCAGATACCATGCCATTTATTGGTCATGGATTAGGATCAGATACCATGCCATTCATCGGTCATGGATTAGGATCAGATACCATGCCATTTATTGGTCATGGATTAGGATAAGATACCATGCCATTTATTGGTCATGGATTAGGATAAGATACCATGCCATTTATTAATCATGGATTAGGATCAGATACAATCCCATTCATCGGTCATGGATTAGGATCAGATACCATGCCATTCATCGGTCATGGATTAGGATAAGATACCATGCCATTTATTGGTCATGGATTAGGATAAGATACCATGCCATTTATTAATCATGGATTAGGATCAGATACCATGCCATTTATTGGTCATGGATTAGGATAAGATACCATGCCATTTATTGGTCATGGATTAGGATAAGATACCATGCCATTTATTAATCATGGATTAGGATCAGATACCATGCCATTCATCGGTCATGGATTAGGATCAGATACCATGCCATTCATCGGTCATGGATTAGATACCATGCCATGCATTGGTCATGAATTAGGATAACACGCTATGACAGCTGAAATCTATTGGCCATAGGATACGATAAGATACCATGCCATTCATTGGTCATGGATTACGATCAGATACCATGCCATTTATTGGCCATGGATTAGGATCAGATACCATGCCATGCATTGGTCATGAATTAGGATAACACGCTATGACAGCTGACATCTATTGGCCATAGACTACGATAAGATACCATGCCATTCATTGGTCATGGATTACGATCAGATACCATGCCATTTATTGGCCATGGATTAGGATCAGATACCATGCCATCCATCGGTCATGGATTAGGATCAGATACCAAGCCATTCATCGGTCATGGATTAAGATCAGATACCATGCCATTCATCGGTCATGGATTAGGATCAGATACCATGCCATTTATTGGTCATGGATTAGGATAAGATACCATGCCATTTATTGGTCATGGATTAGGATAAGATACCATGCCATTTATTAATCATGGATTAGGATCAGATACCATGCCAATCATCGGTCATGGATTAGGATCAGATACCATGCCATTCATCGGTCATGGATTAGGATTAGATACCATGCCATGCATTGGTCATGAATTAGGGTAACACGCTATGACAGCTGACATCCATTGGCCATAGACTACGATAAGATACCATGCCATTCATTGGTCATGGATTACGATCAGATACCATGCCATTTATTGGCCATGGATTAGGATCAGATACCATGCCATTCATCGGTCATGGATTAGGATCAGATACCATGCCATTCATCGGTCATGGATTAGGATCAGATACCATGCCATTCATCGGTCATGGATTAGGATCAGATACCATGCCATTTATTGGTCATGGATTAGGAAAATAAACCATTAACACACTCTACGATAAGAAACCATGCCATTCATTGGTCATGGATTAGGATAAGATACCATGCCATTCATTGGTCACGGATTAGGATAAGATACCATGCCATCCATTGGTCATGGATTAGGATAAGATACCATGCCATTCATCGGTCATGGATTAGGATAAGATACTACGCCATTCATTGGTCATGGATTAGGATAAGATACTACGCCATTCATTGGTCATGGATTAGGATAAGATACTACGCCATTCATTGGTCATGGATTAGGATAAGATACTACGCCATTCATTGGTCATGGATTAGGATCAGATACCATGCCATTTATTGGCCATGGATTAGGATAAAATACCATGCCATTCATCGGTCATGGATTAGGATCAGATACCATGCCATTTATTGGTCATGGATTAGGATCAGATACCATGCCATTTATCGGTCATGGATTAGGATCAGATACCATGCCATTTATTGGTCATGGATTAGGATAAGATACCATGCCATTTATTGGTCATGGATTAGGATCAGATACCATGCCTTTCTTTGGTCATGGATTAAGGTATTATGCCACTCTTTGGCCATGGCTTAGGATCTTTATTCATCGATAGGATAAGATACCATGCTTTCTATGGTCATGGATTAAGATAAGATATTATGCCACTCTTTGGTCATGGATTAGGATTAGGGTAAGATACCGTGCCATTTTCTGGCCATGGAACAGGATAAGGTATCATGGTCATTTATTGACCATGGTTTTGGGATTAAGGTACCACGCCATTTATTGGTCATGTTTTTGGATATCAGGATAGTCATTTAGTCTTGATAGTCATAACTGAAATTCGATAAAAGAAATCTCGATAGGAATGGAAGGGGACGATGGATGGGGACGTAAAGGACCCACCCCTATAAAACTTTTTCTATGCTCATCTAAAAGCTGTGGCCTAACCCCGGGGCTTCAAGTTGCCCTGCGCGACGTTTTCCTAATTATTTTGATTACCTACGGAACCCAGGGACCCAGTGAGACACCAAGCGCTAATAATAGGGGAACTACTGTATTCAATATCAAATGTGGGACACCAACAACCGCAATTTAACTGTATGGATGCTGTTGGACCAGAGTTGACATTCAATACAGAAACTCCAGAAAAAATACACAACTGATTATGTAACTGAATATGAAAGCATGCCATTTGAATTCATAGCACAGGAAAAAATGGCGCGCATTCAAATTCAGTCTGGTAATTAATTATGAGTGACATACCGTTTTCCCTAAAGGTGGGGACAGAACACGTCTCGGGCACGACCCATATACACTGGAATCGTAGTTTAGCCCGGTGGTCTAAGCCCTCATATATAAATACATTCTAAGGGTGTATACGCTCATTTTACGCATGTACACCCGCTGCCGCATGATGTTGGTTGTTGTTGCACGTGCTCCGGCTGTTTGGTGAGCACCACACGTGCTCCGGTTGTTGAAAGAGCCCCACACGTGCTGCGGTTGTGGAGTGAGCACCACACGTGCTCGTTTTGCTGGGTGAGCACAGCGCGTGCTCCGGTCGTATAAGTGAGCACGTTGATGCTGTTAGAGCCGATGGTGATGTTGATGGATAAACACATGAAAAATATTCAATTATGAAATAAAATAATGAAAAATATATACCAACAGTATTATTTTATAATCGGCAGCCCACAATTTCTCATCATATTGTACTATTCACAGGCGGGAAATCATAGACTCGACTATAAAATAAGGACCAAATGGGGGAGGAAAAAAATCACAATTCAAATATAAATATTCTAACCTAGCGCATACGGAAAGACACGGGAAGGAATCTATCTAAGCGAGCACTGAATAAATCGCGCAAGGCGCGATTCACACACAAACCCGATCAGCAAACATTTGTTGACCCGGACTAACGGTAGTTGAAAATAACCATTTTATTCTCAACTACTCAAACCAACCCGACGTTAGCCAACTCAACAAATATTATTGTTTGAGATCGGGTATCTAAACTTTCTTCTAAGGACCCTTAATACATACACCATTCACCACTCTTGCGGTATCTCCCTAGGTACCGGATGGAACCAACGAGGTTTTCTGCCTTGGCACCTCGGGTTCGTTGTTGGGTCGGTCGCAGCGAAGAAGCCTCGGTGGGTGGTGGGTGAATCGGGGGCAACTGCCCCTCAGCTATGAATTTTTTCAGAAAATTTGGGTTTGGGAAATATAATTATAAAAACAAAAATGCATGAAAAAAGATGTATTGTTTTAGAAGTTAAAGACGTGAAATTGGGAAAGATTTACAGGGAGAGATTATTTTGATAAAAAAAAACAAAAAAAACAATCTAAATTGGATTTAATCGATTGGAATTTTTATTTCCATCACAAAATTTACCGAGTAATTTCATACCCGTTTCATGATTGATTTACCCGTTTCAGGATTAGGTTAAAAATGTGTTTCAAAAACACCCCTCCTAATGGGCCGCTCCGCAACTGCGCCATGTAGACACCGGATTTGGCGGACAAGTCGATAATATGCATGGGGAATGGGGGGGGGGGGACATGTACTCAATAATATGATAGCTTAGTTACAAATATTCTGTTACTCTCAAAAAAAACTCTCTTTTTTTAAATAATGAAAAATGAAATTGAAATTCTTTACAGTGAATTGTGAAAACGTTTGACAAGGAGAATTTGGGTTGTAACAGGATATTGTAACCGAGCTATAAAATTTTTATATCCATATTCTTTGTCTTCCTGGCGAGGTTTTCGTTCGGTCGCTACGGCGGAAATCGGGATCTTCATCATCATTCCCATCGCGCACGAGTCCAGATGCCACGACACTGCCACTGCAAAGTAATCAATTTATAAAAAGTCGGGTATAGTGGATAATGATAAACCTTTCCAATTCAGTGAAGCGGTGAAATTGTTAAACGAAAATGAATCGTTCATCAACAATTATTTGAAAAGGGAATGTACAAAAATAATTTTATAAAATTGATGCAGAAAATAAATTTCCGCAATCCAAAACTGGAAGATGATCACACGACAGGAAGTGAAAAAATAAATATTTCAACTAACCCTTAAGTACGGAAGAGCAGCTACCGCGGTGTTTGTCGCCGTGCCGAATGAAAATCCGCCTTTACTAACCAGTGATGGCGCGGCTGAAAAAATTTGATGAGAATGTGAGTAAGAGCACTGGCGGATCAGCCGAACCGTCACAGAGAAGGAAATTTCGCCGACGAGGGGAATTGGCAGCTGAGGTAATTTTACCAAACTCTTAAGGGATGAAACTGCCTTTTTCAAACTCACCAAAAAAGGGGGGATTATATTTCTAAGTGCGAATTAATCAAAATTAATGGTCTAAAAATGAAACTTGCCCGTTGAAAAATTCAATTAAATTCATTTGCTTTTGGGGTGTGAATGAATGAATGAATAAAAATATCGACTGATAGTTAAGTTAAGTAAACAAAACCAAATGCAAATCAATAAAAACCTTGATAAGTCCCGAAGGTGATGTTTCAGTTGTACCGTGTCGTTGTCGAAACTGTAGAAGCCTTCGATCGTCACGTGGTCACTGAAATTGTGAAATAATTTTCTATTATTCAAACACAGTGAGTGAATGAATGAGTGAATGGATGAATGAGTGAGTGAGTCAGTGACTGAATGAGTGAGTGAATGCATTAGTGAATAAAGTGTTAAACGATCTTTTATTATCCAAACACAGTGAGTGATTGAATGAGTGCATAGAGTGAGAGTGTCGAATGAATGAATGGGTGAACTAGCGGACGTGAAGGGGTGGGGAAAGGGGGATTCCCCCCTCTTTGCATTTTCGAAGAAAGAGTATAATTATAATTTGTTCCTTAAGGTGTAGGTAAAATGGCCTTAGAACTGCCAATTGCACCCTCTTTGGACAAATTCCCCTCCCTTTGGAGGTTCGACTCGTCCGCCAGTGAATGGGTATGTGACGGAGTAAAAGAAGTGCTTCCATTCATGCTATTTACGGTTCAAAGACAATGGAAAGCACTGCATGAAGAAACGAGTGAGTAATCAACAACCAAAGAACAAAAGGTAATAGGCAAATTTAAAGACAATCCAACTGTGCCTTGAGGAATCAAATCCAATTTTACGAAACGGCAAGAGGGGCGTATACACCAAAAATTCGAATACATATGAAAATTTACAATGAGTGAAATTAAGGATGAGCACTCGAGTTATCCTGAGAAATAAATATGCCCTCAATTTTTCATGTGAAAATTTCTATGATGCTTTTTATTAGTTTAGATAAAAATACGGACGGTAACAAAAAGGAGAATGAATAAGGAAAAACAAATCTAATCTGTGGAACATTTCAGCGAATAATTTGAAAACTTTCTACAAAAAGTATCATTAGTTTACTTGATAAGTGGAGAAGAAAGTACTTATTTCTACAGTAACCAGAAGTGACAGCTTGCTAACAGGTAACACTAGCGGACGAGAAGGGGTGGGAAAAGTGGAGTTTCCCCTCTTTGGGATTTTCAAAATGGATATCTTGTTCACTAAGGATTGGGTACAGAAAAAATGATCTGCAAATGGGCGATTCACACTCTCTTTGACGAAATTCCCCTCTCTTTGGAGGATTAGCTCGTCTGCCTGTGGGAGGTAGAATAATATTATTTTTTTACTCATTGAGTATCAACCCAACTCACCTTGAATCGATTAACGATGGCCCGGTCGTGATACACCCGAGCCATTCGTTTTCTAAGACCGGTAGTCAAAGAGTGGCGGCACGACGTTGTCGAACATCTGGAAATGGAACAACACAGAAAATTGAAGCTAATTATCAATTCTCGTCATTTTCTTGAAGAAATATACCTTTATAAGAACCAGATTTTTTGTATAAATTATAGTGAAATACACCATGTAACATTCATTGAAATACAGACCAAGATTTTCGGTTCACCGGCCGCTGGCACACTGCGCTGGTAGTCGAACAGAACGGCATTGATGTGAGGCGGCACAAAGTTGTCCAGCAGCTGCACATAACAAAATTTTTGTATTTTTTGTTTCTCACGATATCTATTTATTATTTTTATTTTAATGATGATATATAATATAACAAGACTCCTACTAGTTAGGTATTTCATCATCATCAACGACCACTACAAAATTTTACATTAACCAATTTGACAATTCGACCAATACAATGACGACGACAACAAAAACAACAACAAACAGAAAAAAGCAGCACCGAACGACAAGAACAACAAATATAGTAACCATCCACAACAACAACAACCATCCACAACCACAACAACAGAAATTGAAGGTGAGGCAACATCAACAACAACAATAACGACAACAATAACAACGCACCACCGACAACCAACATTAATAAGACAGACAACCAAACACTCTAACCAGTCGCCGAGGAGGACGTGCAGACGCAGCAGCCCGACCAGACTGAAGTAGTCGAGTTTGAAGTACAGCGGATGCGATCCGTGACTGTCCGCACATTCGGAGGGGTCGCCTGCAAAAAGGGTATGGAGATTGTCAGTAGCGCTAATGTGAGTTGAAACTGTCCGTATAACCGGGATGTGGTCATCTGAAATGATAAGTCTGTATTCAATCAGTTTGAGAGTCAGACAGAGCCAGTCAGTCTCACATTACAAGTCAGACAACCATTCAGTCAGTCAGAATGTTTGATACTCAGTCAATCTGAGTGAGCCAGTCAGTCGGTCAGTTAAGTGAATGTAAACCGTTCCGCAGGGGTCGCCTCGGTCAGTCGAGTCTGTCAATCAGGCAGACTGTCAAGTGTCAATTAATTAATTAAAATTGGATGGTCGGAGGATTTATGGCCGATCGTCTGTCAGTCAGTCAGTTAGTGACAGTCGATATAGATTACTCTATTGATAAATATGCTCGAGATTGTAGCGGTCAGTCAGTCTGTCTGTCACTCATACTAAAAGTGCGATGTGACGTCTGACAGAGCAAGCTAAGCTGCGACCCCAGAAGTCCATGCCTACAGTCCGAAGAACGTAGTCAGTCAGTCAACGTATCAGAAAATTCAGTCAACCCATTTCGGTCAATCAATCATCCATTAAGTCAATCAGTCGGACCCCAACCAGCCAGCCAGTCAGTCACCAACCAATCAGTCAGTAACTGATTATGTCATGATCATGCAATCTGACAATACCCCAGCCAGTCAAGTCAAATAGTGAAATAAAAATATAAACCAACGATTCTGATTGATAGCCTGCAGCTGAGCCTGAATCTGCGAGTTGGACCCGAACGAGTAGAGCACGTTGATGAAAGCGCCCTATTCATCCAGTCAGTTATCCAGTTACAGAGTCCGTTATTTAGAAGGTCAACCAGTCAGTCAGTCAGTCAGAGTGACAAAACCTGAGTTATCTGAGACAGTCAACCAGCCAGAGTAAAAAAATTCAGTCAGTCAACCAGTCAAAGTAAAAAAATCCCGTCAATCAACCAGCCAGAGTTTAAAACTCAGTCAGTCAACCAGTCAGAGTGAAAAAACTCAGTCAGTCAATCAGGGTACCAAAAATATAAACCAACGATTCTGATTGATAGCCTGCAGCTGAGCCTGAATCTACGAGTTGAACACAAACGAGTAGAGCACGTTGTGGACGGCGTCCTATTCAGCCAGTCAGTTATAAGAGTCCGTCATTTAGAAGGTCAACCAGTCAGTCAGTCAGAGTGACAAAACCTGAGTTACCTCAGTAAGTCAGCCAGTCTGAGTGAAAAAAAACACAGTCAGTCAACCAGTCAGAGTGAAAAAAAACACAGTCAGTCAACCAGTCAGAGTAAAAAAAACAGTCAGTAAACCAGTCAGAGTCTATAAAACTCAGTCAGTCAACCAGCCAGAGTACAAAAATTCAGTCAGTCAACCAGTCAAAGTAAAAAAATCCCGTCAATCAACCAGCCAGAGTTTAAAACTCAGTCAGTCAACCAGTCAGAGTGAAAAAACTCAGTCAGTCAATCAGGGTACCAAAAATATGAACCAACGATTGTAATTGATAGCCTGCAGCTGAGCCTGAATCTGCGACTTGGACACGAACGAGTAGAGCAAGTTGATGACGGCGTACAGACTCCACACGTCCTGGTTGACTTAACATCGAACATTACACTGAGAAAACATTTGACATTTCAGACAAAAGCGTAACTTTTTTTATAAATATATAATTAGAACAAGACGGTTGGGCTAGTTTTTTTATGAATAACGAAAAAAGCCAGACTTTACGTTCGGATGGAATGATTTGATGGTACCTAATGTCCGCCCTGGAAACGTTTGTTGAGAACTTATAAATAATACAAGAACAGGACTAGTTGAACTTTTTTGTCAGCGCAATTGCCATTACGTTGCGAAGATCAAATAACTTCTCCGAGTGTGACCTTACTTACCAACCAATACAGAAACGATGATGATGATGAGATCAGTGATGGTTGAGCACGGAGACCCTGAGTGAAGGCTCGAGACCGTACGATCACGATCGCCTTGGAACACGCCTTGCTCCAATCCAAGTTCAGCTGCTGAAATCATTCGCGTAAATACAACAAACCAAGTGCAATAATATCAAGTGTCAGTAAATTTTACGTCACAAGTACACTAACAAAATACATGATTTTCTCAAACATTGACTGGTAAATTTTCCTGCGACGGCGACATGAATCGAAAAAAACGCCTATTAAGGCAAAATAGTACGCCGAAGCCAAGTGAAAGCTCAAGTCCTGAACATGAATCTCAGCACTGTTACTATTACGAAAATAGCACTACTTTGTCACGGTTTCAAACCACGTATTTTCTTCCTTACCCCGATCATCCGCCACTACGAATTCGCCACCACCGTTGAGCCGACCCACTGTGCACAGCCGTTCAGATCTAAAACTAAGTAAAACGGTCAATTTCTTACTCAAATTGTATAGTCGATTACGAGATACAATTCCACCTAATCACAGATTCCGCGTCAATAATTTTCATATTGGTATTATGGAATCTGTCATTACCGTGGTACGGTTTCTCATGACCGACTATATCTAAAACCCGCCCGCGTGGACGACCAAGTACTCAATCCCCTCACTAATCTAACTCAGTGGGATCTTCCCGCTCACGCGGCCCCCGAAGGACCGATCGCTACCTGACAGTCGACTATTAAAAAAAGTGGATGACAGACAAGCGTCAGTCGTAGAGTTTCGAATCAATACGTCGTAGGGTCTAGCCCTAACGACTACCCGACCCGCCCAATAAATTGTTAAATTTGCATTTGTTCATCTCTCACAATTGAAAAAAGGGTTTCCTAACTGGACTCTACGACTGATACCCGCAGTCAGGTCAGATCGACTGTCAGGCTCTGCCAGGTGCTTTGGCAGAGGGTCTACGACCAGAGACGAGATCCACTCGGGCGGGTACTTACTAAAAGAAAAATAAATCACAAAAAATAAACTCAAAAAGTAGTACAGCATCGTGCGCATCACACGATACGTAAAACCAACATGGCCATGTCACCAGCGAGATGATAGAGAATAAAACCCAAACTAATTCCCAGTCCCTGCCAGATTTGAACAAAATTTTTGAACTCAATTCGCCAACTCAACTGTGGCTCAATTACTGATTAATTATAGAGAGAGAGAGCGTTCACTGGCTCTCGTAATGCACTTAACTTGGTTTCAAATCTGACTTTATCCTAGCGCGTTTGTGGTCTTCTTAGAAGAGCTGTTCTTACAAGAGCTAGTAAACCGCAACTTCGAACGATTCACTAACTTCAGCTTATTCTATGACTATGTACATGTACAATCATATGAATCATTCTCTAACTTTATAAATCACATCTTAGCCTAAGCAGCCAAAATGCGACTGCACCAAATGCGGTTACATTTTTACAAGGTTGGAAACACCAATGAGGCTCGGTCTCGGTGTCCGTCAAGTGTTAACTACCAGGTATCGGTCAATCGGTGGCCATTAGGTGCACCAGATCAAGAGAATTTGAGATATCTGTTCAAGGCGCCCGCCTCCCGCCCTGTATCCTGCTATGTATTTTTGTCGAAAGTAAGGGTGTCATCCATAGTGTCTCTGGAACTTCCCAAGACTGTTACGGAGATTTCCTGGAACTTCTCTGGAAGTTTTCTGGTTATGAACCAAAATTTTCCTGAAAATTTCCCGGAAAACTCAACAACAAATCAAGGGTCTTTTCAGAGACCGCTATGAGTGTAAGACCCTAAGGATAGCAGGCCGGCCGGAAAGCGAGCAGCCTTACCGTAACCAGCGGTCTGTATCAGGTTTTGATTGAGGAGTAGGAGTCCCTCCAGTGTAACATGATCGTGGACTTAACTCGAAGGAGTTACTTAAATTTTAACTCTTGACATTCAATATAACTTACTTTTTATTACTTGACTCATTAATTATTATTACTTATGTGTTTGTTGCAAAACCATTAAGAGACTCGGTCCGGTTTTCGTTCACTTAAGTTTTCAATACTAGATATCCGTTGCGGTTGGGTACACCTTAGCGTCGGTTATCGTGTTTATTAATAATTATATCCCTTATCACTTTAAGGTGCCCGCCTCCCGCCCTGTATCCTGCTATATATTTTTGTCGAAAAGCAAGGGTGTCATCCATAGTGTTTCTGGAACTTCCCAAGACTGTTCCGGAGTTTTCCTGAAACTTCTCTGGAATTCTTCTGGTCAGAAACCAAAATCTTCCAGAAAACTTCCCGAAAAAAACTCAACAACAAATCGAGGGTCTTTTCAGAGACCGCTATGATTGTACGACCCTAAGGATAGCAGGCCGGCCGGAAAGCGAGCAGCTACTTATCATTTTATTTTATTATTATCTTTATCTATATTTATTATCTTATTATTTTCAACTCTACGTGAGAACTTAATTTGTGTGGGTTAGTTGCTATATATTCACTAAATGTACTGGTTCTATCCTCTTTATTATGTTCATTCATACCCGTCGTCTTTGGTTACGTTTGTTTATTTATACTAATCAGTTTTCCTTATCTGGAATTGTTGTGTGATTATATTCAGTTTCGCCACGTGACTTATCTTTTCCTAATCTAATTTCTACCTCTTCTTTACACAACTCTTACATCACTTCTGTATGTAGTTTAATTTCTCTAACTACCAGACTGACAGTTTCCGTTCACATGGTTTCCTTCAAGATTAGTTTACTCGACGGAAATCTCTGAATCATTCGTTTTTTTTTCGAACGGAAGAGTTGGACCTGTGAGTTAATCAACCCCCACCCTTTTCTTAACTATCATCTCGCCGAATGACATGGCTACCGCAGGACGAAGATACTGCGACATCAGGCTGTATCGACAACCAGACTTGTGTTGACGTTGGCAAGACGTGGTGAACGCCAACTACGAACACCTCTCTACGATTCCCCAATCCTGAATCAAAAGTTAACAGTTACATCCTCAGTTTATATTCTTTCAGAAAATCTTAATTTGACTTCTCGTACTTAATTGAGTTGAGTAAATAATTAATGGTTCATTAATCTTAGCACTAATGTTAGGATCAATGCACCAAGAAAGAATCAAGTTGGATGAAATGATCCTGACAAGGTTATGAAAGGCTAGGAACAATGCACCCACGATCAGGTTGGGTGATATGTTCCTACAGTCGGTGCAGCGGGTTATGTCTTGTAAAACTTTTGCCATTCACATACTAAAATTGCGTTTTTCTCTGATTATAACGGGAATATGGTGATGAAAATTGGTGGGAATATGGAATAGGATCTGGCGCACCTTTTCAATTCGACAGATAATTGAAAAAATTATTTCACAGGCAGAAAAAATGATGAGAACGTACACGGACCATAAACTCGTAGTAAAGGTGATGTTTCATGAGTAGGAACGACTTTTTAAATATTCTTGCTCGCTGAAAAGGTGCGCCAGACCCTATTCCATATCCCCACCATTTTTCATCACCATATTCCCGGTATAATCCGAGAAAAACGCAATTTTAGGATGTGAATGGCGAAAGTTTTACAAGACATAACCCGCAGCACCGACTGTAACTTGAGATCATGTTAATGGCACAGCCACAGGTAGTGTTAGTGCAGTGGGCAGGGTCTAAGCCTCAAAATAGGTTATCAGGATTAGGGTATTTATTAACAGCTTGAAAGCTGTGATAATTAGAAAAATTTCGATCACTTCATTGATAAAACGGTTTTATATACCGTCTTAGCACAGTGCTGAATTTGGTGCAAGTTCTGTGTAAACCAGTGCAATCAGATCGTAATTTCAATCTAATATCGAGGCGTAAATATGTAGTTTAGCTTTCTAATCAATGTAACTGACTTGATTCTCTATTTTATTGTTTTTTACTCATTTTGAAGTTATACTACATATATACGCATTGATATTGAATTTTGATTCCGATTTGATCGCTCTGGTTTACACAAAACTTGCATTAAAATCCGCACTGTGCTAAGAGGGATAGACTTCCGGGACAATAATCAAAGCGATATTATCCGGGTTTCCGGTTTCGATATAATCCGATAATTCGAGCGATAACCCCCGATAACCTATTGGGAGATTTCGGTCGTGTGCCGAATTTCCGAGCACCGCGAAGCGGATACATCGAATGTGAATAATAATGTCAACGCGAGCCGTACCAGCAAGACTACATTTATACACTAGGCAAAACCGCAACGCGGAAGAAACAGCAAATAAGTTGATTGATTACAAAAACTTAACCTAATTCTGAACAAACGACTACAAACGGCTAAAACAACATTCAACCGCGGCCGGATTACACTTTTGGGAACCGAACCTCTTCTTCAACAGATTTCTATTGAACGTTCTTCATATAGGGGTCGCTCAAATAAGGTCCTTTAAACAGGGGTCTACCGTACGCGGAGTCCTATAAGAACCCGCTCAACTAAGGATCGTTCAAAAATATGGGGTCGGGTCCTAAAAATGCAATCCAACCTCAATAGCTAATCAAATCAAGAAACTAACCAACCGGGCACCGGTCGCCGTGATTGCCGCCTCGATTCTGCCGACCCCGACTTGGTGTTCATCTTTGGGATTCAATTACGGATGGGCCGCCGTGACTGGAAAGATATGTTTTTAACAGATATCTTAATAACTGTCAAGATAAGATCTAAATTAAACAATAAGATTATTTATTTTTTTACCGATAATTCTTCTTAAAAATGAAAAAAAAAACGAAAAAATTTTCTGGAACAATCGGTTACTACGCTGTGCACTATTTCAAATGATGATCAGTAGACTAAGGTGGGTGAAAAATTTTACAAAAACAAGACAAATGAAGAGATTATTTTTGTTCCGATAGTGATCACTAACGAAACGAACCTTATCGAAACTTCCGAAACGAACCTTCCTCCCGAAATATGTTACTTCGTTTCGATATTCTCGAAACGAAATTCCTTAAGTTTCGTTTCGATTGCTACCGAAACGAAAAATTTCGATAAGAGTTTCGATTCGATTTGTGGGTTTTCAGTAACTGTGAACAACCTATCTGAACATTCACTTACTCACTCACTTACTCACTCGCTCGCTTACTCACTCACTCACTTACTCACTTACTCACTCACTTATGTACTCACTCACTTACTCACTCGCTCACTAATGTACTCACTCACTTACTCACTTACTCACTCACTTACTCACTCACTCACTTACTCACTCACTCACTCACTCACTCACTCACTCACTCACTCACTCACTTACTCAGTCACTCACTCACTTAATTACTCACTTACTCACTCACTCACTCACTCACTTACTCACTCACTCACTCACTCACTCACTCACTCACTCACTCACTCACTTACTCACTCACTCACTCACACTCACTCACTCACTCGCTGACTCACCGACTAATGTTTTATATAATGGAAGTGTCTATGAAACGTGAGCTATACGTCTCATGTGTCTATGGAGGTTCGGTTGTAAGAATAAAATAGTGTATTAAACTTTATCGAAACCCTTAACAAAACTTTCTTCGTTTCGGTAGCTAACGAAACGAAACACGGAATTTTCGTTTCGAATCAATCGAAACGAAACTCAAAAATTTCGTTTCGTTTCGTTTCGTTCGTTAGTGATCACTAGTTCCGTACATTAGTAAGCTAAGGTTGTTAACAAATATTTGACAAACAGTTTGTTACATCAGGAAACTCATTTGAGGCCGCGTGATTACAATACACGCAGAACTCTTAATTTTGATTTATTACGAGCAGCATTTCTATTTAATTCCACCCTTTTTACTGTCTGCGAACCGCCAAAAACCTATCGTAAGGCTGACCTGTCCAAGCAGAACTAGGGCACGCGTATTTCAATACTTGTTTCCGCACGTATTTTAGCATAGCATAGCGCGCGTGTTATAGCTGGATCGGCTATTATGCATAGCGTCAGAGGGCTCGCCTTGTAGGAGAGCGCCCCAGGTTAGATTCGCTGAGTTTTTGAAAACCTGTACGGTAACTAGAAAATTGTTTGGTAAAAAATCCTTGAACTTGCAAAATATTGTGCTTATTGAATCTTTATTTTTGTTCAAATGTCAAAACAAAATTTAATTCGTCTAAGGATGAGCGGAAAAGTACGTTACTTGGCGTTATATAGTTAAACATTTATCATGGTATTTACTAAAAAAGCCCTCGTCAAAAGAGTTCAAACCTGTCAGTACTCCCATCAATAACTAAAATGTTCTGTCAGTCATCAGATAGATAAATCATATAATCAGTCAGCCCTCACATCAATCGATAACTCATTCAAATCAATCAGTAACACATTCAGGCACTCCTCTGATCAGTCAGCCTCTCAATCAATCCTTTAAGCGGTCAGTAATCATGTCGATCAGTAAGGGTGCTCGCAGAGTCAAAAGGAAAGTCAAAAGTTGAGGGAAATGAGAAGGAAAGAGAGCTTTATTCTGTAAAACATTTAATCTTTATTGAAAAATTTTGTTCCTGGAAACTATTTTCCGATGAAATGTTTTACAGTTTTTTGTTACTCTTCTTGTTCTCCTCCTTTTTTCATTCCTTTTGACTCTGAAAGCATTATTAGTCCCCCTATCACAGGGATCGATAACATGCGAAACGAAACGAAACGAAATTCCAGGCTTTCGTTTCGCATACTTGCGAAACGAAGTAACGATTTCGCTAGGAGGTTTCGTTTCGCATGCTTAACGAAATTTCGTTTCGTTATCGATCACTGCCCTATCAGACAAGCATTCAATCAGTATGCAGAAATAATATAATCGATCACTTGCTCACTGACAATGAAAATTTGTAAAAAATTCGGGCATCATGTTCTTGTAATCATTCCGTTCTAAAAATCATTTTAAGAAACTTTTTGTCCATATTTCATTTGTAAACCTTTTCGTTTGCAACACATAATGTCCAGAAAATTGACAGCGTAGGACTCTTTCCTAGTACCTAATAGGGAGTGTGTAAAACCGTTCACTAATTGTCCGGGTATTTTTTACTCCTCATGCAAGGAGTGAAGGCTCAATCAACAAGAACCCAACTTGATGCGGATAGTTTAACCTGAATTAAGACATATATTTTAGGTTTAGGAGGTCCCTGAGAGGAAGGAGTCAAGAGCGTTCAACCAAATGTGACAAATTATTTGAAAACGAGGTTTCTCTGTTGAAGGTTGGGGTTGAAAGGCCGAGGCTTAAGGATGTTTTTAAGACAGTTGAACCTCCTTAGCGTTATAACTAGGGGCGCACATTTATATTTACCGAAAATAATCTTTTTTCACATAACACTTTATAAAATACGCTTAATTATTGCATACTTGGCAATCGGTTCAATGGAATAAATTCCAGTAACAGGGTAACATGCCAAAGGGCTATTTCATTAACCCATCCAATCGAGTAAAACCTCTCTGGGTGACTACAAGGGGTTATTTTCACTATTTTTTAAGGGAACCCTCAACGGAAGCAATTAAAAAAATTAATTTGAATATCAAACCAGCTGATTCTTTGTTGAGTGATTGAAGAATACTGATAAAACCACTCATACTCACTCATTAACTCACTCACTCACTCACTCACTCACTCACTCACTCACTCACTCACTCACTCACTCACTCACTCACTCACTCACTCACTCACTCACTCACTAACTCACTCACTCACTCACTCACTCACTCACTCACTCACTCACTCACTCACTCACTCACTCACTCACTCACTCACTCACTCACTCACTCACTCACTCACTCACTCACTCACTCACTCACTCACTCACTCACTCACTCACTCACTCACTCACTCACTCACTCACTCACTCACTCACTCACTCACTCACTCACTCACTCACTCACTCACTCACTCACTCACTCACTCACTCACTCACTCACTCACTCACTCACTCACTCACTCATTAACTCACTCACTCACTCACTCACTCACTCACTCACTCACTCACTCACTCTCTCACTCTAGCTATCGAATCGAAAAGCTTCGGTTGGGTTTTCGTTTCGGTAAGGCTTTCGATAAGGTCTCCAATGATTTAGTTAAATAATATCGACAAATAAAATTTCAAACTAAATTCAAATTCAAATAAATTAAGGTATGAGTAAACTTGGAAAAAATCTCACTCACTCACTCACTCACTCACTCACTCACTCACTCACTCACTCACTCACTCACTCAGTCACTCACTCACTCACTCACTCATTCATTTATACCTGCAACTGAAAAAACGGCAAAAAACATTCACATTGAACTTCCATGTGATTGAAAACCGCAAAGAGGATCAAACACATGCATAAAAAAGCAGGCGCAATTTTAATGATGTTACGCTTTTATAACAACATTCAATGAATTTATTGTTCATGTTTAACTTCAACAAAGATTTTTTAACTTAAGATGAGACTCATTAAACACAACAACAACAACAACAACAACAACAACAAAAACAACTACAACAACAACAACAACAACAACAACAACAACAACAACAACAACAACAACAACAACAACAACAACAACAACAACAACAACAACAACAACAACAACAACAACAACAACAACAACAACAACAACACTCATGGGATTTTCGGTAACCTCGAACACAAGGTAATCTCGTCACTAGCCAAAAGTGTCGAACCTATGCACCTGTGATTGATAGGCAAACACCTATCCCATTGATCTATGCTGTTATGCTTCATTTTCATGTTTTAATTTGCTAATCTTGAAAAAAATACTTGTTTGTCCAAATTGAGAAAATATTCGCTCGTTGTATGTTGGGTTTTAATAATTCACTTATTCGCCTCGATCTTTAAACGTGTTTTTATAAGTCTGTTAAATTTTTTCTATGCCATCACTAACTTTTTCATTTTTTCTCAACCTACCCTGAAACCAAGTTTCGAACCCACACCACGTGATTTATAGCCGAACACCCTTTACCCGATTGCGCTATCATGCAGTGCGGTTGACATTTTCCACTCGGCGAACGAACAGCTATGGTGATAGCAATCTGTGTTTTTATCTGGAACATCATTTGTCGATGGTTTTTTATCCACTGCTTTTACAACGATGTTGTTGTTTTTGCGTTTCATATCACCGTTTTTTTCTGATTCATGAACTGTCAGCGGAGACACTGGCGGTCGAGCCAAACCTCCAAAATGAGGGGAATCTCTCTAAAGAGGGGGAATTCGCAGAAACTTGGCGGTTTTACCTACACCTTGAGGTGCAAAGAAATTTTTTTGAAGACGCCAAAGAGGGGGAATTTCAATTTTTTCACCCCTTCTCATCCGCTAGTGTTCCGCGGTGAACACGTTCACGTTTCACGCTGTATTTATAAAGCATGTGAGAGATCTTTGTGCTGTGTAGCTTCTAACCACCTATAACTATTTTAGTGATAGCTCTAGTAACGAAAAAAACTCTTCAAGTTTTTTTATTGCTTATGTCGAATGAAACTTTCATAGTTTGTTCAGGGTTTCTGGATGTCAAGAATTGATTTACAGACCGTTACGCACAATAACAATAAATTAATCGCAAAGATTCGTTTGTTCAAAATTTGAATACGCGCCAAAACCAGTTTTGAATTTAATTGCTCGGTAACACCTTTTTATAATAACAAATATCCCTAGATAGGCTATACTTCATACTTTTGTTATCTATGTATATGGCTTTTGGCATACTTTCATTTATTGGAAAGATCATTATGGTTAAGTGTGTAATGCAAAAAATGTGGTTAAAATGTTGCAAAGTTATGCTTTTATGCGTTAAAAACTCAATTTTGATCGATTGATCGATTGATTCAATTGCTTATTTTCAAAAAACAATACATCTATCTGATTTCAATTATTGCACTATTTCGCACAAATTGCTCCGCACCGCAACATCACGCATATGCTAATTTCCCCGATCTTTCAGCATGATAGCCTAAATCATCCTCACATGTTGCATGAACAGTATTCAGTAAAATGTTTACACTCGTTTATCTTTTGCGGTATCTTGCGGTATCTTGCGGTATCTTGCGGTTTCTTGTTATCATAAATTTATTTTGTTTGTCGATTACGTACGTACATGTGCAACGAATTAATCGCAATTTTCGTATGCTGTCCAAATGTCATGTGATGAAGCACTTGTTTTTCGAAATTTTGAAAGCGCGCCAAAAACAGAATTGAATACAAATTGCGCGCCAAAAATGCTTTTGGCTAGCAAGAAACTCAGGATGGACTATAGTTTTCGGTAGGTCACATTCCGGTGTCTGGAATGTTTTGTTGGCAGTTTTTTTATCCAAATACGGTTAGCAAATCTTTCACCTTTTATGTGATGAAGGTGTTTCAGGTTCCCATACTTTCTACCTCCACCTCGATAAAAAATACCTTCTTCCAATTAAAATGTCCACCTCTTTTCATTGAGAATGTGTCAATGATTGGAGAAGTATTGGCAGGTACGTATGTATTTCAGATGGTTTGCATCGACAGATGGCACACGGGCGAAAGAAACTTAAAAAATAATTCTTTATATTCATTCAAATTTGTTGAAACTTATTTCTGAATCTGGTTGCATTTTACGGAACATGTCTCGGACTTTTTCATTTTTCATTAACTGAAGCCATAAGGCACACTAATATCATATCAGAATGGTGTTTTCATAGTGGCCGGAGAGTTGAATAAACTGAAGGGGAATGGCAGAAACCCCATAGCAACGCGTCAGGATCAGTGTCTCAAGTCAGGTTTCGAACTTAGGACCGCCGGTGTTCGAGGCCGGCGCCCTACGCACTAGACTAAACAGGCGACAAATGTCTCTGGTCAGCATCTGGTCCTGGTATCGTTATCATGTATTATACATAAACTTGAAATTAATCAACGGCACCGATAGAAACATCTGTTTGATTCGCGGATTGAAACAGTTCGATCAAAAGTCATGTGTTCAATGTTTCTGAACAGTTGCGAAAATGTTTGCCATTTTAGCCTATCCAGGGTTTCTTGTTACACACACAATTTTTTGGCGCGCAATTTGAATTCAAATCTGATTCTGGCGCGCGTTCAAATGTTCGAAAAAATTTAGTATTTTTCACTTCTCATTTATACAACATACGAAAACTGCGCTTAATTCATATCATATGTACATGCGTAACAGGCCCACAAAAATAATTTTTGATAATAAGAAACCCTGACCAAGATATAGTTCCATGAAAAGCATACATAACTAGGCGGTTCTAACTAGCAAAACCTTGATTCTAAAGCCAAGATTATCACTTCTTCCTAACATTGATTTTTCCCTGGTAGTCACCTTTTGTGACTTCGGGATCCCTAGAGAAAAAATTTGCACGGCAATTATCATAAATTGGCAAGTGCCGATAACTTTTTAACCTTGTATCTAATCCTTATGTGCATAAATTATCGTTGTCCGAATTTTCCCTTTTATCTGTTCGCTTCACCGTCAACTAAATTACAGGCTGTCGTCAATCAATCAGTGACTGGTTGAGTGACTGTGTCAGTGACTGAATGAGTGACTGACTAAGTGACTGATTAAGCTACTGATCAATTGACTGGATAAGTGACTGTATCACTGATGGAACATACCAATTGAGTAGTGATTGTGAAATATGAATCATGAAGATAGTTTATGGATTGTGGTGGGGTGGTAAATTAAACAGTAAAAAAATCAACAACAACAACAACAACAACAACAACAACAACAACAACAACAACAACAACAACAACAACAACAACAACAACAACAACAACAACAACAACAACAACAACAACAACAACAACAACAACAACAACAACAACAACAACAACCACAAATCGTTAATCACCACCCGTCGATAGTAAAAACATAAGGCCATATGTTATCGTTGTGTAACATGATTTCTGGTCAAAGCGAAAATATTTCATGCGACCCAAGCGAAACCGTAAAAAACTACGATATTTTATGGTTTTCGATCAGAATCTATGTGATACGTTATGGTTATGGTTGGTTATATTTGTTTTCGTTCATTTATTTATTTTGTTTCTTTTTATCTTTCTTATTTCGTTTTTGTTCTTGTTCATACAGACTTACATACATATTTTACTTGTTTTTTTCTCTCTTTCTATTCTACTTCTTGTTGTTGAGGTTTTTGCTGTTGTTGTCGTTTGTGTATCAAAGGTATATTTTTTATTGCATAAAGTCAAAAAAGCCAGTGAAATGTTTCCTTATTTGTGTAAGTTCTTGTTTCTTTAGGATGCTTTCAGAGTCGAAAGTACACTAAAAATGAAAAGAAAAAGGAGAGGAAAGAGGTGATTGATCAGTGGTGCATGACTGTTTTCGAAGATCTATTTCATATTGGCTGACAGCCAGTCTGACTGACTGACTGACTGATTAACTAACTGACTGACTGACTGACTGACTGACTGACTGACTGACTGATTGACTGACTGACTGACTGACTGACTGACTGACTGACTGCTCGACTGCCTGACTGACTGACTGACTGCCTGCCTGACTGACTGACTGACTGACTGACGGACTGACTGACTGACTGACTGACTGACTGACTAACTGACTGACTGACTGACTGACTGACTGACTGACTGACTGACTGACTGACTGACTGACTGACTGACTGACTGACTGACTGACTGACTGCTTCACATCATTATGTATAATATGAACATCGGTATAGTCTGATCAGAATTCTCTTTTCTCAGTACAACCGAGCAAACGTAATAAATATCTAGATGATTCATCAATGCATCTTTTTGACTAACCAGCTACTAAAAAGTATTATACTATACTGTATAACAGCTTGAATAGTAAATGTATACTTGCGTTTTGGATAGTTTTCATTTTATACCAGTTGAATAGAAGTTTACCTTTGCATTCAAGTGAGATTATACAGTAGTAGATGTTGTTGTTGTTGTTGTTGTTGTTGTTGTTGTTGTTGTTGTTGCTATGGTGGTTACGATGAACACATGGTAATCCCACCAGAACCTTGGATCGTCAATCTTCTCCAACCCAAACTCAATCAACCTGTTGCGGCGGATGGTAAAATCTAGAAAAAAGCAAACCCTCTTGAAAAAAGGGTTCAGAATTTTTTCACAAATTTAACAATAGTATTGTTTTTATTCAAAAAATTTAAGTTCACTATAATGTTTTAAAGTGAATATATGTATGTGGTTTCAACTGCAATTTTTCATTGCTCACTCCGTTAACTGTTGCAGTGGCAGTTAAAAGTTATTTAAAGCGCAACGCGTGCAACATGTTGCTCTGGTGTTGCGTTAAGGGTTGACACGTTTTTATAGACTGTTTAGATCTTGACATACTATTTGATCTGATATCAACCCAGTGTTTTTAAATTGTTCCATTCATTTTTTTGAAAAGTATCAAACGGTTGAAGTATTAAATTTATATGACTTATTCTACCTTTTCTTTTAATTAAAAAATTCGTTACGGTTACATCAAGAAATGGGTAATTATTTACGCGTGCAACATGTTGCTCAGTGCTACGTTTAGGGTTGACACGTTTTATAGACTGTTTAGATCTTGACATACCATTTGATCTGATATCAAAAGAGTTCATTGAAAGTGCTCAATTCATTCTTTTTTCTTTGCAAAATATCCCTTTTTACAAAAATGCTAACTTTTGTAACAATTTTTTTTTTAATTTGGTCTTTCTCATATATTTTTGTTTCATTATTTCTCACCGTGTAACCCCTTCACAGTCCAAATAAACATAAAAAAGTGATCTGTAAAACATTTCAGTAACAACTTTCGATCTGTAAATTTTTTTCAAGATGTCCATGTTCAAGATGTCATGTCCATCCTTAATTTTTTCCATTCCATTTAATTTAATTAAACTCTGAAAGAACCATTAGGCAACGAAAAGCATCAGCAACAACCAATTAACATTTCAACACTTTACATTCTAGCCTGGTTACAGAACAAAGTGGATTAGGATTGGCGACATCTGTAGATTGCAGCCGAAGATACGCGATCTGATGGATATTGTTGGATTTTGAATGCCTGTATGTACAGAAATTGGTGAAGATTGATTTTATTGTTTTATTGCTGATAATAAAATCGCACCGCTTGTACATACATACATTGCGGTGACTTAATGGATTTTGAAACTGCGTTTATTTATGGATTTTGAAACTGCGTTTATTTATGGATTTTGAAACTGCGTTTGTTTATTGATGGATTTTGAAACTGCGTTTATTTATGGATTTTGAAACTGCGTTTATTTATGGATTTTGAAACTGCGTTTATTTATGGATTTTGAAACTGCGTTTATTTATGGATTTTGAAACTGCGTTTATTTACGTGTGTATTTGGTGGATTTTCAAACTTATTAGTGCAACAATGTGTTATTCTAATAAATCAGACTATCAATCAGTCGATCAGTCCTTTTATCCGTCTCCCAGCCTGTCAGCCAGTAAGTCAGTCAGTCAGTCAGTCAGTCAGTCAGTCAGTCAGTCAGTCAGTCAGTCAGTCAGTCAGTCAGTCAGTCAGTCAGTCAGTCAGTCAGTCAGTCAGTCAGTCAGTCAGTCAGTCAGTCAGTCAGTCAGTCAGTCAGTCAGTCAGTCAGTCAGTCAGTCAGTTTATGTAACGACAAAAATGATTATTTTCAATTCAATAGAAGTTTATTTTACGGTTCGTCAAATCATCAAATCATCACTTCACTTCACTGACCATCAGTCTGTAAACCAGTCCGTCAATCGGTCTGTCAATAAGTCTGTCAATCAGTCAGTCTGTCAATTAGTCTACTAATCTGATCATTAAACTGTGTCTGTATTTCAGTTAAATTATTTAATACAAGATTTTACGTTATATCAGTCACTTCACTGACCATGAATTTGTCATCAGTCTGTCGATCGTCAGTCCATCATTCTGTCAATCAGTCTGTCAATCATTCAGTCTGTCAATCAATCAGTCTGTCAATCAGTTTGTCAACCTGTCTCTCTGTCAACAATTATTCTGCCAATCAATGGATTATTCATTTCAGTTCAATAAAAAATATTCTTCGGGCACCATATCAAGTCAGTCACTTCACTGACCGCCAGTCTGTCAATCAATCATTCTGTCAATCAATCTGTCAATCAGTCTGTCAGTCAGTCTGTCAATCAGTCTGTCAGTCAGTCTGTCAATCAGTCTGTCAATCAGTCTGTCAATCAGTCTGTCAATCAGTCACTATGCCGTGGTACGACGATTTAGACGACGATGAAATCGGATGTCCATTCGGCCTGAAATCGCGTGTGCCATTGGACGAGCCAAAGAAGGCAACGAAGGTTGGTAAATTTTTGTATTTATTATTTTAATTATGTTTTTGTTTTATTGTTATTATTCCATGAGTGGGTCAGTGAAGAAAATTATGGGATGCCGAGGAATTTCCTGATCAAACGGAGTTATAATACGCAACATTCATCGGAGCTCATGCAACCGGCTTCATATGAAGATTGGGAATTAAACCTGTTTAAAGCGTACTAAATATGTATAAAGTTTAACCGTGTTAAACAGTAATGAACTAATTTACATGTGTTTTATAAACTGATCATAACTCATTTAAAATGTTTAACGTCCTGTTTCCTAAGCAGAGTTGAACTGGTTTGTGTGACTATAAATCTTATTATTATACTGTAAATAACAAAGATTTCAAAACATTTTCGAAATGAAGTCTTATGACAACGGCCCTTTGAAAAAAACATTTTAACTTTCCTCAGCTTGTTTTAAAATATTTTTCGCCATGCATTCAAGATAAGATATTCATAAGTACATTAGACGCTGACAAGTACATACAGGGTGGCTCAAAAAAAAAGGTTGCGCGTTTGAGCAGTTATTGTGAAAGTTGTTGAAAAGCTGTGGGATTGTGGTATAGCGCATTCGATTGGGCATGTTTTTGTCTACACAATTATGTCATATGATCAGGTTTAGAAGTTTACAGCAGCGGCGGCATATCTTTATTTAAAATGCGCGCCCAACGGATTATGCACACGTGAATAGAGTCAGATCGTGTTTGTTTCGCTCACTGCTTGCACGTTTTTTGGTTTTAGAAACTTTATTGGGTTTTTAAGGATAAAGAAGCATTGTTTTTCGTTCATCAACTCCACTTCAAAGAATTATTTGTAACCAAAAGACCGTTTCAATGAATTTAACCCACATGGTTGTTTTTTTCTAGTCTGTAGCCATGAATGGTCCCTTAACAGTAATTGCGACTTGCGAGCTTAATTAACATTAAATATCACTATAATATTTGAAACTTTGTTGTATCACATATAATGGTTGTGTTTCTGGGTTTATATGCAATTCCTTAAGTTATAAAACATGTATTCATCACGCATTCGGGAAAAATTAGGCGAAAATTAGAACTTTTCTTGAAGTGACTTGTATAATCAGAAAAATAATTCGAATGAAACTTAAGTCACACTAATTTCGTAGGCAAAAACATACTCTTTCGAATGCGCTATACCGCTGTCACACAGCTTTTCTAGAACTTTTTCTGCAATTCCTCAAACGCGCAACCTTTTTTATGAGCCACCCTGTATGTATGATAACTTCGTCAATGAACATAAAAAAAAATTCATCATTTGAACTGACGATTTTTCCGCTATTTTGCTGAGTATCCGACGTTGTGAACAGTCGATGCTGGCAGTCTCCATTACTTCACTGAGTTTTGGAACATTTATTAAACATCATATTTCACCTAATCACTTGCTGTAAGTTTACACCGTTGAACTGAACGACTGGGTGATGAGCCAATCCTTTAGGGTGCCTTCATAGTGAGTTGCAGAAAAGTTGCAGAAAAGTTGCAGAAAGGTTTGTTATAAGCAGCATCCACTGCAACCCATATACCCTGCGTGGTAAGTTACGGTAGTTGCAGTAGATGCTGCTTATAACAACCGTTCTGCAACTTTTCTGCAAATTTTCTGCAACTCACTATGAAGGCACCCTAAGAGGAAAGAGTTTATCTTGAAGGCGGGGAATGAGAAGTTTTGTTGCCGCGTTACATGAATGCACAAATTCTACTTTTTGGAAATTCTGAAGAGCGCAACTTTTTCGCAACAACAACAACCACAACACCAACAACAACAACAACAACAACAACAACAACAACAACAACAACAACAACAACAACAACAACAACAACAACAACAACAACAACAACAACAACAACAACAACAACAACAACAACAACAACAACAACAACAACAACAACAACAACAACAACAGCAACAACAACAACAACAACAACAACAACATTAACAACAACAACAACAACAACAACAACAACAACAACAACAACAACAACAACAACAACAACAACAACAACAACAACAACAACAACAACAACAACAACAACAACAACAACAACAACAACAACAACAACAATAACTACAACAACAACAACAACAACAACAACAACAACAACAACAACAACAACAACAACAACAACAACAACAACAACAACAACAACAACAACAACAACAACAACAACAACAACAACAACAACAACAACAACAACAATAAAAACTCATCTTCAATGACCGCAACATCAACATCTTGTCACCAAGTCATGAAATATATTCTGAATATCCCAAATCTCCCGTTAACTCACCCATTATAAGTGTGAAATTAACCCGTGATGCAATTATATCCATGGCCCTGCGGACGATGAAGGTGGGGAAAGATGAACTCCCCCCTCTTTGGTGATTTCAAAAAATATTAATTGATCCCTAAGGTGCAGGTAAATAGGCCTGCAAAACTGCCGATTCCCCCTCTTTGAGGAAATTCCCCTCCCTTTAGGGATTTGCTCGTCCGCCGGTGTATCCGCATGCCAACCCCCCCCCCCCAAACAACTTACATTGTTAAGACCCCTCCTCATCATGACTTCGCACCTTCCAGCACCCCCCCCCCCCCGCCCATCTCTTAACATGCTCAACAACAACAACAACAACAACAACATCTCGCAGCATGACTTCACCATCCGTATTAGGATAACATTAACTTCGGCAGTTACCACCCTCATTCAACTACCTCCAGGCGCTGGTGTTTCGCACCTTCTATATCAACATCTGATTCGGGAGGGTGATGACCGAACAGCGGATGTGCAACGAAGATCAACTCAACTCTAAAGCACTCACTGTTTAACAAAATATTTCACAGAAAATTTATCAGTGACAAAATGGGTATAAATCGAGTTTGAACAGTCCTTGGGAAAGTTTTTTTAGATTGGGTTTCCATTCATGATCGCACCCCGTCCGAAGGAAGAAATGACTGGCCGATGATTGAGTGATCTGATTGACTGACTGGCTGACTGATTTGACACTTGTCAACTGGGTGAGTGACTGGTTAACGTGACGTGATTGACTGACTGACTGACTGATCAAACGAGTCTAATTCGGACCTTCCGTAATAAACGTTCATAGAATTTATTTGTTTGTTCGCCAAATAGATCAATTGGGAGCTTTTAATTTACGTATTTTAGTTTCAGTTATGGTTATTCTGTCTGTCATTCGAATTGTAGTTGAACACTTGTCACTTGGGCGAGTGACTGGTAAGTTGCGGTGATTGATTGACTGACTGATTGGTCAATTCTGTCTAATTCTAATTCGTTCTCACCTCCCATAACTTACGTTCATGTGAGTTTATTGAGATTTTTCAGGCTCATACGTTTTTTATAGGTATTTTAGGTTATTTACGATTATTCAAATATTTTAGGTTCAGATAGTTTATTCTGTGTGTCATCTTGAATATAATTGACCGTTGGCTGACTGATTGGTCAAATGAGCCTTATTCGATCCTTCCGTATTTTCGGTTCAGGTTTATTTTGTCTGTCATATTGATAACATAATACTCGATGTCCGAAAGATGGGAGAAGTAATTTAGAACACTCATTCAAGAGGATTCGTTTTATTGCGTGATTTACTAGCGGACGAGAAGGGGTGGGAAAAGTGGAATTCCCCCCTCTTTGGCGTTTTCAAAAGGTAGAATTTGTTCCTTAAGGTGTAGGTAAAATGGCCTGAAAACTGACGATTCCCCCTTTTTGACGAAATTCCCCTCCCTTTGGGAAATTAGCTCGTCCGCCAGTGGCGTGATTTACTTATGTACTTGATTTCATGTTTTCTCATCTTTAACTTCAATTGAAAGAAAACGTTAATTTCTATTTGTTTCCGATATGATAGTGGTAAAGGGCGGACCAAATGAAAGAAACACGAATACGTTTTTTTTACGAAAACGTCTGTAACAACGATAACAATTTTTTTTATTAATTCTTGAGTTTCAATAATCTCTATCTGTACTGATGATCGAAAACGTAGTATCCCGTTCATCTTAAAAGCAGACTTTATAGCATTTTCATTGAAACTTCGGTTCGGTATTTATTGGATAATTGTTACGTGTCGGAAAATTGCTCCCATTTTTCTTCGACCTGATCTTAATACTGAAACGGCAAAGTTATATTGAAAGCTAAGTTGGAGAATTCAGGAAATTGGTTAAGTGATTTTCGGCTAAAACAACCTATTGATAAACTTCCACATATGTTTGATCTTGTAAATCTTTTTGGTATAGCCCCAACAATCATGGGGTGGATCAGCCAAACCTGAAAATAAAGGGGAATTTTGTCAAAGATGGGGATTTTCGCAGTTTCGAGGCCGTTTTACCTACCACCTCTTAGGCTTAGGGAAAAAACTGCTCTTTTTTAAATCGTCAAAGAGGGGAAAATTCCGTTTTTCCCTCCTCTTCTCGTCCGCTAGTGCCAACAATAGAGCTCACGATTTGCATAATCAAGCTCACCAGCCGACGAGAAGGGGTGGGAAAAGTGGAATTCCCCCTTCTTTGCTAGTTTCAAAAAATACCCTTTGTTCCTTTAATCTTATATATTAAAACTCAATGTCGCGATGTCCGCAAACGGTTCCATATAAATATCAGAAGTGAAACGCAGAAAAACTCTTTTATGTCATTTTCATGCTGAAACAAAAAAAATTTAATCATCATCACCTTCTCTCATAAAAGTTGAGTTTATATTGTCATCAACACCATCAAAGGAGATTCCCTAAATTCACTGAACTGGAAATATCATTGACCTTAACTGAAATTACCGTAATTGTTGTGCCACGGGTTCCAATGTTTCTTTTTCAATGTGGGAATAAAAAAGCTCTTTTCCATGATTAACGGAATCATCAACACCTTTCGTCATGAATTTTTCACTCGCTAAACTGTTAAACGTAGTCAGTAGACTAAAGCCTAAAGTTTTGTTTTCAGGTGGTCGGGTGAAGTTTTTTCATCTAATGGTGGTCGGGTGAAGTTTTTTCATCTAATGTTCACTACAAATTATCGGGTCGTTTCATGAAATAATAAAAGGACCAGTTTTTATGAGGCAGGGCTTAAAAATGATATTTCATGGATCAAAAACAAATTAATAAACTCTACGGGTTGTACTTTCGACTATTTTCCATGTTTTTTTTAATACTGTTACCCTGTAATTATACTGAGTGGGTATAAAGTTAGATTTAAAAAAGTCGGGTAAGTTTAACGGGTTGATACTGTGAGTTATAGATAACCCCATATCGTGTAATCAGTGAAATTTATGAATGAAAGAACCTGTATTGAGTTGAAAACTTTACGGGTTGCTCTAACTTTTTGACGGGTTTTTGTAACAGTAATTCTGTAAATATACTAAACTCTAGACAAAAGTTTGAACAACCAACGGGTCGGATAACACAACCGACCAACAATTTTAATGGTATACAAAATTATATTTCATCGGGTTTAGTGCAGGCAATGGTCATTATTTTTAACTTGATCGTCCGTTGCCCTGCAACGGGTTTACCCTAGTCTTATATATTAAAACTCCAATGTCCCGATGTCCGCAAGCGATTCGATATAAATATCAGAAGTGAAACGCAGAAAACCTCTTTATGTCATTTTCATGCAGAAACAAAAAAATATATAATCATCATCACCTTCTCTCATAAAAGTTGAGCCGATATTGTCATCAACACCCTCAACGGAGATTTCCTAAATTCACTGAACTGGAAATATCTTTGACCTTAACTGAAATTACCGTAATTGTTGTGCCACGGGTTTCAATGTTTCTAGATGATTTAATGTGGGAATAAAAAAGCGTTTTCCATGATTAACGGGAATCATCACCACCTTTTGTCTCGCTAAACTGTTAAACGTTAACAGTCTTTTTTGTTAAAATAAGGAGCCAAAAAAATTTTGTTCAGGTGATCGTGTAGAAATTTTTTATCTAATGTTCCCTAAAAATTATCGTGTCGGGTCAGGAGATAATAAAAGTGTTATTTTTTACGCGACGGGGCTTAAATATGATATTTCATGGATCGAAAACAAATTTATAATAGCCAAACTTTGTACTTTCAGCTATTTTCCACGGGTTCTTTTAACTACAGATGTAGTGTTACCCTGCATTTATACTGAATGGGTGTAAAGTTAGATTTTAAAAAGTTGGGTAAGTTTAACGGGTTGATAATGTGCGTTATAGATTTCCTCATATCGTGGAATCAGTGAAAAATATTTTAGGAGTTGTCAACGGGACATGTGGAAACAAAACGTTTTATGAATAAAAGTATCTTTTTGACGGGTTTTTGTTACAGTAATTCTGTCAATTCTAGACTAAAGTTTGAACAATCAACGGGTCGGGTTAAAACAACCGAGCAACACTTTTAATGGTACACAAAAATATACTTCAGTGCAGGAAATGGTCATAATTTAACTTTATCGTCCGTTGCCCTGCAACGGGTTTACCCTAGTGTGTAGGTAAATTAACTTTTTTTGCACATTCCCCCCTCTTTGGAAAAATTCCCCTCCCTTTGAAGGATTCGCTCGTCCGCCATTGATCAAGCTGGAAATCAAATCCTCTTCTTGATTTTAGACCTTACGCAAGTAAGGAAGGATAACTCACAAGCGGGTGAAAAGGGCAAACTGAAAATTTTTCCCTCGTTCTGTTGTTTCCAAGGGTAGAATCAGTTCATTGAGGTAAAAATGGAACAAAATAACCTCGAAATATTCGATTCTACCTTTTTGGGAAATGTTTCCGCCCTTTGGAAGATTAGCTCGTCCGCCCGAGGTAGACCTTGACCTTTAATCAGGCCTTATTGGGCCACACCCTAGCTTACTACCCTTTGTCCTATCACATGCTAATCACAGTGCCTGCAGGCTTTTGGGGCGGCAACCGTCCTATTTCTTTACTACCCTTTTTGCCCTATTTGAGGGCAATCAGGCGTGTGCGTTCTTCCTGTTTGTCGTGTTTGAAAATTTTATGAACCCCTGTATTTTGTTTTACGGGTAGATTACCGGCGCACGAGCCCAACCTCCAAAGGGAGGGGAATTTTTCCAAAGAAGGGGAATCGGCAGTTTTCCGGATATTTTACCTACACCTTAGGAAACAAATTCTAGTTTTTGAAACAGCCAAAGAGGGGGGAATTCCACCTTTCCCTCCCCTTCTCGTCCGCTAGTGGCTGGTAGATTATGTCTATCGCAGAAACCTGGGGAAACAGCTGGTCAGCCCTGTTCATCATAAAAACTAAAGACAATTGTGGTGTTCTAGTAAAGCACTAGCCTTCCTAGTACTAAATAGATTCCTTTACCTTTGGAGGTTTGGCCCGTTCGCCAGTGCTGCCCCAGAATGACCCTTGATGGTAATACAAAAATCATCGTCATCAGATCACCTCACCTCACCGACATGACCCCTTACAGGTGTCACGCGCCTCTGCGTTACACTGACTCGACCCGCCCTAGCGGATGAGAGAAGAATGAAAAAATAAAACTTCCCCCTATTTGGCAGTTTCAAAAAATGATTGTGCCTTAAGGTGTAGGTTAAATAGCATAAAGTTCTCCCCTCTTTGAAGGAATTCCCTTACGTTTGGAGGCTTGACTCGTCCGCCAGGGCTGCTGAACGGTGCACAAGAAGACCCCAGCCCCCACAACCTCAAGGAAAAAAACCTGCACCCCTTTTCCGTATCAGGTGCCTCGTTGATTATTGACCTTAATAGGCGGACGAGAAGGGGAGGAAAAGGAATTCCACCTCATTTGGGCGTATTATTTCAATTTATCACTCAAGGGTAAATCTTTATTAAAACGGTCAATTCCATCCTCTCATAAAGGATGAAGAAGATTTGCCTTTCTTCTGAGGTTTTTTGTAGGTCCGCTTCAACCCTGAACCACCCTTGCCCTAGAGGCAAGGCCTATTGTTCCAAACGCATGGTCGGACCACCCTGGAAATCGGGTGGAAACTGGTAGGGAATTTGAATCTTTCTTCCTATTTTATTCACTTCCATGACCTTTAATGCCAATTATCAAGCGTGAGATAAAATGGAAAATGAAAAAAATCGCTTATTTTGGGTAAAAATTTCTTCCTTGAGGAAAACTCCTTTAAGTATGACATCCGCTCAGCCCCTTACCGGTCCGCTACGTTTGATTACAAGCCCACGTGTGTCCGCGTGGTGCAGTCGGTTAGAGCGTTGGTTGTTTTGTTCTTTCATACAGGCGGCTCTTGATGACAGCGTGACGCTGGTGAGTTCGATACTCGAGTAGAAAATAATTGAAGACTAAAGAAGATTGGGTACTTGAGATCCGATTATTGTTATTTTATTGACTTTTTTTATTGTTTTGTAGAATAGGATGAGCAGGTTTTTATTGTTTCATTGTGTGGGTTAGTTAGGTAAAATTTTTCCTTGTTTCGGTGCACTGGCGGACGAGCCAATCCTCCAAAGGGAGGGGAATATTTCCAAAGAGGGGGAATTTGTTCAAATTAGGCCATTTTATCTGGGAACAAATTAAAGTTTTTGAAATACCCAAAGAGGGGGGGAGGGAATTCCACTTTTCCCACCTCTTCTCGGCCGCTAGTCTTTCGGTGAGTAGGTTAGTTAGGTAATTTTTCATGGTTCTGTGGAGTAGATTAAGTATGTTAATTTTCATTGTTTTGTAGAGTAAGATTAGTAAGTTTTGTTGTATCGTTATTGTTTTACGGTTCTAATGTAATTATTCTAGTCTAGAGCTTTAGAAGAAACCATAATCCTAAACCATGACTAATATGTATAACAGCTTTCATTATTTAATATAAACTCTCAATAAAAAAGCAAATGTGTTCCAGAAGGTTTTCTTTGAGGATTGCCGACAATATTTCACGCTATTCCTTCACATGAAGAGGTTAATAACTTAGAGCTATTCGCATTTTTATGACTTTTCTGTTGAGGCCACACGTGAATTATTTTAAGATGGTGATGATCCTGATAGAAGAATGTTAATAGGAGCATTCAACAAAAGCTCATTCGAAAGGTGTCGAGTATTATTTTCAGTGATTTATAAACAATTCTTCAGCGCCATTTTAAAATATATTTTTATATTCTATAGCACTATCAATTGATTAGCGGAACAAACTTGGAAGTTTGCCTATTTCTGGATGTTAGCAACGCTTTTGAAATGAAGCTTTCGAACGCAGTGAACACTTCCTTTATAGCCTATCCTGGGTTTCTTGTTAGCCAACAACTTTTTGGCGCGCATTTTGAATTCAAATCTGTTTCTGACGTGCTTTAAGTACTTTTCACATAAAGTTTGGATAAAATATGAGAAGGGCGCCTAATTCAATTCATAATCTAATTCAATTCATATTATACGTGTGTAACCGGCCCACAAAATTAGTTTTTGATAACA
>OZ038448.1:20839734-20852234 GCA_964036265.1 Daptonema setosum
GACTGACTGACTGACTGACTGACTGACTGACTGACTGACTGACTGACTGACTGACTGACTGACTGACTGACTGACTGACTGACTGACTTATAAGGATGTGATTGTGCAACCGTATTGTTGACTGAATGGATACAGATGTTGTGAATGGTGCCTGTTTATTCAATAAAGATACTTTATATAGTATTCTCAGTTGCGTAAGAGACTAATTTTGAAAACCCTCCTATTTGACCTTTGTATTTTTTTCTATGCTATCCAAGATTGCTACTCAGAAGAGTTTTTGACTCGCTGTTGAAAATGTTAAACTGATTTTGAGCTTAGTCGTATGTATCTTAAAAATGATTGGGACAATTGGACGTGAAGTCGAAATCAGTCTCTTAATCGAATGAGAACGCTATAATATATTGTTAAGTTTTCATAAACATTTGAAGTGAGAAGTGCTATGCCATCTATTTTATCATTATCTAGTGAAAAATATGATCGAGGAATTGGAAATTTTCGATAGAATAACCGTGTTTCAGCTGTTTTGAGAACATTTCAGCTATTTCGTAAAAAACTGGATATTTTTCGTACTGTGTACGAATTCCATCAGCATCATTGAGTCATTAATCATCTGTTGGCTTCGCGGGCGAGAAAAGTTGGCATGTAAATATTTGGCTCACTATAATATCGAAATGGTATCATATTTACATATGTACATAAATTCTGCTCCTTCTTTTGTCTTGTTATAGCACCCGTATTTCATTATAACAAATGAATAAGATTTTTCCCAGTCATGATGTGTACATGCCTATGTCACTTCATGCCGGGAAATTGTCTTACGACAAAAAAATTTGTCTCATATTCGGGACAAAATTCGAATTCGATAGTTTTCGACGTCAAACGTGAAAAATTTATTACATACTTCAATTTTATAATTTTTACAAGAATAATAGAACCGAATTTATTCTTCATAAAAACAAAACTGACCGTTTCAATCATAAGATTTTTGAAAAAAATTTAAGGAAGTATTCAATAGGCAGGGAATGAAAAAGTTAAAATTTATGCGTGGTAAAAATCTTATTCACTGGAAATCCGTCGGTCGTAATCCGGATTTTGTTTTTCTCATAATGAAATACGGAAGCTATATGTATGTAGAATCTAAAATAGAACATTTCTGTTCGTTCAACCTACTGTATGTAGTTTTTTTGACCAGTATACAATACTTGTTTCTCATTTTTGCAGAGCCTTGTGCCTTTTTCTGACTACAAATTTTTGCAAGTAAATATCGAACTTTTTCTTGATATCTTTATGCGCGCGAACTTTTTCCCTGTAACCTTATTGGGCGCGATTTTTTTACAATCTTTTCCTCACGATGATCTACAGTACATTAGATCGGTTAGATAACAATTATTATGGGCGCGTTCCGAGTCGTCTTGGGAGAATCCCTAACTTTTCGGTTGCAAAACTTTCATAACACGCGTGAATAAATGTTTCCCCAGCAAACTTTTCAAATTATCGACTGAAAAAATATTTTGTTTCGTTCCGAGAGTTTCACAGCAAAACGTTCTCGAGACTCTGAAACACTGACGGACGAGTCAAACCTCCAAAGGGAGGGGAAATTCCCCTAAAAAGGGGAATTCGCAAATTTGAATCCATTTAACCTACACCTTAAGGAACAAACTTTACTTACTGAAATCGCCATAGAGGGGGAATTCCACTTTTTCCTCCCCTTCTCGTTCGCTAATGCTCTGAAATTAAGATATCGGCGTCTAAATGGAACTCAAACATTTCTTATTTGAATGCGCGCCAAAATATGTAGTTGAAGTAACAAGAAACAGACTATAGCCTATCCAGGGTTTCTTGTTACTCAAAATGGTTTTGGCGCGCAGTTTGAATTCAAATCTGCTTTTGGCGCGCTTTCAAAATTTCGAGAAATAAATACTTTTTCACATAACATTTGGACAATATACAAAACTTGCGATAATCCTTTGCACACGTGTTGAAAAAACCCACGAAATTAATTTTTGATGACAATAAACTCTGTACAGACTATAACTAATCATGAATCAATACTAGTGTTCGCTGATTGCGCCAAGGCGTCAGTGTACAGTCCAAATCCAGCGCGAATAAGTCAATCTCAATTTCAATCAACTTTTACTTCCATCTCATGGCGTTCACTTCACAGTTGCTCGGGAGATTGAAAAAAAAATTCAAATTCGCGCCATTTCGGCGGTTGCAATAATAGTAATAACATAGTTTTTTTGTCTGATTTCTAACGAAAATCGTTTACTTCGAAGGTTTTACGAAAGTTTTTGGCGCGCAATTCGAATTCAAATCTGCGTTTGGCGGGCGTTCAAATTCTCCAAAAAAATCGACGCTGAACGCACTGGTGGAGAGGGGGGAATTGGCAGTTTGCAAGCCATTTTTCCTACACCTTAAGGAACAAATTCTACTTTTTGAAACACCAAAGAGAGGGGAATTTCACTTTTCCCTCCCCTTCTCGTCCGCTAGCGTCTGAACGCAACGGTATCGAATACTGAAGAATACGATTGGATTTGATTTGATGTTCGTTAGTAAGGTTAGATGAAAAAGCAGTTATGATGATTTGAAGGATAATTTTGATGGATATACATCACACTAGCGGACGAGAAGGGGTGGGAAAAGTGAACCTCCCCCCTCTTTGGCGATTTCAAAATGTAGAGTTTGTTCTCTAAGGTGTAGGTGAAATGGCTTGAAAACTGTCAATTCCCCCCTCTTCGACGAAATTCCCCTCCCTTTGGAGAGTTAGCTCGCCAGTGATATATAATACTGTACATGATTGCACTGTTGGATACTGTTTTATATTTTTGATTAATCATAATCAGAAAATTTGATGAGACTTTCTATTGACTACTTTTTCGGTAAAAAATCACAAATCACAAATCACAAACCTACCCCAGTCGAAAAAAAGTTTTAGAAAAGTAGTTATTAGTAATCCAGCATTTAGTTGGGAAAGTCGTTATGAAATTTGCGCGTCGCTACATCAAGAATTCAGAGAAGGTTAGCAAAAAATTACTCTTCAGATTTTTTTTGTCTTTTTAGTTTCTTTCATTAGTGAGAATCACCATTTATAAAAAATTTACATTTGCTATTCATTACCCTATGCCGAAATGTCCTCAAAATAAATGTCCCAAATTTAGAATGAAATCCATGTCTGCAAGGCTTTCACGATGCTTATCTTTTTTCTTTTTGAAATCTAAAATGATCCAGTTTAACTTTTCAAATGGTGCTTTTAGAGTAAAAAGGAAAGTAAAAGGTTAGTAAAATGGAAAGGGAAAGGGTCAGTTTAAAAACTGTAAAACATTTCATCGAAAAAAAATTCCCAGGAACAAAATATAAGTTTTTACTCAAATAGTTTTTTAGATTAATGAACCTTTTACTTCTGTTTTACTTTCCTTTTTACTTTCCTTTTTAATCTGAAAACCCCCGAAAAGATATTATTGCCTGTTTGGAAACTGAAGCGGCCCCATCCTTTAGAAATGTTCCAAATTTAGAATGAAATCTGAAATGTCCGAAAGCTTCTACGATGTTTACTCTTATCCTGTATCTCAAAATTCAGAGTTCAAAATTTCAAACGATTAGCAAAATAAATTAGAATTTTCATTTCAATGATTTTAATGGCATGTGATTATTTGCAATCATTGAATTGTCCGCGCACTAGCAAACGAGAAGGGGTAGGAAATGGAATTCCCCCTCTATGGTGTTCTAAAAATTTGTATTTTTTCCCTAAGGTGTGGGTAAAATGGTCTGAAAACTGCAAATTCCCCTTCTTTGACGAAATTCCCCTCCCTTTGAAGGATTATCTCGTCCGCCTGTAATGTTCACTGATCTCGTTGGATGTCCTGCAATATCACGAATGTCACGACGATAAATTACTTCACAAACCGTACTGAAATTCACAGATAGACCCGAATTTTTTATATATTTTTTTAATTAAAATTAACTGACGAAGTGCTACTCATAAATAACTATTCGAGGTCAATAGTTTAGTCGTTCCAGTCATTTATAGTGTTATCTTTTGAAGACTGAAACTGCCCGTATTTGCTAGCTGGTGATTAATGATCAAAGATACCATCTTTTAATGATCAAAGATACCACGTCGTAACACCATTGAAGCTGTTGAGGGCCACCCACCATAGCCCATTGATTTTTTCTAGAACTTCTTCATTACGGACGAGAAGGAGAGGGAAAAGTGGAATTCGCCTCTCTTTGGCGGTTTCAAAAATTAGAGTTTGTTCCTTAAGGTGTAGGTAAAATGACCTGAATACTTCCGATTCTCCCTCTTTGGGAAAAATACCCCTCCCTTTGGAGATTTGGCTCGTCCGCCAGTGATTACTGCAACCATCAAGGCACACCACTGGCGAACGAGCTAATTCCCCAAGGGGAGGGGAAATTTGTCAAAGAGGGGGAAATTGGCAGGTTTGAGGCTATTTTACCTACACCTTAGGGAACAAATTCTACTTTTTGAAAGCGCCAAAGAGGGGGGAATTCCGCTTTTCCCACCCCTTCTCGTCCGCTGGTGAGGCACACTAATATAATATCAGAATGGTGACTCCATTGTGGTCAGAGAGATTGGATAAACCGACGAGATATGGCAGAAATCACAGACCATAGAATCAGATTCTTAGTCTCAAGCCGACTAGGCAGATGTTTCACAACTGAAAAGTTTAAAATGCTTATCTATGATTAGAATGTTGTAATTGTGGTTAATAGGCTGATAAATTTATTCAAGTTTTTAGATGAAAAATGGTACATAAAAATTTTCAGTCACCGTTTTTTTGTTGTTTTGATTGTTTTTTTCAGTGCATTTATAATTTTATCAGCAAATGACTGGCATTTTGCCTATATAACTAGTAAGAGTGGCTTCAAATGACGATTTCGGAACGGAAAATGGTTTATCAATAGGTTGATCTTTATTTATTGCGAATACCAGACGACATTTCAATGCCTTTCTGGGTGGTGACTTAGTGGTTGTAGTTTAGAATTATGAATTATTTCGCTATCATTCCGACGTTTATGGGACTTAACGGAGCTTAGTGTTGTCTTGTTTCACTTTGGGAATGAAAATCACAGAGAAACAGGGAAATTCAGGGTTTCGTGTTACGTAGAAGATTTTTTTCGCGCGCGCGATTTGAATGTGAATCAGCTTTTCGGCTTTCGGGCTTTTGTTCAAATTTTTTCTCATAACATTTGGGCAATATACAAACGTTGTGCTTACTGTAAATTATTTTGGAGTTTCTTTATTTGTTAAATAAATACCGTATTATTTTTGGCGCTAATTCAAATTTAAGCGCGCATTCAAACTTGAGATAAATTTTCACATCCCATGTGGTCAACATATTCTACTAATAAATGTGCCCAATTGATAAATTATTTGGTAGAAGTTTTTCAGAGCCACATTTAGTAACAAGATATCTTGAACGAGCTATAACGGATCCATAAAAGTATTTTTTTGTTAGGGTTTTTCAGAGTAAAAAGTTAAGTAAAAAGGAAAGTAAAATGGAAAGTAAAATGGAAAGTAAAAGGGCCAATAATCTGTAAAACATTTCAGTGGAAACTTTTATTTTGTTCCCGGGTACATTTTCTTCTATGAAATGTTTCACAGTATGAAGACCCTTTCACTTTTCATTTTACTTTCCTTTTTACTTTCATTTTTACTTTCCTTTTTACTTTCCTTTTTACTTTCCTTTTTCCTTAGAAAGCACCCTTAATGATACACCCTGATCAAGCTAATTAGGGAAATTAGTTCCACATGTTTGTCAGTTTCAAACTTGAAGTTTTTTTTTGGCAAAAAGTGAACTACTTCAAGATGATTTGTGTGAGAGAGTCAACCCACGGTAACCTTTTGTCGTTTTCTCGCAGAAATGTTCTACTCTTTCGATTTATGTACAGTATGCGTTTACAATGCAGTTTACGTAGTTTGTTGATAATACGAAAAAATCAATGCGTTAAATATCCCGTCTTATTTACTGATTCGGGTAAAGGGCTACCTGGGATTCAAGTAAAAAGTTATAGTGTTAACTAATACAACTTTGAATCGTTAGCTGCATCAAGTGTAAGAAGAGGTGATGCATAACAGTGGGCTGTTCGGCATGCAATCATCATGTTCAGTGGGTGTTACCCGGGTTGGAAAAGTTAACGTGTCATTTGCTCACTTGAATCTCAAGAAGCACTTTATCTCTGTTTTCAAAAATGTTTCCCTAAGTCGCTATACATTTAGGACGAACCTTTCTTTCAATGCCACAACTTCTAGATCTCAATTTCATCCACAAATTTTTTATGGCCACCACAGAATCGCTATGTGGAATTGCTGAAGCCTATCCAGGGTTTCATGTTACTCGAAATGGTTTTGGCGCGCAGTTTAAAATCAAATCTGCTTTTGGCGCGCGTTTCTATTTTCTGAAATCAATTATTTTTTCACATGAGATCTGAACCACATACGAAAAATAATAGCGAACAGTCATATTTATTGAGGAATGGAATTAAAATAGTTTTTTATAGGTTAAGTAAAGCAAAAACTAATGTAAAATAAATAAATAAACATAAACTATTATTAAGTAAATTTGTTTTTATTTGTAAAAATAAAAATCTAGTATATTTTTGATTGAAAGTTGCGATTGTTTCACTAAAGAAGTGGTGACGGGACGGGTCCATAAGAATATTGTTTGATAACAAGATACCTTGAACAAACTATATAGCTATGGCATTCTTAGTTGATTAGGAGGCTGAATTTGAATGCGCGCCATTTTAAATTATTCCGGTAATTTTTCGGTAATTTTTTTTTAATTATTCCGGTAATTTTTGTTCAAATTATTCCGGTAATTTTTCGGTAATTTTTGTTCAAATTATTCCGGTAATTTTTCGGAAATTTTTCGGAAATTTTTGTTTAAATTATTCCGTTTGTGATTTCCCGCAAAACCGTTGCAAACGGTGCGTGTACTAGCGAACGAGTATGTTGAAGTTGAAAAATGGAATTCCCCCTCTTCGGTGGTTTCAAAATGTTAAGTTTGTTCGCTAAGGTGTAGGTGAAACGGCCTAATTTCTACCTATTCCCCCTCTTTGACGAAATTCCCCTCCCTTTGGGGATTGAGCTCGTTCGCCAGTGGGTCATGGGTGTGCGGTAAAATCTTATTGAGGAAGATGGTGTTTCAAATTTAATTTCAGTCTCTTAATCTTTTGAGAAAACTATATTCATTTCTCGCGATTTCACGTTTGCGCAAATCGTTTCAGTGTGGGTGCTAATTTGTGACTGACTGGATTCACTGGTGGACGAGCCGAAGCGTCAAAGGGAGGAGAATTTTCCCAAAGAAAAGGGAATCATCAGTTTTAAGGCCATTTTATCTTCACCTTAAAAAACGAATTTTTACCTTTGTAACTGCCAAAGAAGGGGGGATTCCACCTTTTCGTTATTTCCTCGTCCGCTAGTGAGATCTCTATATAGCCTCAAGCACTGACGGACGAGCAAATCCTCCAAAGGGAGGGGAATTTCGTCAAAAAGAGGGGGATAATTGGTCAGTTTTCGTGCCACTTTACTTATACCTTCAGAATATAAAAACTCAGTTTTTTGGAACACCCAAAGAGGGGGAATTCCACTTTTCCCAACCCTTCTCGTGCGCTAGTGGCCTCAAGGTTATCCCAATCCAATGTCAATCTTGAATGCCGAATGTCACTAGCTGACGAGGAAAGAACTAAAAAGTGGAATTCCCCCCTCTTTGGCGTTTTCAAAATGTAGAGTTTGTTCCTCAAGGTGTAGGTAAGATGGCCTAACTATTGCCAATTCCCCCTCTTTTGGTGAAATTCCCCTCCATTTGGAGGCTTCGCTCGTCCGCCAGTGCCGAGTGTCATCAAAATAGTTTCAGAATTCTTTTTCTTAAGATATCTTGAACTTTCTATAATTCATTATCAGTAAGTAGAAGTGTGAAGAAAACAGTTTTTATGACTACATATCTTCTATGTATGTACTTACATAATTCCTCATAGAAGCGTTCAAATTATGGACGAGTGGAATATATTAAAGTTCATTTGTTATTGTGTTTGTAATACTTTCGAACATTTTCAGCTTATTTAGTTGAGAGAATTTCACTACAACTTACTGACTTCTAATATGAATTACGTGGAACATAGATTGGAAAATCTTGGCATAATTATGTATGAAGCACCGACCACCTTTATCTCTACCTCCAAGAGTATTCTCTACGTATTGCCCCCCCCCCTTTAATCAAGTCAAACGCGTTAACCCCCTCTTTCTGCCGATCCTAAATTAGCACCTTTCAAACTCAGGATATCTTGAAGATTGTGCATAGCAGATTTTCTTACCAACAATAGGAAAATCTGACTCGTAAAAATAAGTTTAAGTTTTTGGTTATTGTTCAGTGGCTAAACATCTGTTAGGGCTATGACAATTATTTTCAGCCAGTTTTCCATAAGTATTCAGTGTGCTTTATGGGTTCAGTTAATGAAGAATTCAAAAGTTAAATTATACTACATACTATGACGAAAATCACCTCATCTTATTGCGATGATCCGGTAAATTGATTTAATGAAACATTTTTTCCACGTTAAACTTATGTACTGGATTCAGTTGTGAAACGTGAGTTCTCTGTTTTTCTTTTCTTTCAAGATCGGGTTATTGTTTTCGATACTTGCATTGAAGGGATAGCATGGTAATGAACCGTTAACCCATGTACATAATCTGAACTAATTACGTTAGAGGTTCGGGTGAAAGGGGCTAATTCCCGCTTATTGGTTTCGGAAGGCCGTAAACAATTTAAATCGACCCTTTATCTTGTTATAGGAAGGTAGATTTGGGTGCGCAGTTATATGTGTAAATATGTGTATGTGTGTGTCTTTATAAAATTCTTAATTGATTAGGAGACTGAATATGACATTTTAAGACATTTTCACTTTTCAAAAACAATTGTAATGTGATTAGTACACGACTCCTTTTCTAAAGTTTCTTAATTGGGTAATCGAAGGCCTAAACATATAATCAGAATTCAGATTTGTTATGTGTAAGACTTTTTCCAGCCAGGATGTGTAACCATATGTTATTTTATTTCATGACTTGGCCTGATGGAATGTTTGTTGAAGTTGTCTAGATGATAGAGCATTCTCAATTAATTACGAGATTAAAATTCAAATCTGCGCCTTTGTTTTACAACTTTTCTATGCATAATAATATGATGAATTTTGTGCAGAAATACCCGCGCGTATCCGAGAGAGTCACTGTTGAAGTTTTACTAGAAATATGCTTATCTGATTGGTGCAAGTTTGGATTAAGTCTCGTAATCAATCGTGAATGGTATGGCATTTTTTAACCTATCCGCGGGTTTTTTTAGCCAATGTTATAGTTCATCATATATCATGCAATTACAATCTATGATAATAAGATTTCCACAAAAAAAATTCATGGAAAATATTTGTTCGGTGAAAGTTAATATTTCCACTACCATTCCTTGGAATGTCCATGATGATCAAAAATGCGTATTAATCTGCTGAAATCTTTGGTTATTAAAAACCTTGAACCTATTTTTGTAACCCACATGGGGTTCTTCAAGTCAGTGAATTAAGTAGTTGGCCAATTATCATATAATAACGAGACGATTTGCGATAAACAAAATCAATATATTTCGAGAGTTTGAAAAAATTGGTGAAGGGTAATTCCAATACCATTCCGCAAAATGTCCATGATAATCGGAAACGTTTATTCGAACGATTTTTCGCTGGACTACGACAATTTCAAGGCGGCTGACCAATATGAGGTTGGATCACTAGCGGACGAGGGAAGAGCAGAAAAGTGGAATTCCCCCCTCTTTGGCGTTTTCAAAAAGTAGAATTTGTTCCCTACACGGTGTAGGTAAAATGGCCTAATTTCTGCCAGTTCCCTCTTCTTTGACGAAATTCCCCTCCCTTTGGGAAATTTGCTCGTCCGCCAGTGGGTTGGATTAACTGATTACAAAATAGATCTTGGTAGTTTATGCATGACTTTTCAAATTTTTTGATTTATTTTTTATCATTGAATTTCATGAATGAGAAATGTTTGCGGAATGCCTGGAAAAATAGAAAATACACACACATTTTACACTCCTGATTTTTCTCGTGAGTCCTTTACTATCGGTTCGAATAATCAGAAAATGTTGCAGTTGTTGACTGACTGACTGACTGACTGACTGACTGACTGACTGACTGACTGACTGACTGACTGACTGACTGACTGAATGACTGAATGACTGACTGAATGATTGATTGACTGACTAAAGGACGGCATACAAGCGTCATCTACAAAGAGAACTCGTCATCTTCACGGAGTGAAACTTCGAGATTGGCAGAAAAATACTTGTGGACGGGTATGAAAGAGTGTGGCTTAGGCTTGGGCTTTACTTTGACAATGCTTCTACATTCAGTCAGTTATTCATTCAGCCAGTCAGTCAGTAAATCAGTCAGTCAGTCAGTCAGTAAATATGTCAGTCAGTCAATCAGTAAATCAGTCAGTCAGTCAATCTGTCAGTCAGTAAATCAGTCAGTCAGTCTGTCAGTCAGTCAGTCAGTCAGTCAGTCAGTCAGTCAGTCAGTCAGTCAGTCAGTCAGTCAGTCTGTCAGTCAGTCTGTCAGTCAGTCAGCCAGTCAGTCAGTCAGTCAGCCAGTCAGTCAGTCAGTCAGTCAGTCTGTCAGTCAGTCTGTGAATCGGCCAGACATAATTTAGCTTTCGACAATGCTGTGTAATATAACTGTTAGAAAGTTATCCGGACAATTTTTTTGATTTGAGTGTTTTTCCACTGTTTCACTGCGATGAATGCAACGGAAACAATGTTTTCCACCGCTTTCAAAACGCAAAAATGGAATATTTGGATGCCACAACTGCAAAAGCAAACTTCAATCCTTCTGAAATAGCGTACTAGAGCATGAATGAGACTCCAATTGGAAATGGCACTGAATAGTATGAAACTGCAACTCCAAAGACATTCTCAGGTATAAAAACTCCAACCGTATGTGCTTATTTCCGTAAGAAAAACTCCGAGTTATGTAAAGTGCTAAACTAGTTTTGATACTTTTTTTTATTAATCCCCAACCGACTACCCTTCATTTTGGTGCGCATGGGTGCGGTACACCGCCACGCATCCTGGTGACCCACCTAATAATATCAAAGTTGAACGCTAATTAACTACAGTAAATCGAACTAATCTTATTAAATAAACTTAATTAGTTATGCGAATTAACTACTGAAGTTCTAACTAGTTTTACAAAATGAACTGAATTTAATAGTTTCATTAATCTTCAGGGCAACTGGGAGTCGCGGACGAATCACGAAGCCTACGCCTTACGTCTACGCGGAGTCCTACGCCGTAGTCACCCTGATGCCCAAGGAGGCCCGGGTTGGGTTTGCCATGTCGGCCAAAGCCAAACCACAACAACCCAACTGCATCACCGACATCATACGCGGTGAGTGAGTGAGTGAGTGAGTGAGTGAGTGAGTGAGAGTGAGTGAGTGAGTGAGTGAGTGAGTGAGTGAGTGAGTGAGTGAGTGAGTGAGTGAGTGAGTGAGTGAGTGAGTGCTTGAGTGATTCGGATAGAAAATGAAGCTGGAATTGAAAATGATTGAGGGAATGCTTCAATGACTTAATATTGTGTTATTCAGTTTCTGCTATATTCGATTTGTGCTTCCCTATTACTCCAGTATTCAAATTCAAACGATATACAATGAATAATTAGTCAGTCATATTCAATCAGTGAATCAAAATCATAACTTCTCGTTGCTATTGTTTCTGTCACTGTGTCACTGTGTCAGTACTACGCTCCTCTTAGGGTGCTCTCAGATTAGAAAAGAATTAAAGAGGAAGGAAAACTTGAAGGAAAGAGGCCATTAATCTGAAGAGTGTAACATTTTGTTGTGTTTCTTTTAAATTTAAATTCTATTTTTTCGACTTCGAAAGCACCATTGAGAAATTTTTAAATTTTTTTGTTAAGAGGAAAATGCAGTGTTTCTTTTATTGCTTCATGTTGGTTCTACGAAGTTACTCATTCCATTATTAGAACATTTGAATACATTTCAATTCAGCGCATCTCGTCTTTTAAAGTCCAATTATTGGGTTTGAAATTCGAACGCGCAACAACGGTTTGTTACAAACGATCACAGATTTTGTTATGCGTACATAACTGTAACCAGAGTGTTGCGCAAGTGTCCTATGTGAAACAGATATATTTTTCAAAAATTTAATGCCTGAAGAAGAAATTCATAGGTGAATGAGAAATAAGTTTGTAACAAGTATTTCTGGTTAAACTACATATAGCGCCGACTATAACCACTCACTCAAAACCACACCTGTCCCAGCTATGGGTTTTTAGCCACAGTCCGGGGGGTAGACTGTGGACGTGAGTGCTTTTAGGCACAGTCCGATTCCTCTTCAGCCACAGTACCGTTTAGCCACAGTACCATTTGAGCACAGTCCGATTCCTCTTTAGCTACAGTACCGTTTAGCCACAGT
>OZ038448.1:20857234-20892234 GCA_964036265.1 Daptonema setosum
AAAGAACGACCACACTTTGATCTGATATAAAAGTGGCTGTGTAGAATAGAATATTAACAATTGTCGTTTTCACCATATGATAACAACAAATAAACTTAGTTCTATCGAAAATTTCGTTAGGATCGGTTCCGGTTAGAGAGAATTGTGCACTTTTAACTGAAAAAGTTGCTCGCTCGTTTTTACAACAGATACGATGATTTGTTCCTACGATGAGATTTGTCACTGAAACATGGACTTCGGTTGTTTTGGGCAAATTTTCATTACAGATAACCTTTTCACTTCACTCGATTGTCAAACTACAGGGTGGTCCAAAAAAATGCCAACACTTTTGTGCAAAATATCTTGTGACACAGATGTCCGATTAAAATGAAATTTTCAGGGATTAACATCAACATATTAACTTAGATAAATGTATAATATCAGAGAAATCGACAAATTACAGCGGGCGTCACGCCTCATGGCGTTGAAAAATGCGCATGGAGGAAAAACCTAGGTCGACATCACCTGTTGCATATGCTAATATTTTCATTTGTCAGGGTAAACATTTAACTTAGCTGGTTGAGCAAGCAAAGTTTCCATTGATGTCAGCGGTTGTTCTGAAGCAATTTTGATTCTGAAATTCGCTTTTTTGTATAAAAAAGGTGTTCGTTCAATAAATTTTTTATAATGCTATAAAATGACTTTTTCAGTCTTACAGGAAAATTTCACATTCTCTAGCAAAAAATTAAAAACATCACTTCAAATTCACTAAAATTAAAGGTAAGACATGGAAATATGTTTATTTTAATTAATAGCTCTCTGTCAATTCATGTTTCATTTAAAACGTATATAACATGCCTCGTGTGAGCACGCGCATGTACCTCAGTTTTCCCTCCACACGCAGTTTTCCACGCAATCAGGCGTGATGGCCGCTGTGATTGACCGATTTCTCTGATATTGTAGAGTTTGTTAAGTTAATATGTTGGTGTAAATCCCAGTAAAGGGCAAGGAAAATGGTCCTCTGTGTCAGAAGATATTCACCGCCAAACTGTTGGCTTTTTTTGGACCACCCTGTATATGCTTTAATATTTAGTATGTTTCTGATCATCATAACAAAGGATAAATAAGATGTGTGTCGGATCGGGTTTTATACATATACTGTTTTTATCGATAATAGCACTTAATTTGTTGTGTTGTGTCGGATTAATTTATAAAAATTCCCGGGACAAGCATAATTCTTGTCCCGGGACAGAAATGCTTGTCCCGGAGTAAAATCCGGGAAATTTCGGGACGGGACAAAAAAAATTTTGAACGGGACGGGACGGGACACGGGACAAGATTTTTTAGCCGGGACGGGACGGGACGGGAAAAACACCTGTCCCGTCCCGTCCCGTCCCGTCCCGTCCCGGATTTTGTCCCGGCATGCCGACCCCTAATCTTTATGTCCTGTACTGTATAAGCAAAATTGGCTAAAAGTAAAGAATTTTGGATTCTGTCAATTTATAAGTGAGTGAGTGAGTGAGTGAGTGAGTGAGTGAGTGAGTGAGTGAGTGAGTGAGTGAGTGAGTGAGTGAGTGAGTGAGTGAGTGAGTGAGTGAGTGAGTGAGTGAGTGAGTGAGTGAGTGAGTGAGTGAGTGAGTGAGTGAGTGAGTGAGTGAGTGAGTGAGTGAGTGAGTGAGTGAGTGAGTGAGTGAGTGAGTGAGTGAGTGAGTGAGTGAGTGAGTGAGTGAGTGAGTGAGTGAGTGAGTGAGTGAGTGAGTGAGTGAGTGAGTGAGTGAGTGAGTGAGTGAGTGAGTGAGTGAGTGAGTGAGTGAGTGAGTGAGTGAGTGAGTGAGTGAGTGAGTGAGTGAGTGAGTGAGTGAGTGAGTGAGTGAGTGAGTGAGTGAGTGAGTGAGTGAGTGAGTGAGTGAGTGAGTGAGTGAGTGAGTGAGTGAGTGAGTGAGTGAGTGAGTGAGTGAGTGAGTGAGTGAGTGAGTGAGTGAGTGAGTGAGTGCTTGAGTGATTCGGATAGAAAATGAAGCTGGAATTGAAAATGATTGAGGGAATGCTTCAATGACTTAATATTGTGTTATTCAGTTTCTGCTATATTCGATTTGTGTTTCCCTATTACTCCAGTATTCAAATTCAAACGATCTACAATGTATAATTAGTCAGTCATATTCAATCAGTCAATCAAAATCATAACTTCTCGTTGCTTTTGTTTCTGTCACTGTGTCACTGTGTCAGTACTACGCTCCTCTTAGGGTGCTCTCAGATTAGAAAATAATTAAAGAGGAAGGAAAACTTGAAGGAAAGAGGCTATTAATCTGAAGAAGATTTGAGTGTAACATTTTGTTGCGTTTCTTTTAAATTTAAATTCGAAAGCACCATTGAGGAATTTTTAAATTTTTTTTGTTAAGAGGAAAATGCAGTGTTTCTTTTATTGCTTCATGTTGGTTCTACGAAGTTACTCATTCCATTATTAGAACATTTGAATACATTTCAATTCAGCGCATCTCGTCTTTTAAAGTCCAATTATTGGGTTTGAAATTCGATTCGAACGCGCAACAACGGTTTGTTACAAACGATCACAGATTTTGTTATGCGTAACTGTAACCAGAGTGTTGCGCAAGTGTCCTATGCGAAACAGATATATTTTTTAAAAATTTAATGCGTGAAGAAGAAATTCATAGGTGAATAAGAAATAAGTTTGTAACAAGTATTTCTGGTTAAACTACATATAGCGCCGACTATAACCACTCACTCAAAACCCACTCACTCACATACTGTAGTTCAACCAAGTACCCGCCGCTTATTCCTCTGATCTGAATGTATTTGTTTGTAGTTTGGCGCTGGTACTTTGTTCTGGATACCTGTAAACAATAGCGGGCGAGCAAATTTCCCAAAGGGAGAGGAGTTTCTCTAAAGAGGGCAACTTGGCAGTTTCGAGGCCAATTTACCTACACAGTAAGGTACAATTTACACTTTTTGAAACGGCCGAAGAGGAGGGAATTCCACTTTTCCCACCCTTTCTAGTACAAATTTACCTGGATACACGATATAAAAGCGTGGACGGAAAACTTCCCCACTTGTAGCGTCCCCCGTAATACCCTGCAGCAATAGAGATGTAGCATACTTCACAGTCCCGTAGTTTGTCAACAGTAAGCACCAATAGCGGGCGGACGAGAAGGGGTGGGAAAAATGGAATTCCCCCCTCTTTGGCGTTTTCAAAAAGCAGAATTTGTTCCCTAAGGTGTAGGTAACATGACCTGGAAACTGCCGATTCCCCCCTCTTTGAGAAAATTCCACTCCCTTTTGAGGTTTCGCTCGATCTGAAAATCGCAATGACGTTTCGAAACGCTGAAATCTGATTTTTCGAAGTCAAATTTTTTGTATCTTTTAAATTGAGGGGGGGATTCGTTTTTTTTCAACCCTTGCTTCTTTTAAATAAGCTTATGGGGGGGGGGGAGCTTACGACAATATTTAACAGATTCCACCCGTCAGGGGGAGAAGTAAGGGGGTAGGGGAGGGGAAGGGGGGGGCGTACTTCAAGAGAACAGTAACTGTGCACACTGGCGGACGAGCCAAACCTCCAAACAGTAGCGGACGAGAAGGGGAGGGAAAAGTGGAATTCCCCCCTCTTTGGCGTTCTGAAACAGTGCATTTTGTTCCCTAAGGTGTAGGTGAAAATGCTTATTTTCTGCTAATTCCCCCCTCTTTGACGAAATTCCCCTCCCTTTGAGAAATAAGCTCGTCCGCCAGTGCCTCCAAAGGGAGGGGAATCGTTCCAAAGAGGGTGGAATTGGGAGTTTTGAGGTACTTTTACCTACACCTTAAGGAGCAAACTCTACTTTTTAAACCGCCAAAGAGGGGTGAATTCCACTTTTCCCTCCCCTTCTCGTCCGCTAATTACAGTGCATTCAGAGGCACTTCTTTTTGCATAAAGCGTAGTTGGCTGTTGTAAATATTGTAGTTGGTTTGGATATTGTACCCGGTTTTTTTGTTGGAAACAATTTTTCGATTTCGATAATTTTCTTATGCGTTCGAACTCCCTGATCTATTGTCATCTAAATAAATTATTGGGCTTTTTAGGCGCTGTAGAACATTTGATTGTAGTACCAATAGGAAAGAAAGAAGAGTGTTTTTGTGAACGAATTTTTTTCGTCATGCATTTATGCAGATTTTTTCCAGATGAAGTGTCAAATAAGAGATTTCCAGAAAATAGTGGGTCTTTAAATTTAGTCTCCTATTCAAATGAGAAAGCCTTAACTTTCGGGCTAACCCTAATCCAATTGTTACAATACTTTTCAAGAGAATGTACAGATCAGCTTCTTAATCTGGATATTCCGCATTACAGTCTAATTTGGGCCGGAATACATTGTACATCAATGGATTAGCTCTGAACACTGGCGGTCGAGCTAATCCACCAAAGGGAGAAGAATTCCTCTAGAAGAGATAATCATAGTTTTCATGTCATTTTACCCACACCTTAAGGAAAAAAGTAGAACTTAGAAGGCGCAAAAGCAGCAGGAATTCTAATTTTCCCACCTTAGGTGGTTCTGGGTAGATTTTTAATCTCGATCTTGGTGTTGTTTTCAAGATCCTTATTCGGTTTCATAATCCGTCATTGAATATGAATGGCATTGTCATATAGAGGATTCTGAATCAATAGGGTTATTCCCAAAATTTATGACGATTTTTTCCACTCTCTATAGTAAAAACTTTTCTACGGAAAATGATGGAAAATCTTGGAAAATTTTACGAATGGCGAACGACAGAAAAAAGCGTCATAATTTTACAAAGTTCGAATCTTAACCAACTGGGAATGTTTTTCTTGTAAATTCCCTTTATCTACAGTTCAGTCTTTCAGTTTTAGAAAGCAGTCAGTAAAACTCGTAAGGCTCTAATCGACAAATTCAGGGGAATTCTTGAACGTCGATTTCAATGCACGTTTCAGTGATTCACGTCATGGTTAATGTGGCTAACAGAAAGATTATTACTTCAACAACAACAACAACAACAACAACAACAACAACAACAACAACAACAACAACAACAACAACAACAACAACAACAACAACACCAACAACAACAACAACAACAACAACAACAACAACAACAACAACAACAACAACAACAACAACAACAACAACAACAACAACAACAACAACAACAAAAACAACAACAACAACAACAACAACAACCACAAAACATACGGGTAATCGGATTGTTTGATGGTTAGTATGGTCTGCAGTAAATCCCCACGAAACACCAACTAGTACCTCTCGTTCACTGAAATGGGTGATTGAGCCCCCATGGCTGAAAACAACAACAACAACAACAACAACAACAACAACAACAACAACAACAACAACAACAACAACAACAACAACAACAACAACAACAACAACAACAACAACAACCATCTACTTCTCATAGACCGGTAGGATGAGTGGGGTCCCCCCTGGCATAATAGTAACACCGCCCCTTCATTTACTAAAATCTCCAGGTTGAAAATTTTCTAACTTAACAACTAGTAACAATAATATCAATTGTGAGATAATTAGAAATCCTGTAATTTTGAGCGAAATTCGAAATTTTGAGAAAATCCACAAAATTTCGCCATCCGCCGTTTGCGTTCAAGCCTGCGGAGATTTAACAACATTTTCATGAAGCCAATATACATTTGTACGTGCGCTCCGTCCTGTCCATATACGAGGCTTATTGTATCTAGCCGGTTCGTGTTTGCCTTGGTTGCGTATAGGCATATAGCTTGGTCAGTGTTTCTTGTTATCAAAAACTATTGTTGCAGGTCGGTTACGCACGTATGCCAATGAATTAAGCGCAATTTTCGTATATTATCTAAACGTTACGTCCCTGAAATGACAAACACGACAAAACCGAGCATTGTACTAAAATTCCATTTCTCAACGTGTCTACTTTTTTCAGTTTATCCTAATCGAGTCCGGATTTTTAAGCTCAATTAAGTCCAAAAATGTTTCCACATTGGTATGAATAAGCGGTTCTATGGCGTCTACAAAATTTTGCCCATGTTCAGCGTTCTCAACAATGGACCTTCTGAGCAATAATACAAGAAATATTTAAGAGACGAATAGTACATCTAAACTTTCTGGAATAGTGATTCATTTCGGACTATAGTTCCCATTTATCCGTTACATGAAAACCTTTCAACGTGGCCGATTTCTCGGTCCCAATTATTCTATATGATGCTCAGCTGCATATTTTCAAAACCCAGTAATTTTCCTAGAATTTTTCCCAAACACGAAAGTTTATGAGGTGGGTGACCACTGAAATACCACCGCTGCGCGGGCCTAACGCGCTTGTCCTCGCTCCCGCTCGGACAAGCCAGCCTTACGATAGGTTATCGGGGGTTAACGGGCAGTAAAACTTCATATGGATTAAATATTTGGTGAAATGTTTTTTTGGCGTTAAATAAAAATTCTAGAAAAATTACTGGGTTTTGTAATTTTGCTGCTCAGCTGTCAGGATTGCGTTCGAGGAACGTTTCAAGTATGAGTGACGGCACTCAGCTGATAGTGTGTTCAACTCGCTGAAAATCTGGATTTCAAGTACCAGGTCGGCGGCCAACAAGCTGTGCCAACGTTAGACAGCTTGTTCAGGATATTGTCAACATATATCTCTAATACGGGTGCTTTCAGAACAAAATGGAAAGGAAAAAGGAAAGTAAAATGAAAAGTAAAATGGTTCATTAAACTGTAAAACATTTCATGAAAGAAAATGTTCCCAGGAACAAAATAAAAAATATCACTCAAGCGTTTTACAGATTAATAACCCTTTTACTTTCCATTTTACTTTCCTTTTACTTTCCTTTTTCTCTGGAAGCACCCGAACGCGGCCGAAAATATTTAGTGATTTCAAATCGAGCTCAAAATGTGAGCAAAAACCTTTCTGAGTAACCCCGGATAGGCTGTACAGCCTGCCCAATATTGCTCGAATCTTGCAACATTTCTGTTTCAACCCAGATAAGTCAGTTTCACCGATATCTTCCAGCCGTCTATCCAACGGCTCATAATAATGATATATCATACCGATTCATCAAACTCTATTTTTTCCACCATAGTTCAAATATAGACCCAGACAAACTGGCTTTAGGTCCCATCCGTTACCCGAAGTTCCCAAATGGGACTTCAAGTACCAGTACCTTCGGGCTCCAACGTGCCCATCCAACCCACTTATACCACGCATTTTATACCGAAAGGACGGGACGGTTCGGGGTTGGGCGGCTGGACACGTAGGGGGTGGTACGGAGGAATCTGATTTCTCCCCTCCGTTAGGGGGGGAGGGACCCTGTCTTTCGTCGGACGACGCTGAAACACATGCCGTGCCGTGGGCATTAGCGGACCAGAAAGGAAAGGAACGGCGGAATTCCCCTCTCTTTGGCGTTTTCAAATAAATAGGCTTTGTTCCCTAAGGTGTGGGTAAAATGGTCTAAAAACTGCCGATTCCCCCCTCTTTGACGAAATGCCCCACCCTTTGGAGGTTTGTTTCGTCCGCCAGTGGCCGTGGCCGTGCGTGCTCAACAACGAAACGGAACACTCTCGGTTTTAGTGGGTCCGTGGTCCGTTTTAGACTGTGTAGGTCACTGTGGCGGACCAGCTGAACCTCCATAGGGAGCGGAACTTCGTAAAAGGGGGATATCGGCAGTTATTAGGTCATTTTACAGACGCCTTCCGGAAATGGAAACTCCACTTTTTGAAACAGCCGAAGAGGGGGGAATTCCACTTTTGCCTACCCTTCTCGTCCGCTGGTGGTGTAGGTCTTTATGGTATCTGTAGACACTGAGGTGCCATGATACAGCTTTGTAACGATTTCTGGTCACCAAAATTAGTTTCTATGGCAGATTTGCAATGAGTTAAGCACAAGTTGTTAGTGTGTTGTGCAATTATCACTTCAGTTGTTTCGATTTGAAAATTTTAGTGCGCGGCGAAATCAGAGTGGAATTTTTAAATCTTTTTACTGACAAGAATCCCTGGATAGGCTATTGGTCGGACAGATGCGAAGGCGCCAAAGGCGCCAAGATACTGGTGAAAAATCGAAACCGGATAATCCCCTTAATTTTGTGTTTGTAAACGCAGTTACCGATGGCTTTGCTTATCATACAGTATATGAAATACAGTTGGATGCATTTCATGGGGTACATTTTACTTTGTGAAACCTATTGACCCAGAATACACATCTTCCAGAAACAACATTCACGAATGATATACATATGTATAATGCCGGTTCTGTCCAGCTTCAAATCTCTCTGCTCTGGTGATGCGCTTGCGTAAATAAAAGCATGGTTCGGTCAGCCAGCCCTGTATTGCCGCCCATAAAACAATCCTATGCACCATGTGTTGTGTACGTTTTCAGTCTGAATCACTAGCGGACCAGCAGAGGTGGAAAAAGTGGACTTCCCCCTCTTTGGCAAGTTCGAAAAGTGCACTTTGTTCCCTATGGTGTAGGTGAAATGGCTTCAACACTGCCCATTTCCCTCTCTTTGACTAAATTCCCTTCCCTTTGGAGGTTTGGCTCGTCCGCCAGTGGTCTGTATTTATGCATTTGGGTCAGAGCCCACTTATGATTGTGAGCGTGAACGAGTCTTTTTAGTGGCCATTTCAACTGGACCGTACCATTCATATACTGTTTATTGAAGTTTATTTAGCGGACTATGTTGACATGGAACGATTGTACAAGATCAGTTTGACCTCCTGGGTATGTCTGGGATTTCACTACACCGGCACTGATTTGAGCATTCTCGGAAACGTGTTTGCCTTTTATGTAATTTTTCCTAATAGAATAATAAGTATAAAAATCATGCATTTCAAAGATGGTAGGGTATTAGAGTTGGAACCAACCAACCAACCACGGATTTAAAACGACTTGACACTTTGTTTCGGTGGCCGGGTTTCGTCATCATCAGAAGTCGTACCTAGTCACCAAATGAAGTAGTTACCACCAATAGTCCCATGAGAATTATGGATTTCGGAACGGAGCTGAAAAAACACATACACACGAATTCAACTCGCATCATTCTTATGTCGTGTTCCAAGAGGATTCCCAGTTCAAAGCGTTCATATATCTCGCTATTTTTTTCCATCCAAGTCCTCGCGGTTTATGCTTCACTGATCCTGAGCGACCTGACAAGATACGGTTCGTCTAAATACGGACTCCATTATGTCCTCAACCCATTTGGCTTTAGCCTCGGAACGCTACGGTTCATTTCGCTGATTGCGGATATGGTCGTCTGGTGTCCTCGGTGTCGGCGATTCAATGTGTCTTGACATATTGACCTGCACGAAATATTCTGGTAATGGATTCGGGTTTTTTCGAATAGTTCTTGAATAGATTTTACTAGATACGGTGATGGAAAGGAGGTACCGGTGTATTCCGGCTGCGAAATTCCAAACGTTTCTAAACGTCTTACATCCCAAAAATTATCGTAGAATTTTATGTAAACGCCAACATTTTCTGTCGCCAAAAGTATATTCCATGAGACGTTTTACTGCCCGTTAACCTGACCTGCTGAACTGAAGTTTTAAACTCGTTGTTAAATAGTTTATTATTGTTTCCGATTGTTAAATAACGTAACCCGCCAGTTCCGGTGTTGTTAAGACGTTTAATAATAACGGATGGTGTTCCATTTCAATCTATAACCTGAGGATAAACGTCATTGGCATCTTAAAAAAGCTCTGATCCTCAACCAAATTATTCACAAAGTACTAAGTACTTTATGTTCTGACTTATCCTGCGCTGTGACGTTGTTTGTGCCGCAAAATGATTGTCTTTTCTGCGACGGAATCATCCAAGCGTGACCTAACGGTTGGTCGGTGGGACTTTCGAAAACGGTATATTTGAGACAAAAGTAATCATTGACGAAGGAAGCCGTTCCCGTCACGGTCCTAATGCCTTCATGCGTAACTGAAAGTTGGTAACTGTTAATTCATAACTATGTGCTAGTATTTTTTTAAAGACTTTCAAACTTTTTCCTTCAATAGTATAACACATTATCTTCTTCATGGTTCTTTGAATATTATCTAACCATATTAGTTACTTATCAATCGATTCTATTCACCCCGGAAAGCATTTTCAACTCAATTGCTTCAAGTCTCTATTCTATTCCAGTACCGATCCACTGTTTCACGATATACAGTATACACTCTAAGTGTGCCTTTGTTAAACATTGATTCGGTTTTTCATTAATGCTTGAACAATCAACAAACTTCACCCTCAAAATCTGGGTTCGTTACTCCATCAAAGTTTTCAGGCTTATTCGCTAGCTAAATTTCTGTCTGGACTATGTTGGGTTTCTGAATGAAAGAACTCTGTCTTTGTCAAGATCGCGTGAGGCATTATTCACCACACCACAGATAAAATGTTACCATGCATACTGTGTTGGCTTAACCAGAGCTGCCTAAACACTACTTAGTTTCACTGATTAGAAAGAGTGATTCATATATTAGAAAGTATCACGGTTCAAGAATACTTACAATGTCTGTGATCTCCCTTGTTGTTATTCTTGGACCCTCATTTGAGTGAAAGGTTTCATTTACAGAATACCCCAGCTGGTTTTGTTGGTTTGGAGGTACGGGTACAGTCTGACACTTGCTAGAATATGAAACTTTAACAAAGTCGGATTTAAAGCATTTGTTTCTTGTTCTATAATCAGGAAACTTGTTTATCCCGATTCACATGGTTCATCACAACGGCTTTACATAATATCAATACGTACATATCTCAATTTCCTAGTCTCACATGAACCATACTTACCACTTACTCCTGTTTATCCAAGTTGTACTCCAGCTCATGTGTCCTCTGTCCCACGTGCTGTCTGACAAATGCTACAACGATTTGCATACCACCCACCACAATCGGATTCAATAATCTTCAGTTTAAAAACTGATTCAAATTGAATATTCCTTATGTTGGGGCTTAGGCTTAGCGATAGGCTTAGGCTTAGTTATGGGCTTAGGCTTAGTCATGGGCTCGGGGCTGTATGCAAATGGTTCTAGCATGTGTCGGACTGCATCCCACGCAGTAGATACACATTAAGTACACATGGTCTCGACCAGCAGAAACAATGTGACCATGCATAGTAGTCCGTGTTTATTTCATGTACTGGATGGGTTCCAGAGTTTTTTTGCTCTGGTCCGTCATGTTATGCCAAGACGAGCATTCAGTGGGACGTGGTATATAATATATGAGGCTTGTTTCTGGCGCCCACGAAACTTGATATGCCTTAGACATGAATGGATGGCATACATGGTATATCATGCGGACCAGATATTGTGGATAATTTGACGACATTTCTATGGTTTTCAGACTCTTGTAAGGAAGAAAGTCCTTATTAATGACTTGAAAACTTTTGATTTTCACTCTTTAGTTTCCTTCCCATTCAGAGAACTGAGTAATCCGCCTGAGGAAAATATGAGTAAATACTGCGAGAGTACTACTAAGTTACATCAGTTGAAGAGGAAGTTACTGAAGTTGATTGACTGTTTTCAGATCATTTAACCGATTCCAAGGAACAAGGTCAAGTAGTTTGTTTATAACCCACGAAAAAAACGGAGGAACTCCCTTGTTTCTCCTACTTCTGTTTCGCCAGTTATGATGTAATAACATGTGAATTGTAGGTTATTCGGCCAGCCACTGACCCAAAATTTATGGTGCACTCTGGCCATTTTGTTGAATACAAACACTGTTCTCCAACGAAACAATACCATTCAGACCATATGAGCCGATCACCGTTATACAAGTTGAACCTGAGAATATCCGTATTTCATAAACTTCACCCCGATCATTTGTTATATAATTTTTATATTGTTCGTATTGTTGGGTTGTCTCACTCGGGTGCTTCGCCGAGTACCAATCACTAATGGTGCTTGCCATGGGCATATCATGGAATCAGATTCCAAGTCATTCTATTTGACGTTCAAGGCATACTCTTTATTGAACATCACACTTCTGTTTGACTGACTGCCATAAGATTTTTTGTTATACATATGCGCTAATTTCACGAATCACTCCGTGCGCAACACTTTCTGCAGTATAGTTTTATTGCATTTGTAATGAAGTTAATCATTTTCATACTGAACCTGCACAATAATTAGTTTGACGACCCTACATTATCTATATCTGTTTCACCCAGCAATTTTTCGTGGACTTACTCAATCTAGCGTGGAACCTAATAACCTACTATTAACCAATGTTGCGCTGCTTGACACGCAAGTCTGCTCGGTCGTTATCATGTCCCATGGTACCAATTTTGCGACACTTAAATTAATTTTCTATTAAAGTCGAGCAAATATTACCATGATCAGAAAGACAGACCCGATCCGAGCTTAGCTTTTATTTCGCACAGAGATTTTTTGTGGGGACTTATTCAACCTAGCGCGGAACCTAATAAACTGCGATTAGCCAATGTTAGCGTTGGACACGCAAGTATGGTCGGTCAGTTATCACCATGAGAACAGGAAAGCGGGTGTCGTGCGCCTCAAGTTAGACGCTTCCTCAGTTAACCACATAATCGGATATGCTGTTTCATGACGGGAAACATTTTGAAGTTTGAACATGATGTGGAGTGTTGGGAAGACTTGGTGGTTTGTTTTTAAAATATATATGATTGAGAAGAAAACGAAAAATTTCTTGTTAAAACATAGTGTATTTTTGTGGTATTAATTGTGATCAAGAATTCGGTTCAGATGATTTCGACCATGTTTCTTCATACAGCATACAGTTCCTACCATCATATTATAGTGTCATTCTCATTGTCACGTATCCCTTATTCATGTGTATGAATGTTTTTCTCAGTGTAAGCTCAATGGAAAATAAATAAAACACTAACATCTGATTGTCACTTATTCATCATGTAAGAATGTATTGCTCAGTATAAGCTCAATGGAAATAAAACAAACAAAACACAAACAAAAATAATCAAGATGAAAGCGCGCACGCCGCTCATTGAAGTTTGTGGCTTTGCCCGACCGAACCCAATATTAATCAATGAGAGAGACAACAAAATTTAGTGTCTGTAATTTCAAATAAATAAAACCAATGTGTGTTTGACTGGATTTCCCCAAAAGTTTTTCTACTGAGATGCGTGTCGGGACATTCAGGTATTTTATGTTAAATACATATGTTTGTGTTCTTTCACGTGTTTCTATGCTCACTAGCGGACGAGAAGGTGAGGGAAATGTGTAATCCCCCTCTTGGCGGTACCAAAAAGTAGGTTTTGTTTTTTAGGGTGTAGGTGAAGAGGCCTAATTCCCGCCAATTCCTCCTTTTTGGGAAGATTCTTCTTTCTTTAGAAACATAAAAAAGATCATTCGCGTAGAATTAGCTGAAATCAAACATTTATGAATTCAATAGCGCTTTCCCTGTTTACTGGATAATTATATGTACTTCACTACTTATCCAACATCGTACCAACATCATGAGATGTAATGTGTGTTGTTGTTGTTGTTGTTGTTGTTGTTGTTGTTGTTGTTGTTGTTGTTGTTGTTGTTGTTGTTGTTGTTGTTGTTGTTGTTGTTGTTGTTCCTGTTTTCACAGGCTCATATTTCTCACAATCTCAATTGTTGCAATCCCGGAATTCAATGCACGTAAGCTGATGGGTCAATGTCAAACGATCATGACTATATATACATATGTACGTAGTCGTGTATCCTACATTCACATTGTGGCTCATTCTTTATTCATCACGAATTCATAACCCACTGCCGGACGAGCTGATTCTCCAAACGGAGGGGAATATTTCCAAAGAAGGGAGAATTGGCATTTTTCAGGCCATTTCACCTACACTTTAGGGAACAATTTCTACTTTTTGAAAATGCCAAAGACGGGGGAATTTTACTTTTCCCATCCCTTCTCGTTCGCTAGTGTCATAACCAACAGCAACAGTACAAATGTAGAAAATACGCATCCATAATTGATTAGGAAGGAGAATAGCACGCCATTTTTAGCACTTTGTCACACGATTTTACATCTGTTGTTGGCGGTTTAGAACTAGAAGTGATAATTGAACTCCTAGTCTCCGTCTGGAAATAAGTTATCATGCGTGCTTATCAAATTCAATCATCTAATAAAATATGTATGCATGCAACCCCCGTCGCCTTCAGTTTACAGTCTTAGTTACGACAGTGCAAGACAGGAGTACCTGTGGTGTAGCGGTTAGCACGTCCGTGTACTAAACGGAAGGTCGTGGGTTCGAATCCTATCAGGATACTTGAAATTTTTCAGTTTCTTGGTAGGACTAGAATTCGTTTACTAATACAACCGGCTGTTAAACTAGTTGGTTTGAGTGTGGGGTAACAACCCCCGTCGCCTTCAGTTTACAGTCTTAGTTACGACAGTGCAAGACAGGAGTACCTGTGGTGTAGCGGTTAGCACGTCCGTGTACTAAACGGAAGGTCGTGGGTTCGAATCCTACCAGGATACTTGAAATTTTTCAGTTTCTTGGTAGGACTAGAATTCGTTTACTAATAGGCTAATGTGGCGTATATCCGAGATTTTTCTTCTCTAATGTATTATATTGCGGAAAAGCAGAAAAAAGAACGAATAAATAGGTTTTTGGTTTGTACCGGATTCTTTTAGTATCCTATATTCCTATTGCCATTGCGTAGAACATTTTCACAGCCCAGAACTTTTTTCGTGTTGTTTTCAAAAACCATGATTCTCCTTTCAACTATCATGAAAGTTTTTCTGTTCCAAATGTTCCACACTCGTTTAGTTAATTGGCGCGTATTTATTCCACAAACATCAATATTGAATAAAATAAATTTTACACTTTTATATTTTTGCGAATTTCAAACACATGCATAAACGTGAATAACGGTGATTATGTTTTTGAAAGCGAGGGGCGCATCATCTCCAAACCGGATATGTCCCATCATTGGCGGATGAGCAAATCATCCGAAGGGAGGGGAATTTCCTCAAAGAGGGGGGAATCGGCAGTATTCAGGCCATTTTACCTACACGTTAGGGAACAACTTAAACCTTTTTAAATCGCCAAAGTGGGGGAATCCCACTTTCCCCACCCCTCCTCGTTCGCTAGTGGTCCTATGTTCATCAACATTATGGATGAATAAAGGGGGGGGGGGTTACTTTCACTCAAGGGCGGATGAACAGATGATCTCCGTGAGGGAGTAAATACTATGAGAAGGTTGATTAATTAAGACGAAAAAAATTACTTGACCAGGAAAAACTACTGACCCAGGTATTCTTTTACAGAATATTTTTCATAAAGTTTTCTGAAATATTTTCATCCGCTTCTCTGTACTTATTCAACATTCATGAGCGAGAATCATAGGCGGATGGGTATAGAGTTATAACCGTGAGTTTATGTTTCTCACGGGGAAATCAAAATGAATTTGATCAGATATAAAGTTTTTTTTGATTTTATAACAAAAATTGTTCTCTTGGAATCCCGTCACTGCTTTGACCAGATTCGCTTGTTGGTTTGTATGTTCATTCAAACATTTTGGCCACGAGACAATAAATACGTGTATTCCCATTTCCCATGCATGGATTTGCGAAAATTTTACAAAATTGTACAACTAAACAGAATCAAATTTTTTTACTGAAATACAAAATTTAAGCTTATAAATATGTTGTTTGTTTAACACTGTGTGTTAAAAACGTAATTGTATAATTCTCGAAGGTCATAAAAAATTTAGTATTGGTTCCTATTTTTTGTTGGCTTTTTTCTAGATTTATGTTACGCTTACCCTGTGCTCCACTGTTTTTTTTTGATTTTTATATCAACTACTGTCTTTTTTGATTGTAACATGCCTATTACTGGTTTGACCAGATTCGCTCGTTGGTTTGTATGTGCATTCAAACATTTTGGCCACGAGACAATAAATACGTGTATTCCCATTTCCCACGCATGGATTTGTGAAAGTTTCTAAATTGTACAACTAAGCAGAATCAATTTTTTTTATTAAAATACAAAATTTAGGCTTTTAAATATGTTGTCTGTTAAACACTGTTTGTTGAAAATATATTTGTATAATTCTCGATGATTTTCATAAACTTTTTTTAGTCTTGGTTCCTATTTTTTGTTGGCTTTTTTCTAGATTTATGTTACCCTTACCCTGTGCTCCACTGTTTTTTGATTTTTATATCAACTACTGTCTTTTTGGATCGTAAGATGCTTATTACTGGTTTGACCAGATTCGCTCGTTGGTTTGTCATTCAAACATTTTGGCCACGAGACAATAAATATTAGTTGTATTCCCATGCATAGATTTGTGAAAAAATATTTTGTTGTAGAACTGAACAGAATCATCACAGATTTTCTAACAAGTACTATATTTTAGCTTATAAATATGTTGTTTGTTTAACACTGTTTGTTAAAATGTAATTTTAAAATTCTCGGTTTGGTTTTTATGAAGGGATTTAGTGTTGTTTTGCTTAATTTTTTTCTAGATTTATCGTTACCTTCACCCTGTGCTCCACTGTGTTACACTATGATGATAGGCGATTTCGATGAAAGTTAAATTGTTTCAAAAATATTTATTTCAGTTCACAAAGAAAACAGACATATGTTTCAACACGTGAAGTTTGAATCAACATTATTAGAGCCAGCGGGCGAACGTTCATAGTTAGAAGTCAGTCACTGTTGTAGTTATTTGATTGCTTTTATCAAACACTGTTGTTGTTGTTGTTGTTGTTGTTGTTGTTGTTGTTGTTGTTGTTGTTGTTGTTGTTGTTGTTGTTGTTGTTGTTGTTGTTGTTGTTGTTGTTGTTGTTGTTGTTGTTGTTGTTGTTGTTGTTGTTGTTGTTGTTGTTGTTGTTGTTGTTGTTGTTGTTGTTGTTGTTGTTGTTGTTGTTGTTGTTGTTGTTGTTGTTGTTGTTGTTGTTGTTGTTGTTGTTGTTGTTGTTGTTGTTGTTGTTGTTGTTGTTGTTGTTGTTGTTGTTGTTGTTGTTGTTGTTGTTGTTGTTGTTGTTGTTGTTGTTGTTGTTGTTGTTGTTGTTGTTGTTGTTGTTGTTGTTGTTGTTGTTGTTGTTGTTGTTGTTGTTGTTGTTGTTGTTGTTCGGTAATGGTTCGGTTAGATGTGCCACGAACAACGGCTTCAATTTTTCTGTGAAAGTTCCCAAAGGAATTGAGAGCGAATGTTTGAAATTGGATGGTTGCATTTGCACATAGTCATTCAGTGATTTACAACAACAACAACAACAACAACAACAACAACAACAACAACAACAACAACAACAACAACAACAACAACAACAACAACAACAACAACAACAACAGTTGCTTTTATTTTATTATGTCCAAACACGTACACCCGTGTCCACGCCATGACACATGATTACATTTTCATGATTCGAACATTTGTGACCGTGTTGTAGTCAAACAATTGTAGCATGATCTTCTAATATAATATCCATACATCAGAAGTAAAGCATAACGAATAAACTATTGTTAATTGGCAAACAATAGAAAGGATTTCAATTTCATCTATATAACTATCTGTATCATCACCATGATCATCATTAATACTAGCATCATCATCATCATCCTCATTATCATCCTCATCATCATCATAACCATCATAATTTAATTGTAAACCTAATTTCCAATAGAATTTTCACTTTTGTGCTATCTTAAGCCCTGTTTATACTTCAGCGTAAGCCGTAGCGTAGTGGGGGCGGAGTCTACGGGTGTAGGCAAAGCGTACATCTATGCCATAGATCTACGCGTAGGTAAAAATTTGAGTATAAATGCTCGTTCGCTACGCCTCAACTAAATTTCGAAAAAGTTATTTATGGGATCGAAAACGCAAGAAAACGTCGGATTTATTGTGCCTTTGTTTTTCTAGTGCCGGCGGGCTCGTGTGTCTGATTCCAGCGCTTGCTTTAGGGCTTGTTTGCCGTTTTATGAATTTACGTGCATGGTCGGTTTAGCTCGGGTGTTTTGGGCCAACTTCGGATTTAGTTTGCACAGTAACAAAACTTAACAGAAAAGTAGTCAGAGGGGTTTATTGACCTCCTGAAAATATCTGTGATTTTTTCAAGCTCGAAAAATGAATTAATTTCGGTCGAATTTGCTCAGCGAAGTAATGCGTGTTTTCTTCATAAGCTGGGGCGAAATCTGCACAGCGGCGTGGTGACCAATCGAAGTTATTTTCCATAAATAACTCTATTTATAGGTTTTCAACAACGGTGAGAAGATCTCTGATTTTTTTCAAGCGTCAGAAACCGCTTAAATCACCTGAAATTAGCCCATACAGAAATTTAGAGACATTTGAACATCTTCGAAAACAACGTCTCAGCAAATTTTCGCGAGTAAAACGAGTTTCTTATGAGTTAGAATTGATTTCCCAACATATTTTAATATTTTGAATGTTTTTCTTCGAATTCCCTTATTTATCTACGCGTAGAATATCAAATCAATTTGATATTGAGCGTACAGGAACAAATTCTATGCGTAAGCAGGAGGCGGAGCCTACGCATGATGAGAATGCAAATCTACGCGTGAGCGAGTATAAACGGTTGACCCGTAGTCAGGCGTATATAGCGTAGATCTACGGCTTACGCTGGAGTATAAACGCGGCTTTAGCCGTTTCATTTCATTGAAGAATCCTCCATACAACCTGGCATCTTTCCGCATCAGTCCGCAATTCTGATGTCATTTTATCCTCCTACATCTTAAGCAACAAATTCCAAAATTTTTGAAACCGTCAAAGCAAAAGGGATTCCACTCTTTCCTCCGCTAAGGAGACCACAGGCTCATGGCGTGTGTGTGCGTGTTAAAAATTCATGAAAATTAGCGGACACCAGAGTGAGAGAGAGAGATAGCCTGTATACCACGACACTAGCGGACGAGGGAAGAACCAAAAAGTGGAATTCCCCCCTTTTTGGCAGTTCCAAAAAGTGGAATTTGTTCCCTAAGGTGTGGGTAAAATGGGCCTAAAAACGGTTAATACCCCCCTCCTCGAAAGAAATTCCCCTCCCTTTGGAGGATTAGCTCGTCCGTCTGTATACCACGATACAACGAGAGTGATGTTTACTTCTGTTATCTGCTTTTTCATATGAATTCGAAGGTTAACAAAAAAATTCCGGTAATTTTTGTGTCTTGAGAAACATGAAAAAATGTTTTAGTTGTACAAAAATGTCATGAAAATTAGCAGACACCAGAGAGAGAGAGAGAGTGTCAGTCTGTATATCACGATATAGTACAATGATAGTCCTGTTTACTTCTGTTTATTTTTGAAACGTGGGGAAATATCCTAAATTTGCGGTCAGTCACTTTTTGTGTATTTTTTGAAAATTAGTGGACACCAGAATGAAAAAGAGTCAGTCTGTCTGTCTGTATAGCACGATACAACGATAGTGCTCTTTACTTCTGTTATCTGTTTTTTTTAAACGTGGGAAAAATTCCTAAATTTGCGGTCAGTCATTTTTGTGTTTTTGTGTATTTTTTGAAAATCATGGGACACCAGAATGAAAAAGAATCAGTCTGTCTGTCTGTATAGCACGATACAACGATAGTGCTTTTTACTTCTGTTATCTGTTTTTTTTTAAACGTGGGAAAAATTCCTAAATTTGCGGTCAGTCATTTTTGTGTTTTTGTGTATTTTTTGAAAATCATGGGACACCAGAATGAAAAAGAATCAGTCTGTCTGTCTGTATAGCACGATACAACGATAGTGCTCTTTACTTCTGTTATCTGTTTTTTTTCAAACGTGGGAAAAATTCCTAAATTTGCGGTCAGTCACTTTTTGTGTTTTTGTGTATTTTTTGGAAATTAGCGGACACCAGAATGAGAAAGAGTCAGTCGGGGTCTGTCTGTATACCACGATACAACGATAGTCCTGCTTATTTATTTCTGTTATTTGATTTTTCACACGTGTGAAAAAATTCTACCTTTGCTCTCAGTAAGTTTATTTTAATGTTTTTCGTTAATTTTTTTTTAAATTAGCGGGCACCAGAAAGAAAAAGAGAATGCCAACCTGTATACCACGAGTCCACGATACAACGATAGCGCTCTTATGTTATCTGGTTTTTTTCAAACGTGGGAAAAATTTCTAAATTTGCGGTCAGTCACTTTTTGTGTTTTTGTGTATTTTTTGGAAATTACCGGACACCAGAATGAGAAAGAGTCTGCCGGGGTCTGTCTGTATACCACGATACAACGAAAGTCCTGCTTATTTATTTCTGTTATTTGATTTTTCACACGTGTGAAAAAATTTTACCTTTGCTGTCAGTAAGTTTATTTTAGTGTTTTTCGTTAATTTTTTTTTATTAGCGGGCACCAGAAAGAAAAAGAGAATGCCAGCCTGTATACCACGATACAACGATAGCGCTCTTTACTTATGTTATCTGGTTTTTTTCAAACGTGGGAAAAATTTCTAAATTTGCGGTCAGTCACTTTTTGTGTTTTTGTGTATTTTTTGGAAATTACCGGACACCAGAATGAGAAAGAGTCAGTCTGTCTGTATACCACGATACAACGAAAGTCCTGCATATTTATTTCTCTAATCTGTTTTTTCACACGTGTGAAAGATTCCTAAATTTGCGGTAGGTGAGTTTTTGTTTTTCGTTGTTTTTTTTTGAAAATTAGCGGGCACCAGAAAGAAAAAGAGAATGTCAGCCTGTATACCACGATACAACGATTGTGCTGTTTACTTCAGTTATCTGGTTTTTCACACTTGTGAAAAATTCCTAAATTTGCGTTCAGTGAGTTTTTTGTGTTTTTTTGTAGAAAAAAAGATTAAAGAAAATGCCTGTCTACATACCACGATACAACTGTTATCTGTTTTTTTTCATAAGTATGCAAAACTCCTGAGTTTGTAAAAATTGACAAAAACTTTCAGCGAGCTTTTTCGTGTTTTACAAGATTTTCCTTGTTTCCCTTTCGAAGGAAAAAATGAGAATTAGAGGGAAACCAAAGGGGAATTCCACTTTTCCCGGCCTTCTCGTCCGCTATCGTATGACGACACCAAAACAAACGTCAGCTGCTGCGGTCTTTCACCTGAATGGATGCATTTCCCGCCGACTTGGACCATTATCTAGAAAAACACACCACTTGTCGTGAAATTCCAAAAGTACGAGTCTTTGAAGTTTGACAGCCGCAACCTGTCATTCAAACGAATACTAAAAGATGAACTTTCACAGGATTAGAAAAGTTTTTACTTGTGTGAAAATGGAAATATATAAAAAAAATTTTTTGCTTTCTCGAGAGTAAATGAGATTGTTAAGAGACTGAAGGGGAGGGGAAAGTGGAATTACCCCCTCTTCGGCTATTTCAAAAAAAAAGAATTTGATTCCCTGGTGTAGGTAAAATTACTCGATTTCCGTGAATTCCCCCCTCTTTTTCGAAATTCCCCTCCCTTTGGAGAATTGGCTCGTCCGCCAGTGTGTCTCAGTGATTCAAAATGGCTATTTGGTGTGCGACTTTTTACGGATAAACTTTTTTTATAGATGAAGAGATAGTTCTGCAATTATTGCGTTTACTCAGATTATAGGTTTATTACTTTTGTGAAACATTTTCACCTTTCCGATGTAATTTATTTTACGTTCTCATGAATGGAAAAAGTTTAATTTTGATTAACTTACGATTGTCCCTGATTCAGCACCGCTATAACACCTGCGTCACTATGGAGTCAATAATGGCAGCCACCAAACATTTACGCCGTTTATCATATTTTCGATATTTATTTAAAAATATATAATATAAATAAATACGAACTTAACTGTAACCGGTGCTTTTGAATTTCCCTATTACAAAGATGCGGAATTTGCCGGGATTTGTTGTGTTTGTGGTGAGGCAGGCGGATGAGAAGACCAGTCTATATGGTGACTGACTGACTGACTGACTGAATGACTGATGGACTGACTGACCGACTGACAGACTGACTGACAGAAAAACTGAAAGACTGACTGACTGACCAACTAACTGACTGACAAACTGACCGACTAACTGACTGACGGACTGACTGACTGACTAACTGACTAACTGACTGACTGACTGACTGACTGACTGACTGACTGACTGACTGACTGACTGACTGACTGACTGACTGACTGACTGACTGACTGACTGACTGACTGACTGACTGACTGACTCTCTGACTGACTGACTGACGGACTGACTGACTGACTGACTGACTGACTGATTACAGGCTCACCTGCTGATCGTGCCGGTCTGAATATCGGGGATGAAATTATCGAAGTCAATGGAGTTTCAGTGGAGTCGTCCAGTCATGAGGAGATTGTAAAGCACATTCACGAGGTCAGTCAGTCAGTCAGTCAGTCAGTCAGTCAGTCAGTCAGTCAGTCAGTCAGTCAGTCAGTCAGTCAGTCAGTCAGTCAGTCTGTCAGTCTGTCAGTCAGTCAGTCAGTCAGTCAGTCAGTCAGTCAGTCAGTCAGTCAGTCAGTCAGTCAGTCTGTCAGTCTGTCAGTCTGTCAGTCAGTCAGTCAGTCAGTCAGTCAGTCAGTCAGTCAGTCAGTCAGTCAGTCAGTCAGTCAGTCAGTCAGTCAGTCAGTCAGTCAGTCAGTCAGTCAGTCAGTCAGTCAGTCAGTTGGTCAGTCAGTCAGTCACACTGGCGGACGAGCTAAACCTCTAAAGGGAGGGGAATTTTGTTAAAGAAAAGGAAATCGTCAGTATTCAGGCCATTTTACCTACACACACCTAAGAGAACAAATTATATTTTTTGAGAACGCCGAAGAGGGGGGAATTTCACTTTTCCCACCCCTTCTCGTCCGCTAGTGGTCAGTCAGTCAGCCTGTCAGCCAGTCAGTCAGTCATTCAATCAGTCAGTCAGTCAGTCAGTCAGTCAGTCAGTCAGTCAGTCAGTCAGTCAGTCAGTCAGTCAGTCATCAGTCGATCATCCAGTCTGTAAATTAGTCAGTCATTTGCTCACAGACCATACGCCTTTGGCGGTTATTGCACCCTGATTTGCTTTAGTCTAACACCAACATGACTTCAACTTCTATCCACTCAGTCTGTCAGTCAGCCAGTCAATCTGTAAATCAATCAGTCTGTCAATTAGTCAGTCAGTCAGTCAGTCAGTCAGTCAGTCAGTCAATCAGTCATTTGCTCCAAGACCACACGCTGAGGTTAGAGCACTTTTATGTGACCTTGTCTGTCACCAACATGACTTGAATGATAATTTTCACGCCACGCTAGACAATATCACTCGTTTGATGGTGGGACATTTGATAACCAAGAATGTTTGATAACTAAGATCATCATTGTACAATTACCATTTCTATTGCAAGTGGAAAAATATGATTTTTTTCCATTAAAGTGTAAGTGAAGTTGGCTAATTTCTCCCTTGCTCATTTTCATCTTTTTGGAGGAATTCCCCTTCTTTCAGGGGGTTGGATCGTCCGCCCACTTGTGGACGAAGGAAGAACGGAGAAGTGGAATACTCCCTTCTTTGGTGGTTTCTAAAAGTAGAGTTTGTTCCTGAATATGTAGGTAAAATGACCTTAATTCTGCTAATTCCCCACTCCTTTGGAAGATTCCCTCCCATTGGAGGATTGCCTCGTCCGCCAGTGCTCTATTGGAAAAGAAAAGTGCAATTCCCCTTTCTTTGGCGGTTTCAAAAAGTAGAGTTTGTTTCCTAAGGGGTAGGTAAAATAGCCTGAAAACTGCCGATTCCCCCCCCCCACTTTGGGAAATTCCCCTCCCTTTGGAGGATTAGCTCGTCCGCCAGTGGGTGGAAGGTTTTCGATGAAACTCTAGCTCGTCCGCCAGTGAGCGGCTTTAGGGAAACGAATTTCTGTAATGAGATATATCGATCAAAACGTACTCCGCGAGGCATAATTATGTATTTTTTTGACCCACCCAACATAAAAAAGTAGTGTTTCATCTCTCTTGGGGAATGTTCGGGATGTTTTCTCTGAAGTACTACAGCTAGACGTGAACACTAGCGGACAATAAGGGGTGGGAAAAGTGGAATTCCCCACTCTTTGGCGATTTTGAAAGGACAGTTTGTTTCGTAAGCTGTAGGTAAAATTATCTTGAAATAGTTAATTCCCCCTCTTTGATGAAGTTCCCCTCTCATTGGAGGGTTGGTTCTTCCGCCAAAGGACGTGAGCTATAGTCGATGAGTTTCCGACTCTCAGTTGTTGTAAACTGAAACATGTTGTCAAGTGTGACTGCTCTTCAACACTCTCACTCATCTATCTTGACATTGAACACATTGGTTATCCCTAGAGGAATATCCCGCAATTATCTTTCAAAACACATTCAAATCGTTGTCGTTCAGTTATAACCTACGTCATTTAGCAACAACAACAAAAACTGATTTTAATCGAGTATTGAGTTGTTCTCTTTCGTGACCCGAAATGTTGTACAATCAAGACGAATAGTTATTCTCGTGACGGCAAGTGATATCAGTTCGTTCCGCTATCGAACGAGAAGGGGTGGGAAAAATGGAATTCCTATCTCTTTGGCAGAATAAAAAAGTAGAGTTTGTTTTGTAATGTATAGGTAAAATGACCTCAATTCTGCCGATTCCCCCCTCTTTGGGAAGATTCCCCTCCCTTTGGAGGTTTGGTTCGTCCGCCAGTGGTTCGTTCAACATCGTTGAGGGTGCCTTCATAGTCAGTTGCAAGAACAGTTGCAGAATTTCTGAAATTTTTTCGTAACCTTTTTCCGTGTCACATTTTTACAATTTCTATGGCAAAAAAGTTCGTCAGACAGAACGGGTTTACGGAAAAGTTGCAAAAACAGTTGCAAAATTCTGCTGTTTTTGCAACTGACTATGAAGGCACCCTGAGAACTAACCACTGACGGACGAGCTATTCCTCTGAAGGGAGGGGAATTTCATCAAAGAGAGGGAATAATCAGTTTTCAGGCCATTTTATCTATACCTTAAGGAAAAAATCATCTTTTTGAAACCGCCAAAGAGGGGGGAATTCAACATTTTTGTTCTTCCCTCGTCCGCTAGTGGTTCAACATCGTTGAGAAAGAGTTTACATCATTTAGTGAAAATTGTTCATAATAAATAAGAAACTGAATTCATAGAGCCTATTTTCATGGCATCAATGACAACCGTTGAGGTCAGTCAGTCAGTCAGTCAGTCAGTCAGTCAGTCAGTCAGTCAGTCAGTCAGTCAGTCTGTCAGTCTGTCAGTCTGTCAGTCAGTCAGTCAGTCAGTCAGTCAGTCAGTCAGTCAGTCAGTCAGTCAGTCAGTCAGTCAGTCAGTCAGTCAGTCAGTCAGTCAGTCAGTCAGTCAGTCAGTCAGTCAGTCAGTTGGTCAGTCAGTCAGTCACACTGGCGGACGAGCTAAACCTCTAAAGGGAGGGGAATTTTGTTAAAGAAAAGGAAATCGTCAGTATTCAGGCCATTTTACCTACACACACCTAAGAGAACAAATTATATTTTTTGAGAACGCCGAAGAGGGGGGAATTTCACTTTTCCCACCCCTTCTCGTCCGCTAGTGGTCAGTCAGTCAGCCTGTCAGCCAGTCAGTCAGTCATTCAATCAGTCAGTCAGTCAGTCAGTCAGTCAGTCAGTCAGTCAGTCAGTCAGTCAGTCAGTCAGTCAGTCATCAGTCGATCATCCAGTCTGTAAATTAGTCAGTCATTTGCTCACAGACCATACGCCTTTGGCGGTTATTGCACCCTGATTTGCTTTAGTCTAACACCAACATGACTTCAACTTCTATCCACTCAGTCTGTCAGTCAGCCAGTCAATCTGTAAATCAATCAGTCTGTCAATTAGTCAGTCAGTCAGTCAGTCAGTCAGTCAGTCAGTCAATCAGTCATTTGCTCCAAGACCACACGCTGAGGTTAGAGCACTTTTATGTGACCTTGTCTGTCACCAACATGACTTGAATGATAATTTTCACGCCACGCTAGACAATATCACTCGTTTGATGGTGGGACATTTGATAACCAAGAATGTTTGATAACTAAGATCATCATTGTACAATTACCATTTCTATTGCAAGTGGAAAAATATGATTTTTTTCCATTAAAGTGTAAGTGAAGTTGGCTAATTTCTCCCTTGCTCATTTTCATCTTTTTGGAGGAATTCCCCTTCTTTCAGGGGGTTGGATCGTCCGCCCACTTGTGGACGAAGGAAGAACGGAGAAGTGGAATACTCCCTTCTTTGGTGGTTTCTAAAAGTAGAGTTTGTTCCTGAATATGTAGGTAAAATGACCTTAATTCTGCTAATTCCCCACTCCTTTGGAAGATTCCCTCCCATTGGAGGATTGCCTCGTCCGCCAGTGCTCTATTGGAAAAGAAAAGTGCAATTCCCCTTTCTTTGGCGGTTTCAAAAAGTAGAGTTTGTTTCCTAAGGGGTAGGTAAAATAGCCTGAAAACTGCCGATTCCCCCCCCCCCCACTTTGGGAAATTCCCCTCCCTTTGGAGGATTAGCTCGTCCGCCAGTGGGTGGAAGGTTTTCGATGAAACTCTAGCTCGTCCGCCAGTGAGCGGCTTTAGGGAAACGAATTTCTGTAATGAGATATATCGATCAAAACGTACTCCGCGAGGCATAATTATGTATTTTTTTGACCCACCCAACATAAAAAAGTAGTGTTTCATCTCTCTTGGGGAATGTTCGGGATGTTTTCTCTGAAGTACTACAGCTAGACGTGAACACTAGCGGACAATAAGGGGTGGGAAAAGTGGAATTCCCCACTCTTTGGCGATTTTGAAAGGACAGTTTGTTTCGTAAGCTGTAGGTAAAATTATCTTGAAATAGTTAATTCCCCCTCTTTGATGAAGTTCCCCTCTCATTGGAGGGTTGGTTCTTCCGCCAAAGGACGTGAGCTATAGTCGATGAGTTTCCGACTCTCAGTTGTTGTAAACTGAAACATGTTGTCAAGTGTGACTGCTCTTCAACACTCTCACTCATCTATCTTGACATTGAACACATTGGTTATCCCTAGAGGAATATCCCGCAATTATCTTTCAAAACACATTCAAATCGTTGTCGTTCAGTTATAACCTACGTCATTTAGCAACAACAACAAAAACTGATTTTAATCGAGTATTGAGTTGTTCTCTTTCGTGACCCGAAATGTTGTACAATCAAGACGAATAGTTATTCTCGTGACGGCAAGTGATATCAGTTCGTTCCGCTATCGAACGAGAAGGGGTGGGAAAAATGGAATTCCTATCTCTTTGGCAGAATAAAAAAGTAGAGTTTGTTTTGTAATGTATAGGTAAAATGACCTCAATTCTGCCGATTCCCCCCTCTTTGGGAAGATTCCCCTCCCTTTGGAGGTTTGGTTCGTCCGCCAGTGGTTCGTTCAACATCGTTGAGGGTGCCTTCATAGTCAGTTGCAAGAACAGTTGCAGAATTTCTGAAATTTTTTCGTAACCTTTTTCCGTGTCACATTTTTACAATTTCTATGGCAAAAAAGTTCGTCAGACAGAACGGGTTTACGGAAAAGTTGCAAAAACAGTTGCAAAATTCTGCTGTTTTTGCAACTGACTATGAAGGCACCCTGAGAACTAACCACTGACGGACGAGCTATTCCTCTGAAGGGAGGGGAATTTCATCAAAGAGAGGGAATAATCAGTTTTCAGGCCATTTTATCTATACCTTAAGGAAAAAATCATCTTTTTGAAACCGCCAAAGAGGGGGGAATTCAACATTTTTGTTCTTCCCTCGTCCGCTAGTGGTTCAACATCGTTGAGAAAGAGTTTACATCATTTAGTGAAAATTGTTCATAATAAATAAGAAACTGAATTCATAGAGCCTATTTTCATGGCATCAATGACAACCGTTGAGGTCAGTCAGTCAGTCAGTCAGTCAGTCAGTCAGTCAGTCAGTCAGTCTTCAGTCAGTCAGTCAGTCAGTCAGTCAGTCAGTCAGTCAGTCAGTCAGTCAATCAACCATTCGTTTTTCAGTGCATCAAATCACGTACCATTCAACTTCGGGTTCGGCGAAAAACGGACGCCAATGTCGGTTAGTGGGAAACTTCGGCAAAAATGCGATTTTTCGTTTTCTATTTTTTCTCGAAAAAACTGTTTTATTCAAAATGTTCTCAACTATTTACTAAATATCTATGGAAATTTGTTTTCATTGATGTTAAATTAGTTTTACTTGGAAAAGGAACAGCGGTACTGAATTTGAAATGCGCGACAAATTTATGGGCTCTTGTAAAATAGTAGAGTGCCAAAAATCTATGGCGGCTTATGCAGAGAAACGCTTCATAAAACGATAAGGTGCGCTTTTTTTAATTCATCCTCCTAAGCGTTTAGCAATCATATATGAAACTTTTCCATTATTTAAAATATCGTTTCCTTTCGTTGATCGAAACATGGATTCCTCGATTCCACAACTTTCCACGACGTTACGCGCGTGTTAAATCCCGTATGTTGTTTCTGCCAACAAAAGTATTGCCCAAAACGTCTGATAATGGATTGACACCATAGTTTAATACTAGAGCATGGGGTGATGATGATTGATGCGCGTGTTTACACTGATTGTCTGATGTTTCATTATCAGAAGTTATGGGCACCATTTTTGCTTGCTGAAACAACATACGGGCTTTAACTCATGCAGCTTACACCTGTTGATAACCTGTTGTGCTCAGGGAGCTTTCAAAGTAAGAAAAAGTAAAAAGGAAAACAGAATGAAAAGTAAACGGGTCATTAAAGTAAAAAACATTCTGTAAATCGAAGAAATGTTCCCATGTACAAAATTGAAGTTTCCACTCATAAGTTTTACAGATTTATCACCCTTCACTTTTCATTTTACTTTCCTTTTTACTCTGAAAGCACCCCAACGAATACAATCAACGATACGGAAAGATTCTCAATTCTCTGTAATCTGCAATTTTCAATAAAAAACCTCCATGTGAATGTTTTTTTATCGTGAAACATTTTAATTGTAACCATTCACAAGGTTGCATTAGGTTTCCCTTATTTAGCAGCTTTCACCACATTCCTCACAGGTAGTTTGATTTACCTTTCTTGATTTCTTGAAAATTGTATTTCACCTTGTTCGTGTTTTCGCCTCACTTTTGCTTGGATTTATTACTTTTTATTCATTATCTGCCAGTCATTGAATTTTCCAGTACCTTGTCCGTTATGGCACTCAGAAAAATTTTTAAGTAAATTTTACAAGACATGATGTTTCAGCAGCCACGTTTCACCTTTCCATGAGGAAATTTCCATGTTGAACAAATTTAGCAAAAAAAAGAAGAAAAATTCTTAAGCAGCTCATTGCTTGCTTACGGATTTTCTTCGCTTGTCTCCTCAATGCACTAGCGGACGAGAAGGGGGGGGGGGTGGAATTCCCCCCTATTTAGCGATTTCAAAAAGTAGGTTTTGTTCCCTAAGGTGTAGGTAAAATAGCCTCCTTTCTGCCAATTCCACCCTCTTTTACAAAATTTCCCTCCCTTTGGAGGTTTGGCTCGTCCAACGGTGCCTCAATGCACGCATTTAATTGTACTGACGTTTAACTGAACGAAAACCCCTACCCATGTCCAATTCAGTCATATGAAACACTACCAAAAGTCAAAGTTTTGAAACACGTTTCTTTGCTATCTCCAATTTTGACTCTGTAAAAAAAAATCCCTGTATAATTCGGCCAGGGTTTCCTGTTGTTTTAAATTAGTTTTTTTAAATGAACCATGTTATGTATTCTACCACATCTTATGAGTTAAACGTAAAATCCGCATGTTGTCTGAGAGTCAAGTGAAAAAAATTGTAAAAAAAATTAACGCGCATTCGACTGTTCGACTCCACTCAACTCAACAGCGGTATGCTATAACATGCAATTATCATGTTCAGTGGGTGTTACCCGGGTCGCATATTTGTAAACTGTACCGGCTTTTTGTCAGAATTCATTTGAACCAACGACAGCTTATAACCATTTGATTGTTTGTACGGCTTAGGCTTAGGCTTCCGAACATAGCCTGTACGTTAGAGGAGGAGAGCTTAGCCTCTCCGTGATACCAAAATGAAAAGGTCGAATTTGGGATTTAAAAAACCGGTACAGTTTCCAAACATGCAATCGGGTTGGACAAATTAACGTATCTTTTGTTCATTTGAATATAAAGAAGCTCTGTATAACAGTTTCTCTTAACTTTTTTTGAAAGCTTACAGTAACTATATCTTTTCCTTAACATGCCCCCAGTTTGGTCTCAGCTGGCCAACCAATTTATTCATGCTCCGTTCCATTCATCCAGCCTTATCTATTCAGATCTAATTTTGTGAGCCCTTCCTTCGGTGGTTCTACGGTTCCATTCATCCTGATATGTATGTATGTTTGTATCGTGTTAACATCAGAATTATCCCTCTTCTTAGGGAACGAAAAACTTTGAAAAAAAAACTGAAACTTCTTGATCATGACACACGTTTGGTTTGGCACCAGTTAGCGAATCAATTTAAAGCCGGTATGTTTTTTTTGCAAGCACAATCAGTGTTAACACGCGCATCAATCATCATCACCCCACGCCATAATGTGTTAAACTATGGTGTCAACAGAGTTGAGTTGAGGCTAGTGATGTTTCATTATCAGACGTTTTGGGCGATATTTTTGCTTGAAGAAACAACATATGGGCTTTATTCATGCTGCGTTTCATCTACCCGGCCTTATCTACCCAGATCTCATTTTTTGAGCCATGCATTCGTTGGTTCCACGGACCCATTTATGAATCCTGAAGAATATGTATCGTCTGTACACACGATTTTTTGAAAACATGAATTATCTGTAAATTTTTTTATGATGCTGCAAAGTTGATCCCCGCTGGCAAACCAACTTCTCCAGCTTCGATTCATCCGATCGTCCCTTTATCTATTCAGACCTCGTGTCGTGAGCCATTCCTTCATTGGTTCCACAGTTTCACAACTCCACTTATACCGATTTTCATGTACCATGTACACACTAGATGGTTTATGTTTTTCAGGAAACACTAACAACTTTCTTTATTACCCCACAAGTTTGGTATCAGCCAGAAACCCAAGTTACCCATGCTCCGATTCATTTGTCCATCCATCCGGCATTCATGTATTCAGACATCTGTTTTGTGGTGAGCCATCCCTTCCTTATTTCCACAGTTCCAGTTAACCTGAAATTTTGCGGCGAATCTTTCGTACACGTGGTAGAGGTCTAAAAAACTGATAACAACAAACTCCAATATATCTAGCGAGTTTCCTTAACATGCCCTCAGTTTGGTCTCAGCCGCCCAAAGCAATTCATCCATGGATCCATTATCCAGGCAAAACCATGGCGCTTGCTATTCTTAGCCATTCCCATTTTGGATCCGACCCCAACACGCCATTTTTTTAATGATTACGCGATTTTCGTACGTGTGATGAAGGCTTCTTTGTAAATTGAAGTTGGTATCCTGATTAAGTTGGTATCCTAAGTAAAGTTCTTCCATTGACTGAGGTAGGCCAAACTCAAACGTAGACTAAATCTGCTACTCACGCTCGACCCACGACAGGCTGAGTCAACCTGACTATTACTGCGTACATTTGTCTTCTTCTTTTCTTACAGCGAAGGGTCCAACTTCATCACAACAATACTTCGGGACTCGATCTTCCCATAGTATCACTTTTATGACAATGAGTTGTGAAGTTAGCTAGCCTCGCAAAAAACTTTTCACATGCCGTCAATATGGTTTTCAATGCCAGAGCTACAGTATATATCTATCCGTTTCCGATCCATCGTACCCTACAGTATCCACGTACCATCCATTCATCCTCCCATTTTGGTTGCCGAGTCCAACACGCCAGAATTTTATTATATTAGCGAGACGTCTCTGAAGGCCATTTATCCCAGAACCCAAGATGGTACATACACTCATAATGGTCATAATGGCCATAGTTTGGAGGTTCCTCGAGAATTGGCTCAGTTGTTTTTCCATTGGTTTTTGTTGGTATGGAAATTATATAAACTTTACCAAACTTTCTCGAAATGGAAAACTTTAATGCCACATGATTCAAGTAGTATTGGGTGTACAACTATAACTTTAACGCATTAACGAGAAGCATCTGAAAAGGCTGGTTACATTGAAAATAGTTTATCCATTGAACTATGTACATATGTAGCTCATATGGACGTACATATTGACCAGGGATATTGGCTTATGGAACCATCATACATAAGGAAATGTTATCTATGGCCTTACTTGAGCATGGGAGCTGGATCAGCTGGTGTTCTAATGCATTCAGTATACCAAACCATCAAAGTATACTGTTTATGTCAGTTATTTCATTGACTGCTGTATTTAGAATGGAACAATCATGGAAAAATGAATATCAAAGAAATTATGACACAATGAAAAAATCTAAATGCAACAGCCAAAGTTATCGCGGGTCGAGAAAAATTCTACCGAAATTTTTCATTTGGTTTTGCATATGACCGCAGTCAATCTTGCGTTTACTCGTTACTCTATGATAATCAATCATCCGTTTTCCTGCAGTTGCCCGCTGTTGGTCCAACTACATCGACTGGTTCAAAATTTCACATCATTCAGTCAGTAGTCAGTCAGTCAGTCGATCGATCGATGACTACAATCAATCTTTGGTTTACTCGTTATTCTATGAAAATCAATCATCCCGACTCCTGGAGTTGCCGGCTGTTGGTCTGACCAACTTTTTTCAACTGGTTTACAATTTCACGCCATAAAACATCGTGTTGCGCCATACATTCGCCCAAACTGGAAGTTTTCAGCGAAGTTCTTATTATGTGAGAATATGCGAACGATGTAAACTCTCTTTTGTGCCTCATAAACTGCATATTGTCATGGTTTTTCAATATGGAACCTTTGTTTCATAAATCACTTACGTTGATGCACGTAAAAATTTTCGGATTACACACGCAACTTGCGCCTGATCATAAATTGTGGTACTCATAAATTTGGTGCATATTTTTTGATTTAAGAAACCATAGATCGGCTATACGTGGACAATTTCCCTAAAGATTAAGTTCAGTCGCCCGCTCCTTCTTTCGGCGAAAAACTAACGATCGTGTCGCCCTTCGTCTGAGATGTTGCCTAACGTTTTGTACTTTATTGAAAGTGTCATTGAGAAATGTCTTCCTTGAGCGGCGCAGACACAAAAAACTACGTGGATGTTAAGAAACAACAGCGTTCAGACAAAAATTGATGGTGTAGACTTCCGCATACTAGCGGTCGAGAAGGGGTGGGAAACGTGGAATTTCCCCTCTTTGGGGATTTCGAAAAGTAGATTTTGTTCCTTAAGGTGTAGGTGAAATGACCTGAAAAGAGTCGATTCCCCCCGCTTGACGGAATTCCCCTCTCTTTGGAGGATTGGCTCATCCGCCAATGCTTCCGCAGACCAACCGAAGATGGCCACTGAAGAAATGTATCCGGTTATTCAGAAAGTAAGCGAAACTTTCTAGAACATGCCAAACAACTAGTACGAGAATTTTCTAAATCGTTCTAGAGTACCAACTCTCTGGATTTTTTTCAGAAATTCCGCTATTTTTCTGAATACGTTTCACTAAGTCCAAGTAAAAAAATTTAGTCGCTTTTGAGTTTCTGCGTAGTGAAGTTCTCGTTCACCATTTGTTCTGATGATTTCGTTCACTTAAGACTGTAAAAACCTCACCTTGATTTTCGATGTTCTTTCTTCTGTCAGTCAATCAGTCAGCCAATTAGTCATTCAGTCAGTCAGTCAGTCAGTCAGTCAGTCAGTCAGTCAGTCAGTCAGTCAGTCAGTCAGTCAGTCAGTCAGTCAGTCAGTCAGTCAGTCAGTCAGTCAGTCAGTCAGTCAGTCAGTCAGTCAGACAGTCAGTCAGTCAGTCAGTCAGTCAGTCAGTCAGTCAGTCAAAAATAAAAAAAACGGCTGATCTTATAATTTGAATCGCAAGGCCAGCACATTCACACGCCCAAAACTGTCGGCCGACTCCAATTAACGTCGGTAAAAAGACTATAATTTTGATTTTATTAGGGCAAGAATTGATTTGTCTTAATTGATCAGGATACTGAATTCGAATGTGCACCATTTTTAAGACTTTTTTTATTGTTTCCGTGCGTGATATTTACGAACATACATATTTAAGAAAATATAAACAAATTAAAATTTTGATTACGTTTATAATATCAATTCTGTATTTTCTCTTGATAACTGTGTTTTCCCACGACGTTTTATACGATGTGTTAGGAAATTGGCAGAGAGAGGATGCAGAACAGTAGCCAGAGTACATTTACATCGAGGAATCCGAATGTGTTTGTCCTTGTTGTTATTCCTGCGCTCCCATAGGTAAACAATACACTCAGATTGGAATGATGAATATAGACTATTTAGAATTATATTAAAAAATTCCCATTTTCGATGATGTGAGTTTGAATAAAAAAGCAAGATCCTGTTCAGAAGATTCATCGAATTAAGACTTCTTTGAAGTCACTGGAATTTCTCTTTGCTTTGTGTAAAACGGTTCAATCGCCCCCAAATTTCATTGCTTGCCAGCTTCCATTGCCAATTGCTGATCCCTTACTCTGTAAAATTCGTAAGACAAATTGATCTTGCTATTTTGATTGTTTCATTGACACTTTCAATTAGAAACCTTCACCAAAGAATTATCCTAGGAGCAAATTTGAAGTTTTTGGTAAAATTTGTTACAGGTTCATCACGTTTTTCTTTTCCTCTTTCTTTTCCACTTTTCCATTCGTCAATAAAAGCACCCGTTACTGTTTCACCAGGTCCAATACATACCTGACCGTGGCGGTCGCATGTATTTACCATTCCGTGGTATTTGCATAAAAGGGGGGCCACCGGTAGATTGAGAGAGTTATGTACATAATACGGGTGTAATGTTTGGTATTTGATTGTGGAATATTTATATACAAGATATGTAGATAGAGACAGTCACCAGCATTTTTCGACAATACTGATTTTACTTTTAAAGAGCTTTTCGAGATTCAAGTGAGCAAATGACACGTTAACTTGTCCAACCCGGGTAACACCCCACTGAACATGATGATTGCATGTTATAGCATACAGCTGTGGGGTTGAGTTGAGTCGGACAGCCGGTTATTATCCATCACCTTCTCTTACATTTGATGCAGCTAACGATTCAAAGTTGTATTAGTTAACACAACAAGTTTTCACTTGAATCCCAGGCA
>OZ038448.1:20915795-20935795 GCA_964036265.1 Daptonema setosum
GAAAAATTCGCTTTTTCGAACTGCCAAAGTAGGCAGAAATTCACTTTTTAGTTCTTCCCTCATCCGCTGGTCCATCAAAATAAATAAAACTAATGTAGATTGAGTCAAGTCCCTTCAGTGGCGGACGGACGGAAGGGTATAGGGCATCCTTGGTTTCCCCTCGTCGAATGTTTGAAAAAAGAGGAAGAAAAGTCCAAAATATGGTTTTCTGACAACTGCTATACATTACGAAATTGCTTTTCTTTGGGGGAAAATACGAATCTCATTGAACTAAAAGATTTTAATCACTTAAAATGGAACGCTAATTTTGACTTTAGCGTGGGTAATTTGGGGCTCCGTTTGACAAAATGGAAATGACAATTGAACCACTAATTGATTGTAATTTAAAGCTTTATTTTATCGGGATGACTCAATGGCGGACGAGCTTATCCTCCAAAGGGAGGGGAATTTTTCCAAAGAGGGTTAATTGGCGGAAATTAGGCCATTTTACCTACAACTTAAGGAACAAACTATACTTTTTGAAATCATCAAAGAGAGGGGAATTCCTCTTTTCCCACTTCCACTAGTGGGATGACTCACTGGTATTTTATGTAGTCCATGTTAATTTATCGAATTTAGATTTTTGTATAGAAAACAGTTTTTGCCGATTGTTTTGTGCCGGTCATCGTGAAAATAATTAAAATATTCATCAAGCTCACACAAACTTTTACTGAAAGATAATTTTTACTTTTTTTTGTTTTTTATAAAATAATTTTTTATTGTTAACGTAAACATCATGTGTGTGGGATTTTTCAATCAAAAGAAACCCAAATACGAAACGGTGGATTGTATAAAAGTTTTATTTTAGAAAAAAATGTAAACGCAAAAATGGTACATAGAAAAAGAATAAGGGTAATGTCAATATAACCACGCAATATAAAAACGTGAAATTGAAAACATAAACATCCGTAGAAATTTCTCAGCAGAGCATTACAAAAAGAAACTTGATTGAAAATTTTTAACGCCACTTCAGTGATAACATTTTGTAAAGGTGCTTTCAGAGTAAAAAAGAAAGTAAAAAGGAAAGTGAAAAGGACAGCAAAAAGGAAAGTAAAAAGATCATTAAAATGTGAAACCTTTTAACGAAAAAAATTTATTCAAATGTTTTACATTTAATGACCTTTTTACTTCCTATTTTACTTTCCTTTTTATTTCCGTTTTACTCTGAAAGCACCCTAAAACCTGGACAAAAATCGAAAGAAAGTTTTTAAAATTAAAATCATTCCAATGAAATGCTCTTTTGCCACCATTTGAAACGAAGCGAATTTTTTTCAGCCGATGATTCATGTTTCAGTAAATGATTCTGAACTGAATAAGAAACTAAATTAGAAAGATCGTCATTTTCCTCATAGAAAGTACAGGGTTTCTTGTTATTCAGGAAATATTGGCGTGAATTTTAATGCAATTCCCTAATCAATTTAGAATACAATTAATCAAGGAGTTACCGAAATATAAAGGCACACAAAAAGGATATTCAACGAGGATAATGAAAATGAGAACATGTAATTTAATAAACATTACATAAATTAGTGTGGAAAACGGCAAACTGATTATTTTAATCTGTGAAAATATTCATTCAATGAAAAATCAGTTTCAGGTGGCGCTTATTGAGTAAAGTGACCACCTGAAAACTTTATTTTTGTTCAAAATTTTTGAAAAGGAATTGTTTTAGCCAAATGTTCATCTTTTATTCAGAATTTATGATTACGACTTGAACGCGCCCTAAGAAAATTGTTATTTAGATAGCGGACTTAGAATTTAAAAAATATTTCAAAAATACGAATATCGGGTGCATAGTTAACATGGTGTGTATTTATTTAGCAACTTGCAAATGTGGTCTTGACAACTAATGATTGAAAAAAAAACACAGCAAAACATACAAATCAAAATGTTTACACAAGTTTGAAACGAGTCAACCAAAAAGTAAAAAAAGCAAGTATCAAACTGAAACGGGAAAACATCAGAAGATAAATTCGAATCCTATACTTTTATATCTTCTCAGCCTGTCTTTAGAAGTATCATAAAAATTACTGAAAATATATTTTATAAATGAGTGTTTTTATATTTCGTGTATTTGAAAAAATATTTTGGCTGATTTCTTGTGGTAAAATGAATGTTTGAGAAGTTTTTAGTTTTATAAAAAATAAGAAGAAATATATTCACGGATGATTTTTTTTAGTAATTGATAATGAATCATGAAAAGTTGAATGAATAACAAAAAATACATTTATTCTTCTTGCTCCATGGAGAGTTTACGCTTAGAGCCGACGCAGCTGATCCGATCGGGAGACAAGTGCAAATTTTGTCGGGAGACAATTTTTGTCAATTAAAGTTTCAAAAAAGCAACACGGTTTATACGAAAAAGTGCAAAAATTGGATTCATAGATTAAATTTTAATTTTTTTGAATAGTCAAACAAAAATTATTTAATGAGAAGTTTATTCTTCTTGATCCATGTAGAGTTTACAGCCGACGCAGCTGATCCGATCAGGTCGGGACAAGTGCTCTGTTGTTGGCAAAATAAACAATTTTGTCACTTAAAATTTCAAATAAGCAACACGGTTTATACGAAAAAGTGCCAAAAATTTGGATTCTTGGATAAAATTTTTTAATTTTAATTATAATTATTTGAATAGTCAATCAAAAAATTTTATGCGAAATTCATTCTTCCTGATCCATGGAGAGTTTACAGCCGACGCAGGTGATCCGATCGGGACACGTGCTCAGGTGCAGATCCGGCTCGTCGTAGTCGTTGGACACCTGTAAATAGTCGAATAGTTAGAAAATTAGTCGAATAGTTGTGAAGTAGTCGAATAGTTGCGAAATTGTCAAATAGTTGTGAAATAGTCGAATAGGTGAGAAGTAGTCGAATAGTTGTGAAATAGTCGAATAGTTATGAAATAGTCGAATAGGTGAGAAATAGTCGAATAGTTGTCAAATATTCAGTAATTAATCTAATATATACGCGTTTCGTAGGCGATCAGTTGCTGTCCTAACCCATAGTTGATCATTCTAGTTTTTCATATTTGTCTAAGCCTAGGTGTTCGACGCCTTGCACCCGTACTTTGCTAAATAATTAACATAAACTCACCGGCACCATCTTAACGGAGTGTGCGCCGGGGACGCGCGTTTCGTAGGCGATAAGCTGCTGTCTTAACTCATAGGTGATCATACTCGTTTTTAATATTTGAATAAGCCTGAGTGGTCTACGCCTCGCACCCGTACCTTGCTAAAGCAACAACATAAACTCACCGGCACCATCTTAACGGAGGGTGCGCCGGGGATGTGCGTTTCATAGGCGATCAGCTGTTGCCATAACCCATCATACTAGTTTTTCATATTTGACTACGCATGGAGGTGCGTACTCCTTGAGCCCGTACCTTGCTGAATAATTAACATAAACTCACCGGCACCATTTTAACGGAGGGTGCGCCGAGGATGCGCGTTTCATAAGCGATCAGCTGCTGCCAGAATCCGTGGTTGGGCATGACCAGCGGCCGTTTCGACTTGACCAGGAAGAAGGCGTCACTGAAAATAATTTCAACGTTTCATTTTGATGAAAAAAATAATAATTTTTCGTTATTTGAAGATTTTTTTACGTAAGTTTTAATTTTGTACGAATGTCAATCATTCAAATTTTTTTCATCACGAGTGAAAGTTTCTCTTTCCTGTGCAATTACAACATTATTCACTGATTAAAAGACTAAACTTCGTGACTGCGCATAATCATTATCGCTTAATAAATATAAGCCTGGATACATGCGTGCGAGCACAAAATAAATTGTGATTAGTACATGCAAACAGAGAACAAAATTAAACAAGACGCGATTGAAAAGTAGACAGATAGAAACAAATGAGCTATGAAGAATATTCTCAATCTGACACATTTACAACTCTACGTAGTAGCCTATCTTACTCATACAATTCTCGAATTGGTAAATTACCATATATCAATCTAGATTGCTTTACGGCACCAAGACCATGTGCCATTACACCAAATGTCAGTCAACATCCGGCGCTCCATCAATATACAACGGTAGTACAAGACAAAAAGATGTGGCCAAGTAGCCGTAACTTCGGCTACTATTCTATGACTTTCTGACTCTACTATTTTATGACATAGTCCCTTAAACCCTTCTTTATGAAACGTTTTCCCAAAGAAGGTTTATATTGAATTTTTACAAACATCATCATGGATCAATCACGATTTCTATACGGTACTAACCTTATGTACCATTATTCAAAACGTCAGGCAACATCCAGCGTCCCAATAATACTATACACGACAAAGCTGCGGCGAAATCGCTGAAGGTTCGGCTACGCATTATTTTTCGTTTGCGGTTCAGGTTTTAGAAACCAGCCAATAAATATTGACCACCAAAGATTTCTTTTTCGAACGTTTGCCGCAGAATAAGTTTCATATGAAACTTTTACTTGTTGCAAACCAAACTTTTTCATACTTCGGTGAAAGATTAAAAAAATTTATGGAGACCGAGGTTTGCTGACCATCTCGTCTTTCCTTGGAAGAATTTTTTGTAGTGTCTGCTCGTCAACCAATGCCTTTGACTCACGAACCATCTCGGTCCTCAAACCATCCATGGTAATTCTTTTTACGATTGGATACTACTGGTGTCGTATACCCAAATCTTAGAGCTGGGCCCTCACGTGTGCCGTGCCTCAAAGGCTGGTGATAGTGGGTTCCTCTCCCTGCTATTTATTCGATGGATTAGCCAAAAATGTCCCTCAAATTTATCTTCTGGCGGTCTCCAACCCCGTGTACCATTTCTTCGAATGTCAATGAACATCCGGCGCTCCAACATTAATCAACTACAGTACAGCAGACAAATATGTGACCGTCTGCGCGCAGCTGCGGCGGCGTCGCCGGAACTTCGGCTACTTTTTTCTATTGCATTTCGAGTTTCATAGACCAGCTGAAAAATAACGTTCCTCAACCTTTTCATGGTGAAGCATTTCCCACAGAAGGTTCCCACGAAGTATTTAAAGACTAAAGTCCTGTTAGGAATGCCGCTCTCCCACACCCAGTATAAATAAATGGTACCATTCGTGTTGGTACGCTATTTATTCGGTGAGTTTGCCGGGTGTCATGTAACGCATCCATCTATTGCCTGGCGGTCTTAAGGGATTGGTTTGATGGGAAGATAGAAGAAGAACCGAATAGATTCATGCTACTGTTTGTTTCAGAGGAAACATTGACGGTTGTCGGATGGTTAAGGTTGAAATAATCAACATGATTGTCTCAACTACGTCAGCTAAGTATATGGAATAGCCGTCCTTGACGCAGTCCGACATATGCTAGAACGATTTGTACACAGCCCCGAGCCCATGACTAAGCCTAAGCCCATCACTAAGCCTAAGCTTATCACTAAACCTAAGCATATCACTAGGCTAAGCTCCAACATTTATTTATTATATTCTCATACCTTTTATGAATCATTTTATTCAACTTTTAACATTTGTCAGACAGCATAACTGTCCTTGACGCTCGACCATCAATATTTGGTAGATCAAGTTTCATTTATTAATCACTATAATGGCAACGAGAAATTCCAATTCCAATTCGAGCCGCCTACGTTACCACATTTCGTCCCGTTACATCTCTATCGCATTACCAGGGTTTCCTCCGTTCTATTTAATAATAAACCGTCTATATTTTCGTTCAATTTAACCGACCTGTACCCAAGCAGCTCAGTTGTTGGTATTAACTGAGTTTTACAGACGGTATTACGTGTTTTGGTCTCCATGGCCCATGCATCCACGGTTTCTCGTTATTCAGCGATAGTGTTAGCCATCGTTGCTAATAGAAAAATTTGTTTTGCTTAGTTCGAAATATAAAATAACTGTAGGTTCTGTTAAACTGCATTGTCAACATTGTTGACCGATTGCGCGGTTGTTTTTTTTTTCAGAAACAAACATGTTCTCCAAACTGGGAGACCTTCTTTGTAGTACCAAATGGTCTCTTGTAAATTTATATACACAGACTCGATTGGGCAGAAATGTTGTATGAACAGTGAGGACTCCAGGCGGACCCGGTTTGCGACCGCTTATAAAGTGTATTCGTTATTGTCAATTGTCATGTGTTTTATGTAAAAAAAATTATGCGGTACAAAAGGAGTTTAAATTCGGATTGCGCGCCGAAAACTTTCTGTGTAACAAGAAACCCTGTTTATGCTATAAAGCAGATTTTATTTGAAGGCAAAATCGTAGAAGCTATAGCAACTGATTTACATAGTCCGTGATAGTGATCACTAACGAAACGAACCTTATCGAAACTTCCGAAACGAAACTTCCTCCCGAAATATGTTACTTCGTTTCGATATTCTCGAAACGAAATTCCATAAGTTTCGTTTCGATTTCTACCGAAACGAAAAATTTCGATAAGAGTTTCGATTCGATTTGTGGGTTTTCAGTAACTGTGAACAACCTATCTGACCGTTCACTTACTCACTCACTTACTCAGTACTAACTCACTCACTTACTCACTCACTCACTTACTCACTCACTTACACTTACTCACTCACTCACTCACTCACTTACTCACTCACTTACTCACTCACTTACTCACTCACTTACTCACTTACTCACTCACTTACTCACTCACTTACTCACTCACTCACTTACTCACTCACTTACACTTACTCACTCACTCACTCACTCACTTATTCACTTACTCACTCACTTACTCACTCACTCACTCACTTACTCACTTACTCACTCACTCACTTACTCACTCACTCACTCACTCACTCACTCACTCACTCACTTACTCACTCACTTACTCACTCACTCACTCACTCACTCACTTACTCACTCACTCACTCACTCACTCACTCACTCACTCACCGACTAATGTTTTATATAATGGAAGTGTCTATGAAACGTGAGCTATACGTCTCATGTGTCTATGAAGGTTCGGTTGTAAGAATAAAATAGTTTATTAAACCTTATCGAAACCCTTAACGAAACTTTCTTCGTTTCGGTAGCTAACGAAACGAAACACGGAAATTTCGTTTCGAATCGATCGAAACGAAACTCAAAAATTTCGTTTCGTTTCGTTTCGTTCGTTAGTGATCACTAGTCCGTGAACATCAAGATAATTGTATTGATACTTGTATTGATATATGTATTTCACCTCCATTTGATTATTGTATTTTTATGTTCAGTTTAAGTTCGTATGAACTGCGAACATGTTTGCAAGTCGACACTCGAGACACAAAACAACCTTTACTTGGTTTATTTGTTATTGTCGATGTCCCATGTGTTTTATTAAGTCTTGAGGGAACCGTAGAGCGTATGTACATGACTCACAAGTACAGTTTGCTTCACATACTTATGATTTACTTACATTTGCGTTTATTGCGTTAATACTTTTTTCCGAAACATTTAATTTTTCCAGAATTTTTACTAAACGCCAAAATTTTCTGTCACCACAAATGTATTCCATATGAAGTTTTACTGTTCGTTAACCCCCGACTACCTATCGCAAGGCTGGCTGGCGCGTTAGGCCCGCGCAGCGGTGGTATTTCATTTATTACCCACCTTAGTATGCGAACATGAAATTTCGTGTACGGGAGAAATTCTAGGAAAATTTCTGGGGTTTGGAAACGTCTGTCAGCTCGATATTTATTACCACCTCGGTGGGCTTGCTTGAACTGGCTGCTTCGGTTATGGAAGTGCTTCATTACTTATTTCAAACATGAATTTTTGTATGATGGCATAAATTTTATGGTTGATACAAAGTTTTCACGAAGTCCTAGAAAATCGAGTTCCGATCACATAAAACAGTATACGTCTTACGGAAATGCACAGATACATACTTGATAGATGGGTATAATTTGTATAACGGTAATCATAGGGGTTAAAATTGGATAGACACAGTCGTCTAGACATCGCACAATTATAGTTTTTGTATAAACACATTCAAGTCACCAGAAACCCCTTTCCTTTAGCTGGTTTACTATTTTGTTTTAACCAATTTTACACTTGGATTTCTCTATTAACTGAAGTCATTAGACACACTAATACCAAATAAGAATGATGTTTTCGTAGTGGCCAGAGAGTTGAATAAACTGACAGGCAATGACAGAAACCCTAGATCAACGCGTCATGATCTGTGTCTCAAGTCAGTTTTGGAACTTAGGACCGCCTGTTTACGCACTAGACTAGACAGGCGGCAAATGGGCCTGACAATACATTTACAAGGTCTGACGACTTGAAGATAACCTCATTGAGTTGAGACCTCCCTCGTTGAGACTTCCTAAATCTATTACACCTAGTTTTCTATAGACCCAATTGAGCCCAAGTGTGAGTTCCCCTTTATGTAAGATTGCATTAAGTGAGCTCAAATTATGTAAGATAGTTTTATGTGAGATCAATTCTTTGAGAGATCATTTTGTGTACGACCAAATTTTGTGAGTTTATCTTACGTGAGTTCATTTAATGTGATTCCAATTTATGTACGATTAAAATATGTGAGTTCATTTTATGTGAAATGAAATTATTTTAGTTCGTTTAATGTGATTCCAATTGATGTAAGATTAAAATATGTGAGTTCATTTTATGTGAAATGAAATTATTTTAGTTTATTTTATGTGAAAAATTATGTGATTCCATTTCATCATGTAAGATAAAAGTAGGTGAGTTCTTTTTATGTGAGATGAAATTATGTGAGTTTTTTATGTGACTTCAACCGTACCCTTTCACATGAATAGTGATGAACGAACAATCTTTTAACCAAGTTGAGACTCTAGACACCCCAGGGACGTGACCCATCCATCGTACGGACTAGCACCAGCGAACTTCTCATTGAACAATGTAACTTTTTCAAAGGCACTTGCGGACGAGAAGGGGTGGGGAAAGTAGAATTCCCCCTCTTTGGCGCTTTCAAAAAGTTGAATTTGTTCACTAAGGTGTAGGTAAAATGGCCTAAAAACTGCCGATTCCCATGTTTGACAAAATTCCCCTCCCATCGGAGGATGCGCTCAGTGTCCATGGGTGCTTGCAGAGTCGAAAGGAAAGTAAAAAGAGAGGGATCAAGGACAAGAAAAAGATGATTTTAATCTTTAAAATATTTCACCGAAAAACAATTCCCCGGAACAAAATGAAAGTTTTGGCTGAAGTGTTTTACAGACCTTTCTTTTTCTATTTCCTTGCCTTTCGAGTCTGAAAGCACACTATGAGCATGACTGGACTCAACATGGATTAAGTTATGTATTTTAATACATGGAGAGCAGTTGCGACTGTGAGAAATAATATGATCGATTGTATAGTTTGTTGAAAAATATCGCTCATTAGGCAACTTATTGTAGAAAGTTTTTCTACGAACAATCCTTTTTTCACCTATTTTCAGTTTAACTGATTTTTTTGGCGCAGGTTAGAAGCGCTATATACAGGATAGACTATCACGAAAGAAATATGTAACATAGTTTTGTGAACCTTCTTTATCCGGTTATGTAGATTTAACAGTACGCTGATTTTTTACGCATTTTACTATTCTGCAGGCTAACCGTTTCAATGAACTTTTATTGGATTATGCACAAATGTAATCGACTGCGTGTAACATCTAACCCCCATATCACAGAAACTTTTGGCATTGGGTGCCTAAATTGGTGCATCTTTATGCAAGAAAACTTTGAAGTTCTATAACTCACATGAGAATTGGTTTTAAATTGAAAACTTTTGTTCAGAGGTGAGATCGTTTATTTTTACACATGATAAAAATAAGAAACTCAAAACAAACACAATATAAAGCATTGAAAATGGTATGGCAAAACTTTATGCACTGCTGCTTATGACAAATGCGTCCTTTGGCACCTGGTCTCGGAGCGAAAACTGAGTGCGATATAAATTGCATGTTTTCTATCCAATTAAATGTTTTTACTCTGAGTTTTTCGTGATTGCATTATGAGGAAAAAAACGAACTTTCATCTGAAAAAAAGTTTTTTTGTGTTAACCGAATATATCGTGAGATATAGAACTTTTTGTTTTTTGCATAAAGATGCACCAATTTAGGCACCCAATGCCAAAAGTTTCTGTGATATGGGGGTAAGAGTTATCCATCGTAGAATTAGGTGACTTGTTGAAACATTAGTAGCTTCTGACGCCCATGACTTTCGGCTTACATTTTCACAGGTCTACGTTTTTATTATAATCTAGAAAAACATAAATATCGAGAAAATCCGTTATTTCGTTTCTTTTAGTGAGCGCATGTCAAACATCATAACAAAACTTTTTGACTGCTGCAACTATTAAAATGGTATTTTTCTATTAAAAAAAAAGTCCACTGTCTGTCGATTCCGTAAATAAACGGGAGCGTTTATCATGCCCAAAATGGGCAGTGTACAGCCGATCCAAAAAAATTTGTTACTCACACAAGTTTTTGTCCCACAATTTAGATAAAAAAAACTAATTTTGGCGCGCGTTCAAATTTATGGAAAACAATCTCATTCTCATATTTTACTTAGAGATTTTTCACAAACATTGCGCTTAGTTCATTAATGTGTTAATTCGACCCTGTAATTTTGGATAACAAGAAACCCTGACCAAGCTATATGCTCCACAATTCCGCTTAACAGCCTATGGTTCTTTTACCCGACAGAATTTTCATGAAATACCGCTACCACAACGAGGAACGAACGAAAAAATGGAACTCCCCCTCTTTGGGGTTTTCAAAAAGTAGATTTTATTCCCGAAGGTGTATATATGTATAACGGCCTAAAACTGCCATTTTTCCTCCTTTGACGAATTTCCCCTCCTTTTGGAGGATTGGCTCGTCCGCCAGTGACCGAGTCATGGCTCATTCACCCCACAGAGGGTTCATGAAATATAACTACCTCAACGCCAAATAAACGAGGAACGAACGGAAAGTGGGATTCCCCCTCATTGGTGTTTTCAAAAAGTAGATTTTGCTCCCGCAGGTGTAGGTAAAATAGCCTAAAACTGCCATTTCGCCTTCTTTGACGAAATTTCCTTCCTTTTGGAGGATTGGATCGTCCGCCAGTAATCGAGTCATGGCTCATTTACCCGACAGAGGGTTCATGAAATATCACTAGTTACCACAACGTCAATTATTTATTATCAGGAATGAAAAAATAAGAGTTTGGGGAAATAACTTTCACCAGCATGATAGTCTGACAGTCACTGATATCACTGATACTGATATCCCTAAATAAGTAGCAACCATGCTAATTGACCATTGCCAGAATTGTATTGAAATCATACGAGATTTGAGCTCATTTAGCACAAAAGATAAATCCAACTAGTTATAGCCTATCCAGGGTTTGTTGTTAGTCAAAATCTTTTTGGCGCGCAATTTGAATTCAAAACTGACTTTGGCGCGCTTTCCAATTTTCGATAAATGAAATCTTTTTCACATCACATTTGGACAACATACGAAAACTGCACTTTTTTCATTGCATACATGCGTAATCAACCCAAAAAATAGATTTTTTATAACAAGAAACCCTGACCAAGCTATAAGATTTCCGTTACGTGAAGGCACATGAAACCTTCATTAGTCATTCATTAAGTAATTCATTAGTAAACAGACAGAGTGAGTGAACATTCATTAAGCTAATTGATGTGACAAGTCTACGCGATTGTAGTACATTTCACTGTTTGATCCTGCGACTGTAATGAGTGTTTATCAGGATGTTTTCCTGTTTTTTATAGAACAAATATGTTTGCATTACTGTGAACATGAATTGCTAACATAAATTCAACATTCTGGTCATGTTAAGGTGCTTTCGAAATGGAAAGGAAAAGAAAAAAGGGAACGAAAAAAAGAAAGAAAATACGTGAACATTCCGTGAAACATTTCTTTCCATTTCTTACTCTCCGTAAGAGCACCCATTTTTTATTATCTGTGGTGATTCATAAATAATTTTGTATCTTGTACTCCTTATAGCAAAATTGTATCCCAAAAGTGCCAATTTAGAAGAACATGTATAGCACTCATGTACGCATGTACAGTACATGATAGTAGTTTTCTAACCATGCCAATTAGTGGTGAACTCACTTATGTTCTACGTCACTGGCAGATCATTGAAAGGGAGGGGAATTTTCCCAAACAGGGAGGGGAATTTGCTGTGTTTTGTGGCCATTTTACCTACAGCATACCGAACAAACTCTACTTTTTGAAAACGCCAAAGAGGGTGGAATTCCACTTTTCCCACCCCTTCTCGTCTGCCAGTGGCACAGTACATAGATAGTAGTTTTCTAACCATGCCAATTATTGGCGAACTCACTTATGTTCTACGTCACTGGCGGATCATTGAAAGGGAGAGGAATTTTCCCAAAGAGGGAGGGGAATTTGCTGTTTTGTGGCCATTTTACCTATAGCATACGGAACAAACTTCACTTTTTGAAATCCCAAAAAGGGGGGAATCGCACTTTTCCCACCCCTTCTCGTCCGCTAGCGGTGCAGTACATGATTGTAGTTTTCTAACCATGCCAATTAGTGGTGAACTCACTTATACGTCACTGGCAGACAAGCGAATCCTTGAAAGGGAGGGGAATTTTCCCAAAGAGGGAGAGGAATTTGCTGTTTTGTGGCCATTTTACCTATAGCATATGGAACAAACTCTACTTTTTGAAAACACCAAAGAGGGGGGAATTCCCTTTTCCATTCATCCCTCGTCCGCTAGTGTTCTATTTACATAGTGACTGGCTGCTCGTGAAACCACAGAACGGCCAGCTGACCAACTTGACTCGTTCACTGTTTTGTATTTTTGTTACCTTAGTTTATATTTTTATTTGTGTGTTTTTGCATGTTTTTGTGTTATTTACTGCCTTATTTATTTGCGTTATTGTGTTATTGCTTTTTTCTGTTTTGTAATTAATGTGTTCCGAATACGCTAAACGTGAAATTGTGTAAAAAAATTAGGAAAAAAAATCACTCAGAGAAATTACATTCAGTATTCACTGACCGTAAAAATACGGAAGCATTGCTGTATGTATGTGGATGTTTGTTTCCACTGAATGCATACGTTTCTGCTTGCATGGAAACGTCTTATTAAAGTCAGAAAAATGGCAGCCTTTAAAATATAGTGCAATCAGTCAGTCAGTCAGTCAGTCAGTCAGTCAGTCAGTCAGACAGTCAGTCAGTCAGTCAGTCAGTCAGTCAGTCAGTCAGTCAGTCAGTCAGCCAGTCAGTCAGTCAGTCAGTCAGTCAGTCAGTCAGTCAGTCAGTCAGTCAGTCAGTCAGTCAGTCAGTCAGTCAGTCAGTCAGTCAGTCAGTCAGTCAGTCAGTCAGTCAGTCAGTCAGTCAGTCAGTCAGTCAGTCAGTCAGTCAGTCAGTCAGTCAGTCAGTCAGTCAGTCAGTTGTTATTCCTTCCTCTATCTTACGGTCAGTGAATCTTGAGCGGCTTATTCTGCCACCAACGTATCCTGTATCACTTTCATGTACAGTACGCACTTAGTAATTCTCATGCGCACTAGCGGGCGAGAAGGGGAGGGAAAAGTGAAATTACCCCTCTTTGGCAGTTTCAAAAAAAGATTTTTGTTCCTTAAGGTCTGGGTAAAATTGAAAAAAAACTCCCGATTCCCCCCCTTTTTGACGAAATCCCCCTCCCTTTGGAGGGTTGATTCGTCCGCCAGTGCTGATGAGTGTTCTGTCCTTCCGCTTCTTATAAGTAGGGGCGCAAGTTTACTAACTGCACTACTATCAGAATCCAAAATGACATAACTGTGATTTTTCGACTATTTTATGAAAAGAAGTTTCTCAAAGAGTCCAAATTTCCAATGGTATGTATCTGCGACAATTACTATAGCTAGAACGCGTTGTATGTATATATGCATATTTTTATTTTGGATTATTAAAGTAGTGCAGTTAGTAATCTTGCAATCGATTGTTAACGCTCTAATTCTTTTTACTGTCGAATTCGGTTTCATCAACCAATGTAATACCAACATTTTGAATCAAACCAAATCAAAAAATTTCTATGTGAATGTTGATGAATATATTGGCAGCTCAAATGTTCGTAGCGGGATTACTTCCATTTAGTTAATTTACTCATCGAAACTTGATTTGAATTCGTTGTGTTCTGCAACTGATGTACAGTATTATCTATTACATTCAGTAAACAATTTCTCTAAATGCATTTATTTCCCCTGACCACGAAATTGACTTCGTGTTCGTGTCGCTCAGTGCTGCATCTGAACTTAACTTACTTAACTTAACTACAGGGTGGTCCAAAAAAATGACAACACTTTGAAGCTGAATAACTCTCGGCACAGAAATTAGATTTGATTAAAATTTCCAGGATATATCACCAACATACTAACTTAGAAAAATGAATGAAACCAAAGTGATCGGACAATCACAGCGGCCACCACGCATTAATGTTTGCGAAAATGTGTGTGGGTCAAAAACCGAGCGATTCATACATGAACATTTAGGACATGGTTTACCCGTGACTTGTGAAACAATAAACTCAGTTATCTTAGCCTGTAATCAATCAAGAGCCCTTTTTACTCATTCTGAAGCATTTGTAGTTTTATTTTTTCGTATTTTATTTTTAATTCGGTAAAATCTCGTTTCAGAGGGGAAAACTGCGTGTATCTTCTTCTGACATTGAGAAAGCGCTTAGTTAGCTAATTTTTACGAAAAAAATGGGAGCAAGTAGAACAAAATGCTTAAAAAGCAACGATAGAATATAATTTTACGTGGAAACTTTACCAATGGCTAGCAAAATCTAATGTTTCATTTATTACGTGCATATCATCTCGCGAATATGCACGCACGATTAGGTGGTTTTTGACCCATGCGCATTTTCGCAAACATTAATGCCGCTGTGATTGTCCGATCCCTTTGGTTTTATATATTTCTCTAAGTTGGTATGTTGATGATAACACCTGGAAATTTTAATTAAATCTGATCTCTGTGCCGAGAGTTATTCAGCTTCAAAGTGTTGTCATTTTTTCGGACCACCCTGTAGTTAACTTGTTATTCTAGCAATTCCTCTCGAAATGCAATTTCAGAAATTGAGAAATTCCGTGTTTATACTTTCATTGAGAACCCAAATGTGTGAAACATTCTCTCTTTATGGATATGTAGTTCAACGAAACTTGACGTAAAATACCTGTTTTATTCCGCAACTGACTTGCATAAACCATTAGATACAGTAAATTATGTACGTCTTCGACCGACTACATTTGTGATTTCCGTTTTCCGTTTAAAAATTTGCCATCGCCAGACGAGAGTGTTTATCCTGAATGTCTCTGTAACTACTTTACATACATACACTAGCGGACGAGAAGGGGTGGGAAAAGTGGAAATCCCCCTCTTTGGCGTTTCCAGAAAAGTCTAGTTTGTTCCTTAAGGTGTAGGTGAAATGGCCTGAAAACTGCCAACTCCCCCTCTTTGACGAAAATCCCCTTCCTTTGGAGGTTTGACTCGTCCGGAGTGCGCACGGTTACTGAAACTTGACAGATTTAGTTGCTTCTGTAACTGACATATTCACTTTTGGGTTGAGTACAGTACATATGTAAGTGTGTGTTCCTAATCTCATCTTCTGATACAATACAATATTGGCTGTTGCCATAGTTAAGTGAGCAATTTTCTTACTGTTTATAATGTGTGGCTGAGGCTGATTTATTTTACAGATGACGATTGTATGAGACTTGCTGATATCCGATTAAACACTTGAACTTGGTCGTAACTAGGACACGTCGGCTCCATCGAACTGCTTTATATAACTGAGGTTCGAATATTTCGCGACAAATGCGACAAATTTACGGATTTTTTATAAGACTCTTGTCACACACCCTAAATTAAAAATTTGAAATTAATGTGCCTGGCAAAATTGTTACAAAAAACCAACAAAAAATAGGGTACTTGAAATTTTTTTACAAAAAAACTGTTCCGACAATGTCCCGGAAAACTGTCGCGAAATATTCGAACCTCAGTTGTACATTATTCCCTCGCTGAGCCTCGTTGGACAATTCACCATAACCATCAGAGCTACAGTACAATAGGTATAGCAGTATATTCACAAAGGTTCAACTCTGCACAATATACAGGGTGGCCCAAAAGTTTATGTACACCTTTCGGCCGTCTTTTTCGCGTGTGTAAAATCATAATATTACAACGGGACACTAGTGGTCAGATTGGAAATTACCTGAACTTTCCAAAAATGCCCTCCGTTTTGTTCTCAGATAAAAATTTCACAAGTTATACACACAAACGTAAAAAACAATGTTTTTTATACTTTTTAGGCTTGTTTTCCCCCTCACTCACAATATAAATCATGTGTTATTTATATTTACTGTGATAATCAAGTGCAAGTGCTACAAATAAAGTAGAAAAAACTGCTAACTAGTGATTCACGCTACTTCAGATTACCTAGAACAGGCAAGACGGTCAAAACATGAAAATTATCGTTATGCGCTACCAGCATTGTTCAAGTGCACGGGCATTGACCACAATCGGCTTGCATCCGGGCTATTTTCGATGAAAACATTGAAAGTTATGCTATGCATTTCTTTATTTATCACATTCGAACCTCCTTTATCGGTAGTTATAATCATTTCTCTGAAAATAGCCCTGATTGCAGTGCACGTGCACCTGAATGAGGCTAGTATCGCATTTGACGCTGATGTTTCATGTTTTGACGGTCTTGCCTAAACTGGGTGATCCGGATAAGCGTGAGTTACTAGTTAGCAATTTTTTCTACTTTATTTCTAGCACATACACTTGAAGATCACAGTAAATATGAATAACACATGATTTAAATTGCGAATGAGAAGAAAACAAGCGTAAAAAGTATAAAAAACGTGTTTTTTTTTAACGTTTGTGTGTATAACTCGTGAAATTTTTATCTGAGAACAAAACGGAGAGCATTTTTGGAAAGTTCAGGTAATTTGCAATCTGACCATTATTGTCCCATTGTGATATTATGATTTTACACACGCGAAAAAGACGGTCAAAAAGTGTACATAAACTTTTGGGCCACCCTGTATGATTGACGCACAACGATTCAATTGACGTTTCACCATCATTAGCAGTTGTCCAAGCAGGATTAAGGGGATTTCAAAATCCGAGGTACAAACGAACAACAGTGATTGGACAAAAGGATACAGTTTCTGACGGTTTAGTATTCGAACTGCAGTGAACGAGCCAATTATCACGTATTCAGGGTTTGCGAAAACTGAATTTTCATCCGATTTTTCATATTTTTATCTGCCACTAACAACAGAGCAACAATTGTTTATGTCATCTCCTCGGACCTTCTCGCTTTAATTAAATTTGCGCCTGACACCATTAGCGGACGAGAAGGGGAGGGAAAAGCGGAATTCCCCCCTCTTGACAAAATTTCCCTCCCTTTGGAGGTTTAGCTCGTCCGCCAGTGGCGCCGGACACCACCAACCAGAGAGTGGCTATTGGATAAAAAAGTATATGAAAATATAAACTTTCACAACTGTTGCCAAACTTCGAAAAAAAATCTAGTAAGTTTCAGATATTATGTCATCATAATCCTAACCCAATTTCCACCTTCAGCTGCAATACTCTCTCGCTTTAATTAAATTCATGCCAACCGTGGCTGGCCGAACAACTGGCGGACAAGCTAATCCTCCAAAGGGAGGGGAATCTTCCCAAAGAGGGGGTAGTTTTCAGAAATAAGGTAATTTTACCTACACCTTAGGGAACAAATTATGCTTTTTGAAAACGCCAAAGAGGGGGAATTCCACTTTTGCGTTCTTAGTGGCTGGCCGATCCACTGGCGGACAAGCTAATCCTCCAAAGGCAGGGGAATTTTGTCAAAGAGAGGGGAATTTAGGTTATTTCACCTACACCTTAGGGATTACATTCCACTTTTTGAAATCGCCAAAAAGGGGGGAATTCCACTTTTCCCACCCCATCTCGTCCGCTAATGGGCCGAACCATAATACGTTGGTGAAAATACTGGGATCTCAATTTAGCTTTCCCCATAATCCCAATGTTACACAGAAGGTCGGTGCAATCAATTCTGCATGCAATTAATTCCGCACCCTTGCGCCATGCGCCATGTTTTCATATTATATTGCTACACAAAACTAATTGTGCCGCACCTTGAAACGAGCATTTTTATTTTTATTTTTAACTGCCTTATCAAATGAGAATGCCATATTGACATTACAATAAAGGCTCAAACATACTCCACCACACCGTAACATACATAACACGTTACGCGTCGTAACATAACACTGTCTGCCGTAGCATAACTTGCCATGTTATGATGCCTTGTTATGTTACGTGTTATTGAGGAGTATGTACGGGCCTTAAGGCTTCAGATGCACTAGTGTTACAGTAACAGATGCACTAGTGTTACAGTAACAGATGCACTAGTGTTACAGTAACAGATGCACTAGTGTTACAGTAACAGATGCACTAGTGTTACAGTAACAGAAATGTTAAAAATTTTCGATTGCAGGCTGATGCAAAACGTGTGCGATAATTATTCTATAGCTAATTGACATTCACCATGTATCCTCCTATATGGTTGGATTCGTGATACCGTACCTCACGATCCGACACCATGCGTCGTATTACCGTAATCACCTGGCATATATTGATCGTTATACTGGCGGCAACCGTGAGCGGCTTTCCGTTGGTGAAATTGATGTTTCAGATTTGAACTTTCACCTGACACAACATTTTTAGTAATTTTTTTTCTGAAACTGATTTTTTGTCGAAAATTTATGTACTGTTTATGGAAGAAGAATCAGTCTCATTTATTCTTAAACACACTTATCTATCCATTGCAACATTTACTCAGATTTACAATCAGAAAAACTATCTGAAACTACAAATTTCGGTTTCTTATTTATTATGGCATTAGGGAGATGGAACCCAGAACCTAACGCAAAACAGTTCAACGCGCTTAACCACTTAACCATCGATGCATCTTTATCTCCAACTTCTAGTCGCATATAATCAGTTAATAAAGCACTGTGCCCAAGTACTGACTTAAGTAAATAAGGACGGGATGCGTTCAGTTGTCCGACTCGACGTTTGTCCGTATTTGTCTCTCTGTGTAAGAAAATTCTAACCACGTATTCGGACAACTGATCGAAACCCCTAAAATAGCATTTCGGACAAATTCGGACAACTGAACGACAGCCAATAAGGACGCCACTGACCCAAGTGAATAAACTTATTTCAGAATATAACAGTTAGATTTGAAAGTATTAGAAATAACTTGATTTCCATTAGAAGTTTGAACTCGCAACCTTTTGTTGATCATATCAACGCACCTCTACGCCATCAACCCGTCTCTAACTTCAGCTTCTACTCGCATTTAGTGCAAACACGGCTAATGGCGCATCTACATAGCACGGTGAACAATTTGGATCCGATTGTAAAATTTTTAGACCATCAGAAATGTTTACCATTAGGAGTTCGAACCCACCACCTCACTAATGAAAAACTAACGCCCTAACCCACTACGCCATCAACCCGTCTCTAACTTCAGCTTCTACTCGCATTTAGTGCAAACACGGCTCATGGCGCATCTAGCACGGTGAACAATTTGGATCCGATTGTAAAATTTTTAGACCATCAGAAATGTTTACCATTAGGAGTTCGAACCCACCACCTCACTAATGAAAAACTAACGCCCTAACCCACTACGCCATCAACCCGTCTCTAACTTCAGCTTCTACTCGCATTTAGTGCAAACACGGCTCATGGCGCATCTAGCACGGTGAAAAAATTGGATCCGATTGTAAAATTTTAGATCATCAGAAATGTTCACCATTGGGAGTTCGAACCCACCACCTCACTAATGACAGACTAACGCCCTAACCCACTACGCCATCGACCCGTCTCTATCTTCAGCTTCTACTCGCATATAGTGCAAACGCCACTTATCGGTGGATCGACGACGGTGAACAAATCGGACCCGATCGTGCAGATACTAATCGATTCAGATGTGAAACCGATTGTCAAATCCACAACCACAACTG
>OZ038448.1:20940795-20963295 GCA_964036265.1 Daptonema setosum
GAAAAACAGAAAAAAATAGTCCGATGATGTCGAAAAGATTGTTGATAAGAAAGAATTCGGAACAAAATATCACCCAAAATTGGGAATATTGAACAAAAAAATCGTTTTTGATAATTTTGTGCGGATGACGAATCGACGAGATTCGGACGACAACCAAAAATATGGCGAATTTTTCACTCAAAAAATTGAAAAACAGATTAGAAGGTGGAACTTTTTTAACAATTGCAGCGGCGAGACGGAAAGTTACCCAAATTAGGCATGATGAACTAAAAACTAAAAAACCAATAAAATAGCGATTTTTAAGAAAATTTTCGAAAATTATGCGTGGATGGCGATCAGTGAGAGTCGGTCGACGGCGTGACGGAAACATGACGAATTTTCGCTCAGAAAAAAAACAGGAAAATAGTCAGATGATGTCGAAGAAAGAGTTGATACGTATAAAAATAGGAACAAAATATCACCCAATGTCAACGAACGAGCTAAACCTCCACAGGTAGGGAAATGTCTTTAAAGAAGGAAGAATCGGCAGAAATTAGGTCTTTTTACATACACCTTAGGGAACATACTCTACATACTTTTTAAAACAGCCAAAGAAGGGGGAAATTCCACTTTTCCCTCCCCTTAACGTCCGCTAGTGCCCAAAGTTGAAATACATATATGGAGCAAAAAAATCGTCTTTGATAATTTTGTGCGGACGAAAAATCGTCGAAAGTCGAACGACAACATAACGAATTTTTTACTCGAAAAATTTGAAAAACAGATCAGAACATGGAAAAAACCTATGAAAGCAGCATCGCGACGGAAAATATGTCAAAATTGAGGCATGATGAACAAAAAACTAAGAAACTGATGAAAACTGTTAAAAGAGTCAAAAAATGGTTGGTGAAATTAGGAATAAACTACTTTACTCCAAGCCAATGCAGGTATGTACATGCACCAGCGGACGAGAAGGGGTGGGAAAAGTGGAATTTCCCCCTCTTTGGCGGTTTCAAAAAGTTGAGTTTGATCCCTAAGGTGTTGGTAAATGGCCTGAAAACTAAAAAAATCCCCCCCTCTTTGGCGAAATTCCCCTCCCTTTGGAGAATTAGCGATGAATTATACGATGCGTTATACCAAATGAAGTGTTTACATTGCAGATTTGGAAAAAAAGACAACTATAGTCGAATTTTTTGGTTACGCCTTTTTTCGGGAACTTTTTTTTGTGTAAAACCTTTCCCTCACCCAGAAATTGGCGATCGAAAGCAGCAGTTTGGGTTGATGGAAAGGTTTTATACACAAAAAAGTTCCTAAAAACAGTCATAATCATCTTTTAAGAACTTTTCTGTGTGTAAAACCATTCCATCAACCCAAATTGCTGCTTTCGACCGCCAATTTCTGTGTGAGGGAAAAATTTTACACAAAAAAAAATCCCAAAAAAAGGCGTAACCAAAAAATTCAACTATACATTACATTATGCTACATTAGCATAGTAGGGCTTTCGTGCGTTCAGAGTCCAACCAAACAGAAAGAAGCAATGAAAATGAGCAATTTGTGACCAAATTGTTGTTTGAATTTTCATGTTTAAAGTAAAAACCCTAATTTTCCTTCTCATTTTCCTGTTCTTCCAGGTGTTTTCAGAGTAAAAAGGAAAGTAAAACGGAAAGTCAAATCTTTAAACCTATTGACCAATCTACAGATTTTACTTTCCTTTTTACTCTGAAATCATCCTTCCACTTTTTTGGAATCCGACAGCACCCTTTGTGCACTAACAAAGTGTTCTACATGGCCTATTAGGTCTACACACACGAGCAGTTATCCTAGATTGTATACAGCAAAACATCAGGTTAACAGGTCTTCTTTTTGTTCTTCACCTTGTTTTTGGCTTTGTGACCGGGGCTTAAATAGGGTGCCTTCATAAAAAGTTGCAAAATCTTTCAGCAAACCCTTTCCATGCCACAATTTTACGCTTTCTTAAAAAAATTCGTGAGACATAAAGGGTTTACAATTCAGAAAATTTGCAAAACCATGAAGGCATGCTGGCGGACGAGCTAAACCTCCAAAGGGAGGGGAATCTTTCCAAAGAGCAAACCAGGCCATTTTACCTACATCTCTAGGAACAAATTCTACTTTTCGAAACATCCAAAGAGGGGGAAATCCACGTTCCCGTTTTTCCTTCGTCCCCTAGTGAGATGACTGAACAAATTCCGATGTATAGTTCATCCAGTGCTTCTTGCCACTAGCGGATGAGGGAAGAACGAAAAAGTGGAATTCCCCCTCTTTGGGAGTTCCAAAAAGTAGAGTTTGTTCCCTAAGGTGTAGGTAAAATGGCCTGAAAACTGCCGATTTTCCCTTCGTTGACAAAATTCCCCTTCGTTGACAAAATTCCCCTTCGTTGACAAAATTCCCCTTCCTTTGGAGGCTTAGCTCGTCCGCCAATAGTCTATCCAGTGCTTCTTGCTATGTACTAAAAAAGGTTTTTGGTGTGAAATTTAGTTTGGGTTCAGCCAAAAAATTTACAAAACAATATACAGCATGAAATCTCATAAAAGGAATTTAACAAGAACATCTGACCAGTGTGGGCTACATGTAGGTTTAGTTACCAATCCAATAAATGTTAAAATCATACAATACAGGACATTTGAGAAGCTATGAGCTATGATTTGAGATTGACTAAACCAATATAATACATCAGCATCAATGTGTACATTTCAAAAGATAAGACCGACCCTTTTCGATACATCTGTTTTACAACAAATCAGTCAGAATAGCATCATCAGATAACAATGACACTGGATTATAGAATTTATATTTTATTGAGAATTTCAAATTGAAAGCGCGCCTTTTATCGCACCATATAAAGACAGGAACTACCAGTGGGGAGTCGGAAGATGAACCATGGAAACTTGCTCAAAGATTTGAACGCGCGCCAAAACATGTTTTGCGGAATGGTTTACACGAAAAGATCCAATTACCAAGAAGACCTAATTATATTACTATATATATTATATTATAATAATATATTATTATAATTATATTATTATATACAATTGTTTACATTCCGAAGAACCACTGGCGGAAGACCTATTCCTCTAAAGAGTGGGGAATTCCCTCAAAGAGGGAGGAATTGGCAGTTTTTAGGCCATCTTACCTACACCTTGAGGAACAAACTCTACTTTCTGAAAATGCCAAAGAGGGAGGATCTCCACTTTTGCCAACTAGAACGGGACTTCGAAAACTAACATTAGACTGTAACTAGACACTGATTATGTAGCTCAGATGTCTATACAAACTGACAATACTTCTACATATCGAATGATGCGATAGTCACCGCAATAATAGCATTCAAAAATATTGTCGAAAACGTTTGATGATGAAACATCACTAGCCTCAACTCAACTCAGTCGACACCATAGTTTAACAAAGTATAGCATGGGGTGATGATGATTGATGTGCGTTATAACACTTATTGTCTGATATTTCATTGTCAGAAGTTTTGTTCACTATTTTTGCTTGCCGAAAAACATACGAGCTTTAGATCAGGAGGCTGAACTTAATAAATGAACAATTGCTGATTCCTGATTGCGTTAAATTTGTGAAAATAACTTCTGGTGATAATGATCCTCGGTTCTTTTAGTAATTAACTTAACACGAAAAGACAATAGCGGACGAGAAGAAGTGGAATTCCCCCCATCTCTTTGGCGTTTTTAAAAGGTTGTTCCCATAGTTTGTTTCCATAGTTTGTTCCCATAGGTGTAAGTTAAATGGCCTGAAACCTGCCAATTCCCCCTCTTGGGAAAAATTCCCCTTCTCTAGAGGTTTGGCTCGTCCGCCAGTGCAAGAAATTATAATTAAAAAATTTTTTGTTAAATTTTGGGGCGATGAAAAGATTTTCAAAACTTCATAAATAAAGATTTGATTTGACAAAAGACTTAACCAGATAAATCAACTAAACACAATTTATAATCATTTTTATCTCAATTGGTCAGAGTTGTCATGTAATCTAATACCAATTAGCTCAGTATGCTTCTCACTATACAAACAGAGCTCACCTCTTACATAAGCAATTAGTATTGAGTAAGATGGACTGATCGATTGAATAAGTGGTTTATAATTGTTAGTTTTTTTGGCCTCGGCACCACCACTGGCGGACGAGCTAAAATCCCAAAGGGAGGGGAATTTCGTCAAAGAGGGGGGAATCAGCAGTTTTCAGGTCATTTTACCTACACCTTAAGGAACAAATTCTACTTTTTTAAACAGCCAAAGAGGGGGAAATTCCACTTTTTCCTCCCCTTCTCGTCCGCTAGTGGGCACCACTACAGTAGTGGACGAGAGAAGAATGAAAAACTGAAATTCACCTCTCTTTGGCAGTTTCAAAGAGTTGAGTTTGTTCCTTAAGGTGCAGGTTAAATGGCTTCAAAACTGCCAGTTCCACCCTCTTTGACAAATTCCCCTCCCTTTGAGGAATAGGCTCGTCCGCCAAGGCCCGGCACAACAGAGGTGATATCTCTCTATGTAATGGAACACCGATTTGTATAGATTACGTGAACATGATGCTCAGGCACACTAGCGGACGAGAAGGGGTGGGACAAGTGGGATTCCCCCCTCTTTGGCATTTTCAAAAAGTGGAGTTTGTTCCTTAAGGTGTAGGTTAAATGACCTGAAAACTGTCGATTCCCCGTCTCTTTAATGAAATTTCCCTCCTTTTGGAGGTTTAGCTCGTCCGCTAGTGAGTCAGGAACCACTGTGGCTCAGTGACCTGGCGTGATTAGAGAATACTGAATGCATGAAACAACTTTGTGAAGGGTTTGCTGGGACGAGGAAATCTCCGAATATAGGGTGTCCCACGTAACTTGCAATATTCTGCAAGGCCACAAAAAATTTTGTGGTGGAGCTATTTCAAAAATTAAAAAAGCAAATGATAGTCCAGTTTGTAAAGTTTTGTTTGCCACCTACCAGAGGTTCACTGTACAAACAGTTCTCACGTTATGGCTACTTTTCCAGAATTAGTCATTTTAAGTTTTGATGTCTCATCAGGGGCTCTAAAAATTGTTCTAGAAACCCAGTATTTCATTGAAAAGTTGATATAAGTCTGAAAATAAGTTTGTGTGATCATTATTAATAAATTTGTTTTTTCTAAATCATGATGGGACATATTTATACGTTGGATAATCGATCGAAACACAAAAAAGTCGCAAACAAGACACATTACTGATTTATTCTCAAAACCGTATTTTTAATTAGAAAAATGTTTTTTTTACTTAATGACACGTGAAATGATTAGCTCTCAATCTTCTTGACAAATTAAAGCTATTTAAATAGGTTTCAACCGGTACTGTTGACCACCGAGCCCACTGAGATTTCAGAACTGAAAATGACTACTTTTGGGGAAATGGAATTATCTCGATCTGCGTACTAGTTAGGACTTTCTAGTATGCGGCGAAAAAAACTTTATAAAATGGGCTTTCATTTGCTTTTTTAATTTTTCAAATAGCTCAAACACAAAAATTTTGGCGGCCTTGCAGAATATTGCAAGTTACGTGGGACACCCTGTACAATGGAAAGGTTTCTAATGAAGAATCACAGCGTTAACGATCTCAATGCGGCTTACAAATTAATTGCAGCAATTAAATCTTTGAATGTAATTAAACAACTGGAAACATGACGCACATTCACGAATTCACAGATTCCTAGTCAATATGTTATAATGGATAACATGTTATAATATAACGAGGATGTTATAATATAATCGCGGATGTTATAAAATAATCGCGGATGTTATAATATAATCGCGGATGTTATAATATAATCGCGGATGTTATAATATAATCGCGGATCTTATAATATAATCGCGCATGTTATATTATAATCGCTTCTCACTGGTGGAAGGTAATTGATGAAACTCTAGCTTCAGAGTATTGAAAGAAACATTTTTTCAAACGTTTTGTTGATGAAATTTGTTTTATCAATGAAAATCTCTCTCACTCACTACTTCACTCACTCACTCACTCACTCACTCACTCACTCACTCACTCACTCACTCACTCACTCACTCACTCACTCACTCACTCACTCACTCACTCACTCACTCACTCACTCACTCACTCACTCACTCACTCACTCACTCACTCACTCACTCACTCACTCACTCACTCACTCACTCACTCACTCACTCACTCACTCACTCACTCACTCACTCACTCACTCACTCACTCACTCACTCACTCACTCACTCACTCACTCACTCACTCACTCACTCACTTACTTACTCACTCACTCACTCACTCACTCACTCACTCACTCACTCACTTACTCACTCACTCACTCACTCACTCACTCACTCACTCACTCACTCACTCACTCACTCACTCACTCACTTACTTACTTACTCACTCACTCACTCACTCACTCACTCACTCACTCACTCACTCACTCACTCACTCACTCACTCACTCACTCACTCACTCACTCACTCTCTCACCCACCCATTCGCTCAATCACTCACTCAATATTTATGTTCACTGACTGAACGTATTGGGTATTTGGGGAAGAAAACTCAAAATTCAATTTTCGTAAAAAAATTTCTCTAGGCATTTACCAATTGCCTCATACGATGTTGTAAATAGCATTGATACAGCTGGGAATTCGATTTGTTGTAAGTTCATAGCTTTTTACTTCTCTGCGAAGTGTTCCTCGATGAAAGTCTTTGAAACAATGAAAAAAATCTGTGTTACCCATAAAAAAACGAAATCAAAATTTTAATTTTCATCTAAACAATTGCCTCATGTGGTCTGCCTCATGCTGCTGGTCAATATTTTTTTTACTTCTTGGCTTTTTGTGTTTTTTGCAAAATTTCCCTCATTGGCCGTTGAAAAAGCAAACCAAAATCAATGATACGCAAACGATAACTCAAAAAAACCAAAAAACTCAAAAAAAATTTCTTGTAAAAAATCTCAAAATCTCTATCAACCAACCAATTGCCTCAGACGGTGCGGTGCGGTTGCGTTGAAGCAGCTGGGGATTCGATTTTTGTAAACTCTTGGCTTTTTACTATTTTGCGAAGTGTCCGTCAATGAACAAATTGTCGTTTAACTAACAAAAATCAGTGATACTCAAATAAAAAAATCCAAATTTCAATTTTTATCCAAACAATTGCCTCATGTGATGCTGCAGGTGAATAGATTTTTTTTGAAAATTCTTGGCTTTTTTCTTTCCTCTGCGAAATGTTCCCCAATAAACATAAAGCCGTTGAACTAACAAACCAAAATCAATATTTCGCAAACGAAATACCCAAAAAACACAAAAAAAAACAAATTTTGTAAAAAATCTCAAAATCTTTATCAACCAACCAATTGCCTCAGACGGTGCTGTTGCGTTGATGCAACAAGTTATTCGATTTTTTCGTAGATTCCGATCTCCCTCACAGGCCGCAAAACATGCTCCAATGTACATATAATCGTTGATTTTCACACATTTCGACATTGCATCCATTTTGTAAAGTGGATCCACGTGGTCCTCCAACCAGTAATTGCGGTTAATTGTGCGAAAGGCGTTTGTTGTACGCGTCCACAGCGGCAGCAAGAAGTTCATTAATTGATGGACGTGCTGAATTTTCGGAAAATGGGAAAAGATCTTGCATACAATATATAAAACAGGAGATTTTCTTACAGAAAATAGCAGTTATTAATATATTGTAAATGCAATTCCTACATATGATTCATTCCGTAAAGTGGATCCACGTGGTCCTAAGACCAGTATTTGCGGTTAATTGTGCGAAAGGCATTTGTTGTACACGTCCACAGCGGCGCAGCAAAAAGCTCATTAATTGATGGACGTGCTGAATTTTAGAAAAATGAAAAACTTGGGAAGAGGGGAAAGTAGGATTTTTTAACAGAATATAACAGTGTGAGTCTATTGTAAATGTAATTTGTACAAAAAAATCAATTCATAAAGGATATCCACGTGGTCCTCCAACCAATATTTGCGGTTAGTTGTGCGAAAGGCGTTTCTTGTACGCGTCCACAGCGGCAGCAAAAAGCTCATTAATTGTAGACGTGCTGAATTTTCGGAAAATAGAAAAAGATCTTGCATACAGAATATAAAACAGGAGATTCTCTTACATAATATAACAGTTTTTAATCTATTGTAAAAGCAATTTCTACAAATGATCCGTTTCGTAAAGTGGATCCACCTGGTCCTCCTACCAGTATTTGCAGTTAATTGTTCGAAAGGCATTTGTTGTGCACGTCCACAGCGGCAGCAAACAGCTCGTTATTGGTGAACGTGCTGAATTTTCGGAAAAATGAAAAACTTGGGAAGAGGGGAAAGTAGGATTTTTTACAGAATATAACAGTTTTTAGTTTATTGTAAATGCAACTTTTACACAAGATTCATGTCATAAAGTGGATCCACGTGGTCATCAACCAGTATTTGTGGTTAATTGTGTGAAATGCGTTTGTTGTACGCGTCCACAGCGGCAGCAAAAAAATGCTGAATTTTCAGAGAATGGAAAAATTATCTTGCATACAGTATATAAAACATGAGATTTTCTTACAGAATATAACAGTTTTTAGCCTACTGTAAATGCAATTTCTACATACGATCCATTTTGTAAAGTGGATCCACGTGGTCCTCCAACCAGTATTTGCGGTTAATTGTGCGAAAGGCGTTTGTTGTACGCGTCCACAGCGGCAGCAAGAAGTTCATTAATTGATGGACGAGCTGAATTTTCGGATAATGGGAAAAGATCTTGCATACAATATATAAAACAGGAGATTTTCCTACAGAAAATAGCAGTTATTAATATATTGTAAATGCAATTTCTACATATGATTCATTCCGTAAAGTGGATCCACGTGGTCCTACAACCAGTATTTGCGGTTAATTGTGCGAAACGCGTTTGTTGTACGCGTCCACAGCGGCAGCAAAAAGCTCATGAATTGGTGGACGTGCTGAATTTTCGGAAAATGCGGAAAGATCTTGCATACAAAATATAAAACAGGAATTTTTTTTACAGAAAATAGCAGTTATTAATATATTGTAAATGCAATTTCTACATATGATTCATTCCGTAAAGTGGATCCACGTGGTCCTCCAACCAGTATTTGCGGTTACTTGTGCGAAATGCGTTTGTTGTACGCGTCCACAGCCGCAGCAAAAAGCTCATTAATTGTAGGCGTGCTGAATTTTCGGAAAATGCGGAAAGATCTTGCATACAAAATATAAAACAGGAAATTTTTTACAGAATATAACAGTTTTTAATCTAATGAAAAGCAATTTCTACATAAGATTAATTTCGTAAAGTGGATCCACTTGGTCCTCCAACCAGTATTTGCGGTTAATTATGCGAAATGCGTTCGTTGTACGCGTCCACAGCAACAGCAGAACGCTCATAAATTTTTATAAAGGTGCTGAATTTTAGATAAAACAAAAAAAATCGGGCATTAATCGGTGGACGTGAAGAGAGTGAACTATAAAAAAGCATCAGAAAAATGCCGCAAACCAGATTATAATTTTTATCACCTTTTTATTTTATTTTCGACTCTGAAAGCACGCTTGGGAAGCAGAACTAAAGGGCTGCCTGGGATTCAAGTGAAAAGTTGAAGAGAAGGTGATGCATAATAGCCGGCTGGACGACTCAACTCAACCCAACAGCTGTATGCAATGAAATGTAATCATCATGTTCAGTGAGTGTTACCCGGATTGGACAAGTTAACGTGTCATTTGTTCACTTGAATCTCCAGAAGCTCTTTACATTTCATTTCAATCCATCGGTGTAATTCCATAATATTTTCATTTGAAATGTTCCACAACTCAGTTGAGCAGATGTCCGTGAGAGAAACCTACATAGTTGGTAACGTCGTAACATGCTAAAGTACTAAAAATAATCGAGCAAAAACTCACGCATTCAAATCCTGCCTCTCATTTAAATAAGAATGTTTGGGTGCTTTCAGAAAGGATTGTAAAAAGGATTGTAAAGTTAAAAGGAAAGTAAAAAGGATTGTAAAATTAAAAGTATAAGTGTCATCAAACTGTAAAACATTTCATCGAAGGATAGGTCCTAGGAAGAAAATGGAAGTTTTCACTAAATAAGTTTACAGTTTAATGACCCTTTTACTTCTCATTTACATTTTCTTTTTACGTTCGTTAGGAACAAAATAGAAGTTTTCACTAAAAAAATTACAGAGACCCTTCATTTTACTTTTTTTACTTTTCTTTTTACTCTGAAAGCATCCTTATAGAATAATCGAACATGGTTACGGATAATTTTTGTAAAAATTACCAGTCATTTCGAAATCGGTTTCATACTCAGCGAATCACTGGCGAACAAGCTAATCCTCCAAAGGGAGGGGAATTCCGTCAAAGAGGGGGGAATCGATCGTTTTCAGTCTATTTAACCTACACCTTAGGGAACAACTTCAACTTTTTTAAAACGCCAAAAAGAGGGGAATTCCACTTTTCCCACCCCTTCTCGTCCGCTAGTGCAGCGAAAACACGCTGTCCGTATACACGTGTCGAATGTAAAGCACCAGCGGACGAGAAGGGGTGGGGAAAATGGAATTCCCCCTTTTTGGCGTTTTCAAAAAGTAGAATCTGTTTCCTAAGGTGTAGATGAAATGGCCTGAAAACTGGTGATTCCCCCCTCTTTGGCCAAATTCCCCTCCCTTTGGAGGATTATCTCGTTCGCCAGCACACGTCAGTCATGACAACGCACACTATTGCACTAGCGGACAAGAAGGGATGGGAAAAGTGGAATTCCCCCCTCTTTGGTATTCTCAAAAAGTAGAATTTGTTTCCCAAGGTGTAGGTAAAATGACCTATTTTCGGCCAATTCCCCCCTCTTTGGCAAAATTCCCCTCCCTTTGGAGGATTGGCTCGTCCGCCAGTGCACTATTGCATGCAAAATAGCTTATTCAGGATTTCTTAATATTCAACAAAAACTTTTTGTATAATGAGACTTTGACATCGTGAATATTAAAAAAAAAAAAAAAAAATCTTTGATTCAAAATTTCCGAAATTTTCACCATTCTCTAAGTTCATACGGACGTAGCAGTTTTTTGTTTGTTTTTTTTTAAATAAATTTCGGCATATTTCAACATTTATATATAAATTAGACGATGTATGTATGTTTGTCACTCTCAGTATAAATATTGCGAAAGAACAACAAAAAACTCTTTTATCTTGATAGCAAGAACAAACAAATCCTCACATACCCGTCAACCTGGCAAAGATTCATCTCAACCGGCACCGGCAGTGATGTCATGATATTTACAAACCAATTATTTTTTATTGGTCACTCATCAATTTGATCGGTTTATTCAAAATGTTTCATCCTCATACTTAATCACCTTCAAAGACGACGTATTCTATCATCATCACCTACTCACATAAAAGTTGTCATCGACACCCAAGTATGTTCCCCATATTTTGAACTGGATACAACAACTACCTTAACTGGAATAGTAGTTTTGGATCAGCTCTGACCTGATGATCAGCTCTGACCTGATGATCAGCTCTGACTGGATCATTCTGGATCAGCTCTGACCTGATGTGATCAGCTCTGACCTGATTATCAGCTCTGACTGGATCATTATGGATCAGCTCTGACCTGATGTGATCAGCTCTGACCTGATTATCAGCTCTGACTGGATCATTATGGATCAGCTCTGACCTGATGTGATCAGCTCTGACCTGATGATCAGCTCTGACTGGATCATTCTGGATCAGCTCTGACCTGATGTGATCAGCTCTGACCTGATTATCAGCTCTGACTGGATCATTATGGATCAGCTCTGACCTAATGTGATCAGCTCTGACCTGATGTGATCAGCTCTGACCTGATGTGATCAGCTCTGACCTGATTATCAGCTCTGACTGGATCATTCTGGATCAGCTCTGACCTGATGTGATCAGCTCTGACCTGATGATCAGCTCTGACTGGATCATTCTGGATCAGCTCTGACCTGATGTGATCAGCTCTGACCTGATTATCAGCTCTGACTGGATCATTATGGATCAGCTCTGACCTGATGTGATCAGCTCTGACCTGATGTGATCAGCTCTGACCTGATGTGATCAGCTCTGACCTGATGTGATCAGCTCTGACCTGATGTGATCAGCTCTGACCTGATGTGATCAGCTCTGACCTGATGTGATCAGCTTTGACCTGATGTGATCAGCTCTGACCTGATGTGATCAGATCTGACCTGATTATCAGCTCTGACCTGATGATCAGCTCTGACCTGATGATCAGCTCTGACCTGATGATCAGCTCTGACCTGATGATCAGCTCTGACTGGATCATTCTGGATCAGCTCTGACTTGATGATCAGCTCTGACTGGATCATTCTGGATCAGCTCTGACCTTTGACCCTGACCTGATATACAGTATTCAATTAGTAGCTCTCAATTAGTGAGATTGGTGTGTTCAATTACTGAACGGAAACATGTAAATACGGTATTGGGAGAGTTTCTGAATGTAATTCATTAAGAGAATAAAACATTTCGAATAAATCGATCATAAATACACTGTCATCACCCGTCCGTCCGGTAAAGATCTCACACCCGTTCATTACAAACCCAATTATATCGCAGTTCAGTTGACGGGCTCATGTGAGGTGGTGTTGATGATTCCCATTGTTGAGGGTGATTTTTTTGCAATGACCTTCTGGTTCCGGATTTTGACCCGCACCGCTAGTTATGACTTACATAACTACTGGTTGAGATGGCTTCCTTATTTGTTAAAAGAGCGTTTGAATGAGGGGTATGCGATGATTGGTTTCGATGTTATGTTGTTTCGTTGATGAGTTCAGTATGGGTTGCGACTGAGAGGGTGTTGATTACAAATTTTGTTTTCGTTCGTCGATAGAGGGTGATGATGAATAAATCTTTCGTAAAAAATGACAAAAAGAGGGGTTGAACGTTTTGTTTTGAGTTCGTTTTTGGGGACGAATTTTCTGGGGACCGAGAATTAGGGTACTCTAAAGTACGGGATCAAAACTTGGGGACCAGAAACTTGGGGGACCGAGAGTTGGTGACTGTATAATGGGTACCAGTAACTAGGTGATATATATTTTAGGGACCATTAATTCGGCGATCGATAATCTGGGGACTGTAATTTGGGAACCGATAGTTTGAAGATCGATAATTTATGGAACGATGATTTTTGACCGATAATTCAGTAGATATTTTGCAGCTGGCGATTTGGTGTTTGTGCTAATTTTTATCGGAATAATTTTGCCAATAGCAATCGAGGAATCAGGTGTATCATCCAACAAAGTTACTTTCATCTATTAACGTAACATTTTATAAAATATTATTGAATAAGATCACCAAAAAGGAAGTTTTTCAAATTAATCAATTTTTTTTAACCAAACGTTACGTTAAAATAGCGTATCAGCGCCGTCTATGTTAGCGCGTGCAGTAGAACAAATGTCATTCATGAAACATTACTGTGAACACGCGCGGATAAGCAAAGACACCGAAGGGAATGAATTTTTTTTCATAAAAGGAGAATTGGCAGTTTACCGGTCATTCTACACACGCCTACATACGGAAATAAATGAACTTTTTTTAAAAGAGAAGGAAATTCCACTTGTTCTTTCCCTTTCATCCGCTAACGGTGACAAATAATGTTTCATGAACGACATTTTACAGCTGCACGCGCTCACACGGACGGCGCGAATACGCTATATGGACATTTTCAACATGATCGAAAAAAATTTCGGCAATCTAGAAAACTAAAAAAAATTCATCTGGGAACTAAAAAGTATAAAAAACTCAAGTTATAAATTTTTCTAAATTTTCATTAACGAATACCAACCAATCCGGACACGTGGCGTTAATACTGCAGGTGATTTGGTATTTCCGCAAATTTTCGTCTTTTATTTATACGAATAAACCGATGCAAAAAACAAAATCAGTTGATAAAGAAATCAAAAAATCAAAAGAAAAAAACTGTATTTCCAAAATTTCCACCAACCTGCGCCTGGCGTTGACGCAGCAGGTAACTAATTTTCTAATACTATAAAAACGAAGAAAGAAAAATGATAAACAACAGTAAAGTTACACAAAAAATAAAGCCCTGTTTATACTTCAGCGTAAGCCGTAGCGTAGTGGGGGCGGAGTCTACGGGTGTAGGCAAAGCGTACATCTATGCCATAGATCTACGCGTAGGTAAAAATTTGAGTATAAATGCTCGTTCGCTACGCCTCAACTAAATTCCGAAAAAATTATTTTGCCTTTGTTTTTCTAGTGCCGGCGGGCTCGTGTGTCTGATACCAGCGCGTGTTTTAGGGCTTGTTTGCCGTTTTATGAATTTACGTGCATGGTCGGTTTAGCTCGGGTGTTTTGGGCCAACTTCGGATTTAGTTTGCACAGTAACAAAACTTAACTGAAAAGTAGTTAGAGTGGTTTATTGACCTCCTGAAAACATCTGTGATTTTTTCAAGCTCGAAAAATGAATTAATTTCGACCGAATTTGCTCAGCGAAGTAATGCGTGTTTTCTTCATAAGCTGGGGCGAAATCTGGCCAGCGGCGTGGTGACCAATCGAAGTTATTTTTCATCAATAACTCTATTAATAGGTTTTCAACAACGGTGAGAAGATCTCTGATTTTTTCAAGCGTCAGAAACCGCTTAAATCACCTGAAATTAGCCCATACAGAAATTTAGAGACATTTGAACATTTTCGAAAACAACCTCTCAGCAAATTTTCGCGAGTAAAATGAATTTCTTATGAGTTAGAATTGATTTCCCAACATATTTTAATTTTTTTGAATGCTTTTCTTCGAATTCCCTTATTTATCTACGCGTAGAATATCAAATCAATTTGATATTGAGCGTACAGGAACAAAATCTATGCGTAAGCAGGAGGCGGAGCCTACGCATGATGAGAATGCAAATCTACGCATGAGCGAGTATAAACGGTTGACCCGTAGTCAGGCGTATATAGCGTAGATCTACGGCTTACGCTGGAGTATAAACGGGGCTTAAGAAAAGTTCAAAATTTCTAAAATATCCACCAACCTATGTGTTCATACGCACACGTGGCGTTGACGCAGCAGGTAAATTTTCGTCATTTTCAACATAATCAAAGGCGAAAAAACTTACTTTCTAACAGTATAAAAAGACGATCAATCAAAAATAACAATAAAAAAAAAGATAACACAATAAACAAAAATAAAAAAAGTTCAAAATTTTCGAAATTTTCCACCAATCTATGTGTTCATACGCACACGTGGCGTTGACGCAGCAGGTGATTTGATTTTTGCGCAAATTTTCGTCATTTTTGCTGGCCGCAAAATGAGCACCAATAAACATAAATTCGGTGATTTTCACACATTTACAGCGGGACGCGTCCCATCGCTTCAGATCACTTTGGTACAATTCCATGCTAAATAAAAAATCTACAGTTTTTCCCTGAGCATCCGAATAATGCATTAAAAATATTAACAGCTAAATTATTCTCATCGAACAGTTATCTGAAAAACAAAATGCTGACAGCCAGTCTAAATTATCAAAAATTGAAAATATACAGAAAATCCAATAATTTTCAAAAAAATGAACTAAAGTTCAGGCGATTAAACAAAAAAAATGAAATTCAGGAATCGTAACGTTACATTCGAATAGTAGAGTTAATTCGTGAAATTTGTGTTAAAATTAATTAATTTGTGAACTTAATTTGACCATAATTAAGTTTGAGGAATTTATGGTCAAAAGGAGTGGTGAGACTTTTTGTCACCCTGTATACAAAAGAGCGAACCACTGGCGGAATTGAGAATTGAAAAAGAATGTAGGGGAATTTTGAAATAAATTCATTTTTCTAAAACACCAAAAAGTGGATAATTCCACTTTTCCCACCCTTTCTCGTCCGCTGTTGGGGCGACCGAATAATGAGTCATCGAGAGGAGATGTTTTCATCAAACTCGAAATGATAAAAATATTAAACTTTGAAAAAAAAACTTTATAGTAAAAATATTTTCGAATATGTTTTTCTATACATAGATGATAAAAAATTTGCAGAAAAGAATAAGTTTCGAAATTGCCGATATGTTTGGTTGGTAAGGTTTCACTGATGTTTGGGTTCTATTGTTGCGCGGCAACTGAAATGAATGCTAAATATGTAGGCCAGCGTTTTTATGTTTGTGCGTGGAGCCAGCGCACTGATAAAACATGATGAAATTTTCAGAAACCTCATAATTTTTTCAATTATAATTTTTAATAATTTTTTAGCGTTTCGAGATTTTGCTTATTCAGTCGTTCAGTCAGTTACAGTATATGTTATAACGTTCCCAAATGATCAACCAGGAAATCACAATTAAGAGGTTTTGCGGAACAAACATAGCGAATGAAACATTTCTCTATTTAGATGACAAACAATTACATATCTAAACTCACTCACTCACTCACTCACACACTCACTCACTCACTCACTCACTCACTCACTCACTCACTCACTCATCCACTCACTCACTCACTCACTCACTCACTCACTCACTCACTCACTCACTCACTCACTCACTCACTCACTCACTCACTCACTCACTCACTCACTCACTCACTCACTCACTCACTCACTCACTCACTCACTCACTCACTCACTCACTCACTCACTCACTCACTCACTCACTCACTCACTCACTCACTCACTCACTCACTCACTCACTCACTCACTCACTCACTCACTCACTCACTCACTCACTCACTCACTCACTCACTCACTCACTCACTCACTGCACTCACTCACTCACTCACTCACTCACTCACTCACTCACTCACTCACTCACTCACTCACTCACTCACTCACTCACTCACTCACTCACTCACTCACTCACTCACTCACTGCACTCACTCACTCACGGCACTCACCAATCTCCGGAGTCGCATTAACGATGCACGTGACTTGATGAGTGGTCGTGTCGAGCTTCTTCTCCGTCAATGGAGGGTACCCGCAAAGGTACATATAGGAGGTGATCTCCGAGATCATGTCCATGTACTTGTAGATCTGCGGGGGCATGGAGAAGTAGATCGACGCTCTCACGGGACTATGCGGAGCTCCAGGCGGAGACACTGGCGTTTTCTCAGGTATTTTAACCGTTGTGGGGACATTGGTGTCATTTTTGGAGACAGTCTCATTTTTGGAGACAGTCTCATTTTTGGCATCATTGGTCTCCTTCTTGGGGAAAGTCTCCGTCTTGGAGACAGTCTCCGTTTTGGAGACCTCGTTGTCGATGTAGTCCAGGTTGAGATTGGCGAGTTTGGTCAACGTGGTCGTGGAGGTATCTTTGTTGGAGACGTTCTTGGGGAGGCTACCGTTCGTTTGGTGGCCGTTTTGCAGCATGATGACGGGAGGATGGAGTGTTAGGAGATTGGAGACTGGAGATTGGGGAAATTATTTGAGTGATTCTGAAAATACGAATAATTTTGCACGAAAATAAGTGCGCTTATGGTCGACAATCTCTACCCATCCATAGTAGTACATAGTAAGGTGGTGGCAGACTTTTATTAGAAAATATTGTTTGTAACATTTTGTGCTGCACAAATGCGTATTATGGATCCACACAAAAACTGCTTCGAAAATTGTTGATTTCAAGGTGAATTACATTTTAGGAAGTTCGAAACTTACATTGGGTTCTTGAACATCACTTTAATTTATGAATAATTTGATTTTATCTTATTTCTCGTTTTTTTCAAGCTGAAATAGCTTTCATAGCAAAAAATTAGAAAAGCAGTGAAAACCAAAGTGACTCTTCATTAAATCTATGTTTTATATGCCCATTGTGAGCTTAGAAGCAATTAAAGTTTATTTCTTCTCTAAAACAATCATTTTCTAGGTGGTTTTCGCGTGGATCCATAATTCGCATTTGTGCAGGGCAAAATGTTACAAATAAAATTTTCTAATAGAAGTTTGACAGCACTATAGTTACACTATGTAGGTTGCGCAATTATGGCTAAAATTTCGGAAACTGCGATTTTGATTAGCAAAATTTGCAAAACTGTTTCGAAACTGTTCTCTAACCTACATACTGATCTTGTTAGAAAGGTGGTGTTTGACAGCACTTAGTACCCGATTTCAGTTGTGGCACTTTTCTACTCGATTTCAGGTATTTTAGGTTCGTCTTTGTCTACGGTAGCATCAGATAATACATTTCGTAATGAGCTGTAACTTGTGTATGTCTGTATGTACGTATATTTCTATCAGTTTTGACATCGACTTTTGTGAGGATGGAATTGTGAATGACTCATAATAGGCTACAATGATTTTTGTGGTAGATTTTGTTTTAAGACGTTTCCAGGGTGTTTTCAGCGACCAAAGAAAAGTAAAGCGGATGTGAAAAATTGAACGGATTGATTAATCTTTGGAACATTTCATAAAAATGTCAGAATCAAAAGAAACGTCAAGATGTTGTAGCATACAGCTGTTTGGATGAGTTGAGTCAAACAGCCGGCCCTTTGAAATGTTTTCAATGCAACTGATGTTCCAAAGTTGGAATATTTAGCGTTCCAACTTTTCACTTGAATCTCGACACAATCGTTTCATTTAAAATAAATAAATTTCCAATTATTTAAACTAAATTAAATTAACTTCAAAATGAAAATTTTGTTAAAACAAATCATTCATTCCGGCTCACCGAATACAAATTATCAGAACATTTCATGCTAAGAAAACTGTACAGCAACTACTGGCAGACAAGCTAATCCTCTAAAGGGAGAAGAAATTCATCAAAGAGGGGAATGGCAGTTTTCAAGCCATTTCACTTACACCTTAGGGCATAAATTCTCATTTTGAAAACGCCAAAGAGCGGGGTATTACACTTTTCCCACCTGTCCGCTAGTGGCTCCAAATTTTATCCTTTGTACCACTACAATGAAAGATTACTTTCCAACTGTTCGTACACCGTTTTCTTAAGAAAAGTAACAAACCCTGTTAACCTAACGAAACCCGAAATCTGTTAACTTGACCTCGGGAAAATCTCACTGCCACGAGAATATGAACTTCACTGAATGACTGACGTTTTTTTATGACAATTGACTTTGATTGACAGACTGTTGACAAATTGGCCAGTCAATGACTGACAAGATGACAGACTGACTGACAGACTGAAGTTGTGGTGAGAATTTCGAGTCAGAAAAAACTTTTTTGACGGCTTTTGATTGATAAGTTTGGACAGTCAACGTCGTCACATGATGATGTGGGTTCACATCATTTATAGGTTGTTCAGAGTTTTTTTACTAGACACTATGTGTTAAAAATTTTCACATGACTGACAGACTGGCTGACGGACTGACTCACTGAATGACTGACTGGCTGACTGACGGGCTGACTGACTGACCTGAAGATACCGTGGGAATCTTAAACGAGAAAAAAACATTTTGACAGGTTCTGATTGATAAGTTTGGACATTCGACGTCAGCACATTATGATGTTGGTTCATATCATTTATAGGCTGTTCTGGGATTCCAAATACTAGGAACTTTAAAGGGATTTAGGAGGAGATTTACTAAATTTAGGAAATTTTATAACTTTCCATACGACTGACTGGCTGACTGGCTGACTGACTGACTGACTGACTGACTGGTTACTAACTGACTATGAATGACTGACTGACTGGTTACTAACTGACTATGACTGACTGACTGACTGACTGACTGACTGACTGGACACATGATGACGTTGGCTCACATCATATATAGCCAGTTCAGGGATTTTTTGTTACTAGGAACTTCTGTACACCTTTTTTCACGAGCGAATATTGTCGCCAAACATTCAACTTATTCGAAAAAAATCTTTGTTCTATACCCATCATTGGCACGTTGACTGGCTGACGAACTTACTGACTGTCTGACTGACGGACTTACTGACTGTCTAACTGACTAACTTTCTGATTGACTGACTGACTGACTGACTGACTGTCGGACTGACGGACTTACTGACTGTCTGACTGACTGACTGATTGAATGACTGACTGACTGACTGACTGACTGACTGACTGACTGACCGATTAACTGACTGACTGACTGACTGACTGACTGACTGACTGACTGACTGACTGACTGACTGACTGACTGACTGACTGACTGACTGACTGACTGACTGACTGACTGACTGACTGACTGACTGACTGACTGACTGACTGACTGACTGACTGACTGACTGACTGACTGACTGACTGACTGACTGACTGACTGACTGACTGACTGACTGACTGACGGACTTACTGACTGACTGACTGACGGACTTACTGACTGTCTGACTGACGGATTGACTGACTGTCTGACTGACGGACCTACTGACTGACTGACTGACGGACTTACGACTGTCTGACTGACGGACTTACTGACTGTCTGACTGACGGACTTACTGACTGTCTGACTGACGGACTTACTGACTGTCTGACTGACGGACTTACTGACTGTCTGACTGACGGACTTACTGACTGTCTAACTGACTAACTCTCTGACTGACTGACTAACTCTCTGATTGACTGACTGACTAACTGACTGACTGACTGACTGACTGACTGACTGACTGACTGACTGTCTAACTGACTAACTCTCTGATTGACTGACTGACTGACTGACTGACTGACTGACTGACTGACTGACTGACTGACTGACTGACTGACTGACTGACTGACTGACTGACTGACTGACTGACTGACTGACTGACTGACTGACTGACTGACTGACTGACTGAATGACTGACTGAAAAATAATCTCGGCATATTGTACGAATTTTGACGTCAGATAATTGTAGTAAACAAAATTAATGACGAATGAGTAAAAAAATCAACCAACGCCCATCTTTTATTTGATCGCTTCGCAGCAGGAGATCAAATTGAAATAAGTGGTGACGATTATTGAAGAAAGTCACGGAGTTTTGGTATTTCTTATTGGAAATTTCCTGGACATTTCTGGTTTCTTCCTGTTGCAAACAAAAGCATTAAGCACGTTTATTGCAGGGCTGTTGATTCTCTCATCCCTGAATCCTAGTGTTGGAACATTTACTGGAAAAAGCTTTTTGCATATTTATGTTTTTTTTGTTTCAAATCTAATAAACCTTTGGGACGGATATAAACTATAATACAGTTAATAGATAAATGACAGGGTTGTTATTTATTAGTCACATATTTCCAAGATTTACTCGATGGGTGGTTGGTTAGTTTATTGCTTTAACGAGCCGGATGAAATATTACCGTGGGATAATCAATGTATCAGGTCAGGACTACTTTTCGGTGCTTTTCAGAATATATGGTCCGTCGTAAATATCGAATTTTAAGTAATTAATTACTAGTTATCAATCAATTCATATAATCGATATTAAATGTTTATTGTTACGGTGTGTGGTCTTGCATTGTCCCTGCGCGCATGTGAAACATCATCGAATGCTTTGGCAGCAAGGTTAAAACAACTTTGCGGCGAATAACTGTTTTATTCTCTTGTTTATCAACTTTAAGAGGCATTGGGGAAACTAATTCTGGGTGCTGAATGAATCGAGTTATCAATTTAATGAGTAAAACGCAACTATAAAACTGGCCATAATGTTTCACATGTGCGCAGGGACAACGCAACGCCACACGTAGTAACAATAAATCAGTCATAATTGTGTAATACGAAGCCTATTCTGGCGCTCTGTTAGGGTGCTTTCAGAGTAAAATGGAAAGTAAAAAAGTCATTAGCCTAACATTTAAATAAAAACTTTAATTTTGTTCCTGGGAACTTTTTTCCGTGAAATGTTTCACAATTTAATGCCCTTTTTCCACTTTACTTTTTTCTTTTAACTTTCCTTTTTACTCTGGACTGGAAGCACCGGCATACGAAATTAATTTTTGGTAACATTACACCCTACCAAGATATAGGATGAAAGAAGTTTTCTTTAATTTTCCCCGAATTTCTATCACGGAGGCGGTACGTGTGCAGCTTACGACTGAATAAACTATAGTGGACAACCAAAGTCACGTTTCGCTTCCAATTTTGTTTATTTTTACAGTTGTCAGTGTGCGCGTGGCCTTTTTCCCCTCATAGTAAAGCCTCTCCAAGGTTTCTTGTTACTCAGAAAGGGCTTTGGCGCGCAACTGAAATTCAAACTTGAATTTGGCGAGCATTCAAATTTTCGAGTTTTTTTACTTAACATTTGAACGAAGGTGCGCGTGCATAATGAATTTACAGGTTAATATGACGAATTTCCGCTAACAAGAAACCTTAGCCCGACTATACTCAGAATCATATGTTTTTTGTTTTTCTTGGAATTATGCAACTTTTTTCGGGCTGTGTATTTTTTTTGGGTAACTTTTTTCGGGCTGAGTTTTTGGGTAACTTTATTGAAAATAAAATTCTAAGTTTTGAGGTGACATTGTCCCTTTCACTGTTCAGTAAATTTTATTTATTTCATTGTACGTTTCTCTGATCAGCGAAGAACATATGTAAATCTGTTTTTGTTTTGTTAAAAACCCTAATCCGCGATTGGAGATATCATCCACTGTGAAATTAACACACAATCAAAATCAAATCATGGAACATCTTC
>OZ038448.1:20965107-21015107 GCA_964036265.1 Daptonema setosum
AGATTATATATCAGTAGATGTCACTATAATAATATGTACTTTAGTTGAATGTTCCACATACGAATAAAGTGAGTGCGTTTGAAAATGAGCGGGAGTAAGTGGATAAGTAGACAAAAAAGGACGATAAGATATGTCAAACGTATAATTATATGATTCGTTCAATCCGCCTGTCTTTTAATTAGCCAGTCATTCATTCAGGGAGACAGTTAATCAGTCAGTCAGTCAGTTAGTCAGTTACTCACTCACTCACTCACTCATTCACTCACTCACTCACTCTCACTCATTCACTCACTCACTCACTCATTAACTTTTTCACGAACAGGTGATCCAACGAATCGACCAATAACCGGGTCTTTCATTACCACGTCTATTCAAGCCAGGCCGACGCCCAGTCTGCCTATTACTGCAGATCCCACGGTTAGTGAGTGAGTGAGTGAGTGAGTGAGTGAGTGAGTGAGTGAGTGAGTGAGTGAGTGAGTGAGTGAGTGCGTGATTTAGTGAGTGAGTGAGGGAGGGAATGAGTGATTGAGTAAGTGAGTGAGTGATAAGTGAGTGAGTGAGGTCGGCAGTGAGTGAATGAGTGAGTGAATGAGTGAGAGAGTGAGCGAGTAAATTAATGAGTAGGTGTGCGATCGAGTGAGTGAAGGAGGGAATGAGTAAGTGAGTGATTTAGTAGGTGAGTCAGTGAAATGAATGAAGACATCTCAACTGCTCATGGGTAATTGAATGATTCCGCTCCAGGTCTCTGCGACGTGCTCCTGTCGCTCCGAGATCCTCGACCTCCGCTCCGAGGATCTCAAGCTTCAACGCAATGATCAGCTCATCATCATCGAGATCGACAAGCTCAAACTGGGAGCTGGAGTCGCTCCGCATCAAGTTGAGCTCAATACCAGGCAAACTCGTTCCCCGTGGCGAAACATTAGGCACATTGGGAAACATTGGGTTCATGTGAAACATTGGGCTCATGTGGGACATTAGGTTCATTTGAAACTTTGGGTTCATGTGAAACCTTAGGCTCATGTGAGACATTAGGCTCATTTGAAACCTTGGGCTCACTGGTTTTTTTATGCAATTTTCATGTCAACCAAAGTCAGTTTTCTATTACGCAAGCTCCGCTATCGCTATGATATTGCTGCTTGCTTTGATATCGTTTGTAACCACCATTTTATGTCTTCGGTTCTCTTCCGATCCGTTTATCGAATTGCAAGTGAACTGTTTTAACGGCGTTAAAGCCCGTATGTTGTTTCTCTAAATAAAAGTATTGCCGAAAAAGTCTGATATTGGAACATCACTAGCCTCAACTCAACTCGGTTGACAACATTGTTTAACACAGTATAGCATGGGGTGATGATGATTGATGTGCGTGTTAACACTGATTGTCTGATGTTTCATTATCAGATGTTTTGGGCAACTTTTTGCTTGCAGAAAAAACATACGGACTTTATATAAGTATTTGGTTGAACATTTCCCAGATGGATTTCGAGTGTGGGTAAACTTTTACTGAGCTGTAATAACATCGCAATGATCGCACGAAATAACCTCCACTGTATTCTAGCGTTTGTTTCCTCGCCATTCCTCATTATCGGACGAGCAGGGGTGGGAAAAGTGGAATTCCCCCGTCTTTGGGGTTTTCAAAAAGTAGTCTTTTCCTTAAGGTGTAATATGGCCTGAAAACTGTCAATTTCCTTCTCTTTGATTAAAGTCCCCTCCTTTTGGAACATTAACGGACGAGCAGGGGTGGGAAAAGTGGAATTCCCCCCTCTTTGGGTTTTTTTTAAAGTATAATTTGTTCCCTAAGGTGTAGGTAAATCGGCCTACTTTCATTGAATCCCCCCCTCTTTAAAAAGATTCCCCTCCCTTTGGAGGTTTGGCTCGTCCGCCGGTGCTTTGGAAGATTATCTCGTGCTAGTGCCTAGATTCAACTGCCAAATGCTGATGATGATTAAATTACAAACCCTAAAAATATGTGATGTCTCCAGATAAGTCAGCCAAAAAAAATACACGTTTATTATTACTTTGTAATTGTATTATCCTATATTGTTTGCTTTATAACAACTGCATTTAACCTATTGATTCGTGCTCTGTGATACCAAGTATTTTACTGCTCTTTGGTACTGAATTCCAATAAACCATACGTGCAACAAAATACGTTAATATTCATTCATATCATAATCATATGACATTTTGAAATCACCGTGGAAAATAACACAATAACGAAGTAAAACATACACGTGTAGGGAACGAGAACAGAAAACATTTTACAGCATTTTTTTTTAATATTTGGGACGTTCGGCATTCATTCAATCACTGGCGGACGAGAAGGGGAGGGACAAGTGAAATTCCCCACTTTAGCATTCTCTCAAAAGGGGTTGTTTTTCAAGGTGTAGGTAAAACTACCTTATTTCTGCCAATTCCCCCTTTTTTGAACAGATTCCCCTCCTTGTGGAGGTTTGACTCGTCCGCCAGTGCAGATATGTGATCCTTCAAATTACAGTTTCTCATACCGAATGATTCTCAAAGCGCGGTTCCAGTTCACTTACCGAAATTGAGATACCCTAGTCCATCAAATAAACAAAATAATTTCAATATAAAAATTAATTTTTTATCAAGACGGTGTTGTATCACTGGTCTTGCTCGCGGACCCGCTAATTGATGAATCGTATCCAAGTAGCACACGCGCCTGATTCGACTGTTCCACCAGTACATCCGAACAGTAGGCGGCAAACAGATCGCGTTTCTTCTTGTGAATCAGCGCTTCTTCGATCTGGATGAATGAGAGAGTGAGTGAGTGAATGAGTGAATGAATGAGTGAGTGAGTGAGTGATTGAATGAATGAGTGGGTGAGTGAGTGAGTGATTGAATGAATGAGTGAGTGAGTGAGTGATTGAATGAATGAGTGGGTGAGTGAATGAATGAGTGTGTGAGTAAGTGAGTTAGAAAGTGAATGAATGAGTGAGCGATTGAGTTAGTAGGCTCCAAAGAGATCTCTCTCGATCAGAATGAGTGAACGAATGAGTGGGTGAGTGAGTAAGTAAGTGAGTCAGTAAACGAATGAGTGGGTGAGTGATCAGTTAAGTTTTGAAGTGAGTAAGTAGACGAGTGTAAGCGAGATTATAAGTGAGTGAGCGAGCGAGACCGTTAGTAACGAGTGTGAGTGCTGTTGTGAGTGAGTAAGTAAGTGGTTGAGTAGAGAGTGGTGAGGTGAGTGAGTGAAGTGAGTGAGTGAATGAGTGAGTAAGTGAGCGAGTGAGTGACTCACGCACTCATCTCAACAAACCTGCGCCTGACTCGGCACGTTGACCTGCGAGATGAACTTTGGCTGGCCCTTCTCATCTACTTCCATGGTCGACATCGGTCCCTTCTTCGTCGTCGTCGTATTACGATCGGCAGCAGTCGATGTAGTTTTCGTCGTCGTTGACTTTCGTTTCTCCGCATTCGGATCGGCCGAGGTGGATTGGAGTGCCGGCGGTACTTCCGTGATCGGGGCGCCGTCGTCCTGGAAAGAAGGAATGGTTGGGTGAACTAGCGGACTAGAAGGGGTGGGAAAAGTGTTATTCTTCCCTCTTTAGCGGTTACAAAAAGTAGAATTTGTCCCCTAACCTGTAGGTAAAATTACCAAATTTTCACCGAATCCCCCCTCTTTGGAAAGATTCCCCTCCCTTTGGAGGTTCGGCTCGTCCGCCAGTGTGGTAAACTGAATCATTCTGACCAACTCCTATGAGGCCTCCACATATATCCCCAGGACCCCAGATCTTAATAGCATAGCACAGCACTTATGCATGATTTTCAGTTATGCGCGAATAAGGGCAGTTCGTGGAAGTGTAAATATAAATTCCATCCCAACTTTATCTGGCTGAACCCACGGTTATTGAACGGGCCGGTTTTCGAGGCCGGTGTCCTACGCACTAGACAAGACAGGCAAAAACCCACAGCCTTCTTCATTCTACACATAACCTACCTCATCCCACCCATGACCTACCTCACCCTACTCATAGCCTGTCTCATCAATCTCCCAACCCACCACATCACCACCATCATCGGGCACGGCATAAATATTTGTCTCATCCTCATCGCCGTCCACATCCTTGATGCCCTTCTTCTGCTTCCAAGCGTCCACAGCCTCCTACCTCATCCTACCCATAACCTACCTCATCCTACACATAACCTACCTCATCCTACACATAACCTACCTCATCCTACCCATAACCTACCTCATCCTACCCATAACCTACCTCATCCTACCCATAACCTACCTCATCCTACCCTAACCTACCTCATCCTACTCATAACCTATCTCATCCTACCCCTAACCTACCTCATCCTACCCATAACCTACCTCATCCTACCCTAACCTACCTCATCCTACCCATAACCTATCTCATCCTACCCCTAACCTACCTCATCCTACCCATAACCTACCTCATCCTACCCATAACCTACCTCATCCTACCTATAACCTACCTCATCCTACCCATAACCTACCTCATCCTACCCATAACCTACCTCATCCTACCCATAACCTACCTCATCCTACCCATAACCTACCTCATCACCCCATGACCAACCTCATCACCTCCATCATCTGGAACGGCATAAATATTTGTCTCCTCCTCGTCCCCGTCCACATCCTTGATGCCCTTCTTCTGCTTCCAAGCGTCCACGGCTTCGGCACGTGCCGCCAGCTCCGCCTCGCGTTCCAACGGCATCAGAATGCCATCATCGTCGTCCATGTACCTGGAAAATGACCGAGAAAGGTAAAGGTACATCGAAAGAACCGAATGAAAACCGAGATCATCTGTTTTATTCAAGACAATGAATTTTCAGAATTTTTTTGAATGGAACGTGACAAAATATAGTCGATTATTTATTTTACCACCAGGTAATTTGCACCTAATGTTTCGCTCCATATTTGTTAGATTCAGCAGTATTTAATAATACCTTTTATTACAAGATTTATTAGTATTCTAAACTTGACGAACATAGATGAAAACAGTAGGTATGAATGTGCCTGTCCTGATACAAAATGATTCAATAATAAGATAATTGACTACAAAAGACCAACCCATAATAATAGATTTTATGTATTAAATAATAATAAAAACAGCCCATAACTATGACATTAACAAAGACACCGACCCATAATAATCGGCATCGATTAATTTGGATAATTCAGCTCGATTCTTTCTGGCAGCTTCCTGCTGGACGGGCTGGAAGAGCTCCCTGACGCCGGGCAGGTCTTTGGCTGCGCCGAAGTACTTATAACCACGATTGCCTGGTACTTCGCGACCTGGAAAAGTAACTTAATGACCACGCAGAAGTGAATCAGACACAAAGTTCATCCGGTAATAAGTTTAATGTTTAAATGTATTATTTGATAACCATGCTTGGTGGAGGAGGTCGTGAGTTCCATCCGAACCCTACCCGGAAACTTTTCGTTTTTGGCAGGACTAGAATTCTTTCAAGCATATACTTTCACGTTCACGACCACCATCACGAGTTCAAGACCTTTAACAGCCATCAGGTTGGGAAAATGACTTTCAAACAATTCAATTCGATCTTTCTTACCTTCTCGATCCAACTGTTTGGGTGCGATCTTTTTGTAGTCAGGTCCGCCCAGCTCCTTGATGCGCTCCTCCCACTTGTACTTGATGCGCAACATTCGGTTGATGTCGTCATTGAGGTCGCGAATTTTGTACTCGCCCAAACCAGCTAAAAACTTTTGTAAAAAATTCGCTAATCAAAATTTTTTTTAAATCATTGAACATGCCCACTATACTTAATTTGTTTTTAGCATTACGTTTTCGGTGAGATTAAATTCTAGTCTTGTCTTCAAGGCATCATCACTAATTACATAGTAGTCCTATAGTTATCTTATCACAACATGGGAACATTCCATTTAGCTGGTTTCAAGTTCGTCTGCCACGTCTGAAAATTCCCTGCTGTGTTCTTGGGCTGTTTTTTTTCTCGGTGAGAGTTTATTAAAAAAATCCATTTTATTTTCGGTCCGACGAGAAACAACATATGTGCAAAATGACCAACGATTCTGAATGGATGTGATCTTCTTGGAAATCTCGCGCAACACCTCGCGTCGGAACGTTTCCGCATTACCGAGATCTTTGCACTCTTCCACACGATTCGGTCTTTGATAGAAACAAATATATTTATATAACTTACTTAAGTAAATATTTATAATTTTGAAACAGCAACCCGACACGGTTGAGAAACGTTACGTTTCGTGAAAAAAGTACTACGTAAAACTCGCATATAAACAAATTATTTTATTTTAGTTAATGCGTCACTAAGTCAAATTAACTGACTGATTCAGTCAAAATTCAATCAACCAAAATGTAAGTCGGTTATTGGAAGCAATCAATCAAATCAACGAGTCAGTATGTTAGTGAGTTACTGAAAGTGAATCAACCAAACAGCCAGTAATTTAGTCCGTTATTGGGAACGATCAATCTATCAATCAGTCAGGTCAGTATGTTAGTCAATTATTGGGACTGAATCAATCATTCAGCCGTTATGTTAGTCGCTAATGGACGCAATCAATCAATCAGTATGCAAGTGAGTAAGTCAGTTATTGGGAATCAATTAACCAGTCAGTATGTATACAGTTATTGGGACAGAATCGATGAGTTAGTCAATCAATCAATCAATCATCTAGTAAATATGTATGTTATTCAGTTATTTTATTCGAATGAAATTTATTCACTTAATTAATCAATTAGCCAGTATGTTATTCAAATACTGGAGAATCAGCCAATCAGCAGGCAGTATGATAGTCAGTTTTTTGGAAGTGGATCAATCAATTACCAATTATGTTGGTCAGTTATTGGGACTGAATCGATCAAGCAGTCAATATGTTAGTCAGCTATTGGAAGCTAATCAATCAATCAATGAGCTATGAGCCAGTGTGTTTGTCCGTTACTACGGGTGAAATATTCAATCAGCCAGTATGTTATAGCCGGAAAAATTATTTGTGTCGCATGTGTAAAACTTCGACACATGCGACACAAATAATTTTTCCGGCTATAGTCAGTTATTGGAAGATATCAATCAATCAGGCAGTCCACTGTAAATAAGTCAGTTATTAGATCCAATCAATCAGTATGTCAGTCGGGTGTTGGAAGTGAATGAATCAATAAACTGGTATTGGTATATAGTCTGTCATTAGAAGCAATCAATCAATCGATCAAACTGCCAGTATGTTAGTAATTTACTGGAAACTATCAATCAATCGGTGGGCAAGTTACTGAGTAATGGGAAGTCTAACCCTCCACTCTATTACTGATCCAAGTCTAAGCCAACTACTGGCGGACGAGCTAATCATCCATAGGGAGGGGAAATTCGTCAAATAGACGGAATCGGTCATTTGCAGACCATTTTACCTACTCATTAGGGAACAAATTATCTTTTTTTGAAAATGCCAAAGAGGGGGGAATTCCACTCTCCCCTCCCCTTCTCATCCGCTAGTAAATCCAACCTCCTGATTGTCGGGCCTTTGGCTTCTTCATCTTTCATCCGATTCCAGCGCGCCAGCGCCGTCATTGCTTTCTCCGCATTTCGAGCCTGAATATGTCAACTTTTTCACTGAAGAAAGACCATTTTCTGCGTTTCTCTCATTAATTCAACATGAAGGGCAAATTTGATTGAACTAAAACCATTGAATTAGAAACGAATATGAATTAGAGGACGCAAATCTCTCTTTGAAGACTTGAATTAATACGAAAAAACATGAATACTAACCATTTCGACGATTCAGAAGTGGCTCGTGGCTTGCAGTGAGTGTATCACGTAATTAGGTTATCTTCACTCAATTATTTCCCGATAGTTTCGAACTTAAAAATATTTTTTGAGAGAACTTTCGAATTTTCTGAAAAAATTATTGCGATCCATAATATTACAAACTTATAAAGGACTCGGAAAACTAGCATGTGTAAAGATTTTACCGCAAAACGTTGAAAAGTTAGTTGGCGTGAATACAAGAAAAGAACCAAAAAACAGCTGTTCACTCAAAAAGTTAGTTAGTCAGTCAGTCAGTCATTCAGTTAGTTAGAAAGTCAGTCTGTCCGTCTGTGTGTCTTGTCTGTTAGATGCACTGGCGGACGAGCCAATCCTCCAAAGGGAGGGGAATTCTGTCAGAGAGAGGGAATTGGCAGGTTTCGGTTCATTTTACCTTTACCTTAGGGAGCGATTTATACTTTTTGAAATCGCCAGAGGGGGGAATTCCACTTTTCCCACTCCTTCTCGTCCGCTAGTGGTTAGATGTCTGTCTGCTCACTAGCGGACGAGAAATGAGGGAATATAGCTTGGTCAGGAATTCTAGTTATTACCATTTATTGTTTTGGGTCGATTATTATGCAATGAATTAAGCACATTTTTCGTATGTTGTCCAAAAACACTGGCGGACGAGCCAATCCTCCAAAGGGAGGGGAATTCTGTCAGAGAGAGGGAATTGGCAGGTTTCGGTTCATTTTACCTTCACCTTAGAGAGCGAGTTATACTTTTTGAAATCGCCAAAGAGGGGGAAATTCCACTTTTCCCACTCCTTCTCGTCCGCTAGTGGTTAGATGTCTGTCTGCTCACTAGCGGACGAGAAATGAGGGAATATAGCTTGGTCAGGGTTTCTAGTTATTACCATTTATTGTTTTGGGTCGATTATTATGCAATGAATTAAGCACTTTTTTCGTATGTTGTCCAAAAGCGATGTGGAAAAGGTTTACATACATCACAAATTTGAAAGCGCGCCAAAGTCAGTTTTGGATTCAAATTGCGCGCCAGAAAGTTTTTGAATAAGAAAAAAAACCCTGGATAAGCTATTGTGGGATTCCCCCTTCTTCGGCGGTTCCAAAAAGTTGGGTTTGTTCCTCGAGGAGCAGACTGTAAATGACTGATTTTCTGCCGATTCCCCCTTTTTGGAAATATTCCCCTTTCTTTGGAGATTTAGCTCGTCCGCTGGTGGTCTGTCTGTCTGTCTGTTTGTCTGCCTGTCGGTTTGATGTTTGTCTTGATTCTGGCTGAAACGAAGGTTCTGAATACTTCATGAGTAGCAATAGATTTAGAGAGAAAATGGGTATGCGAGGAAACACCAGCGGGCGAAAAATGGGTGGAAAGTGAAAATTCTCCTTGATGTTTTCTGAAAGTTGAATTTGTCAATAATAGCGAACAGTCATATTTATTGAGGAATGCAAATAAAATAGTTTTTTTCGTATAGGATAAGTAAAGCAGAAAATACAGTTATTAACTGAATTTGTTTTTATTTGTAAAAATAAAAATCTAGTTTATTTTATGTAAACATATGTTTGCTAACTTATAAAAGAGAAAATTAAAAACTAAACGTTGTTTCGGCTCTGCCTCCGACAACGTTTCTAAAAAAGCTGCTTGGGCCTCCTCAGGGAGATTACAGCGCTCATTAGTTATGTTTATAATTGGTTTAAAAAAACAAAAAATATGATAAATGTAACTGCTTATAAAATTTCGTTCGTTACGTCAATGACGGCGTTGGGAAAATGACCTAATTGATGTCAAAAACCTCTCTCTTAAAAGTTTCGATTACATTTTTGGGTCTGCTCATCCATCAGTCAGTGGGAAGGAACGTGCTTCATCGAACTTGCTTGTCTACTCTTTCACCTATTTTAGTTATTTGAAACCGTCATTCAGTCAGTCAGTCGGCCAGTCAGTCTACCTGTTAGTCAGTCACTCATACAGTCAAGCAGGCAGACAGTCGGTCAGTCGGTTAAGTCAGTCACTCAGTGTGTCAGTCAGTCAGGTGGTCAATCACACTGATGCTCAAGACATTCATCTCTAACGTTTGTAATCAAAACCTTCGTAGTTTTTCCTTGACAAACTTAAAAATAATAGGCGCTACCGCGCAAGTATTCAGGAACAAACCTGTGGTTATCTTGAAAGCAAGAACCACGTTTACTACTGAGTTCTGAGTGAGAGTTTAGAATTATTAAAATTGATACCGTAGTAAAATTCGGGTTGTTATTAATATCAACCTATCTTATTTTGATTCCAAGACACTAGATTTTTAACTAGTATTTCACTAAATTACAGCTATATGCTATGGTATTCGTTTGGCAGCAAGGTTCCCCATAATCTGGAGGTAAAGTCTTGGCGGTGGTGGATCAGAAAAAATTACGTTTGAGAGCAGCAAGAGATTACCAGTAAATAATAATTTATTATACATACATCCCCTGATACATCCTCTACGTTTGCTTTGGAAAAATTAAGAATTCTAAGAGGGGAGAATTTATTTATTTATTTATTTTTATTCAGCAGATTCGAGTATAAGCGTGAGTTAAATGGAGATGATATTAATAGTTGTAAACAGTGTGGGGACGAATGGAATGTAGTGTAATAGGTGTGATAAAAAGAAATAATTTAGGGTGGATAATCAATCAATCAAGAGAATTTCAACTCACGCTGTTTATTGCAATTAGTTATAGATTAACGGTTTATGAAAGTGTCTTTAGGAACTTTTTCTAAAGACCAAAATTTAGCAAATGTAGATGTTTGGCATCGAGGTTTAAACAGCGCGCTACGTGTATGATCAACAGAATGAGCAAATGAATGATCATTCAAGTACAACGAACCAGAGAAATAGGCACGAGTTGCAACCAAACTGTTAACCAACAATCTTGTCTCAATTGTAGGCAAATCAATAGATCTTAATCTTTCATTATAGGGAATATCAAAATGATCAAGGGAGAATCCTACGAATCCTTCTCTTCATATCGGCTGTTTGTGGTTTGATTGGTATTGGGGTACCACTTCATAAGTTGATCGGGTAAAGACGCTTTCGAGATTCTAGTGATAATCACACACACTATTTTGGTCAGACCTCGAAACATCAACTTCACTTTTGCTCCACACGTGCATGATGCCCGTACTGAACTAGCTTGTGGCCCAACATCTGAGTTAAGCGTAAAAGGTGTCTATTTACGGGCCATGATGTTTTTTCTAATTGGAATTGGTATATTATCTTTGTATGCTCATGTTTACAGATTTTTTTACAAAATTAGCATTTATTTCACCTAACAAGTTTTCAACCTAATGGTTCATGGTCTGACTCTTTTTGTCTGTCAAATTTCACTAGATTCCCGAAAGGATCTTTAATGATGGATCACTACCCAATCATAAGGTTTTTGTGGCTTACAAAACGAAACGAACCTGCCGTGTGTCTGAGCGCATATTTGTAAACCGCACCGCTTTTTCAGAATTCGTGTGACCCAACGACAGCTAATAACCATTTGATTGTTTGTACGGCTTCGACTTAGTTCCGAACACAAACTGTAGATACATGTTCAGTTAAACCCCAAAAAATTTAAGGTATTTTTTTTACCACGTTTCAGAATTTCGGATCTCATATAAAAATTTATTGAATTTTGGATTTTAAAAAATTTTTTAATAAAAAAAATAAATCAAAAGTTAAAATTGAATTTATTATAAAATATATCATTAAATTCACCAATCACCACAATGTTGTTTATCTGTCTCTCTGTATTCCCTGTCCTCTAAACGTTTTTCTTATTTCAGTTTTCATTAACCCAATTATGTACCGTCCACCCGCACCCGCTGCCGGAGGTCCCACCGTGCCGCCGCCCAACTTCAACGGACCACCGCCGGCGACACCCGGCCAGCCGTTTGATTATGGCGATTCGACCGGCCGTTATCATACTGGTTTGGGTTTCGTTGATGACTGACTGACTGACTGAATGAGTGACTGACTGACTGACTGACTGACTGATTCCACCGGCTGACTGACTGACTGACGGCCCGCGACACACGGCGTTCCTTTTGATTATGGCGATTCGACCGGCCGTTATCATACTGGTGGGGTTTCGTTGATGACTGACTGACTAACTAACCGACTAACATACTGATTGACTGACTGACAGATAGGCTAACTGATTGACTGACCCGACCGACTTTTTACTGACTGACTGACTAATCGGGCGTTCCACACACTCGCCTGACCGACTGATTGACTGACTGACTGATTCCAACGACTGACTGACTAACTAACTAACGGGCTGACAGACCGACTAACTGACTGACTGACTGACCGACTGCCTGTGACTGACCGACCAACTGACTGCCTGACTGATGGCTAACTAACTAACGGACTGACGGACTGATTGATAGACTGATTCACTGACTGACTGATTCCACCGGCTGACTGACTGACCGACCAACTGACTGACTGACTGACCAACTAACTGGCTGACAGACAGACCGACTGACTGACTGACCGACCGACCGACCGACTGCCTGTGACTGACCGAGCAACTGACTGACTGACTGATGGCTAACTAACTAACGGACTGACGAACCGACCAACTGACTGACTAATTAACTGACCGACTTATTAACTGACTGACGGTTTTCCTGACTGACTGACTGTCTCACTGTTTTTACTGACTGTCTTACTAACTGACGGACTGTCTCACTGACTGACTGACGGAGCGACTGACTGACTAACTAAACGACGGATCGAATTTACATTGTGTTATGCGACGGACTGACCGTCCGACATACTGGCTGACTGATTGACTGACTGATTGATTGACAGTCCGACTGACCGACCGACACTGACGGAATGCCTTACTTACTGACGGACTGACTTGACTAACTAATCGACTGACCGACCGATCAACTTTTTCGTCTTCTCGTTCACTAGTGGGGGTTGGAAAACTTGATGCCCTCTAAATTGAAAAAAACGGATTCCAGCGGTTCAAATGATTTCATTTTTCAGGCGACCCGGCAGCCGACTTGGCGTATGAGCGAGAGACCGGTGGACAAGGTGAGAAAAGTTGGCCACCATTGCGTAGAAGATTTGATTATAAAATCCTTAAATCTACGTTTCCATGTCCTTATGATATAAAATGGAGCTCAACTTGATAATTTTTTAATTAGGTGGTTTCGGCGGTAATCAACAACAGCAAAACTACTCGCGGCCACAAGCGCCTGAAGAGGTTAGAAAAGAATTTCAATGATATGTCTACCATAAGTCACCTGTTAAAATGTTTTGTCCTATTATATCATTATTTGTTCTTGTAATAATTTTTTTGTGTTAAAAGTTTTGTACTTTTTGTTGGTTTTCTAAACGGATTTGAAAGGTGAACAAACTGTGCAGGAAAGTGTTAATTTTTTGTGTCACGAAAACTCAGTGAATATTTTCAAATTGCAGGTGTGCTACTACCTGCGCTACTTCCAACAGTGCGTGCAGGAGAAGAACGAGCACGAAATACACTACCTGTATGAGTATAGGTTTGTTCTGTTAATTTCAAAATAACCAGTGATTTGATTCAGCTATTTACCGATCGGATTCACTCAATAAAATATTCTTATTCACTCATGCCTCGTCTCTCAAATGCCGGCCTCTAATCCAAAAAGTTTTTGAATACAAATATTAGATTTTGATTTGACTCAAAAATTTGAAGAAGAATATTACCTGCAGATTTCCCGAGCTGACCGAACGTCACTACCGCGAGAAGACCTGGCCCAATCCGGAAGCGGTCGCTCGCATCGTCGGGCAGGAAGACAAGGTGTTCATCATGTTGTACACGGAAATGTACTACCGATACTTGTACGCCAAGATGCAGGTTGGTGATAGTCAATGATTCTTATCATTTCATGAAGTGTTGCGATAAATCAACTGAATACAGAGGTGAGTTGTGTTATCAAGTCGCTTATCAAGTTATTGTCGCTTCCCTCGTCAAGTGGTTGAGGTGCCGGCCTCGCTCGCCGACGTTTCTGGTTCGAGCCCCGGGTTGAGACACAGCGCATTCAAGAACGTTGTTGATGATCAGTGATTGTCATTGTAAATCGGTTGACCGTTATTTCACTATTGTGACTTGGTATCCTACTTTGCTATTATGGTATAACAACTGAATAGATTTGATTTTTTGAATTATCAGTTTCAAGCTAAGATGCCACCGATGAACTGGGACAGGAACTCAACTGTGTGAATCAAGTAGAAAACTGAATCGAGGTCATGATCATCTTCCTTTTTACATGTCGGATTAAAGTCAGTTAAGTTTGAGAGTCAACCCGTAGGTCAATCACGCTCATGGCAGTGAGTTTTACAGTCCGACAGGCGGTCTGTCAGCTTCTCTCATTTCGCCAATCCTGATTATCATTTTTTTTTTATTCAATCGGGATTTCTGTCAATGTGACTTGCGGCGTAACTTAATGACAAAAGACCTCGGCTCGAGAGGATAAATACGTATGTATTTAGTGGAAAAGTTTCAAGAACACGCTAATATGAGTTTTTTCTAAGATCATTGATAAATCCTACGTCACTAGATTAGTCGATAAAATTTTCAAAATACAAATTAAATGCCATGAGTGAGTACATACTGAATCGTAATTATTTATGCGCAGCAACCCTATCATCACTCAGATTCTAACCTAACTTTACTCTACTTCTAAATTTGCTCATCAGTCATTCATTCAGTTCAGGGGTAAATCAATTTTGTTGGAGCGTGATCCGATCCATTCCATAAAAACTATTAAAAACCATACCATAAAAAAATTCAGTCAGTGCTTTAACTTGTTTTTCAGCGTGGTCCCAACTTGGACATTCGTATCAAGTCATACCAGAACTACAACGATCTCTTCTATGAGATCCTGAACGGTGGTGGCAAGGATAAGCCGTTTGATCTGATCCTGCCTAATGGCTGGCTGTGGGACATCATTGACGAGTTCATTTATCAGGTTGGATTTTCTGTTTTATTTCTACAGGGTTTTTGGGCATGATCTATGGTAGCGTCATTTTCTGAAAACAATTAACAAGAAATGTATACGCCCTCGCTACCAGGGTATTTTCGTTAACAAAATTGATTCCAAGCTCACGAGAAACTATTAAGCCTAGACCCATATAATCTTGTTTAACTGTTGATGTTTCCATCTCCATTCCATTAGTTGGTAGTCCGCCCCTCTCTAAAACATGTTTTCTTATGTTATATAACGTTGTTGAATTACTCTGAACAACATCGAAAGAAATTTTTTTGTCTTGCATATGACACCCATGAGGCCATGAGCCAATATGTCATTTTCATTTGGTATTTTTTTTATAAATCTCTGAAAATCGTGTCATCCCTGTTCTGTTATCGAGGTGATATTTCAGTTCCAATCGTTCTGTCTGTACAAGGCCAATCCGTCCAAACACTCCGCCGCCGATGTTGAAGGCTTCATTGAGGTTCGTTGTTTTTGTTATAGTTCGTTGTTTTCGTTCGTTGTTTGGGAGAAGAATTTTGGCGCGTATTCAGAAGTAGCTATTGATTATACTTGGCTTATTTTTTTACTTTGGTAGTTTTTGAAAATTCGACATTCAAAATCGATTGAATAACAAAACAGAGTTGTCTTTGGAGAATTGGTGTAACATTTCGTCTAAGTTCCGAATTTGTTTTATCTTTTTCGTAATTGTAGAATTGGCTTCAAAATAGGACTTCGGTATAAGGTTGTCTGAGAAATGTGATTTCCACACCACCACCACTATGTAAAATTGGCTTCAAAATATGGCTCTCCGCTATAAGGCTGTCCGAGAAATATCATTTCCACAGTTTAATAGTTTAATATTCGATCTTGAGTGATCTGCAGGTAGCCGACCAGGACGTGTGGAGTCTGTACGCCGTCATCAACGTGCTCTACTCCTTTGTGTCCAAGTCGCAGATTCAGGCTCAGTTGCAGGCCATTAATCAGAATCGTTGGTTGTATTCTTAATTCTTTTCGTAAAATGGCCGTTCAAAATAATCAGTGACTGACTGATTGAGTGAACGACTGACTGACTGACCGACCGACTGACTGACTGACTGTCACTGTATGTTTGACAGACTGACTGGCCGAAAGAACGGCTGGCTGAATGAATGACTGGTTGACTGACTGGCCAAAATAATTGAGGGCTGAATGATTGACTGCAGAGGTGGGCCGTTGGGGGGGGGGGGGGCAGGGGTTACCCCCACTTTTCAGGGTCGGCGGGTAGCCTACCCCCTCCCCCCTAGACAAAAATTTAGGTCGCCTACCCCCTCCCCCGGGCGGGGGGGGGGGGGTAATCTGAGATTTCAAAATTCTATCCCCCCCCACCCGCCCCTTGCAAAACGCCAAAAAACCCGCCCCCCCTGATTGACTGACTAACTGACTGGCTGACTTACTGACTGACTGACTCACTTAAAGACTGGCTGAGGCTGACTGACTCTCTGTTTGACAGGCGACCCCTCCGAATGTGCAGACAGTCACGGTTCGCATCCGCTGTACTTCAAACTCGGCTACTTCAGTCTGGTCGGGCTGCTGCGTCTGCACGTCCTCCTCGGTGACTACCATCAGGCGCTCAAAGTCGTGCAGAATATTGAGCTCGACTTGAAGGTGACTATGCTGACATGACATGCCAAAATTCTCGAGTTTTTTTTACCGTTCATCCATATGTTTGGAGTAGGTAAAATTTTACTGTAACGAGGTTTTGGACAAAACATTGGTATTCCTATATTTTCATCATTCCAGGGCATGTACAACACGGTACCCATCTGCCTGGTCACGCTGCACTATCTGCTCGGCTTCACCCACATGATCCATCGCAACTACGCTGAAGCGATCAAGTGAGTGAGTGAGTGAGTTAGTAAGTGAATAAGTAAAAAGTTTTGAAATTTATTTAAAAAATTTTTTTTAGTTTTTTACACTTATGGTTTTTCAATCACGAGATTTATATCATTATTTCCTTTCTCAGATTGTTCGTCAACTGTCTGATGTACATTCAGCGAACGCGCAACACTCAACAGCAGACTCACAAGCCGTACCAGTATGATGTGGTTGGTTTTTATGTTGTTAAATTGGTATTCATGTTGTTAAATTGGTATTTATGTTGTTAAACTGGAATTTATGTTGTTAAATTGGTTTTTATGATGTTAAATTGGTATTTTGTGTTAAATTACTATTTATAGTTGTTTAATTGGTCCAAATTTAGATACCTTTCGGGCGTCCTTGGAATAATTATTGTTAGGCAGCCGGTCATCATTTTCAATTTATGAAATTTCAAACTTTTCGTTCGAATTTTTTCGAAGTTTCAGAATGTTCCAGATAGAAGATATATTGGCACGCTCTTGAAGACATTCAATATTCTTCTTTGATTGAGATTCAAGAGACTCAAGACTATTATAAACTGCAAAAAAATAATTTCGTCACCAACTGAAACTAAAATTATGTCCTCTACAATAAACCATGTTAGATATAAACGTTTTCTACTTCAAAATTACGAAAAATTTCAAATTCAACTTTTCCAGATCAGCAAAACGAATGATCAGATCTACATGTTGCTCTCGATCTGTATGGTGCTGCAGCCGCAACGCATCGATGAGACCGTTCACTCGCAGCTGGTCGAAAAGCATGCGGACAGGATGGCCCGGATGAACAGGGGGTTGGTGCACTAGCGGACGAGGAGGGGTGGGAAAAGTGGAATTCCCCCCTCTTTGGCGATTTCAAAAAGTAGAATTTGTTCCCTAAGGTTTAGGTATGGGCCTAATTTCTACCAATTCCCCCCTCTTTGACGAAATTCCCCTCTCTTTGGAGGTTTGCCTCATCCGCCAGTGGGTTGGTTGGTGTGCTTTGGTCACTCGTCGCATTCGCTCTGGCGTTTCTGCCCTTGCTAGTCAGTTTTTCTTAGGGTGCTTTCAGAGTAAAAAGGAAAGTAAAATGGAAAGTAAAAAGGAAAATCTGTAAAACAACGCACGTGTCCAAAACGGAATATTCTCAAAATTAAATATTAAATAATTCAAATTCAAATGCAGCAGCCAATGAGGGCTGAGGGCTGTGCTCACAGCGCTATCCTGATTGGCCAGTGCGCTACGCTGATTGGCTAGTCAAATTCAAATTCTGAATATTCGAGTATCGCGTCTATATTTTTGAGTCGGTTGTTTTACAGATTTTCCTTTTCACTTTCCATTTTACTTTCCTTTTCACTTTCCTTTTTACTCTGAAAGCACCCTAACCATTAGGCCACTACCTAGTCGCCTGTCTAGTCTAGTGCATAAAGCGCCAGCTTTGGAAACTGGCGGTCCTAAGTTCGAAACCTGACTTGAGAGACAGATCCTGACGCGTTGCTCTGGGGTTTCTGCCATTGCCCGTCAGTTTATTCAATCTCTCTGGCCACGAATACACCATTCTGTAATAGTATTAGTGTGGCTGGATGGCTTCAGTTAGGGTGCTTTCAGAGTAAAAAGGAAAGTAAAAGAGTCATTAAACTGTAAAACATTTCATCGAAAAAAACGTTCCCATGAACAAAAAAAACTTCACTCAAATGTTTTACCGATTAATGACCCTTTTACTTCCTTTTTTAATTTCCTTTTGACTCTGAAAGCACCCTTAATGAAGAAGTCCGCGTAAAAAAACTACGAAAACATCATTCTTAATCTGAATACGTTTTCGTTTTCAGCGAACTGATCGATTTCGAAGAGGCATTTTCTAAGGGATGCCCGAAATTCATCGCACCGACCGCCAACAACGCCATCGATCCGGCGATGGGCAATACGCATAAGGTTGGATAATTTTTTTTATAATAAATACCAAATAAAAATATATAAAAACACCAAAGACTTGATATATTGTCCCTTTTCTGGTCATATAAATAGTCGATCGTTTTTTGTTCGTAGGAAATGGAAGAATTTTTATGGGTGCTTTGGGTACGTTTATAATCTTCCCGGGACTTCCGGGGTCCGGGCATGATGATTCACAATTTAACCCGCTTTGCTATAACAGCCACATTGGTCGCTGCTTATATCAACTGTTTCCCGGGAAAGTCCAGGGAAGAACAGTATAAACGTACTCTTATAAAAAGACTAAGACTTGCTTAAATGTGAGAAAACACTAAGACTTGATAAATTGTCCCTTTTCTGGTCATATAAACAGTCGGAGTCGGTAGTTTTTTATTCGTAGGAAATAAATTATTAATATTCTGAAAAATGTTCCATTAAGTTGATGTATGCTTGGCATGTTGGAGTTTTGTAATATTCAGACACCAGGTTTAGAAATAACCGAAGCTGAAGCATAAAAATATATAATAAAGCATATTATGAATGTGAAATTACCGTTATTTTCTTCTTTTCTGTACCGTTGTTCTGTACCCCGTGTTCTCTAGTAAATATCTGGGGTTCTTTCCCCGAAATGGGTATGTTATATTTCTATTAACTACTCACTGAAGTTCGTCAGTTACTCTTAACGCACGCAGACCTACTCGGATATCTCACTCATCAAGAGCTTCTTTTTCAATCACTCACTCATTCAACCACTCCCTCACTCACTCACTCATCCACTCACTCACTCACTCACTCACTCATCCACTCACTCACTCACTCACTCACTCAGCCACTCACTTACTCACTCCATCCCATTCACTCACTCACTCCCACACTTACTCACTCCATCCCATTCACTCACTCACTCCCACTCACTCACTCACTCACTGATCCACTCACTCACTCACCCACTCACTCACTCACTCACTCACCCACTCATCCTCTCACTCACTCACTCACCCACTCACCGTCACTCACTCACTCACTAACTCACTTTTTCTTCTAGGACCCGGTCAATCAGCAGGTGCGTGTCTTCATGGACGAGATGGAGCATCTGGTTCTGGTGCCGATCCTCCGCGGCTACCTGAAACAGTACACGACACTGCCCGTGGATAAGTTGGCCAAGTTCCGTGATGATATAGAAACGGATGTGCTGTATAGCCAGCTGATGTGCTTCAAGGTTGGGGAAGTTCTGTCTGTCCGTCAACTCAAACACCCACTCACTCACCCTCACTCACTAACCCACTGACTCACTCACTCACTCACTGACTCACTCACTCATCCTCACTAATTCACTCACTCTCTCACTAACCCGCTCACTCACTCACTGACCCACTCACTCACTCACTCACTCACTCACTCACTCACTCACTCATCCACTCACCTCATCTTCTTCGCACACCCCATCTACTCATTCACTCACCAATTCAATCACTCAATCACTCACTCATTCACTCCCTCACTCACTCACTCACTCAATGACTCACTCACTCATCCTCACTCGCTCACTCACTCGGTCACTCACTAACTAACTCACTCACTCACTAACCCACTCACTAACCCACTCACTCACTAAATCACTCACTCACTCACTCAATCAGCCACTCACTCACTCACTCACTCACTCACTCACTCACTCAATCAGCCACTCACTCACTCACTCACTCACTCACTCACTCAATCAGCCACTCACTCACTCACTCACTCACTCACCTATTCCAGCACAAGCTCTGCAACGTCGCTGACCAGGACAAAGACGACGAGGACACGGGCGCCGATCTCGACTTTTATATTGATAGGGTTGGTTACCCTGAAAGTTTCGGGTTTCTTGTTTTGGGACGAATGATTTCAACTTTATTCAGTTTTTTTGCCATGATAGCAAAGTTGGATACCAAGTCGAAGTCCTAAATATAGTGAAATAATGGTCATCCGATTCACAAACGACAATCACTGATCATCAACAAAAGTGTTGGTCAGTGAATCGAGAGATCATGGCCAACTTATCGTTTTTCATTCCAGTAAAGGTGCTTTCAGAGTGAAAAGGAAAGTAAAAGGGTCATTAAACTGTAAAACATTTCAACGAAGAAAAGTTCCCTGGAACAGAATCAATGTTTTCACTCTAAATTTTTACAAATTAATGACCCTTTTACTGTCCCTTTTACTTTTCTTTTTACTCTGAAAGCATCTTATATACTACACTATTTTGACTACTAGTTAAGCTTTTTGGCATCACATCAGGATTATTAAGGAAATATCGGAACATTCCAACGTATAAATTACTAGCTCAGTTTTAGTTTGGGGCTGATTACAGTCATTGCAAGGTAATGAGTATGATATGACGTGATGATTTTGGCTCGTTAAAGTTTGAAAATTCAAATTTGGCGCCCATTTTCAGGAGATGATCCACATTGCTGACACGAAGGTGGGCCGACGCGTTGGTGAGTACTTTGTGAAGCACATCCAGAAACTGACTGAGGTTGGTGGTGTCGATAGAAATTTGTTGGTTTTAGGGTTAACTTAGTATTTCAAAGTTGATGCAGACTAGTTTTTTGATCGATATTTCGTTTAATTTATAGAGTTGTTTAGGTATTTGAAAGTTGATTGAGGCTAGTTCATTTCGATTGATGTTTCAGTGAGCTTAGAAAAAATATTAATACGTTTTCACAGCAAAATTATTATTCAACAAATTATCAAAGAATTGGGTCTTTGATAATTTGCGATTCAAGCATTTGAATGAAAAAAATGTGTATTCTTCAATTTCTTTGCTGAATCCTTACCTGAAAAAGAAACAGCTGGATGATAAATTGCGATTGTATAAGCCTTTGAAATAATTAATATGAAAAATAAAGCAACTGATATTAAAAAATTAATAATTAATATAAAAAATAAAAGAATAATTATTATAAAAAAATTAATTTCAGCTCAATCGCGACCTGAAGAAGAAACAGCTGAAAGCGGTGGCCGCGGCTCAGGCGGCTTCGGCCAGTGGCAACGTGGCTGCAGTCGTGGGTAGACCCGGCGATCAACCACCCACACCTGGCGGTTTCGCCTTTGCCCGATAGTTGTCATGATTTTTATATTGGAAATGATATTTGACATAACATAAGTGATGATGAATCATTAGCGGACGATAAGGGATGGGAAAAGTGGAATTCCCCATTCTTTGGAGATTTCAAAACGTAGAATTTGTTTCCTAGATGGATGTGTTATGACCTGCAAACTGACAATTCCCCCTCTTTGACGAAATTCCCCTCCCTTTGAAGGATTGGCTCGTCCGCCAGTGATTTGAAACGATATTTGACATAACATGTGGTAAAGATATAGCTAATAGAAGAATTATCGTCCTTGCTTCTGAGAAACATGCAAATTTGAATCACGTGTTATGCCACAATAGCGAAATAGCGAAGGATATCAATTTACATTATGTGAAATAACGATCACTTTACACCACTGGCGGACGAGCTAATCTTCCAAACAGGGGGAATCGGCAGAATTTAGGTCATTCTAACTATACCTGAACTGAAAGAACAAACTATGCTTTTTGGAAACATCAAAGAGGGGGAAATTCCACTTTTCACTCCCCTTCTCGTCCTCTAGTGATACCAACAACGCTTGTTTCTGGAATGCGCTGTGTCTGATTCCGGGATTCTAGCGAGAACCATTGATATTTGACTTAACATCAGTGAAGCAATTACATTTAACTGGTTTTGAACTGAACACCGAAAAAACTACAGGTTTTTTATTTATAAGCCCATTATGAGAGATAAGAATAAAATAAAAAATTTCCCATCGTTATTTCGTTGAATTTTCTAGGATTTTCTCTTTGTACTGCTGTTTTCCCATTCATGGCAAGGAAATATATTGATTAATTATTTTATTATTTGTTAAATAGTGATTTTGGACTTTTCTCCGTTAACGGTCTTCGGTTTACTATATGTATTGTTCTGTTTTGTTATTGTTTTTGAAGTATTAGGTAATTTCTGGTTATGTTTTTTCTGTAAATTCTCACTAATTACAAACAAAATTACATTCAAGTCGAAAGTGTTATTTGTCCCGGTTTTCTTCATCCTTGTATTATTTAATGGAAAGGTTCCGCTTATTTTAAATATTATTGTCATGTCTAGTTAAGTTGATTTTATGTGACAGTTATATCTTCAAATAACTAATAAAATAAACTTTTGATTTCAATCGGGATTTTTGTAGAGAAAGCCCTGAAAGCCACGTAATTTTATTATTTTTTTCACATAAAAAACAATCATTCATATAATTACAAATTTATTTATTTAATGTTTTTATCAATTATCACAAAATGCTATATTTTTGGTCACGCTTGGCGGGGTCAGATAATAATATAATATATCACTGAGGAAAAAGTAGCAGAGCAAAAGTCGAATAGTTTAAATAATTGTCATATAAAATCGCGATGTTATGCAGTCGGATTTTTTAAGTAAAATAAAACAATCAATAGTTCATAAATATGATATGCAATAGAAAACGGCAAGCTCTATTTAACGTTTCTACACTGGTTGTCTAATTCTCAGTAATTAAGCCTATAAAAGCAATATATCAGGATAAGCTCAGAAGCAGAAAGTATAAAAACTCACTACTTTTTTTCAGGAGAGATCAAAAACTTGGAAAGGAATTCAACAATAAAAGCGCCATTCTGAGATTAAGTGACTAAAACAACTTGAATTTTGTATTGCTAATTGCGAGAAAAGGTAATGTCTTAGGGGCTGGTAAAAGTTGACTTGGAATCGGGTTCTACTGCTAGTCAGATTATCTTTCCTTCATCTTGCCTAGTTGCCGGTTTCAAAATAAATACGGTTTTTCCACTTGACTCTCGAAATGGTCTTTATCAAACATCAAAAACATTTTTATAAATAAGGAAAAATGGTACAAAAAAGTACAATGTTAATTCAGACAGTTTCGTTCGCACATTTCCTTGGTGCGGATAGCAGCTTCTTTGGCAATCTCGTCACCTGTAGTGGTAACAGTGAGTGAGTGACTGACTGACTGACTGACTGAGTTCGCGAGTGAGTTAATGGGTGACTGACTGACTGACTGACTGAGTTAATAAGTGAGTTAATGGGTGACTGACTGACTGAATGACTGACTGACTGAGTTAGTGAATGAGTTAATGGGTGACTTACTGACTGACTGACTGAGTTAATAAGTGAGTTAATGGGTAACTGACTGACTGAATGACTGACTGACTGACTGAGTTAGTGAATGAGTTAATGGGTGACTGACTGACTGACTGACTGAGTTAATAAGTGAGTTAATGGGTGACTGACTGACTAAATGACTGACTGACTGACTGAGTTAGTGAATGAGTTAATGGGTGACTTACTGACTGACTGACTGGCTACCTGACTGGTTGAGTTAATGGTTGAGTGACTGTTTGAGTTAATGGGCGAGAGAACTAAAGAACGCACGCGTGAGTTTGAAGTTCAGCCTGATATGTAGATTGATTGACTGGCAGACTGACTGACTGGCTGTCTGATTAATAAATTAATAAACTAGCTACATATATTAGTTATTTGACCGAGTTTTCTATTAAGAAGAGCAAGAGGAAGAGAACAACGCATCATTGACTTGCGATTAGAATCTTATCATAACTGTTCTTCAGAACATTCTACTTTATTCGTGTATGGAGAATTTAATCGAATTATTTTAACCCTTGATTGACTGACTGAGTGACTGACTGACTTGCAGAATTAATGACTGACTGCGGAATGTGTATATTTAATCTTTATTCTTAGCATTAAAAATACCCGTCTAAAAACATTCCAGCTCACATTCATGCAAACTTACGTTATTCATATTTGGAACATTCAACCGAAATATTTGAACAAGCCACTGACTGACTGACTGACTGACTGACTGATTGTCTGACTGACTGACAGACTGACAGACTTACTGACTGACTGACTGACAGATCGACTGACTGACTGACTGACAGACTGACTGACTGACTGACTGACAGACTGACTGTCTGACTGACTTACAGACCGACTGACAGACTGACTGACTGACAGACTGACCGACTGATTGACTGACTGACTGACTGAAAGACTGACTGACTGACTAACCTTTGCAATGACCCCACGGGTATGAGCAGCATTCACCGTCTTTTACGTACCAACGCAACGTGAACTGGGACCTGGAAACGTTATTTTCCCAGGTATATATTGTGTTCAACGGACTATTTTACGGACTGACTTACGCAGTTTTCCATAAGCTACCCTTTTTTCATCTTCAAGTTTCTCAAATCGCTCATATGCCTAAGCCTAAGCCAAATACGGAGCCAAAGTTCATTCCTAAGCCTAAGCCTAAGTTCCGAGCTCGGAACTAAGCCTAAGCCGGAGCCAGCATACTGACTGACTGACTGACTGACTATGACTGGCTGATTGATTGACTGACTGACTGACTGACTCACTAACTGACTGACTGACTGACTGACTGACTGACTGACTGATTGACTGACTGACTGACTGACTAACGGGAACCCTTCCTCACACGTTGCACGGAACGGCAATCGATCACAGCTGAGCTCGGTGGGCGGTTCAGTGGTACGCGCTGGAATTTTGAAAAATCTTGAAAAATCTGTTTTTGTAATTTTTTTGAAAACTCTCAAAATTTGTATCGTAAAATCGGACATTATTTATACTTAGTAACGTTTCAAATGATTAAATGTAGAAAAAGTTTTGAGACAAAATTTCTTTTTTTTGCAAAATAGTAAAAACCAACTAAGTCCACTTACCGGTATAGAGGAGGGAGCAACTACACCTGTTTATCCGAGAGTGGTTGGGTTCATGCTTCCTCATGCAACATGTAAGGGGAATCGTTCGAGGGGTGACATGTAGGTTTATTTTTCATGCTTTGAAATAAACTTTTGAAAACGCAAATTTCATGCAGTTTTATGTTTTTTTTTCGCCACGTTTATTTTTTTTTCATTGAAGTCGAAAAACGCACTGCGAATAATCATAGTACTCGCTGTTTTTAAGACGCTTAACTACATCAAGCAAAGGTGCTTCTTAAGTGGATAGGGCCAATGTTGTTTAAACTGACGGGCAATGGAAGAAACTCCGGAGCAACTCGACATGCCAGGTCAGGTTTCGAACTCTATACCAGTTTATCAGAGACTGGTGACATGACCACTAGACTATCCTGACTATACTAAGAAAGCATAAGCAATAACATACATACTAACTTTATATTTTTGTGTATTTATTAGTGTAAATGCACACTTACATATGCAAACAATATGAATATATATAACAATAGTTCTTAAATGCGCGGCAAATCAAATGACAAAAATTGAGTAAGAATCGAAAACTAAATAAAATACTTACAGTGAATTGCAGGTTTTCAATAAATATTCTCAAAATTGTTCAAAATTCTCAAGAATATTGTTTTTTTTGTGCAACGATTGAGCACGAGTGGAAATTTCGTTGCAGATTTTTTGTTGTTATTGAAATTTTTTCATTTTGCAGTTGCGCGAGATTTATTAAGAACAGAAGGATTTCCTAGAAATCTATTTTTTTTCTCTGGAACTTGTTTCTCGCGCAAAAGCTGTTTTTGTGACTGATATAGAGTAGATGTAAGCTCATATGATCTCATGATAATAACCTAAGCTACGAACTTCAACATCTCAGCTTCACTGAGAAGCTCTAGCTTCAACATGCTAAGATTTTCACATGACACAGCTTTCCTTTTTGGAGTGAACTACAAAAATTTATGGAAGAATTACCCACTCACATCTACCCTATATCCCATTACAAACTCTTTACAGCACATATTTTTTACAAATTGAAACATTATCATGAATGAAAAACTGATATGCATTAATTCAGGAGTACGGGGGTCTAGCAAACCAGAGAAAGAGAGAGAGGGCGGGGGGCGGGGCGGAAGGCGGAGTAACGCAATAAAGAGGGGGGACCAAAAAATCTATAAATAAATTTACCGAACTTAGGCGGACTGGAGGGTCGACTGAGGGTTGCTGGGTGGGTTGAAAACTTAACGTCAGCAATGGGGCGGAACCGAGGGGCGGAGCTAAAGGGGCGGAGTCGAAGGAGAGGAGCTTAGAGGGCGGAGCCGAGGGGAGAGAGTGATGGGTGGAGTCAAGATCCGGGGTATCGCTTCCTCTTTGGTGTAGTACTTCACAGGCCGTTGATGGGATGGGCGAAGAAAAAGTCTCGACGCTCCCTTAGATACGCGGCTGAAACATTAGGTTGCACCCTGCAGTGGTGTTGGCGCGGCGAAAACGCAAAATTTACAAAATTTCCAATTTCGCCGAATTTTTTGTCAAAATAGTTTTTTTACTCAGCGTGCCTTATCTGCCAATGTTTCTGTGGTGGTGTGAAAAGGAAATTAATAGCTGCGGTGATGTGATTGATATTGTGGAACGGTAAGTTTGATGAAAAAAACTGAAACTTTTAGTAAACTGGTGTTTCAGAGAATGGTTGTGTAAAACGAGTTTTGGCGGAAATGAGGACAAACTATGAAAGAATTGGACGAATCGACAGACAGACGGACTTTATAAAAAAAGTAACTGAAACCGTGATTTCATGATATGAAACCAAAATGAAACCGTGAAACCACGAAGCCCATCATTCAGCAATAAACTCGTAGGAAGGACATCATGATATGAAACAGAAAATGGAGTCACCAAATTAAATATTGTATTACATGATTGTCAAGCTAAACGTTGCGAAACAATATAACAAATAACGTTTTCCTGAAATGCCATAGTTAAAAATCAACGCTCACATAGCCGTTGTTGTTGATGAGACAATATGTTGTTGCAGTGGTTGTTCACCGATGTATTGAAGTTTTGTTGTTGTTGTTGCTGCTGTTGTTGTTGTTTTTCTTCTGCTGATGCTTTTCACAACTGTTGTGGTGTTTCATGTTTATCTCCGTCCATAGGATAATCCGCCAAACTGCTGTGGCTGTGGTTGCAGTGGCTGCATAAACTTCGGCACCTCCTGCGCCTGATAGCCACTCTGGAAAGGCGGAACAGTGAGCTGCCTCACCACCCCTTGTGGGTACTGGCTGGGTGGAATGGCGGATGGGAAACCATATGGATTGGGCTGCTGTGGCTGAGGTGGCGGTTGGACTGGCTGAGGTTGTTCGTAACTTCCCTGTGGCTGAATCGGCTGAACTGGTCGAACGGGAATAATCGGCTGACTGGCGGGGTAATTTGGCTGTGGCTGTTGGGGCTGAGGTTGTTGGGGTTGTCCGCTGTAGTTTTGCTCCTGTGGCTGGGGTAGCAACTGAAGTGGCTGCTGGCGTTCGGGCTGTGCCTGAACAGGTGGAATGGGGGCAAGTGGCTGAGCACTGGGGTAGCTTCCCTGGGGTTGTTGTGGCTGGGGTTGTTGTGGCTGAGGTTGTTGTGGCTGTTCGCCGTAATTCTGCCCCTGTGGCTGGGGTAGCAGCTGAAGTGGCTGCTGACGCTCGGGCTGTTGTACGGATAGCTGCGGAGTACCATATTCTTGTGGCGTGGGTTGTGGCACGATTTGAGGTAGGGGAGCATCGGGTAGTGAATAGGGTTGTGGCTGTGGTAGGGGTGGCTGGGGCTTGGGTGGCCGCACCGCGGAAGGCGGAGTTTGAACGGTGGGTGGAGCTTGTGTGGCTCCGGGCACACCCGAGTAACCCGGGATGTTGTTGTTGTTGTTGTTGCTTGGCGTAGTGCCCGGAATGCTGCCTCCGTTGTTGCTGTTATCTAGAATAGTGTTGCCAAAATAATAGAAATTTTGCGATTTTTTCTTGAAATTTTTGACTTAGCGAAACTAAGACATGCGCTAGTGACGTAGTGACTTGCGAAATAAGGACACGACGACAGTCGTTTATAAATCTCAAAATAGGCAAAAAAACTCTTTGTTTCTGAAAAGTTCGAAGCAAAACACTTGAATTCGGAATCTCGTATTTTTTACTTTTTTAAACGACTTTGAACACGCCCTCGCGCTGCTAGCAACTTATGATCAAAACACTGAACAATGTACCGAACCAAATAAGTTGTAATTCATCAGCACTAAACAAACAGGTGTATGTGACATAGTGTGTGGAAATGAGTTATATGAAACATTAAGTCAGCTGGTGTTGAACCGAGGTTGGATTGGAGATTTTTCTACGGCAAGAACTGATGGTTTTGGTGTTTCAGACTTTTCTTTTCAAACATGAAAACACGACCAAACAGTTTAGAAATTATAGACGATTGAATCGTCGTTGCCGTTTGGAACTAGTCGTTCAGTCGGCTAGTTTTTTATGGTGAAATAAAATTTTTAGAGGTCATAAAAACAAAATGTTATTGAAACCAAACCCCGGTCCATCCTTGTGCGTACGTGACTTTCGTGCAGACAAAACAAACGGACAGACGTTTTGAAACTCTTTATTATAAAAAAGCAAAAAAGTTAAAACGAAAAAAACTTTTGAAACTTTTTGTGAAACCTATTGTTTCATAAAAACTACTAACTGTTGCCGCCGGAGCCGCCGCCGGAGCCGCCGCCGGAGCCGCCGCTGGTGCTGCCGCCTGCAGTGAGTGAGTGAGTGAGTGAGTGAGTGAGTGAGTGAGTGAGTGAGTAGTGAGTGAGTGAGTGAGTGAGTGAGTGAGTGAGTGAGTGAGTGAGTGAGTGAGTGAGTGAGTGAGTGAGTGAGTGAGTGAGTGAGTGAGTGAGTGAGTGAGTGAGTGAGTGAGTGAGTGAGTGAGTGAGTGAGTGAGTGAGTGAGTGAGTGAGTGAGTGAGTGAGTGAGTGAGTGAGTGAGTGAGTGAGTGAGTGAGTGAGTGAGTGAGTGAGTGAGTGAGTGAGTGAGTGAGTGAGTGAGTGAGTGAGTGAGTGAGTGAGTGAGTGAGTGAGTGAGTGAGTGAGTGAGTGAGTGAGTGAGTGAGTGAGTGAGTGAGTGAGTGAGTGAGTGAGTGAGTGAGTGAGTGAGTGAGTGAGTGAGTGAGTGAGTGAGTGAGTGAGTGAGTGAGTGAGTGAGTGAGTGAGTGAGTGAGTGAGTGAGTGAGTGAGTGAGTGAGTGAGTGAGTGAGTGAGTGAGTGAGTGAGTGAGTGAGTGAGTGAGTGAGTGAGTGAGTGAGTGAGTGAGTGAGTGAGTGAGTGAGTGAGTGAGTGAGTGAGTGAGTGAGTGAGTGAGTGAGTGAATGAGTGAGTGAACAAACCTGGCTGCGTGCCGGGACCGGGGTTGATTACTGAGCTGCCACCTGAACCTCCAGATGAGCCGCCTGACTGACTGACTGACTGACTGACTGACTGACTGACTGACTGACTGACTGACTGACTGACTGACTGACTGACTGACTGACTGACTGACTGACTGACTGACTGACTGACTGACTGACTGACTGACTGACTGACTGACTGACTGACTGACTGACTGACTGACTGACTGACTGACTGACTGACTGACTGACTGACTGACTGACTGACTGACTGACTGACTGACTGACTGACTGACTGACTGACTGACTGACTGACTGACTGACTGACTGACTGACTGACTGACTGACTGACTGACTGACTGACTGACTGACTGACTGACTGACTGACGGACTGACTGACTCACTGGCTGACTGACTGACTGACTGACAGACTGACTGACTGACTGACTGACTGACTGACTGACTGACTGACTGACTGACTGACTGACTGACTGACCTTGCAATGTCCCCATGGGTATGAGCAGCACATGCCGTCATTTACGTACCATCTGAGTGTGAATTGTGAAGGGTTACCAGTGTCTTCACAGACTTGACGGTAAGGAAGACGATCGCATGACTTCTCAACCTGCAACAACAAAAACAACATCACAACAACATCAACAAAAACATCAACAACAACATCACAACAACGTCAACAACAACAACAACAACAACAACAACAACAACAACAACAACAACAACAACAACAACAACAACAACAACAACAACAACAACAACAACAACAACAACAACAACAACAACAACAACAACAACAACAACAACAACAACAACAACAACAACAACAACAACAACAACAACAACAACAACAACAACAACAACAACAACAACAACACCAACCTGAACACCACCACCACTGGTACCAGTGGAACCACCACCAGTTGAGCCTCCATCAACAGCAGCATTACCACCTCCGCTTCCGCCACCACCGATGGGTTTGCCTGTAATTTATTTGTTTTTCAGAAAAAAAAACTGAAAAACTTATTTTAGAAAACAAAATATTATTTTTTTGAAATTACAGTTTTTCTAGAAAAGCGCGGTGTTTAATTACCATTTCAAGATCGAAATCAGGGTTTCTTCGTGTTGAAATTGAAAATAGAGAGAAAGTCGATTCGAAGAAATGGTGGATGAACAGGAAGTTTATTTCAGTCACAACTGCAGTTGTGTTCACTAGCGGACGAGAAGGGAAGGGAAAAGTGAAATTCTCCCCTCTTTGGCATTTTTAAAAAGTAGAATTTGTTCTCTAAAGTGTAAGTAAAATGGCCTAATTTCTGCGGATTCCCCCCATTTTGACAGAATCCCCCTCCTATGGACGGGTTGATTTGTCCGCCAGTAGTTGTGTCAGATGTTTTAACGACATCATGAAACTGAGATGTGGTAGAGAATTTTTTGATAAATTTATGAAGTTCGTAAACTTCGTAGAATAAAATTATAAAAAAGATGAAACTGTAAAAAAACATCAAAACAGCATCGTCTGGTCAATAGGTTAACAAATTTGATTGTTTTTAGAACGAAAGCTTAAGTGAAATATTTTGATTGAAATAGAGAAATAATTTGGTTTTTTTAATAGGCTTTATGTTAGGATTATGTTAAAGGAGAACTAAAAAAATGTGACATGCATATCCGGAGACATTGTGACGGCGTGCAACATGCATTTAGCTCGCCCACTCACTCACTCACTCACTCACTCACTCACTCACTCACTCACTCACTCACTCACTCACTCACTCACTCACTCACTCACTCACTCACTCACTCACTCACTCACTCACTCACTCACTCACTCACTCACTCACTCACTCACTCACTCACTCACTCACTCACTCACTCACTCACTCACTCACTCACTCACTCACTCACTCACTCACTCACTCACTCACTCACTCACTGCACTCACTCACTCACTCACTGCACTCACTCACTCGCTCACTCACTCACTCACTCACTCACTGCACTCACCGCCGTTATTGTTCACACTACCGCCTGAGCTGGGCTTGGATGAACCACCAGAAATGGTGCCACCAGGTGCACCATTGCCCGACGTTGCTTGACTTCCCGTATCTGGTTGGCCTATTTTACCACCAATAACAGGTAGCGTATTTCCGCCGTTGGCTGCGCCCGTGGCCCCACCGCCATTTCCACCATAGGTTAACACTTGTGCGATTTTGCTGCCCGCTCCAGCCGGGCCATTGTTACCGCTGGCTCCACCACTGATTGCGCCCGTGGCCCCACCGCCATTTCCACCATATGATAACGGGGATCCAATATCGCTGCCGCCACCAGCTGGACCATTGTTACCACTGGCTCCACCACTGATTGCTCCCGTGGCCCCACCGCCATTTCCACCATATGATAACGGGGATCCAATATTGTTGCCACCGCGAGCTGGACCATTGTTACCACTGGCTCCACCACTGAATGCTCCCGTGGCCCCACCGCCGTTTCCGCCATAGGTTAACGGCGATCCATTATTGTTGCCACCGCCAGCTGGACCATTGTTACCGCTGGCTCCACCACTGAATGCTCCCGTGGCCCCACCGCCATTTCCACCATATGATAACGGGGATCCATTATTGTTGCCACCGCCAGCTGGACCATTGTTACCATTGTTACCGTTGTTACCGCCGGTTATTACAGCCGCAGATGGATTGCCACCGCCAGTTATACCAGTGCCTGATTGGTGCATGCAAAGTTAGTAATATGTAGTGAACATTTTTAGGGATTTTTTCCAAGTTAATGATTTTTTTTAAATATTTTACCCCACTCACATGCAAGAAAACAGCTCGTGGTATAGGAAGCGAAAGATTTGCAGTTTATTTTTCTATCTTTAGAGCGTATCCGGGCCGCCTGGTTCTGGTTATGAATGGAAAACAAATAAGTGTCGTCTGTGAAACATCATTATGCATGACAGAATATTGTCTGCCTCTATTCAACACATTAAACGCATAATGTTTCACAAGCGACAGCTTTCTATTTCCCGCGCATTATCAGACGGCTCAAACACGCCACATCTATAGCGTTCTCAACCGATAAGGTGATTGAATTTGGAAGTTCACCATCCTTTAAGGGGTTTTGAGATTTGAAATGAGAGTTTCGCACTAATCAGCAGATATGTGACGGCCGGATTTCCAAATCCAATGCAGATTTTCAAATTCAATCTCCTTATTATTTAAGAATTCTATACGATTGAATCAGTAGTGTCGAGAATTTCGCCATTACATAATCGAGCATAGTAGATTTTTCGGTCAAAGTTTGTACTCACAAAATCATCGTAGCTTTATTTTATTTCATGTAAAACCTTTCCATCCACCATCTGATTTAGTTTAGATTTTGTAAAATTTATAGACCTTTTCTGCAGATAACATCGATTATCTTTGATTGAGTAAAGGACACGGAAAGATAGGATTAACCTTAGTTTTGCTGGAGTTTAAGGTAATGGAAAGGTTTTACACGAAACAAAATAGAGCTGAATAACAGCATATATGTATATTGGTGTTCTATTTATGTCCACTGTAACCGCGAAATTGTCTTTATGATGTGTCAGAATGACTGAATAAAACATTCTATAGTTCTACTTTTTAGTATTCTATTAATTTCTAAATTCGAAGTTTATTTTAATAAAACTTGTTTAAATCGATCAAAAAATTGCTGAGCTCAAACGGTTGTAGTTTTAACTATTCGACAAAATTGTTTAGGGTGCTTTTGGAATCAAGAGAGACGGATTAAACGAAAACAATAGTGACGAGGAATAAATGATTACTGTGTAAAACATTTCATCAAAAAAAAATTCCCAGGGCATAATAATAAAATATTCTGTTCCAATGTTTCACAGATTAGTCACCTCTTTTCTTTAAATTTTCCATTTCTTTTTACTTTCCTTTCTACTCAAAAAGCAACGTTCGTGAAATGAGACGAAAAATATTTTGTCATTGTAACATTTTTGTGATATGAAAAGAGAAATTTTATAACCTGTCATTGTGATAAGAGAAAAATTTCACTGTAAAATTTTTCCATACACCATGTAATGTTTCACTCACCTGTATTACCACCGATTTGTCCACCGCCCGTTTGCCCACCAAATTGTCCAAATTGATTATTTGGACTTGTCGATGGTACAGAACCTCCTCCAATTGTGGAACCTTCATGCAATAAATGGTAAAGTGTGTGTGAGAAAAGTTGTACACGAGATGTTAAGTGAAAAAATATCCCGTCACAGACAATTCCGAGATTTTCTTGGTAAACAAAGCTTCCAGCTTTTCCAGATTGTGAAACATTACTTTCTCATAAATAAGGAAGAAAATGCCTGGACTATGTCACGAAGATAAATTGTGTCGCACCGGCATGGTTATACTAACGAGCTTTGAAGCACACAAAAATTGCATCGACAGCTATGTTTTGCATCGTGTAACGACAACCACTGATAGCTGTCGAGTAGTTCAAGTCGACGAATTTCATTTAAAGTTTTTTTTCACGCGACACAATTCGTTTTTTTCGGCTTTACATCATGAATCTGAGTAGAGTTCAGATGCTTGGCCAGTCATCACCTTCCATTATATAACACTATAAGGTAATGTTTCACAGTCGAGAAAAGCTGGAATGTTCGTTCCTCACTGGAATCCAGAGATGATCGTAAGGTTTAGTTGGGACACATGCAGAGAGGGTTTCGGAAGAAATTAGTATTATCATTCGCATTAGAGCATTCTCAATAGATTAGGAGACTCGAAATTCTGTAGTGCAGAATCATGCCACGTCATTCATGAATAAAGCCCGTATTTTGTTTCTACGAGCGAAAATATTGCCCAAAATGTCTGATAATGAAACATCAGACTATCAGTGTTAATACGCACATCACTCATCATCACCCCATGCTGTACTGTGTTAAACTATGTTGTGAACTGAAACGTGTGATGTTTTTGCTGGCAGAAACAACATACGGTCTTTTCATTCAATGGTTGCAGTTAATGAAGAGGAATGCTTTAAATGTAATAAAAAAAGTTAATTTTCCGACCATGTCATCAAATTATGCTGTAAGAAAGAAAAAATGTCGTGAATACGAAATCACTGTTTCACGAAATAATGTTCCAAAAATAATGTAAGTTCACTGATTTGTGTCGCTGGAACTAATTTCACAGGATTTGCCGTCGGGTCGGATGATAAAAGAAAGTCGATCAAAACGTTAGCTAAACTTCATTATGTAAAAAAATACAAATTTTCTCCTACATTTTACGTCAATAAAAAGTTCTCTTTGGCGATTTCGTCACCTAGAAGAGTGAATGAGTGAGTGAGTAAGTGAGTGAGTGAATGTTCCTAAGCATATGTCATAGTGGAGTCTGAATCATTCAGGATGTGATCAGTCAAGTATGTCTCTACAATGTGACGTATAGTAAATTCAAGAAAGATTCCAGTTGCCGAAGCTTCAGCGAAAATGCGCGATTCTCGCCGAAGCTTCGGCGATTTTGTCACATCTTTTTGTCCTGAACTGTAAGTTTTCATTGGAACATATTTTCAACCCGATGCAGTGAGAACATCATGACCACTAGCGGACGAGAAGGGGTGGGAGAAGTGGAATTCCCTCCTCTTTGGCGTTCACAGTAAAATTTGTTCCCTAACGTGTAGGTAAAATGGCCTGAAAACTGCCTATTCCCCCCCTTGATGAATTTCTCCTCCTTTTGGTGGATTAGCTCGTCCGCCACTAATCATGATAAACCGATTGGCTACCTGATTGTTCAAATGACTGACTGAAAAACGGTCTTACTCGTGCACTTATCGAAATTCAGCCCGCTCTTTGAACAAAACAAAAAATACATGAAATATTTTGAGTTTGCGTACTTTTTTCCGTTGAGATTGTTTTGAGTATGAAGACCTGATATCGAGGATACAGAGTTCGCGAAACGTTAATCAATCAAATGGAACATTTTCACTTACTCACTCACTCACTCACTCACTCACTCACTCACTCACTCACTCACTCACTCACTCACTCACTCACTCACTCACTCACTCACTCACTCACTCACTCACTCACTCACTCACTCACTCACTCACTCACTCACTCACTCACGCAGTTTTCCATAAGCTACCCTTTTTTCATCTTCAAGTTTCTCAAATCGCTCATATGCCTAAGCCTAAGCCAAATACGGAGCCAAAGTTCATTCCTAAGCCTAAGCCTAAGTTCCAAGCTCGGAACTAAGCCTAAGCCGGAGCCTCAATCGAATGGATTGAAGTTGAACAGCAAATAAGAAAAAGGGTAGGGTATGGAGATTCTGCTAGGTAATTTCCCAACCCTACCCTTTTTTCATCGAGATTTAGAAGTATTTCGACCCGTCTTTTTGGCCAAAAACAAATACATAGCAGAAAGTTATTTCTAAGCCTAAGCCTGATACATAGGCATGTAAAAAAGCCTATGCCTAAGTCTGAATTGACTTAGAGAAGAGAAAATATACAAAAGAGAAAAGGGGTAGCTTTTGTAATTCTGCCTCACTCACTCACTCACTCACTCACTCACTCACTCACTCACTCACTCACTCACTCACTCACTCACTCACTCACTCACTCACTCACTCACTCACTCACTCACTCACTCACTCACTCACTCACTCACTCACTCACTCACTCACTCACTCACTCACTCACTCACTCACTCACTCACTCACTCACTCACTCACTCACTCACTCACTCACTCACTCACTCACTCACTCACTCACTCACTCACTCACTCACTCACTCACTCACTCACTCACTCACTCACTCACTCACTTACTCACATTCACATACCTTTGCAATGACCCCATGGGTACGAGCAGCATTCGCCATCCTTAAGGTAAAACCGAAGTGTGAACTGGGAGGCTTGACCTTCGTCGCATGTGGCTCGGAACGGTTGACGATCGCACGAGTATTCGATCTGACCTGTAGGTTAAGAGTAGGTTTTGAGTAAGTTAAGAGTAGGTTAAGAGTAGGTTAAGAGTAGGTTAGGAATAGGTGGAGAGTAGGTTGAAGAAACAAATGAATGATTGCAACTTAGAACGGTGATTCGAAAAAAGTGGTATAAAGATGTGGGATACATGTTGGTGACGTTACCGGAGCAGTGGTGGGTTTCACGTTTGTCAGTGAGCTGACTGATAGGTAAGTTCTAGGTTAGTGGTCAGTTAAGGTGAAATAATCAGCGTGGGAATTGACATTAGATTTTGCGCGTGGGTTCCTGTTTTGTGACTGATCTGACTTGTGGGTTGGAGAAAGTTTGTGGGTAGGTTAGGTGAACATAAGTGAACAAGCAAATAATTTAGGCAATAAATTTTAGTCTAGTCCACCCAAGATTAGCCAGCTAAAATATTTCAATTCTCAACAACAGCAAGCTGCTTTAAGAGCAGTAAGCAAATTTTTTATTCACGACCGCAGATATTGTACGCCGCCTCGAAGTACTGGCGGACTAGGTAAACCTCCAAAGGAAAGGGAATTTCATCAAAGAGAAAAAATTAGTAGTTTCGAGGCCACCTACACCTTAGAGAACAACTGCCCTTTTCAAACTCGCCAAACAGGGGGAGGGGAATTCTACTTTTCCCTTCCTTTATGGACAGCTAGTAAAAAGCGAAACCAAACAAAGCTGAAGATGATCTGACATGCGTTCATTCAAGGTTTGTTGGCCAACCAATCCACCAGTGGTTGTTGAAAAAAATTTATTAACCATTCAATAATTGAAGAATGTTCCATTAATCTTATGAAGTGGAACGACAACCAATGATCTACAATCCACACTCTAGTTACGCACGTTCAAACTACAAAAATACTCTTAATAAAAACTTCAATTGAACTGAAAACGGTTTTGTATGGTTGTTATCTGGTAATTGGAACAACAAAACATGAGCCGAGAAAAGTTGTGTGCCAGCGAGAAAGTAAGCTTGTCAGCGTGTTTTTTGCAATTAATCCGGCAACCGGGCAACTCAAGGTAAGCCACGAAAACAACAGACAATTCTCAACAAAGACTGGTCGTTCTGCAAACGAGAACAAAGTGCGTACATATGGCGTACGGTGATGCATCGGTGCTTCGGTGATTCATTTCCGTAACCTGCCAGATTCTGCCTCGATGTTCGTCGATTGGACCACTTCTCCGCCAGTTCCCAGTGTTCGGGCAATCGAATATGACGCGGTAGATGATCATTCGGATCGTTGGGTATTTCTCCCGGATACACTGGGAACCATCGGTACTTGATCTTTTGCCTGGGTGGCAGCGTTCGGACATTGGGTGGCGGTGACGGTGATGTGTGGAATAGATTCTTCGACTCAGAAGCCGTGGTAGCAGTGTCTGGCTGGCCCGACTCAACCATGGGCAATGATCGTGGGAATGGTGTGATTGGGAGTGCTTGACGTTCGAAGACGTTCGGCGAAGGACCTGGATTTTCATCATCGACTTCGTCCTCATAGATAGCGTAGTCCATGAAGGCATCATCTGTGCCACTGGAGGATTCCAATCGCATCATCATCGGGAACATCGTTCGCGGGAACGAGCGTAACGTGAAAGTTGTGGCGGGTGAAGCGGTGGATGTGGGATCGACGCTCGAGGGGGATGGGTTCAGTGATCGCTTATCCGCAGGATGCTTGCGTGCACTCAGAATATCTGGTTGTGTAGATTTCATTCGACCAACCATACCCGTGTTGATATCGATCCATACCTCCTTTGAACTGTTGAGTAGGTAACCCTTGACCCAATGAGGCCGTTGAGTTGATACGATGGAATACAACGGTGTCGTCGCAGGTACTGATTCGATCTGATAAGACAGCAATGGACCTGCAGATTCATCTGCATCACCACCGATCACCTCACCAATGTTCTGAAACTGGCGATTTGATGTCGGAAGAGCCACAGACCTGACAAAGTCGGGAATCGTCGATATGTCTGGTTTCTTGTAGGATTTCTCGGACTTTGATCGTTTTTCGCCGATATCCAACGTTTCACTGACATGCACGATGGTTGGCGGGGTGGTTGTCGCGGTTGTCGTTGGCGCGAATGTCAATCGTCGGACATCGGTTACTGTGGATCGGAGCTGTACTTTTTGAGGTTTAGTCGATAATTTTGATGATACTTCACCGCCGTCACTTTCTGCAGATTCATCGACACCACGAGTGGTATGGTTCCTTGAACCGTCGACCAAACGATGCATTGATGAAATCAGTTCCCTGATGAACAGCTGATCAATCAACTGCTGCCGGTCGATCGATGGATCAGTGACCGGTGAGCCCTCCGTAGTCAGCATGGCCCGTCGCTTCAGCGTCTCCATCATCAGCTCAAAGGCTTTCGCTTGACGCTCTACAACGTTCTCTTCAAGACCATCATCGCCACCATCTCCCTCTTCAAAGTTCTCGTGCGAAACAAATGATCGATCGAAGGGTGGGGCCGGTAGGCCGAAATGTTCAAAAATCGTTAGATCCAGACAGCAGGCACCGTGCCGTGCAATCTGCAAATGGCAGCGGAAGCCGACCGGGCAGTCGAGATAGTCGCAGTTGACGACGTCGCCGAACTGATTGAGCAGCACCTGTTGACCGTCGGAGCAGCGCGGTGGCATGCCTTGTGCGTGGAAACGTAGGTTAGTTCATAGGATAAAATATGGTTTCATGGGTTAAAGTTTTTTTGTTAGATTGTTTGTTCATGGTCTAGAAATGAGGTTAGGGCAGAGGGTAATGATGTTAGGTAGTTAATGACATTTAATGACATACGGGTAGACGGGAATGGGTTATCTGGCTACGGGTTAAAAGAAGCCGATGCAGGTTCATGTTAAATATGAACGGTCGCAACGAGCATGAGGCTTGTTTGTATGGTGGTAACGTAGTAGTTTTACGAACATAAACTTTTCTATTTACCATCACACTTTTCCCTTTGCTTGTTGTTTGCGGGTGACGTTCATATCAAACTCCGAAACAGGAATCTAAGCATCATGGACATGGGACATAAGCAGAAGCTTCTGTTATACGGTTAGTCATCAATAAAAAGTAAGGATAAATGGCGTTAAATACAAAAAGTTCAATATTAAGCATCCGTTTTTGAAAAACAATACATTATACTTTTGAAGTTAAATGTTTCCTGATTGTTTATTGTCATCTCCTTCCAGTGGATTTCATCAGGTTTAGAACTGTATAAATATAGACACGGAACACTGAAACTAATTGTTTCGGTCCCGTGTATTGTACAGTAAGGTCTATAAAGTCGAGTAAAACCCACGAGAACTAGATAATAAAGAAAACTCGTCCTAGATACCAATTCCAAACCGACGGTCAACACGTAGGATACGAGGCTCTGACTACGGTTACACTATTACACTATTACACTATTACACTACTACACTGTTACACTGTTACAATGTTACACTATTACACTATTACACTATCACACTATTACACTGTTACACTGTTACACTGTTACACTGTTACACTACCAACCGTAGGCGACTGCGGCCAGGACGAGTAGTATGGCCGAATGCAGCAACATGACTAGGTGGTGATTGACCGGTTTCCTAACAATTTTATTAAAACCCTGCAATAAGGCAAATAATCATTGGTGTTGTACCAACTTTACAAATAACTAGAATTGATAAAATATGGAGAAATATCGAGTAATTGACGACTAAGAAGATATTTTTTGCGTCATCTTAGCCGTTTCTAGTCGAGGAATATATCATTCGAAGATGATGCGATAACATGTTTGTGAACCAAATAAGATGAGCGGAACAAGACCACATCCGTTATGAATGGAATGGGTTGAGTGCGTCAGTCTCGATTAATGAAAGATTGTTACTTGTTCTCAATTGGAAGAGGTTTGAAGGAAAGCAAATGATACAAAAAGACCGTTGATTTATGAATGAGAGAGAACGCGTGACCCAATTTGTGGAACATCACAAGATAACCGAAAAAAAAACTAATGTGAATCAACTATGTATATTAGCGACTGAATCTTGCAACTGCAAATTACGGAATGAAATCGGAATAGGATGAGGCTGAGCATGGAGAGTTATGCACTGTTTGAAAAGGATTTATAGTTTGAGATACCAAGAAAGTATTGCGGATGACAAAGGTATTAGTAGTTCTTGACATCGATATGTTACTGGTGACTCAATAACGAATCGACTTACGGAATTTCTGAACACCACCTATAAAACTCTTAAATGCAGTACTTACGCAGCAAGGACACCCTTTGAATTCTGGCATCCATAACTTCCAAGCGATTGCCACTGTATAAAATATCGCCATATACACATGTTGTGTGCAGATGTATCTTGATGTGAGAATACTTCGATTCATCCTGACTTCTGAAGTGTGTAAACAGTTTGGTTAGATTGAATGGTCAGAGATCTGTGACCAGCTGCACCATTCTGAAGGATGCTCCTTCGATGATGATTATGTCACCCAAAGGCGACGATACCCAGTTATGATCTATCGATCTGGGCCGTGATCATCTGACACGATCACCACCGATTCATCACTGGAGGGGTCGTGGGTTCATGACATCTCATCAGAAGTGTCATGTCATGTCATGTCATCATATAGTGAAATGTTGAACACGACCACAACATGAAGCCGAGCAGAGAAAAAACCACAAGATTCCACGGGAGAGAATAAAAAGTGATCCATCCATCGCTCATTTCATCGATGATAAATCACCCACTGATCTGTAACCGATATGTCGATTGACGATTGATGGATCGATTGTCATGTCTGGATCGTTAACACGACATTCGGTGGTGGATCGTCGGCTGATCCGATCTGAGCAACTCGTCGAAACAATAAAAAACACGAAACGAAATCCGTCGTCGCCGAAACATGCAACGGTTCAATCCAGTATCATCGTTGAATTCCCGATTGGACAATGGTACGCTCGATTGGTTTTTAATCAAATTAACGACCGGCCATCATCATCGATGATCATCGGCTTGACAACCGGTCATTAATCACACGCCTATTGTTTTTGTCACTGATTGTTACGCTGGGTGTTACGCGGCGGCGCAACAAACTGCTGCTCGCGTAACAGCATAACAAATTGTACGATGGTGCGACAGTTTTGTCGCCGGTTGTTGCCGCTGCAGCGCCACGATGAACACGAGAACCGATTTGTCATACGATACGGCTTGACGTTAATCATTGATGAATGGTTTTGGTGTTTTTTGGTGAAGTGTAACATGCAAACAACAGTGAAGACATGAACGACGCTGAATGATGTTTCAGAACAATATCAATTTACATAATGAGAAAAGCACAACTGACTGTAGCTTGATTGCTTCACTGTTGAAATATTGATCAAAGTTACATGACCTCAATTCACTGAAACAGGTTTTCCTAAATATTCTTAGTTGCAACAAGCTTTATCAGAAAACGTGTTTCAAAGATAATCTCAAAGATAGTTCCATAGATCAAACAGATGCAGCAGGTTTTCAAGACTTGGAGTACAATACATTTTACTATGACCTCCTGTTACTTTTAAAGCTCCTGGGCCACAAACAGTAATCGTCAGTCGAACATGGTTGCTTCAGGAATGCGTTAACCGAGAGATCAATAAATTCTTAACCACGTCGAACTGAGGAACTTTTTCCCACCACCATAACACAGCTTGAAAAAGCTTAACATAACCAACCCCGCTAGGCGGGCTATTGTAGCTGCGCTTGCATAAATCACCCTCGGTCGCATCGTGAATACAAAACACGCGTAACAGCGAAAACATGACAGCCGCTACACGTGTTTCGGTTGCGCCCGTGGCAATGATTACCGAGATGATTGAAATGTTTGTCGCATGTTGCACACGTGACGTGCTGTGGTTTTGTGCAGCGGCTGCAGCTGTTCTTATACATATGTGAAGCGATTACAAAAGTGAAATCACACATGTACGCACGCGCACGCACGTTGTAAATCACGAATACACGCATCGCGTCGCGCGGGTGTCATGTAAACTTGTCGTGTAAACGAGCAGTGATTACAAGTCGTGCTTACACGCTTGTTATGTGATGGTCAGTAATGACCGGCAGTAACCATCAATGATGACCGGTCGTTAAGCGGTGATTGTTTTGTTTTTGGAAGTCGTTGCGCTTTTTGTTGTTGTTGTTGTTTTTGTTGTTGTCGTAAATATGGCTGATTTATGTTCGCAACATTGAGAAGCTGGGCAATTAGCAAAATAACGACGTTAGTGGTAATGATTCAACTGAATGCTGACCAAGCGGGGTTGTCTCGTGTATCTGGATATCACCGGAACCATAAAAATTACATCGAAACAAAATGGTAATAGCGAGCAAAATACTGATAATTTAATCCCAGACATAAAAAAATAACGACTCTATCCCGTTTCCTCTTGAGTAGTAGTTTTCAATGACACAAACCAAATATTTGTGAACTGTCGACCAGGTACTGTAGTAACACTGTAGTCGTTACAAACATTTTTGAAATCGCTCCCATGACTGAAGAGTTAACCATTAGAACAACAACACCATCCATGTGACAACAATGAAAGCTGTGATACCCCGTTGAAGACCAGGTGACAGACTGCGTTTCTACATTTGCATATCGTTTGAAAGACTATGTGAAGAGGATGGCATATTTGGAAACTGCGGCGGTATTTTGTTCGACCCAATTAATAACTAATTGATTTGTACGGCTTCGGTTTAGTTCCGAACACAAACTGTATGTTAGGAATGGAGTTAGTCTAAAACAAAAAAGTTGAATTCGGGATTCTGAAAAAAAACCGCCGCAGTTTCCAAATATGCAAGACGATGAAGATTTACCGAAGCATAGTTCTACGACGTCACCTTTGACCGGAAATGGCGGACACGCAGCAATACTGAGTGTTGACTGTGGCGTCATTTTTTTCAATCCGTCCGTCACCTCATAACATGAAGCTTGCGCGGTAATTGGAAAATGTCAAGAATGCAGTTGCTGTCGAACTCTACTTCCTCCTTCTGCTGCACCATTGCCAGCCCAGTTGCACTTCAGTGAGTTCCGACTCGATGAAAAGAAGTACAGAACGGTGAAATTTCAAATTCCAGAGATACTTTTCCCTGCAATACTCGTAAAAACACAGTTCTAGGTTATTTTGGATTCTCAGAAAAGTGCACTTCGTAAATGTGCAACTTGGCTACGTACAGAGAATTACGAAACGTGAGATGACTTACGACCTACGAAACTGAATGACAGTCAGTAATTCATCTCAATCATCGCGAAGGTTAGTTCACACGCTCCATGGTGGTCCATGTGCATCCGTCAATAACGGGCATGGAATAAAAAAAGCCGATAGTAAGCTTGTAGTGAATCAAACAACGACATTTGTTTGATTGATCAAAGTTGATCCCATCACATCAATCATCGGCTAATATGGTGGCAAGCGACCCGTCGAAAAAGCGATACGATTTCGTAACAGGGAGAGTATATCGAGTGATTTTCTGTAATTCGTAACCCCATGTTTTGAGAATGAGGCTGATCTCAGTTAATGATTGATTGCATTTGCTTACATTGAAAACTAATCTATTTATGCTATTTGGACAAATTGGGGTGTCCCTGAAGCATGAATCAAATAATGCTCGTGCGTGTTTTTCAATTAGTAGCAAAATTCGGGCTAAGATTAAATAAATCGAGGTTCAAGGTTATCAAATGATAACTAAACGTTCGGCAGCTGGTTGAAGTTATTATCTGTCAAACACGCACGTTTTTTTGTCTTCTCAAAACGAAATGTTAGCAAAACTGTAGTTTATATAAATATTTAAAAGAAGTTCATGTTTTTCGAAAGTTTCGAGTTTCTGTTGAATTGTAAAATTCTATTTTATATCACACGGAAGTGTAATCAATGTCTGGATAAAATACTTCCACAACTAAAAAATAGTTTTGCAACATGAAATGCAATAAAAAACTGAATTTTCGCGCAAAATACGACAATACGAAAAAATGGTAAATTTCAATTCGCGTCTTCTAATTGATTTAGGAACTGAAATAATTGTATCAGTGTATTTTTGTCACATTCCAATGTGATATCGATTGATCACGTCAACAACGGCGCATTAATTTGATTTATTGGATATCACGAAATCACGAAATCACGAAACGAACGCTTTGACGACGCGAACGTTTGGCGAAACAAAAAATTCTGGATCGAAACGAAACGAAACGAGAGCGGATTTGTTTCGCGTTCTATAATATGCAACTATCCCGATTGTTTCATTGCGTTCGAAATTTTACTATTTGACGAGTGTCACTGTTTCACTGACTGAGGAACTAATTGACTGATTAACTTAATGAATGAATGAATGAATGAATGAATGAATGAATGAATGAATGAATGAATGAATTAATTAATTAATTAATTAATTAATTAATTAATCAAGGAATGAATAAATGAATGACTGACTCACTGACTGATTTACCGACTGAATGACTGTTTGACTGATTGACTGACTGACTGACTGACTGACTAACTGTTGACTGACTGACTGACATGCTAGAACACTTGATGAGTGATTGACATTCTGCCTTGATGTAAATGTGTTATTCGAACATGATTGTTAGCCGCCGTCGGGCAATAACTGTCAAGGAATTTAAATCAATCAAGGTAGAACATCATCCGATAGAACATAACGAGTGAAGTTTACTGCGTGGTTATGAGCAACAATTAATCAATCATTTAATCAGTCAGTCGTTCAGTCAGTCAGTCAGTCAGTCAGTCAGTCAGTCAGTCAGTCAGTCAGTCAGTCAGTCAGTCAGTCAGTCAGTCAGTCAGTCAGTCAGTCAGTCAGTCAGTCAGTCAGTCAGTCAGTCAGTCAGTCAGTCAGTCAGTCAGTCAGTCAGTCAGTCAGTCAGTCAGTCAGTCAGTCAGTCAGTCAGTCAGTCAGTCAGTCAGTCAGTCAGTCAGTCAGTCAGTCAGTCAGTCAGTCAGTCAGTCAGTCAGTCAGTCAGTCAGTCAGTCAGTCAGTCAGTCAGTCAGTCAGTCAGTCAGTCAGTCAGTCAGTCAGTCAGTCAGTCAGTCAGTCAGTCAGTCAGTCAGTCAGTCAGTCAGTCAGTCAGTCAGTCAGTCAGTCAGTCAGTCAGTCAGTCAGTCAGTCAGTCCGTCAGTTAGTCTGTCAGTCAGTCAGTCAGGCAGTCAGTCAGTCAGTCTGTCAGTCAGTCAGATGAAATGATATTATCTGGCGTAAACGGCCAATTCTGTAAACGTTTGTGCTACTAAAAAATGACTGACTCACACTCACAAGATTATTACAAAAATGAATTTTTTTTCAAAGAATGTAAAAAAACTTCGACGAGTAAGTTTCAGAATATCATTTCATCGCTTCATGATTAGGAAAACCCTTACAGCGCCAAATCGTAAAAACTTGGAATGATCATATCTACACGGCCGGTCGTAATTTGTAAATCTTTGTGCTGCTATTAATTGACCGACATAAAACACGCAACAGATTGTAAATCAAACGCGAGCTCCTCACACGCGCTGCTATGAAGCGCGTGCTCCTCCGCGCGTGCTCCTCCGCACGCACCAGCGGACGAGAAGGGGAGGGAAAAGTGGAATTCCTCTATCTTTGGAGGTTTCAAAATGTTTAGTTTGTTCTTCAAAGTGTGGGTAAAATGTTTTGAAATCTGGCGATCCCCCCTCTTTGACGAAATTTCCCTCTCTTTGGAAGTTTGACTCGTCCGCCAGTATCCGCGCGTGCTCCTCACTCGTAAGCGTGCGCGTGCTCATGTGTGGTGCGTTATCATCGTAAATCGGCGAGGAATGCTTAGCTCATAAATTATCAGTTACACAGTTATAGCTTAAAGGACTGGCGTACGGTCATATGTATTCATACATGCTGACGGACAGACAGACAGACAGACAGACAGACAGACAGACAGACAGACAGACAGACAGACAGACAGACAGACAGACAGACAGACAGACAGACAGACAGACAGACAGACAGACAGACAGACAGACAGACAGACAGACAGACAGACAGACAGACAGACAGACAGACAGACAGACAGACAGACAGACAGACAGACACAGACAGACAGACAGACAGACAGACAGACAGACAGACAGACAGACAGACAGACAGACAGACAGACAGACAGACAGACAGACAGACAGACAGACAGACAGACAGACAGACAGACAGACAGACAGACAGACAGACAGACAGACAGACAGACAGACAGACAGACAGACAGACAGACAGACAGACAGACAGACAGACAGACAGACAGACAAACATTTGGCTTGATAGGACACACCAACGTAAGTACATACATAACAATCAAAGAAATGTTTCAAAAATCAAGCAAATGAAAATGCTTTTCAAAATTTAGTAATTAACCTAACGAATGCCGGATTTTTCATCGAAAAAAAATTTACAACATAAATGTAACAGTGAACATTATTTCAAACTGCGCGCCTAAAACGTTCAGGGTAACAGGAAATCATAAAAAGGTCATACTGTATGTAACAGAAACCAATCAAGTCAAAGGAATGTAGAAATTTCAGTTTAATTCCGCATTCCAATCAAAATCATGCTAAATTACTGTAGGTTAAGGACATGTCAAAAAGTTTGCAATATGTCATGAACATGTTAAGGAATGCTAATGACATGTTAGCAGAATGTCAGAGATGATGTAACCTGTCACGTATGTCAAGTAAAAAGTAAATCATGAATCTGTTATTTCGAAGAAATTCTGAAATTCCGGATAGTTTCCGATCTTTATCAAGATCCGTCTGAAGTGTTGTATTTTGAGGACATGTTAAAAAGTTTACGAAATGTCAATGCATTTCATAAACATGTTAAGATAATGTTATTGACACGTTAAGCACAATGTCAGAGTTGATGTAACATGTCAAGTAAATAGGTTAATCATAAATCACTCATTTCAACATAATTCAGAATTCCGGATAATTTCCGATCTCTATCAAGATCTATCTTAAGTACTGTATTTTAAGGACCTGTCAAAAAAATTTACGACATCTCAAATTCATGTCATAGACATGTTAATGACATGTTAAGCACGATGTCAGAGATGATGTAACATGTCAAGTATGTCAAGAAATGGAATGTGGATGGAAAAAACGGAGATAACCGATTACTTGTCATTCACTGATTGAATCTGCTACGGAATTGATTCATCGGAATAGATAAGCCGGAAAATACGACATACTATGATGGAAGAATGTTTGTCGGTAGAAGAAAGGGTTTGATTTTTTTGACTTTGTGAGAACAGAATCTAAGAAACTAAGCATGGTTTAAAGGATTTATAACATGGAATATATGTAAGGCAGACGATGAAGAAAACAACTTTCATGAATCAGAACAGATTATTGAACATCAGCAACCACTAGCGGACGCGAAGGGGAGGGAACAGTGGAATTCCCCTCTCTTTGGCGATTTCAAAGAGTATACTTTGTTTCTCAAGTTGTTGACAAAATGGTTCAATTCCCCCCTCTTTGGGATCATTCCCCTCTCTTTGGAGGTTTGGTTCGTCTGCCAGAGGATGCAACACAAGCAAAGTCAACCGATGCAGTATGTTTCAGATCCGTTTATGCAACAAGAGAGATCCTGATTGGTCAGTTGTAAAAAAGTATGATTGCAGAATATTACATAAAATTATGTCCCAAAAGTAAATATATAAAAATATATGTAATTAGCTAGTTATGAGCAAAATAACGTTCGCCAAGTCATAAATAGAATAACATCAAGCAGAATGTTATAAAAACATATTTCATTTAGCCAGTTATTATAGGAAGATAAATGTTCGGCTATTTCTAAGAGAGGATACATACATAACAAATGATGTAGCTAAGGAAAAAGTTTTACAATGATACAAATAGCTCGAATGTATCACAACCACAAGTCACCCAACTCTGCATAATATGCAACATTCTGTGGATTTCTATGCATTCAGTGTGATTCCTTAGCTTTTGACGCTCGACTCCACAATGTAGGAATACATTACATAAAAAGATCTCCATGACAAATCATCCTTTTCATGAGATTCGTTGCAGAGTGCTAGCAAGGAAAGTGAAAGGGAAATTGCTTTCAGAGTAAAATAGAAAGTAAAAAGGAAAGTAAGCTGGCAAGGAAAAAGGTCATAGCACAACATTTCATCAGAGAAAAGTTCCCAGAAACAAAATGGAGGCTTTCACTTAAAGGTTTCACAGATTAATTACCTTTTTTCTATTTTACTCTCTATTTTACTCCGAAAGCACCCAAAAAGAAGAGAATGGTTATTTTTTCAGTTATCTCCAATCCAATCCAAAAATTTATTGCCATTTAAGGTAATATAGAGGGCACAGAAAATGTCTAACAAGTTAGTCGTGACGTAATGTGCAGAATAAAAAATAAAGTATTAAATTACATTATGGAAGAAAAAAACCATAATAATTATTTGAGAAGAGAGAAATTTGATCACTGATTAAGACAAAATAAAAAATAAAAATAACAAAATCACCCTGTTGATTCAAATACGTAGCATCAAGAACGTTCTGACTAACAAGGAACTCTGGATAGACTATAAATGTGTGAATGCCTTGAAAAATCTTAAAACGAAAGAAATTTAAGTTCAGTCTCCTCATCATTCGATAATGCTATACCGACATGGAAAAGCCTCAGGATGGATAGAAAAAAACAATTAAATTAAAACAAAAACAAATTCGGGATTTTATATTTAGTATCTCAATCGATCTCAAACGCGAAAAGTTTCAAGATAGATTTAAAAAAAAATTGGGTTTCAAATTCAGTATTTTATCAATCCACAACACTATACTCTCCAGAGCATCATCAAGTTGGTGGTCGGCCAGCGGGTGATGATCGGTTGATCTGATCCATTGGATCAATCAATCAGTCATTCGCGTAATCATCAACAATCAATATGTGTAGTCTGTCATTCATCGGCGGTGCGTCAATCAGTCAGTCAATCAATTCACTTTCGTAAAAATCTGACTTTCAACGTCTTCGCAGCCGCACGAGGGAAAAGTAAAATGAGGAGTGAAAACCCACGAGGGAAAAGTGAAATCCCCCTGTTTGGCAGTTTTATAAGATATGTAGTATTTGTTCCTTAAGGTGTAGATAGAAGGGCTTCAAAATTATCTATTCCCACTCACTTTGAAGAATTTTCTACTCATCAGAGAAGAACTCATCGAGTAACGTTATCGAATAAATGATCATACATTTGTCATGGAACAGAATGAACTCGAAACAGAACGGAGCTTCTTCTACTTTGTAGTCATACGATC
>OZ038448.1:21020107-21030077 GCA_964036265.1 Daptonema setosum
TGACTGACTGACTGACTGACTGACTGACTGACTGACTGACTGACTGACTGACTGACTGACTGACTGACTGACTGACTGACTTACTTATGACTGACTAACTGACTGACTGACTGACTGACTCGTTGACTGGTGGATTGTGAATATAACATAATGTTACTGAAGATTGATCAGCGGCTAACTTAATAGGTGGGACGGCTTGATGACTGTCATCCGGTGTAGTATTTCTGTTCACAGTCAGTTTGTCAGTCAGTCAATATGTTAGTCATTCAGTCAGTCAGTCGGTCGGTCAGTCAGTCAGTCAGTATGTCAGTCAGTCAGTCAGTCAGTCAGTCAGTCAGTCAGTCAGTCAGTCAGTCAGTCAGTCAGCCAGTCAGTCAGTCAGTCAGTCAGTCAGTCCGTCAGTCAAAAAGTCAGTCAGTCAGAAAGTCAGTCAGTCAGAAAGTCAGTCAGTCAGTCAGTCAGTCAGTCAAAAAGTCAGTCAGTCAGAAAGTCAGTCAGTCAGTCAGTCAGTCAGTCAGTCAGTCAGTCAGTCAGTCAGTCAGTCAGTCAGTCAGTCAGTCAGTCAGTCAGTCAGTCAGTCAGTCAGTCAGTCAGTCAGTCAGTCAGTCAGTCAGTCAGTCAGTCAGTCAGTCAGTCAGTCAGTCAGTCAGTCAGCAGTCAGTCATTGTGATCAGTCTTCCATCGAAATCACTCGTCAATCATTCTAATCGCATGTGATTGATAAACGACTTACTATATCCGTAAAGGCTAATTGAATTTACGGCTAAAGAAACATTTTCGAATTTGAAGAGTTCATCAGGTGATGAAGAGATGAGGTCGCTACTGTTTTTGCCCGTTTCCATGTGACAAGTCGTGCGTGCTCCACACCTGACTGTCTGCGCGTGCTCACTAGTGCGTGTATGCACGTGCTCACCTCGCCTGACTCTACTTTTTGTGTGAACCGTTCACAATGGCTTAGGTGAATCACTTTTTAACAAATACGTGTAGTATAAGCAAGAATCGAATTTATAACCGGATTATCCACCCCACATACATATCTAAGCCTAAGCATTATCCGATGTGGGGTGGGTTATCCGGTGAGGTGATAGATTTTGCTTCTTTCAGCCTATAACATTTTTTTCGAACTTTATTCTGTGTAAACTTTCTGAACGTGTGTGTGTAAAAGTTTATTGGACATTTAATCTGATTGTAACTGTGACTTGAGTGTATTGTTTTGTTTCACCGAGGTAGGTAGCACAGAGCAGCCCGTTGATCGGGTAATTAGCTTCAGCTTGATTTATGGCGATGATCAAAGAATGTTGCTATTGGTAGTGTTTTCTACGATCAGACAGTCATTTCCTTAGAAACCAGCCACTGATTACTGGCGAGATGTGCGAGAAAAAAACGACAGACAGACAGACAGACAGACAGACAGACAGACGAACAGACAGACAGACAGACAGACAGACAGACAGACAGACAGACAGACAGACAGACAGATAGACAGACGGACAGACGGACAGACAGACAGACAGACAGCCAGACAGCCAGACAGACAGACATACAGACAGACAGACAGACAGACAGACAGACAGACAGACAGACAGACAGACAGACAGACAGACAGACAGACAGACAGACAGACAGACAGACAGCTGAAGGTCGTGGGTTCGAGTCCCACCAGGAAGCTGAATTTTTTCAGCTATTCTGGTGACGAACTGTCTATCAGACAGACAGACAGACAGACAGACGGAAAGACAGACAGCCTAAGTTCAAAAGTCAGTCCGTCAGTTAAAAGTTAGCCAATCAATCAGTCAGTAGATTTTCCTTGCATTTTTAATGGAACCCTTTGATTGAATGTTTAAAATTACAAAGGAAGTTTGTCTTCTTTGAAATGAGCAGTAATTGAAGTTTCTTAAAACTACTGAAGTTAAACATATTCAGTCGGTAAGTCAGACAAACAGGCAGAAAGACAGACGAACATCATCAAACTTTGAACTTCAGTCCGGTCTCACCCCTTGCGGTTAGCACTACAACGTGTAGCAAACTTCGTACAACATGTTGTACATACCAATTAAAATGTGCATTATATTTTGTCAGTCAGTCAGTCAGTCAGTCAGTCAGTCAGTCAGTCAGTCAGTCAGTCAGTCAGTCAGTCAGTCAGTCAGTCAGTCAGTCAGTCAGTCAGTCAGTCAGTTAGTCAGTCAATCAGTCAGTTAGTCATTCAGTCAGACAAACAAACAGACAGACAAACAGCATCGAAATTTATACTCTCCACCTCTGAACCTTCAGTCCCATCCCATCGGTCCATCTAAGCGTTCAGCACACCAACATGTACCAAACTTCGTACAACATGTATTACATATTCTACTTTTGTTGTATTTATAACACAAACAGTCAATCAGTCAGTCGGTCAATCAGTCAGTCAGTCATTCAGTCAAATAAACAAACAGAAAGACAAACATCATCAAACTTTCTTCGACCCATCTCTGAAACTGCAGTGCCTCTGTTTTGCTGTCAGCACATCAGCGTGTACCAAACTTCGTAAAACATTTACATATGTACATACATATCTACCTATGTACGTTGTAAAATAATTACAGTCAGTCAATCAGTCAGTCAGTTGGTCAGTCAGTCAGACAGACAGGCAAACAGACAAACAGACGAACAGACATACGTACATACAAACGGCATCGAACCTTATTCTCCACATCTCTAGAACTTCGGTCCCCTCACCTCTGCGGTTAGCCCATCAGCATGTACCAAACTTCGTACAACATGTACTACATATTCTGCCCAAGTTGTATAACACATACAGTCAATCAGACTAAACAGACAAACAGCCAGACAGACAAACAGACATGTAAACAGAGAGACCAAAAATCATCAAACTTTCTTCGACCCAACTCTGAAACTTCATTGCAGTCACCTCTGTTTTGCGGTCAACCCATCAACATGTACCAAACTTCGTACAACATGTATGTACATACATACATACCTAACTACGTTGTATTCTACATATAAAGGATACACAAATTCGCCACCCCATAACGAAAGGGAGTAGAAGTTATGAGCACAAGCGGACGAATAAATTGGTCGAAAGGCAAAACAATACCCTAAAAGAGAGAACTTTCTGCTCTTGGGGTAAATTCATCCACATAGTAGAAAATCAGATTCCATTAAGAAAATCCTTAAAAGGGGAGAATCGCGTATACCCTTTTTCAGTGCAACCCTCCTCCCTCTCAACTCCCGGGGATATAAATACGTGCGGCACATCACTGGCGAACGGGGCAGAAAGGTGAAAGGAAGAAAAAATTCCGCCAAAAAGGGGTAGAAGGTAGTTTTTTGATCGTTATGTTTCACCTTGGGAAAAAACCAACAGTATTATTTTCCCCAAAAAGAGGGCAACTTTTACTTCACCCCTTTTTTCCACCCGCCACTCACGGGTATAAATACGTGCCGCAACACACATACAACCGGAAATGAGGGGCTGCAACAAACTACCGCCACATCCATAGCCCATAGTTGCAGCGGGCACATTTCTTCTGTTTCGTGTAATATGTTCTGTGTAAACGAGCTGTTATTACAGGGTGTGTGTAAAGATCATATATTATGGAAGTTTTGAATGTACCAAACTGTAAGTCAGTTAGGGACTGCAACAAACTACAGCAACAACCATAGCCCATAGTTGCAATGGGCATCTTTCTGTTTCTGCGAAACGAGCAGTTATTACAGGGTGTCTGTAAGTTTTTATTTATGTGTTTGTTAACTATGGCAGAAGTTTTGATTATGATAGACTGTATGACAGCTAGGGACTGCAACAAACTATCGCCACATCCATAGCCCATAGTTGCAACGGGCACGTTTCTACTGTTTCGTGTAATATGTTCTGTGTAAACGCGTTGTTATAACAGGGTGTATGTAAAATTCATATTGATGTATTTGTAAACTATGGTAGAAGTTTTGAATATGATAGACTGTATGGCAGTTAGGGACTGCAACAAACTATCGCCGCATCCATAGCCTATAGCCCATAGTTGCAGCGGGCACGTTTCTGTTTCGTGTAATATGTTCTGTATAAACGAGCTATTATTACAGGGTGTGTGTAAAGTTCATATTTATGTATCTGTTAACTATGGTGGAAGTTTTGAATATGATAGACTGTGACTGTATGGCAGTTAGGGACTGCAACAAACTATCGCCGCATCCATAGCCATAGTTGCAGCGGGCACGTTTTTTCTGTTTCGTGTAACATGTTCTGTGTAAACGAGTGGTTATTACAGGGTGTGTTTAAAGTCAATGTATCTGTTGAGTATCGTGGGAGTACTTTTCAGGTATGGATTTTTGTACGGATCTGTTCCGACTTGGAAAATAAACCATCAAGTATTTTACACTTCTTCAGCTCCTTTAATTGAGTGCAAACTAGTCTTTATTACAGGATGCGTGCGGCCTAACGTGATTCAGTATTCTCTATATTGGCTATATTCGTGTACATAACTGGGATGAAAGTGAAATGTTAAGATAATAGCTTAAATTCATATTAAAGTTCATTACAATCCGATGCACGGACATTCTAAAAAAGCAACAATAAACATAGTAGAGATAAACCAATCAAAATTTTATGTATTATATTCTCAATTGAGTTAGAGACTGAAAATTAATGCGTGCCTGATTTTCTGTGCGGTTTTTGTAATTTTTCAGTGTATGAGATACACCTTCTCTTCTCTCTATCCATCCACGCTTTTTTGATATAACGCATGTTCTTTCCCTTGGAATTTATGCTCTCTCTTTATTACTTAATTTTCTCACCGCAGAAGGCTTGACGGGACCAAATTCCACTAATCCGGCCATTGCCTTGAAGGATCATTGAAACATTTGGCTCAGCAGAAAGCAGAGTTGGTGCATATAATTTCCTGAAACACCGCTACCAGTCATTTTGTGGTTTGTATGATTTTCGATAAAAGAACCATCTTTCTGCACTTCTCTCAATTTTCCCTTGGTGCGAGTCAACACTCCGAAAGGACGGTAAATTCCTCAAGGAAGGGGATATCCACAGTTTTCATATTTTAGCTGGGTACACCGAGTGTACAGTACAAGAAAGAAATATTCCACTTCACTTACCACCAAAGAGGGGGAATTTCCCCTTTCGCTCCCCTTCTCGTCCGCTAGTTGTGGGGTGTAAAGTTTCCGCATTAAAAGCAATTGCTTCAATATGATTCTGTTTTTTGCGCTCCCCGATTTATCGGAAGCTGGGAACACCGTTACGCGTATGGAGATAATCCTCCGAAGGGAGGGGAATTCCGTCAAAGAGGGGGGAATCGGCAGTTTTGAGGTCATTTTACCTACGCCTTAGGGAACAAATCCCACTTTTTTAAAACACCAAAGACGGGGAAATTCCACTTTTCCCTCCGCTTCTCGTCCGCTAGTGGAAACTGGAACACCATTCCCCGTATTGAGATAACTTTTAGATTGTATACGAGAAAAAGCACTAACATACGAGATGGTTCGGGATGAGTGGAATTCCCCCCTCTTTAGGGTTTCAAAAAATAGAGTTTCTTCCTTAAGGTGTAGGTAAAATGACCAAATTACTGCTATTCCCCCTCTCTTTGGTGAGATACATACCCCTCTCTTTGGAGGATCGGCTCGTACGCCGGTGGATACGAGAAAGAGTGTGTGTGTGAACTTTGAGAATGCACGTGCCATCACTAGCGGACGAGAAGGGGTGGGAAAAGTGGAATTCCCCCCTCTTTGGAGTTTTCAAAAAGGGAAATTTGTTCCATAAGGTGTAGGTAAACTGACCTGAAAACTACCAATTCCCCCCTCTTTAATGAATTTCCCCTCCCTTTGAAGTATTCGCTCGTCCGCCACTGCGTGCCATGGCAAATTTCAGAATTATTATTCATCCGTTGACCACGTGTTTCGCATCGCGTACATGGGAAGTTGACCATTCAGCGAAAACCTCGGAAATTTTTACTTTCCTTTTTCTGACTTCATTATTTATGAGTGTACCGCAATTTTTCTTCCAATCCCCAAAAAGTGTTCTCCACCTGAAGTTTACTGTAGTATAGTAAAAGAGATATCCTTGTTTGACACGGATACTGATGTCGTTTTCTTATTGATTTCTGCTTATCGAAAATAAACTGAGTAGCCTGCTAACAAAAAATTGCAACTTATCATTCTGATATAAGAATATCTTGAAACATTTCATTTCGTGAGCGAAAAACTCGTTCTTGAAATAACCCAAACTACATATGTCTATTTGGTCTGTGGGTTTTATAATTAGCGGTGCAACCCCCCCCCCCCCCGTTTCCCAAATTCACCATCCCCTAACCCCTACGCTCCCCCCCCCCTACACTACCCCCTCCACCCTCCCCCCTTTTCGTTTGGAACACATACACTGGCGGACAAGCCATATCTCCAAAGGGAAGATAATCTTTCTAAAGAAAGGGGGAATTGGCAGAATTGGCCAAAGGCCAAAGGGCAAATTTGGCCGTTTTACCCACATCTCAAGGAACAAACTCAACTTTTTGAAATCTCCCAAAGAGGGGGGAATTCCACTCCCCCCCCCCCTTCTCGTCCGCCAGTGGAACACATTGAAGCACACATTCCAGGTGTGTGCCCGACAAAGTGGCGGACGAGAAGGGGTGGGAAAAGTGGAATTCCCCCCTCTTTGGCATTTTCAGAAAGACGAATTTGTTCCTCAAGGTGTAGGTAAAATGACCTTATTTCTGCCGATTCCCCCCTCTTTGGGAAAATTCCCCTCCCTTTGGAGGTTCGGCTCGTCCGCCAGTGTGCCCGACAAAGTTTCTATATAAAAGAAGACCCATTCATAAATATTTTTTATTTACAAATTTTCGCACCTATGCGTCAGTTTTATATGACATCCGTGAAACGAACTTTATCAGTCCGAATTCAAATTTAGTTTCCTCTTGGATCTGTGAGTAACGGCTCTCCCAGACAAAAATGTGTAGTTGCAGCGACATAAGGACCTTTATTCACCTTAGCTGACGATAAATTTGAGGATTTGAGAGAAGTTTCTTAACTTTTTTGCCAGTGTAAAAGCGGACCACGGATCCGGTAAAAGCAGGATTTCAGGGAAGTTTCTTAGATTTTTGGCTTAAGAAAATGTAGGTTATGTGAAGCTGAAAGAATAAATAGAATATAGGAAATCTGAGAAAAACTAGCGTGCATTTAAATTCATTGTCTCAATGAACTGTGAATATAACAATTGCTTTCACACACATGTGTGGTGGCAACGGCATAAGGTTACCTTTATTCACCTTAGCGGAAAAAGGTGGAATTGAGGGTAATTTCTCTATTTTTGGAGATAAAATGGTATATGTTGAAGCTGGAGAAAAATTTAACATATAAAAAAATCTGAGAAAAAAGGCGCGCATATTCAAATCCAGTTTCTCCTTCAATTGCGAGTACCTATGTACTATGCTCTCACACACATGTGTGGTTTCAACGGCATAAGGTTACCTTCATCCATCTAAGCCGCGGATAAATGTAGGAGTTTGAGGAGCGTTTTTCACCTGTTGAGCTTTAGAAAATGTGTCATGTAAAGCTGAAAATCAGGAAGAATTTTGAAAAAAAGTGCGCTTTTAAATTTAGTTTTTCAATCCAATCAACAGTGAATGCTGAAATGGCTTTCACACACATGTGTGGTGGCCACGGCATAAGGTTACCTTCACTTCACACTAGCGGATGAAAAGTGGAAGGAAAGCTAGAATTCCCCCTTATTTGGCGGTTTTAACAAAATTTTAATTATTTGTCGAGGTGAACCTGTAACTTACCGATTCCACTATCATAGGAGAAATTCCACCCTCTTTTTCTCTCTCAGTGAGAAATCCCCCCCTCTTTTTATCTCTCAGTGGGAAACTTTCTCGGCCCGGTCCGATGTTTTATACTCATTCATCATTTCTGTTTGGATGAGATGAATATTCTTCCGTTCGAGTTTTTAGCTGAACAATCAAGTTTACCTTCATTTCACACTAGCCGATGAAAAGGGGGAGGAAAGCTAGAATTCTTCCTTGTTTGGCGGTTTCAACTAATTTTACTTGTTCCTCAAGGAGTAGGTGAAATGACCTGGAAACTGCCGATTCCACTTTCTTAGGAGAAATTCCCCCCTCTTTTTCTCTCTCAGTGGGAAACTTTCTCGGCTCGGTCCGATGTGTTACATTCATTCAACATTTCTGTTTGGATGAAATGAATATTCTTCCGTTCGAGTTTTTAGCTGAACAATCAAGTTTACCTTCATTTCACACTAGCCGATGAAAAGGGGGAGGAAAGCTAGAATTCCCCCTTGTTTGGCGGTTTCAACTAATTTTACTTGTTCCTCAAGGAGTAGGTGAAATGACCTGGAAACTGCCGATTCCACTTTCTTAGGAGAAATTCCCCCCTCTTTTTCTCTCTCAGTGGGAAACTTTCTCGGCTCGCTCCGATGTGTTATACTCATTCATCATTTCTGTTTGGATGAGATGAATATTCTTCCGTTCGAGTTTTTAGCTGAACAATCAAGTTTACCTTCACTTCACACTAGCCGATGAAAAGGGGAGGAAAGCTAGAATTCCCCCTTGTTTGGCGGTTTTAACAAATTTTAATTATTTCTCGAGGTGTAGGTGGAGGACCTGTAACTTACCGATTCCACTATCTTAGGAGAAATTCCCCCTCTTTTTCTCTCTCAGTGGGAAACTTTCTCGACTCGGTCCGATGTGTTACATTCATTCATCATTTCTGTTTGGATGAGATGAATATTCTTCGGTTCGAGTTTTTAGCTGAACAATCAAGTTTACCTTCATTTCACACTAGCCGATGAAAAGGGGGAGGAAAGCTAGAATTCCCCCTTATTTGGCGGTTTTAACTAATTTTACTTGTTCCTCAAGGAGTAGGTAAAATGACCTGGAAACTGCCGATTCCACTATCTTAGGAGAAATTCCCCCCTCTTCTTCTCTCTCAGTGGGAAACTTTCTCGACTCGGTCCGATGTGTTACATTCATTCATCATTTCTGTTTGGATGAGATGAATATTCTTCCGGTCGAGTTTTTAGCTGAACTGGAAAGTCATTCGCGCTGCTCATAAATATGCCAACATATTGCACTGTCGGACGAGCTAAACTTCCAAAAGGAGGGGAATCTCCCCAAAGAGGGGGGAATCGTCAGAAATTAGGTCATTATACGTATACCTTAAGGAACAAACTTAACTTTTTGAAAACTGCCATAGAGCGGGGAATTCCACTTTTCCCTCCCCTTCTTGTCCGCTGGTGCTCATAAATCTGCCAACATATTGTGATGATCGATTTGAAGAGGGAACAATAATGCCTGAATTGAGTTGCTCTATGAAAAGTTGATCCTACACTTTAATGCAGAATGTTTTTCAATTACATAACTAGTCAATTGCATGCACTGTATGGTGAAAATTTAAAACGAAAAAAAAATCATTTTCTTCATCCGATTCACCGTTTACATACTCCGATTTGATCTGATAATCCAAAAATTAACAACCACAAATTAACAACATCGTTTTTCAATTTTTCAATTTTGCAGTCAATTTTTCAATTTTTCAACTTTTTCTCAGTTTCAACGAACCCAATAATGGAGCTGGCCGAATTCGAGGCCGATCCCGGATGGCAGTTCCTCCGATTGACCAGGGAACAGATGCTGGAGGAATGCAATAAACCGTTTGACAGGTTGGTGAATGGATGGATGGATGAATGGATGGATGGATGGATGGATGGATGGATGGATGGATGGATGGATGGATGGATGGATGGATGGATGGATGGATGGATGGATGGATGGATGGATGGATGGATGGATGGATGGATGGATGGATGGATGGATGGATGGATGGATAGATGGATGGATGGATGGATGGATGGATGGATGGATGGATGGATGGATGGATGGATGGATGGATGGATGGATGGATGGATGGATGGATGGATGGATGGATGGATGGATGGATGGATGGATGGATGGATGGATGGATG
>OZ038448.1:21030277-21067742 GCA_964036265.1 Daptonema setosum
CGCGCATTTGAATTCAGTATGCAAGTTCAGAAATTAAATTAAGTTTTTGTCAACTTTTTATGTTTCAATTGACAGTCAAATCACGACTATCAGATACTTCATTCATTTTGTGTTCAGAATCCTTCAAAGTATATTTGTAGGTAACCAAATCAGAGCCAGCCAAAACAAACAAGAATAAAAAAGCAACAACAGTTTGGATAATATTTTTACCAGACAGGGCAATCCCTTCTAAAAAAGTAAAAAAACGGAGAGAAATAAATGGTGCATTCAAATTCTGCATATTAAAATAATTTTTCGTTAACTTCGTATGTTCCAATTGACAGTTAAATCTCTACTATGAGATACATCAGTCAGTCGTTCTTCAGTAATTTATTGAGAAATATTTGTAGCTAACCAAATCAGAGCCAGCCGAAACAATTATGAATAAAACAGCAACAAATTTTTTTTTACCACACTGGGACTGACAGGCAATTCTTCCAAGAATGTTGACAATGAAGAGAAACGAATGACACGCTTTTTTGAGTTCCGTATGAAAATTCAGAATAAAAGTGGAAATGGACTGGCTAAAATACATTTTTTGATTATGTTCCAATTGACAGTCAAATCACGACTATCAGATACTTCATTCATTTTGTGTTCAGAGTCCTTCGAAGTATGTATATTTGTAGTGTAGGTAACCAAATCAGAGCCAGCCAAAACAAACAAGAATAAAAAAGCAACAACAATTTGGATAATTTTTTTACCAGACAGGGCAATCCTTCAAAAATGTAAAAAAACGGAGAGAAATGAATGGTGCGCATTCAAATTCTGCATATTAAAATAATTTTTCGTTAACTTCGTATGTTCCAATTGCCAGTCAAATGACGACTTTACGATTCTTTATTCAGTCCTTGTCTAGTCGTATCCTTCGAAATATATTTGTAGCTAACCAAATCAGAGCCACCCGAAACAATTATGAATAAAACAACAACAAAATTCTTTTGTACCACACTAAGAGTAACGGGCAATCCTTCCAAAAATGATGACAACGAAGAGAAATGAATGACACGCTTTTTTAAGTTCTGTATGTACGATAATCCGAGTATAAGTTAAAATGGCCTGGCTAAAATAATTTTTCTGTTTACTTCTTATGTTCCAATTAACAGTCAAATGACGACTTTACGATACTTTATTTAGTCCTTATCTAGGAATATTTCGAAATATATTTTTAGGTAACCAAATCAGAGCCAGCCAAAACAACCGAGAACAAAAAAAACAATTAAATTTTTTTTCCCACACTGGGAGTCACGGGCAATTCTTCCAAGAATGTTGACAATGAAGAGAAATGAATGACGCGCTTTTGAAAGTTCAGTATGTATATTCAAAGTATAAGTTAAAATGGCCTGGCTAAAATACATTTTTTGATTACTTCGTATGTTCCAATTGACAGTCAAATCAAGACTATCAGATATTTTATTTCGTTTACTTGTATTCTACAGCCAGAGGTAACCAAATTAGCCAATTCAGCCAAAACAACTTAAGATAATAGTAATACTAATCACAGATTAAATTAATAAAACTTTAACCACGCAGCAGGAAGTAGCCGATGCTTCCTTCAGTATAGCCTATCCAGGGTTTCTTGTTAGTCAAAAACTTTTTGGCGCGCAATTTGAATTCAAATCTGTTTTTGGCGCGCTTTCAAATTTTCGAAAATGTTTGTCTATTCAATTCAAAATATATGTTCCAATTGACAGTGAAATCAAGAATATTAGATATTTTATTCCGTGGTCCTTGATAAAATGCAAGCAATCAACAACAACAAAAACGAAGGCTAATACAATACAGGTTGACGTGAATCCTGTTTCTAAGACAAAAAAATTAAATGTTCCAGTTGACAGTGAAATGAAGAATATCAAATATTTCATGCAGTGTGCACCTTTGTACTTTAATTTATGTAACCATAGGAAAAATAAAAACTAAGAACATAACTATTCATCCAACGTGAGAAGGTGAATAAAAACTTCTATACACCACGCATGTCGCATAGGAAGTGACGAACGCTTAGTTAGGGTGCTTTCCAAGTTAAAAAAGTGAATAAAAATAAAAGTGTAAAAAGGAAAGTAAAATGTTAAGTAAAAAATTCATCAAACTGTAAAACATTTCATCGTAAAAAATTCCCAGAAACAAAATAAAAGTTTACTCGTTTACAGATTAACGACCCTTTTAAATTAGATTATTGTACTTCCCATTTCACTTTTCATTTTACTTTCCTTTTTACTTTTCATTTTACTTTCCTTTTTACTTTCCTTATTACTTTACTTTTTACTCTGAAACCACCCATAAAAAACTGACTATATGTGACAAGAGTCAAGACAACCTGGCACGTTTTTAAATCAGTCTGCCAAATCCAATTCTACAGTAGGTTGAAAGCAATCCTGTTAGCTTTTTAAAATTTTTCGAATGTTCCAGTTGACAGGTTAATGGAGATTATCAAGTTTTTCATGCAGTGGACGGAAAAGTTTATGTAATCTTATAGTAGACAATTGAAAACAAATAAAAACAGAATTACATATACACCCAATATGAAAAAAAAATAAAATCTTCACCGTGTGAAAGTGACGCGTGATTCTTCTAGTGAAAAACACATTTTTAATACAAAATAACATTTAATTCATAACTTTGTTCTTTTCTTTTTCTTAAGTATCCATTAAGTTTTTTATTATCTTATCAAATATAAACATGGTCAGTCTAGCTAAGCAAATTCAATGTTGAAAAGAAAGCGAAATTTTTTCGTGTGTCCCAATTGACAGTAAAGTGAAGAATATCAAGTTTTTCGTTCAGTCACCAGATTACACTAAGAATAAAAAAACTATTAACAAAACTATTAACAAAACTATTAACAAAACTATTAACAAAACTATTAACAAAACTATTCAACCAAATTTGAAAAAAAATCAAATAAAACCTCTACCACGCAGGAAGTGACGTGTGCTTCATCTAATAAAACTCCGACCATGAAGAGAGTTTGTCACAAGATTCCTGAGCGCACTAGCGAACGAGAAGGGGTGGGAAAAGTGGAATTCCCCCCTATTTGGCGTTTCCAAAGTAAAAATACCTATATTTTGCCAATTCCCCTCTCTTTTGAAAAAATTTCCCTTCTTTTGGATGTTTCGCCAGTGCCTGAGAGTCGTTTCTTTTGCTTATAACATGTTCCGTTAAAAATACAAAAACTTCTAAACTATTCACCCTCTAATTAAATAGGTATGCCAAATCAATCATTTGTGTAACAGGAGAGGATTTCATATGCTGATCATTCAAGCGAGACTGACGCTGAAGGACAATCTGAAAGACAATCTTATCTCCCAAAGGGAATTATTTCAAAGGAGCTGAGTGAAATTAGCTGTTTCTAAGCCATTTTATCTACATCTTGAGGAATAACTAAAAAAGTTATTGCCAAAGAAGGTGGGTTTCCACATTATCGTTCCTCCCTCGTCCGCCAGTGGGTTACATTACAGCCAAACCTCCAAAGGGGGTAATCTCTCCAAAGAGGGGGAAATTGGCAGAAATTCGGCCCATTTACCTACACCTTAAGGAACAAAGTTAACTTGTTCACTTTCAACCCAAGAGAGGGGAATTCCATTTTTCCCTCCCCTACTCGTCCGCCAGTCAGTCAGTGGGTTCTGGGTTATAGCAACCTGTTCTTAAAAGAGCGCGTGGGCCGGCACCAATTTTGATTGAGAAACAAGCGGAATTTCGAAAATTCAACCATAAAATCGAAAGTGTAATAAAATTTCCGAAATTGCGTGAAATAAAAAAATTTTCTGCGGTAAGTCATATCCGTCAGAACTAAAAAAAAAATCTTGGAATAGTCTAGAACATCACCGAGAACACTAACGGACGAGAAGGGGTGGGAAAAGTGGAATTCCACCCTCTTTGGCGTTTTCAAAAAGTTTAACTTGTTCCCTAAGGTGAAGGTTAATTGGCCTGGAAACTGGTACATATATTCTCCCTTTTGGAAAAATTCCCCTCCCTTTGGGGATTAGCTCGTCCGCTAATGATGGAGAAAATTTCAGTCTCCGAATCAAATGAGAGTGCTATATGTAGAAATTAAACGTTGTCGCAAACAGAACCGAAAAAAAAACAGATGAAAATCAGAAAAAGTAAAATAAATCTCAGAACAAATTTTTTTCTCAGATTTTTTTTGAAAAAATGTTCGGTACGCGTGGAAATATTGCTTAGTCACTCTTGAAATCATAAAAACCACAAACAGGAACAAGCTTTTATAAAATGCAGATGGTAATTTTTTACGAGCGATCATTTTACAAATGAGTATGACTGAATAGGGCATATAATGTGTGGGAAAGACGAAGAACAGCTGAGTATATCGGTGAGTCGGTCAGTTAGTCAGTCAGTCAGTCAGTCAGTAAGTCAGTCAGTCAGTCAGTCAGTCAGTCAGTCAGTCAGTCAATCAGTCAGTCAGTCAGTCAGTCAGTCAGTCAGTCAGTCAGTCAGTCAGTCAGTCAGTGAGTCAGTCAGTCAGTCAGTCAGTCAGTCAGTCAGTCAGTCAGTCAGCCAGTCAGTCAGTCAGTCCGTCAGTCAGTCACATCAAACCATCTTCTCAACGGAATACATTCATTCATTCTGTCCGTCGGGTTTGGTCTGCTTTTTTTTATCACTAGTCAGCTTTTTCATTACATGTCTTTGTGCCTCACGGTGACTGACTGACTGACTGACTGGTTGTATTAATTTTATTATACATGTCTTTGGTTATTGACAGACTAACCGTTTGTTTTGTAACCATACATTTGACAAATAATCACAATCATAATAGCAAAAAAAATTGAAAAATTGTGGGAGTTCAAACTCAGTTTCATCATTAATTGACATTTATTTTATATATTGATTTTTAGTGAATAATGGTAGTCTTAAATATATCAATCGATCAGCTGAGTTAGTCTGTACAAAGTCATTTTTTGTACAATAGTTGTTAATCTACTTCGAATCCGAGGCCTATAAATTAGAATAAAATTTCGATTACAAAGCTAATTCAAGTTCATTCTATTCACTTCTGCCTCAACTTTCAAATGGGGTTGTTTATAATGTTTTGCAAGCAAGGTATAATCGAACTTCAGCTAATAGTCAGAAAATCCACTAAAGCACAGTACATTATGGCAAAAATAAATGTTTGGTATACGCTACAGTCGAAGGAGCGAAGCGACTGAGTGCTCCCTTCCCCCGGCTACGGCTTGCGCCCAATAGGATGTAGTTTGAACATAGTTTTTATTATCTACGCACCCCTCTGAAACATAATCTGATTTTTAGATCCGCTATGTTTCAGTGGCTGTCGTTACCCCGAAAATTGACTATAGGTTTCCCGCCGTCACGAAACTTAAATGTACGTAATAAGTAAACAAGATGAAACGGGAACAGAAAATTAGATTGACCGTTAAGGTGGTTGTCGTAGGTGTGTTCAATTGGCTATAGCTTCGCCGTCCTTATAGAAGGAATTATTTTCTATTATTAGTCATTCGATGATGAAACGTGAACAAAATATTTGTATGTCAGTTGCTTGTGTAAGAGAAACGGACATTGAAGGATTTTTTCGTGACAACTTGTACCTGGTGAAGTAACATTTCAATTAGAATATTTTTAATAGACTGACGATAGCTAGATTGACTGACTGTCTGACTGACTGACTGACTAACATAAAAAATCGGTTATGTTCTCTGATAGATTCGATTAGGATAGAGTCCTTTATTTGAAACTATAATAATAATAATATTCGACTGACTGACTGACTAACTGACTGACTGACTGACTGACTGACTGATTGACTGACTGACTGACTGATTGACTGACTGACTGATTGACTGACTGACTGACAGACTGACTGAATTATTGACTAACGGACCGAATTACTGACTGACTGATTTCAGCTATAATCTTACTTCCAGTATGTTGACTAACTGAATTTTCATGCAATAAATTTTTTCACTTAGACAGCTGATCGCCGATTACAGGAATGTCGAAATAAATGAACTAAAATGGATTCAGCGAAACATTTTAGTTAGCACAACACGACCTGTTTGACTAGATTGTGAGGTTTGACTAGATTGCAAAGTAGCTTTCGTGTTTTCTTCCTCAATCAGAAAACCTTAAAATTTTACCTAAACAAAGGATCTCAAAAAAAGAAAAAATATAGAGGAAAATGAACTAATTGTTAAATTTCTGACCTAAAAATTAAAAGTTTATGTAAAACTTTCGATTTTTGTGCATTCAAAAGTCCTGATGGATGAATATTACATACTGTAGCTTGGTGACTACATCAAAATTTCTTAGTTCTCAACTCTCTTTATCATCATTAAGTTAAGTATCTATCATGTGCACCTAATAGCTAGAATAAAATTTTAACATATTGTGCTGACAGTCTTCAATAAACGCTGAACACTGAATGATGTTAGAGAATTCAATTCTTGAAACAGTACCACCACTAGCGGACGAGAAGAGGAGGGAAAAGTGGAATTCCCCCCTCACTGGGGGTTTCAAAAATTATAGTTTGTTCTTTAAGGTGTAGGTAAAATAGCCAAATGTCCACTAATTTCCCCCTCTTTGGAAAAATTTCTCCAGTGACTACCACGTAAATTAAGATACATACAACAATAATATAGAAAAACCAATGAAGCTGAATCCACACAGTCCACTAAAACCACTCACTATAACGCCAGCCTTCTTTTGCCTTCCTTGTTCCAACCATATAGAACTACATAAAGTGTCGAAACAGGAAGAAAATATCGAAATGACGCAGAGAAACGTTAACAGATGAGTTTTGAAAAAATTATTAACTCTAACTAGAAAAATTTGAGTGCAAAAAAATTCTCAACACTGCCAATTAAGAATTTAGGATACATGATGATACAACAATGTAAGCCTGAATCCACACAGTCCACTAAAACCACTCACTTTAACGCCAGCCTTCTTTTGCCTTCCTTGTTCCAACCATATAGGACTACATAAAGTGTCGAAACAGGAAGAAAATATCGAAATGACGCAGAGAAACGTTAACAGATGAGTTTCGAAAAAATTATTATCTCTAACTAAAAAAATTAGTGTACAAAAAAATTCTCAACACTGCCAATTAGGAATTTAGGATACATGATACAACAATGTAAGCCTGAATCCACACAGTCCACTAAAACCACTCATTATACCGCCAGCCTTCCTTTGTCTTACTTCTTACAACCATAGAAATAGGAGGAAAATGTCGAAATGAAGCAGGGAAAGGTTAACAGAGAAGTTTCAGGAAAAGGTGCAACACTGAAGAATTTAGAGTACAATCTATAATATATTTTATTAACACTACCGATTAAGAATTTAGGATACATGATACAACAATGTAAGCCTGAATTCAAACAGTCCAATAAAACCACTCACTATAACGAAAGCCTTCCTTTTGCCTTCCTTGTTCCAACCAATCGGACTACATAAAGTGTCCAAACAGGAAGAAAATATCGAAATCACGCAGAGAAACGTTAACAGATACATAAGTCTCGAAAATGGTGCAACAATTGAAGAATTTACAAAAAAAATTCTCAACACTGCCAATTAGGAAGTTATGATACATGACATGATACAACAATGTAGGTCTGAATCAACACAGTCCAATAAAACCACTTATTATAACGCCAGTCTTCTTTTGCTTTCCTTCTTACAACCATATAAGACAACAAAAAGTGTTGAAACAGGAAGAAAATGTCGAAATGAAGCACAAGAAGGTTTACAGAGATGGTTTCGAAAAAATTATTAACTCTAACTAGAAAAATTTTAGTACAAAAAAATTCTCAACACTGCCAATTAGGAATTCAGGATACATGATACAACAATGTATGCCTGAATCCACACAGTCCACTAAAACCACTCACTATAACGCCAGCCTTCCTTTTGCCTTCCTTGTTCCAACCATATCGGACTACATAAAGTGTCCAAACAGGGAGAAAATGTCGGAATAAGGCAGACAAAACTTCACATAAAAGTTTCAGAAAAATTGCAACTTTAACTGGAGACTTTAGAGTACAATGTATTTTCTCAACACTGCCAATTAGTATATTAGGATACATGATACAACAATGTAAGCATGAATCCACACAGTCCACCACAACCATTACGCCGGCCTTATTTTGCCTTCCTTCTCACAACCATCGAAATAGAAGGAAAATGTCGAAATGAAGCTGGGAAAGGTTAACAGAGAAGTTTTCAGAAAAAGGTGCAGCACTGAACAATTTACAAAAAAAATCAATACTGCCAATTAGGAATTCAAGATACATGATACAACAATGTAAACCTGAATCCACACAGTCTACTGAAACCACTCATTATAACGCCAGCCATCATTCCAAGCTGCTATATCCTGAACCTGAACCTTTAAGTCTGCCAGCAGTAAAACAGGGGTGAACAAATGATGATGATCTACTGGGGTGGAAAGGGGTGAGGGGTCAAAAGAGGTGAAATCCGAGCCTCATCACCACCGACCTTTTCTACCCCAGAGTCCCTCATATATCGGTATGTTCAACTGGTGGGTAGGAGAAAGGTTACGAGAAAAGAGTGATAATTGGAAACATATCCGGAAAAACTTAAAATTTTCTAACCTCTTTCTAGGACACAGATTAACAAGGTTTTTTTGAAATTAGTCAAAGTTAACCACTCCTTTTCCTTTAGATGCCCCTCCTCTATGCCTCTGTCCCCCTCCTCATGTTCCCCTTCAAAAATTACGATCGCCCTAGAGTGACCGCATAGTGACCAGCCGTTCATTGACCAGTGGTGATGGTATAGCTCGTGGTGACATGATTTTTTTCATGAAAACTGATTCCCAACTGTTCAATAGTTTATATCGAAGTGGTTCAGTACTTTTTATAGATTAGAAGGCTTAACTTGAATGCCAGTAATATTTTGGTTTTAAGAATACTTTCCTATGTTGTACTAAACATGGGCGGACGAGCTAAATTCCCAAAGGGAGGGGAATTTCATCAAAGAGGGGGGAATTGGCAGTGTTCAGGCCATTTTAGCTACACCTTAGAGAACTGACTCTACTTTTTGAAGTCGCCAAAGAGGGGGGAATTCCACTTTTCCCTCCCTTCTCGTCCGCTAGTGATGCCAGTAATATTTTGGTCTTAGGGATACTTTTCTATGTTGTACTAAACCAGAGCACTGGCGGACTAGCTAATTTACCAAAGGGAGAAAATATCTCCAAAGACCGGGGAAATTGCAGTTTCAGGCCATTTTACCTACACCTTAGGGAACAAACTCTACTTTTTGAAAGAGCCAAAGAGGGGGGAATTCCACTTTTCCCACCTCTTTTCATCCGCTAGTGCCACCCCCATCTCTTCCGCTAGTGGTTGTTTCAGAAGGTGAAATCATGGACTGGGAGGTGGGGTGACTGAATCATATTCCCGACACCACGATCTACACCAGAGACGGGCCTGTGACGAATTCAGCTGTTGCACACGCTCGCTCAGGTCAAGAGGTCATAAGGCCTGGTATTATATGGGGGTGTCCATGAGTGGTTGAGAAACAAAGGGGGGAAATAGTATTCCCCCTCTCTGACAGTATCTAAAAATAAACTCTCCCCTATGTATAGGGGAAATGGTCAACAAACTGCCGATTCTCCTTTCTTTGGGAAAATTCCCTATTCTTTGAAGCGTTGGCTCGTCCGCCAATAGGGGGTGTCCCAAAGGAGGAAGCCTTGGATTTTTTTGTGGTCCCCCTTTTCAGGGGTTGCATTCGCTTTCGAGCTCCTTCAACCGGCTTAATCTTGATTTATGTTGAGGGGTCAACCATTAAGCTAACGCGATGAGCACGCTCAGCCACATGTTGCGTGAGTGAGTGAGTGTGAGTGAGTGAGTGAGTGAGTGAGTGAGTGAGTGAGTGAGTGAGTGAGTGAGTGAGTGAGTGAGTGACGGACTGACAGAGATGGTGAGTAAATGAGTGAGTGAGTGAGTGAGTTAGTGAGCGAGTGAGTATGTGAGTGAGTGAGTGAGTGAGTGAGTGAGTGAGTGAGTGAGTGAGTTAGTGAGTGAGTGAGTGAGTGAGTGAGTGAGTGAGTGAGTGAGTGCGTGAGTGAGTGAGTGAGTGAGTGAGTGAGTGAGTGAGTGAGTGAGTGAGTGAGTGAGTGAGTGAGTGAGTGAGTGAGTGAGTGAGTGAGTGAGTGAGTGAGTGAGTGAGTGAGTGAGTGAGTGAGTGAGTTAGTGAGTGAGTGAGTGAGTGAATGAGTGAGTGAGTGAGCGAATGAGTGAGCGAATGAGTGAGCGAATGAGTGAGTGAGTGCGTAATCAACTTTTTGTACCACACTAAAACTGAGAAAATTCATTTTACAAACTTTGTAATAATAAAAAATGAGTATCTCGAAGTACAATGAAAAAATAAATAATTAACAGGCGGAAGGTGAGTGAGTGAGTGAGTGAGTGAGCATGTGAGTGAGTGAGTGAGTGAGTGAGTGAGTGAGTGAGTGAGTGAGTGAGTGAGTGAGTGAGTGAGTGAGTGAGTGAGTGAGTGAGTGAGTGAGTGACGTGAGTGAGGTGAGTCGAGTGAGTGTGAGTGAGTCGAGTGAGTGAGTGCAGTGTGATACTGACTAAGTGGGTTTTTTTATATCGGTTGCTTTGTTTATTTAAGATTGATGATCATCACACGGAACACATTGCCACATACATGAATCAAATCAGTTTTACACAACAGTTGGACGTCTGTCTGTCTATCTGTCTGTCTGTCTGTCTTTCTGTCTGTCTGTCCTGTCTGTCTGTCTGTCTGTCTGTCTAATAACCTGATATCGAACTGCTAACGCTTCTTGTTTCGCTGGCTGTCAGTGATGACAATGGTAAGTCAGTGGTCGTGAAAGAGATCGGACTTCCTATAAACAAGTTTTTATAGCTTATTACATTATTATCTTTGAAAAATTTAAAGACCAACCAGTATTATCAGCCCCACTGCCTTCCAGCGTTTCGGGTGAGTCTGAAAAATTCTACAGATAAATTAGGGTTGGTTATTGACGGATTGCAACGTCTTATCGTTTGAAACTGCCCTCAAAATTCATTTTTCATTACATTAAGCTAAAAAAAACCAGGACTCTGTGTTATCACAAATTAATTTCAAACACTTGTTACCGCAGGTAGAAGAAAATTCAACGCATGTTTTCAGATGTGATTTGAAAACCTGTAATTTCAAACGTACGCTGCAATCGGTTTTCAATTAGACTTGCGCGCTAAAACTTGCAAAATAACACGAAACCTAGATAGGCTATGCTAGAAACCGCTGGCGAACGAGTCAACTCTCCAAAGGGAGGGGAATTTTGTCAAAGAGGGGGAAAACTTGCAGTTTTAAGGTAATTTTACTTGCACTTTAGCAAACGTTAAAGAGGGGGAATTGCACATTTCCCACCCCTTCTCGTCAGATACATATTGCTAACGGCGCAGCACAGAATATGCGTTTGATTCCGTTCGGATTTAAATTTTGGTTTGTTTTGTTGGCTATTGTTATCGATTCTGTATCAAAATAACAACCAACATGAAGAACTTAAGATATTTTGATGGAACATTTTTTCATAAAAAAACCGTAAATTTATTTCACTTCTTCAATTCTCGTGAATTTTCTCGACTTTTTGTGATATACAATATGACCAACCATCAGTATTCCCACACACTTGAAATGCTATAAAAAGTTTCAAACTTTATTGTTTATATGGTTTTGACCAGTTTTGGTCAACTATCATCATTCATCACATTGAACAGAAACCATCTTGAATGGAAAAATCGACTATCATTTTTTAACAAAAATCAAGAAAGTCAAATAACACATTAATAAAAAAGATAGAAAAACATTCTTATGAGACGCAGCATAAGCATTTTTTTACCATCAACGAAACGTTAGTCATCTTTTCATGATTGTCGAACATTCATATATATAGTGCTTTCAGCAGATTCAAAAAAAGTAAAAGATAATAAATAACTAGGGTACGACTCTATGTAGTTTAGTTATACTCTATTAGTTATTCTCAAACGTAAATCAAACACCGAACTAAGGTAAAACACTTATAATCAATTAATGAAACATTTCAATGAACCAACCATCAATGTTGGCCACTATCTTGATATTAGTATCGGCCATTCCAGAGCCTTCCAGAAGGTCGGTGACTTCAAAGGGTTGGTCGAGCTCATCCTGGATTGGCTGTCGGATCGGAACCAACTGTTCATCGGATAGAAGGGCTGAAGCATGGTGACTTGACTGACTGACTGATTGACTGACTGACTGACTGACTGACTGACTGACTGACTGACTGACTCACTCACTCACTGACTGTCTGACTTACTGAGAGAATGGCTGACATACACTAAGTACCGTATGACTGACTGACTGGTTTGAAGGAATGGCCTCAGTTCGCCTGTCCTTCAATGACAGGAAGTGAGGGAGTGAGTGAGTGAGTGAGTGAGTGAGTGAGTGAGTGAGTGAGTGAGTGAGTGAGTGAGTGAGTGAGTGAGCGAATGAACGACTGAGTGAATGAAACGAATGACCACATGCAGTTGGAGGAGTGTTTGTTTTGTTTGGACAATGTTTGTTTTGACATTGATTCTAGTTTCAATCATACGATAGAGTTCCAAAAATCGTTATAGACTGGCATCAGTCACTCTCATAAAAATATTGAAGCATCCTGTCGATAATTGTAGATGGCTTTGTATTTTTGTATATCCGTCTTCCTGATTTGTCTGTCTGTCTGCCTGTTTGTCTGTCTATCTGTCTGTCCGTCTGTCTGTTTGTCTGCCTGTTTGTCTGTCTATCGGTCTGTCCTTCTGTCTGTCTTTTTGTCTGTCAGTCAGTCAGTCTATCTGTCTATCTGTCTGTCTGTCAGCTAGTCAATCTGTCAGTTATTTTGCAGTGTTGCGGCAAATGAATTTCTTTATAACACTTGTAGAAAGAATCGCCTAATTGAAACTGTTCATTCTTCTGATAATAACTACCGTAACCCAGCCAACCTCCGATATCATCACTCTGTACCAGCGGACCACCGTATACGTGACCGATGGCTGTAAATAAAATCAAGGCTTACTGTATTCTCAATTGATTAGAAAACCTATCTTTGATGCACGCCAAAATCTGACTAGAATTTAATAGGCGCGCTAAAAATTCTGGTTAGGTTATACAAACGAAAATCTGTCATAACCAACCAAACAACACCAGAAGGCAGCTCAGGGCGATTTGATAAAACATGGTTAAATTGGAATTTTAGTGCATTTATTGACCTGATAAAAATGAATGAATATCCATTTATGAACTCATAATGGGATAATTAAGACAACGGAACATCCGTCCCTTATTATGTAATTCAAGTCATAATCGCAGTTTTTCCATAATTTTTTTTCAATTCAGTAGGTTGTAGCATCTTAACATAACTGAAATTTACACACGGGTTTTGTTTTGATACATGTTCTAATAAAAAATGTAGAGGATTCTGAAGTGTTCGGCCAAACACAGCCATAAGATTGGAACATCGTCATCGTGATAAGCAATCACGATTACGCAATAAGGTTTACGGTTTGTTAATATAGCAAACAAACGGTCAGCAAATGAACTATAGTAACATTTGACGCCGGTAGCGGACGAGAAGCAACGAAAAAGTGGAGCTTCCAGCTCTTAGGCAGTACCAAAAAGTAGCATTTCTTCTTTGAGGTGCGAAGTACAAAGAGCGACCAAAAAACATTCAATTCCCCCATCTTTGGTGAATATCCCAGCTCTTTGGAGGGTTCGCTTGTCCGCTAATAAAGGGGTAAGTGTGACTTCTTCCATAACGGTATGTATGTTCTTCCTATAAAACTTTTGACCATCTGCGTTCATCAAATATGGGTCATTTTTATTTACTTAACGCTGCTTTGGCCCTGATTTTCATCGAATTCGTTCATTATCTATAATATTATGATGTTTAGTGAATTCCGGTTGTTAAACGGAAGTTTTGATCAACGGTTAATATACTTTTATGCACCTTATGCAAATTGAGAAACGTTTGATAAGTTCCAATACGTGTTTGATTGTTCTCATTGATTAGAGAATATCATTGCGGATAGATTTATAAATTCAGTTTAGCTAATTTGTACTTTTTTGTGAACTGATTTACATATAACTGTTTCAAGTTGCCAACATAATAACAACTTTATGAACATTATTATAACAAACTTCATTCTAATACATTTATTACACAATTGCCTATGAACATGTATTATTCTGCTTTACTCTTAATGTCATTATTTTTTTTCAATTATAAAGGGATACCAGCAGACAAAAATATTCTCAGTTTTATTGATTCGTGCGTATATCATATTATAACGATGAAAATTATTACTTCGTTCGGTGATAATAATGATAATTACGAGTAATCACTGTGAGTGAAGATCATGATACAATATTCGTACAAAAGGACCCATTCCGATATATTAATTAATGAGAGATTATAAAAACACAAATAAACAAACGTATTGTTTTTCAAGGTTCGGTTATGGGTACAAGCTTAACAATACGAAACCAAAAACACGCGAAATTGCCATTAACGCATAATTGGTATTTTAAGACTTTTCTCAGATTAGAAATTGTTATGAAACCACAAAAGTGCACAGAAACACAATATACGAGAACCACCATACATTATCCGAAGAAACATTTTACAACTCGGCAAATGAGAAGACGACCAAATGTACAGCAAATACTGATTTTTTCAATAAATAGAATTAGATATTATCCCGGTCACCAAATTAAGTTCACCGAATTTCCATACCTCACGGTGAATTCAGAATCAAAAGGAAAGTCAGAAACGAAGGAACATTTGAGCGAAATCTTTCAATTTGCTCAATTTTTTTGTAATGGGTCACAAAATAATTCCTGTTTTTTTTCTTTCCCTTTTCCGTCCCGTTCGACGTTCCATTCAACTCTAAAAGCACAATTGAAAACGGGGGAATTATATTATTCACAATGAAACCGTATAACAAGGAAGAACAAACCCTCATAATATTATATTTCCTATTTATAGCCGTTGATCAAAATGTAAAATGCTATAATACTTACAACATTACTTTGAATTCATCTCATAAACGGAGTATGAAAATTTTAGCAGAACATCAGATATCAATCGAATGAAATGTTTCACTCATTAGAGAATTGGAAATAACTGGTTAACGTTGATGCTTACTGTTCAACAATCTTTCAGAATGAAAAAAACAATCAACAACACTCTCATTATCCAATCAACAGGCTATAAAAGCCTATTCGAGACTCTAGTGAAGAGCATATATTTCAGCTTTTCCACACCGTGAAACATCACCTTCTCATTCCTTTATGTTAAAGCAATCAACTGAAGAGTTGAGTTGAGTTAAGATTGTTGGCCAGTCATCACCTTCTATCACATATCACATAACACTGTGAGTGTGAGGTAATGTTTCATGGTCTATAAAAGCTGGGAGGCTGTTCTCCACTAGACTCCCAAAGGGCATTTAATTAGGCATCACAGCAGGTATCATCACTGAATCAGTTGAACGTAAAATTTAATAGAAATATCGAAACAATAATGATAAATAATAGCACAGTGGTGGGGGAAAATAATCGATTCAACAGAAAAATATGAATAAAGAATTCAATTCAGTTATAAACAAATAAATTTCACATTTCACTCGTTTCTTTCCAGGAAGTTGACCACGCCAGATCTACTCATCTTAAATATCATGATATAATAGCCTATCCAGGGTTTGTTGTTAGTCAACAACTTTTTGGCGCACAGTTTGAATTCAAACCTTTTTTGGCGCGCGTTCAAAAATTCTAGGATAAAAAACTTTTCTCACGTAGCAAGAGGACAACATACCAAAATTGATTCATTGAATACGTGCGTAACTGACCCGCAAAATAAACGGTTGATAACAAGAAACCATAACCGAGCTATGTATAATGCACTCAACTCAATGAAGTAGGGCATTAGGCGCATTTGAAAAAAATTGCGCGCCAAAATTCTGCTGACTTACAAGAAATTCTGAAAAAGCTTTAACAATTACATCTCACATCAATGGAACTCAGCCCTCCTAATATAAAGGTGAACCATACTTTTCGTCTCTTTTGGTTCACCAGAATAAAGATTCCGTTTCACATTGATCCATTAGCGGACGAGAATGAAAAGTGAAAATCCCCCTCTTTTGCGCTTTCAAAAAGTAGAATTTGTTTCCTCATGTGTAGGTAAGAATGCCTGAAAAATGTTAACTTTCCCCTTTTTCACGAAATTCCCCTCCCTTTTGAGGTTTAGCTCGTCCGCCAGTGCATTGGTCATACTCTGCCAACTTCCAAAATCTACATGTGATGTCCCATAATGTCCTGTTTTCTGGCTTCCAAGTCGCCGATTCGAATGTTCGGGTTGGCCAGCGGGTCCAGGAACGGGTCGTACTCGTCGCCGGAGGCTGCAAATTGAACAATCATGTAGTCCACCAACCATCATTCGTTGTGTGAAAGGCTAGAAAATCTACGCCTAACGTTTCGCTCCGTAATCGTTAGGTTTAATATCCCAATATCGGTGGAACATCAAGTATGATTTATGAATGTGCCTGTCCTTGTATCCTTGAAATGAGTTAAGACTAAAACAATCAACCATAGCATAGACATGATTTGGCATAAAAAATGGGGATTTACATTTTTTTTCTTTTTTTATATATTTTTGTAAAAATCATGGAAATTGTCAGTCACAAGTAATATATCATGAACTGTGATATCAATTAAAGTTTTCTTGACTGCTGTAATTGTTGTACACTTGGTATTGTGGGGTGCGTGGTGATGGTTATTATGATGGATTGAGTTGAGTGGGTGTGTGTTTTGGAATAAAATTTCCTCCCTCATTTTTTTATTTGCCATTCCATTTGCATAGATACCTACCAGAAGCGAGAATCCACCAGTAGAATACTACACTTTTACAACTCTGAAACTGGAAGCACCCTAAGCTAAGGATCAGCTGACCACCCAGCCCAACGTATCTATTATACCATCACCCAATGTACTTGAATCATGAAACTTGAAATTTTTTCGAAAAAAATCATTAAAGAATTAATCAAACTGGCACCAACATGCGACGCGAGTGAGGATGACGATGACGGTGACGAGCCCGATCAGCAGCAGAATGATGAGGAACAGCCAGCGTTTGTACGATAGAAACGGATCCATGGCCGCCCGACCACCGGTTCGCGATCTGGAAAAAACATGCTGAAGGGCTGCCTGGGATTCAAGTGAAAAAGTTGTAGTGTTAACTACTCCGACTTTTGAATCGTTAGCTGCATCAAATGTAAAAGAAGGTGAGGCATAGCAGTTTACTGTTCACTTCAACTCAACCCAAAATATAACATGCAAATCAATAACAATCCTTATGTTCAGTGGGTGTTTCCCATGGTTGGACAAGTTAACGTGTCATTTGCTCACTTGAATCTCAAGAAACTCTTTAATTAGTCATTCAAAATAACAACATCACAATTTTGCATTAAGCCCGACAAAAAAGGTGGACTTGCCAAAGATTTTTTATTTATGTTCTTTCTTGGGAATTTGTAAACCTTTTCCAACCACTTGCATGATCATCAAGGATAAAAGTTACCACTGAAACGTGAACCGATATGCAGGCACGCCTGGCTGTCGTTTAACAGATGCAATTGAGATTTCCAACAAAAACATACATAAAAGGGCTGCCTGGGATTCAAGTGAAAAGTTGTAGTGTTAACTACTCCAACTTTTGAATCGTTAGCTGCATCAAATGTAAAAGAAGATGATGCATAGCATGTTGGCTGTCCGACTCAACTCAACCCAAAAGGTGTATGCTATAACATGCAATCATCATGTTCAGCGGGTGTTACACTGGGTTGAACGAGTTAACGAGTAATTATTTCACTCGAATTTCCAGAAGCTATTTATGATACATTGGCGGATGAGTCAAACCTCCAAAGGGAGGGGAATCTCTCTAAAAAGGGGGAATGGACAGGAATCAGGCCATTTTACCTACACCTTAAAGAATAAACTCTACTTTTCGAAACCGCCAAAAAGGGGTTGGGGATTCCACTTTTCCCTCCCTTTCGTTGTCGTTCTCCTTCAATTGAATTCGTGAAACTAAAGATTTCATGCATGCTTTCAAACAAATGAATATGTTACTGAATTTAATAGAACTTTCCCGCTGAACTGAAAATTATAGTTGACCTTCCGATTCATGAATGGGATGCAACTTCGTACTAGAAAAACTGGAGTCTTCCATTGGCCATTACCACGGGGTCGATTTTTCAAGTCACCAGTATTAGCCATGAAAAAAATCCATTATTTATTCAACAAACGAACCCCAGACAACCACAGCAGAATCGCTGTGCCAGTACGCAATAATCAGAACAACTAGAATATCTGTCATCAAATTCAAATACGATTGTAAAGCCAGAATAGCGAAGTTGGATACCAAGTCACACATATAGTGCAACTTAAGGAATGATTTTGCGATGAACGGCTTCATGCTATTATAATTGTTCCGTAATGAAAACTTTCAAAGAAAACGATTCAAAAAACGCTTCTGTAAAACATTTACTAACTACTACGTAAATTAATTTCGTAAGGGTGCTTTCAGAGTAAAAAGGATCGGAAAAAGGAAAGTAAAATGAAAAGTAAAAAGATCATAATGTAAAACATTTTAGAGAAAAAATTTATTTCGTTCCTGGAAATTCCTTTTTTTCGGTGAAATGTTTTACAGTATAATGACCCTTTTACTTTCCGTTTTACTCTGAAAGCACCCTTAGGCTGCAGGATATAGCTTATCCCAGGTTGTTATTGCTCGAAAAATTCACATCGACATTTCTGGCGCGAAATTTGAATTAAAAATACGACAAACCGTATCCACGTGGAGAACCATTCCATGGCACTTCTGCGCTTGTACTTGTTGTCTTGAGCGTCGGCATCGCGTTTACCACCGTTGCCACCACCACTTCCATTGCCATCATGACCCAACAAAGGCGAATTGGAGCTAGTCAGGTAGTCGTGCTGATCCGATGGATCGTTGTAGACCGGTTTGCGGGATACTGCAAATATCAAATTTATTTAGGGTGCTTTCAGAGTAAAAAGGAAAGTAAAATGGAAAGTAAACGGGTCATTAAACTGTAGAACATTTCAGTAAAAAAAATTTATTTTGTTCTTGGGAGCTTTTCTCCGATGAAATGTTTTACAGTTTAATGACCCTTTTACTTTCTATTTTACTTTCCTTTTTACTCTGAAAGCTCCCTTAGGGTGCTTTCAGAGTAAAAAGGAAAGTAAAAAGGAAAGTAAAATAGAAAGCAAATATGTCATTAATCTGTAAAACATTTGAGTGAAAAACCCTCTTGGATGAAATGTTTTACAGTTCAATGACCCTTTTACTTTTCTTTTTACTTTCCTTTTTACTCTGAAAGCACCCTTAGTTGTTACGCCATAATAGCAAAGTTGGATATAGCTAGTTTATTGATACCGTGTGTGGCCTTGCTTCGTCCATGTGCGCACGTGAAACATTAGTAATAACTTTGACAGCAGTGTTACAACAACTTTGCGGCGATGAACTATTTTACTTTCCTGTTTAGAAACTTCAAAATGCATTGGGGAAACTTATTCTGAAAACTAAATGGGCCAAACTTCGAAATTGAAGAGGAAAAAGGCAACTATAAAATTGGACCTAATGTTTCGCATGCGCGCAAGGTCAGGGCAAGGCCACACGCGGTAACAATAATTCAGCCATACCAAGTCACAAATATAGTGAAATACCGGTCACCCAATTCAATATAGGATTGAATTGATTGACCGAATGACTAAATGAATGATTTTCATACCATTAACTTTGTTTTTTCTATTTTTTTTATTTCGTTGATTCAGCGCAATTTGTAATTTTTTTACTTACTTTCCCATTAACTGAAGCCATAAGGCACATTAATACGCATATCTGAATGGTGTTTTCGTAGTGGCCAGCGAGTTGGATAAACTGACGGGAAATAGCAGACAGAAACCCCCGAGCAACGCGTCCGGATCTGTGTCTCAAGTCAGGATTCGAACTTATGACTGCCGAGTTTTCGAGGCCGGCGCCCTACGCACTAGACTACTAGACAGGCGACAAATATAGGATTGCATTTGAATTGATAACCGAATGACTAAATGAATGATTTTCATAACATTATCTTCTATTTTTCATTTCCTTAATTCAGAGCAATTAATAATTTCTAATTTCTAATGTGAATCTTGCCAAAATACCTGAAAAAATATAACTATATTGGCATTCAGAACGGTCGGAATACAACATTGTTTCTTGTTATTGCGGAAAGTTATCAGCACGCCACGCTAAGAATCAACTTTTTTGGTGCGTATTCGAAATTAGAACGCACATTGAAACATTCGATTAGGAAATTTCACATGACATTCGCCATTCGGGCATTTTACAAACACTACGCCCACTAGCGGACGAGGGAAGAACGGAAAAGTGGAATTCCCCCCTCTTTGGCGCTTTTAAAAAGTAGAATTTGTTCCCTAAGGTGTAGGTAAAATGGCCTATTTCATGAGAATTCCCCCCTCTTTGGGAAAATTCCCCTCCCTTTGGAGGTTTGACTCGTCCGCCAGTGCTACGTCTGAGTTATCATCATTGCATGAGGTAACAGGTCAATATAAATAGTATTTTTTCTTGGAAAAAAAGCGAACAAACTTAGCCCAAGCTATATGACCTGACGAGTAGAAATTCTACCCAACCCACTAGCGGACGAGAAGGGGTGGGAAAAGTGGAATTCCCCCTTTTTGCGGTTTCAAAAAGTTGGATTTATTCTTTAAGCTGTAGGTAAATTGACCTAGTTTCTGCCGATTCCCCTCTTTGACGAAATACCCCTCCCTTTGGAGGATTAGCTCGTCCGCCAGTGACCTGACGAGTCGAATTTCTACCGAACCAACCCACTGGCGGACGAGCTGATTTCCCAAAGGGAGGGGAATTTCGTCAAAGAGGGGGAATCACCAGTTTTCAGGCCATTTTACCTACACCTCAAGAAACAAATTCTACCTTTTGAAAACACCAAAGAGGGGGCAATTCCACTTTTCCCACACCTTCTCGTCCGCTAGTGTACCAACCCATGGCACTATCGTTCTCCATCTGCACCCTTGTAGTCTGCATCGACTGTTGTTGGTTGGAATGGACGCTGGTGGCATTGTGCCCATGTGATGACGTCATCATCGGTGTCGTCGTACCCGCCGGACCAGATGGCACATCGGGTAACTAGAAAATAACACAAAAATGTCTTTAACATTGTAAAATCATAGATGAAATGAAATATGTAAAGGTAAAAGAATCACAAACTCGTGGAGAACAGAAGGTATTCCATGATATTCGTAGAGCCTATCCATTATTTATTAATAGCCGAAAGGTTTTTGGCGCGTAGTTTGAATTCAAATCTTCTAGTATAGTCGAATTTTTTGGTTACGTATTTTTTGAACTTTTTTTGTGTAAAACTTTTCTATCAACCCCAAATATCTACTTATGATCGCCATATGGGTTCCATTAAAAAGGTTGATCGGCACTCTGAAGACGTTTCTAGGTCAATTCGAACAAGTTCTACACGATAGAGTTGAGTTTTCGCCGATTCGAGTTTCCTATCGCGCGGTCGGAAGCAGCAATTTGGGGTTGAGGAAAAGATTTTACACAAAAAAGTCGAACCAAAAAATTCTACTATATGTACGTTTAGATACAGTCTTCTAATCATTATAGAATGCCATACTAACCAGTTCGAGACCGAGACCCTGCCGGGCCCAGTTGGCCTGTTTGAGCTGTTCGCGTAGGTTTTCAGCAATCGGACCTGCAATGTACCATGCTTACACAAAACCTTATTCAACGAGTAACCTAAAATCACCTTCTTCACGTCACCTAAGTCATATTATTCACCTCATGAGCCACTTTCTTCAGTTTCACCTTCTTTACCTACACCTTCATTCAAAGTCTTATAGGTAAATTTTTTTGGCTACGTCACCTTCTCTTTCTAATAAGTCACATTCATCACTGAACACACCTTCTTTACCTTTACCTAAGTCACCTAATAAGTCATTTTGTACACCAAAATCACCTAACGAGTCTTTTTCACCGAAATCACCCAATAAGTCACTTTGTTCACCAAAATCACCAAATATGTCACCTTGTTTACCTAAGTCACCTAATAAATCACTTTGTTCACCAAAATCACCTGATAAACCACTTCGTTCACCGAAATCACCTAATATATCACCTCGTTAGCTTAAATCACCTGATATGTCACCTCGTTTACCTAAGTCATCTATCTTGTGAGGTGTTAACCTAAGTCATCTAATACACTAAATTCATTCTGTTCACCTTCTCCTAAGTCACCTTGTTAACCTAAGTCATCTAATACACTAAAGTCACCTTGTTCACCTAACCAGCCAGATTCTGCTTGGGAATGACACTGGTTCTGCACGCGGGACACTGGTAGCCGGCGGGCGCCGTGTGCGACGGAAATTGCTGGGCCCACGAGTTAAGACAGTGCCAGTGGTATACATCTGAAATAACGCATGATGACCAAATCAAAAAAACCAAATGTATTTATTTTATGCCATAAAAGCGAAGTTGAATTACAACTCACAAATATAGTGAAATAACGGTCACCCTAAATAAAAACGAGGATAACACGGGCGCGTAAAAACTGTCGAGAGGAAAAACATTAGTTGCACTGCAACTAAAAACCTAAAATGGCGTTTCGACGAGTCATCCGACGCCAAAAAGCCCAACGGATGTGATATCATCAGGGATGACCTCCGTGCTGTCTAATCAAAACAAAAACAGTGAAATAGTGAATCGCTATCAAGTAACAACGCAAAACGATCATAACAAATGGATACTCGATTGAAAACAGGAACCCTCTCCGCAAGCACTGGGAGACGAGCCAACCCTCCGAAGGGAGGAGAATCTCTCCAAAAAGAGGGGAATTTGCAGTTTCCAGACTATTTCACCTACACCTTAGGGAACAAACTCAGCTTATTGAAAATGCTAAAGAGAGGTAATTCTACTTTGCCCACCCCTTCTCGTCCGCTAGTGCCTGCAACTGCCTATTCTCTTAATATTCGGCTAAACTAACGTAAACATGTCAGTCGTGCGGTAGGCACCTTTTCGTTGGCCAACGGTTGACTGCAGAAGGAACAGTTCGGGTCGTAATCGCTGTCTTGCAGCCATTCGAGGTATGATTGAACGACACACTGAAATATTCATAATTCCAGTGAGTGAGTAAGTCCGTGAGTAAATTATTCATTGAGTGAGACAGTCGGTGAGTTGAAACAGTTGACTGCTGAGTGAGTTTTGAATGATTTAGTACGGGTGGATTGGACAAATCCGTGAGGGAGTGGGTGAGTCCGTCAGTGAGTCCGAGAGCCAGTCAGTTGTCTGGTACATATTTGGAATGTTTTTTTCCTTCAGTTAGTCAGGCAGTGTATCAGTTAGTGAGTGAGTCGGTCAGTGAGTGAGTGAGTGAGTCGGTCACTCAGTTAGTTGAGTATTTGTATAATAATTTTTTTTCATCGTAATCGCTGTCGTTAAGCTATTCCAGGTATGATTGGACGACACACAGAATTTTTTTTCTGTCAGTCAGTCAGTCACTCAGTGAGTCGGTCAGTCAGTCAGCCAATCAGTGAGTGAGTGATTTGTATAACAGCTTTTTTACATTTTCAGACTTAAAATGATTATAACAAGGTAATTTTCGGTTACAATACTTCCTTTATCAACCTTACTTTAAAATAAAATAACCTGAGCATGTCGACTCAGCAGGCAGTGTTCACAAACGTTGACCCGATGTTCGAAGCAGAACAGGTTGGTGACCTTCTTACGAGGACACTTGCACAGACCCATCCTGTCCGGCGATGAGTTGATTGATGTTCAGTTAATGATTGGTTTTGCCGGTTGTATGTGACTGGCTACTGAAATCGAATTGATTCTTCGATTGATATTTGACATAACCTAAGTGAATAGTGAAAGCCCCTAAGATATCAATTATCAGAATAGATTTTTTTAAATAAAGTTCAATGAGTTTTCACAAAGTTACAAGGAGTGTAAAAAAAATACATCGATTTCGGTTCGAGTTCGTCTAGAAATCCTGTTTTCAATCTTCTTCAATGTTCTCTCAGAATTTTTTTCTTAGCGAATGAGATTCACACAATATCCTAGCATATTTTCATGGGAGTTCACTCTTGTAACTATAAACGGTGCCCTGAATCACTTGATTCAGGGCACCGTTCGGGATTTGTTTACAGCGAAAAAAGTTTAGAGAAAAGTTTTACGACAAATTATTTTCATGCCTGTGGTTGAGTTCGAAACGAAGTTTTCGAAATTAATCGAACGAAATGATTTTCGCAAAAAAGTTTTACAATTCAACTTTTCGGTTTTGAGCCGACTCGAAACCTTTTTTTATTTAGAATGATTTTCGACTCACTCACACACTCACTCACTCACTCACTCACTCACTCACTCACGCACTCACTCACTCACTCACTCACTATCTCACTACTCACTCACTTACTCACTCACTTACCCCATCACTCACTCACTCACTCACTCACTCACTACTCACTCACTCACTCACTCACTCACTAACCCACTCAATCACGCACTCACTCACGTGCTCACTCAATCTCTCATTCAATGACTGGCGGTCTGATTCATTTACTCAATCCTTTATTCAATCATTCATTGACTAACTCAATCGCTCATTCACTCACTCACTCACTAACTCAGTCAGTCAGTAACTCACTCACTCAGTCACTCACTCACTCACTCACTCAATAACTCACTCACCCATTAAACAGCTTACTCAGTCACTTACTTAATCACATAATGTCTCGTGTTCGTGTATTCATTCACTCACTAATTCACTCACTCACTCACTCACTCACTCACTCACTCACTCACTCACTCACTCACTCACTCACTCACTCACTCACCCGCTCACTCACTCATTTACTCACGTTTATTTTGGCATACGCTTCAGGATCCTGGAAAGACATGACTTCGTGATCCACTAACTGACTGACCATTGACTCACTTACTCACTCTCTCATTACCTCACACTCACTCATCATTGGCTCATTCGCTCACTCACTCATTTGCTCACTCACTCAATCACTCACTCACTTACTTACCATTTACTCACTCGCTCACTCACTCACTCATTCACTCACTCACTTACCATTCACTCACTCACTCGTTCGTTCAGTCACTCATTCATTCACTCTTACGCTCACTCACTCACTCGTCCATTCATTCATCCACCCACACTTTTTCACCATTAACTCATTCGCTCACTCACTCATTCTCTCCCTCACTCACTCACTCATTCATTCACTCACTTACCATTTACTAACTCACTCATTCGCTCACTCACTCACTCACACATTCGCTCACTCACTTACCATTCACTCACTCACTCAATAATTCGTTCACTCACTCATTCATTCACTCACTCACTCACTCACTCTCACACACACTCACTTACTCAGTTACTGATTTTACGGTATCTTAATACTTTCTCACGGTATTGTATAACCTTCATTATCTGATTGCGAGCGCACTTTATCTTCACCATCAGCGAAAATGCAGTACTTACGCAAATTTACATTTGTAAAACTTTTGGCTGTGAATATTTTTCTTTATAAAACTGTTCCAACACACAAAACAATAAATTGTCATCTCAGCTTTTCAATTCCATAATTAACTGCATTGTATTTTTCCGGATCCAAAATAGATAGTTAGAAGCGGGGGCACCATTTTCATGATAACGTATGAACGTGGCACGTCCAGTCCAAGTGCTAAACCTGATGTTTCAGATAATAAAATACCCACGCCATTCGAACGGAAACATGACGTGACTGACTGACTTATGTATGAACCCACTAGCTCAAGAAAAAGGTGGGAAAAGTGGAATTCCCCCTCTTTGACATTTTCAAAAAACAGAATTTGTTCCCTTAGGTGTGGGTAAAATGGCCTGACAACTGCCGATTCCCCCCTCTTTGACGAAATTTCCCTCTCTTTGGAAGGTTAGCTCGTCCGACAGTGGAACCCATTAGTGGAAGAAAAGGGTGGGAAAAAAGTGGAATTCCCCCCTCCTTGGCAAGTTTGAAAAGTTGAGTTTGTCCCATGAGGTTGAGAAAAACTACCTTTAAATGCCAAATTCCTTTCCTTCAGAAGTTTTTCTTTCTCCCGCCACTGGCGGACGAGCTAATCCTCCAAAGGGAGGGGAAATTCGTCAAAGAGGGGGGAATTGGCAGTTTTCAGGCCATTTCACCTACACCTTTGGGAACAAATTCTTCCTTTCGAAAACGCCAGAGGGGAGGGGGGAATCCACTTTTCCCTCCCTTTCTCATCCGCTAGTGTCTCCAGCTAATGTATGGACGGACTCACAGGCGGACGAGAAGGGGAGGGAAAAGTGAAATTCCCCTCTCTTTTGAGGTATCAAAAAGTAGAATTTGTTCCCCAACGTGTCCGTAAAATGACCCCCTCTTTGACAAAATTCCCCTCCCTTTGGAGGATCAGTTCGTCTTCGTCCGCTAGTGGACGGACTGGACAATAAAAGTCAGTTGGCTTAGGGAAGTGAGAGAGGAAGCCAATACCCCGGGGATCGGTCAACTGCCGCCACTGCCAACTGCCGCCACAATTATCAAGACAACTGCCGCCACTTTTTTTGAAATTTTCCGGTTGCAGTTGACTCACCTCAAAGTGGCGTCAGTTGTCATATGTCAACTGCAGCCACAAAATTCAGAAATTTTCTGGCTGCAGTTGTCTCGCAAAAAGTGGCGTCAGTTTCCATAGGACAACTGACGCCAAGTTTCGAACGGATCCAACCAAGGAATAAAAGAAGGATGATTCATGTAATCAATGAAGAATGATTCATGGAATCAATGATAAGGTCGCAGACGAGTACTCTCGAAGTTTTACCATTCCCTTTGAAGTATTACTGTTCGTTAACCCCCCATAACCTATCGTAAGGCTGGCTTGTCCGAGCGATAGCGAGGACAAGCCTGTTAGCACCGCGCGGAGCGCGGAGGTTGGATCCGTTCGAAACTTGGCGTCAGTTGTCCTATGGAAACTGACGTCATTTTCAGCGAGACAACTGCAGCCAGAAAATTCCACAAATTAGTGGCTGCAGTTGACATACGACAACTGACGCCACTTTTGGGTGAGTCAACTGCAGCCACAAATTTCTGGAACTAGTGGCGGCAGTTGACTCGAAAATAGTGGCGGCAGTTGGCAGTGGCGGCAGTTGACACACAATCCAATACCCCATAGCACTAGCGGACGAGAAGGGGAGGGACAAGTAGAATTCCCCCCTCTTTGGCAATTTCAAAAAGTAGAATTTGTTCCCTAATGTGTGGGTAAAATGACCTATTTTCGGCCAATTCCCCCTCTTTGGAAAAATTCCCCGCCCTTTGGAGGTTTGGCTCGTCCGCCAGTGCCCCATAGAACGACTGATCCGTTCGAAGAGAAGGGGAATCGTTGAAAAGTTATCCAATGTTTTGCCCATTTACGACCGAAAAAGAATATATTTCTTCCGTGAAACACAATACGGTACAATACATAAAAAAGTCAATTTTCTTGATTTACTGCTTATTTAAAAGGTAGTCTCACGTGGACGACAAAAAAATTGACCGACCCTGCAACCCCGTCAATATTAGCCGAAAAAAATGACTACTTATTTGTGATCATGTTCTGAGCGAAATGACTAACCTCTTGTCTTTATTGATCATGTGTGATATCTCCCGCTTTCTAGGTATCACTAGCGGACGAGAAGGGGTGGGAAAAGTGGAATTCCCCCCTCTTTGGCGTTATAAAAAAGTAGAATTTGTTCCCCAAGGTGTAGGTAAAAGGCCAGAATTTTGTCGATTCCCCCCTCTTTGGGAATATTCCCTCGTCCGCTAGTGCTTGGTATTCGGGTCTTTAACTTTCTTGCGCTGCATTTCAACAACATTTAACTACTTATCAAAAAACTCACTTGTGCACATTTTTATATTTTATTATATTATTTTCTCCCTTAAATAACACGACAGCGGGCATTCAAAAGCCACATTTGCTCATAATTATCCATCGAAACATTTCCCACCGAAATCCGATATATTCACAGTAGTTTCATTTCATTTTGGTGTGCAGTGCAACAGTAGGAAATCCGGACAACAATATAATAATAATATACGCATATATATGAAAATGAAATAACAAAAAAACAATGGAAATCATAACCTAAAATAGAGGATAAAATGAATTAAAGAGCAAAATCTTATCCGAAATAGAACAAAAGAATGAATATTGAACACAAGATTTTCAATAAAGGCCGTATGTTGTTTCTGCAAGCAAAAACATGCGCCAAAACGTCCGATAATGAAACTTCACTAGCCTTAACCCACTCGGTTGAAACCATAGTTTAACAAAGCATATCATGGGGTGATGATGATTGATGTGCGTGTTAACACTCATCGTCTGATGTTTCATAATCAGACGTTTTGAGCAACATTTTTGCTTGCAGAAACAACATACGGGCTTTAGCTATAGTACTCTCAATCGATTAGGAGGCTAAATTTGAAAGCCCGCCTTTTTTCTGGAAATCCCAGCAAAAAGGCGCGCATTCAAATTCAATCCCTAATCGAATGAGCACACTATAAAATTTGGATAATTTGACGGTATTCAGTGAAGCACAACGCATACGTGTGTGTACAAATATTATAATATAGTTTTAACAATTAGTTATCGACTAAATATCTGTAAGAATTCACCCACACACACTGTTCAAAACACCAAAAAAAAGTTTCAGTTTTTGTAAAAAAAGAATATTTAACCCACCATACACAGGATTTTCGTCTGTAAGCTGGAATTTCGGGTTCCAAAAAATGCGCCAATGACTGAATTCTACAAAAAATAGTCAAAACTAACTACAGACTTTATAATCATGATAAACAAACTATAGAGAAATAATAGTAGAAAAACAATAGAATAATAAATTTGTATAAAAACAAAAGGATAACAAAACTGCATGAGAACAATACATAGCAGTGATCATGGTCGACCTGATCAAAATTAAATTATTTTTTTAGCTTTCAAAACGGATCAAGAGACTGAATTTGAAATGCGCGCCATTTTTCAGAGTTACTTGTTGTTACAATGGGAAAAGTGGAATTCCTCCTCTTTGGCGTTTTCAAAATGTAGAATGTGTAGGTAACATGGCCTGGAAACTGCAAATTCCCCCTCTATATCTGAGGCTGCGGATTCTGACAGCCAGAAAATTAAGAACAGAAAACCGTGAAAATAACGCGATTTCAAATCCATTCTCCTAATCAACTATGAAAGCTACACTCTAGCAAGACAGAGCACAAAATACAGACGGTAAATAAGAGAAACAATCAAAACACTACGCTGTGCAGTAATACAAGGCAAAATACGACCTATCTGACTGAAATAGCAAAATCATATCCACCACATGAGGGTTTAGTCACATTGAAATCATAAACGCCAATAGTTATTACAAAGGAAGTATGAAAAACTGAAACCAGAAAACAAAAAAACTAACTATAATTTTTGCGGGCCATGCGATTTTCGCCGAGTGTGAGAACAACTTTGAAACCGACAGGTGAACTTTTTTGCTTGTGAAAATGAAGTTGGATAAAATGAATTAAAAACGTTAATTTCTTCGAAACTCTTCGCTAATTTGACAAATTTTCAATAATCCAGGCCTCGTCCGACATGTTTAAGAGAAAAAAGTTTTTTTTGAATATAAGCTGTTATTACCAGAAGGTTTGTCGAATTTTCCACACCACATCAGCGTAACAATCAAGAGTATAAAAATGTATTTTTGACTCTGAATTATGAGTGTAGATCGGGCAACAATAATTGAACCGGAGTTATCTCGAGGGCGAGAAGGGAGGATTTCCGTCTGCAACTCTTGAAATCAAAAACAAAAACATCCGAAAAATCTACCCTAAATTTATATCAATGTTCTTGACAGCTGTTTCATTGGGTTTTTGAACCCAGGTGCCCTGGGTTGTGACAACAGAATCTCGAACCACTGAACTATCGACACCACTCACAATCCAGCTGTGCAGTGGGTAAAACAGTTGCAGACGTAGAAATCAACGTACTAACAGATCATCATAACAACAACATCCACAGAGTTTTGAGTAACAACAACAACAACAACAACAATAAAATAATAAAAAATAAACAAAATAATAATAGTTGTGCTCAACACTTGGTTCAAAAGGCAACCAAAAAAACTGTATAATCAGAATGAGAGAACGAGGGAGAAATTTATACAATCTGGATAAAAAGTACAAAATCCAAAAATAACATCTAATCTTTGCCCGAATAACAGAGAATATTTTCATTACAACAGTAGAAAATTTCACCGGTCAAAATATAACGAAGAGAAAACCGTGGAACGATAGTCAATGATTAGAGCACTGGCGGACGAGTAAAACTTCCAAAGGGAGGAGAATTTTATCAAACTGGGACTTTTCGGGCTATTTTACCTACATCTTGAGGAACAAACAGCCCTTTTTAAAACCGCCAAAGAGGGGGGAATTCCACGTTTCCCTACCATTCTCGTCCGCTAGTGCGTTAAACTATAGTCAATAACTGGAGGAAACGTGTGTAAAAAATTCTCGAAATTTCTTGATACAAAAGAAAAGATAAAAAGTCATAATATTGAGATGCCAAACAAATTAAACGAATTTTTGACACACGTTTTATCGGATAAACGAAAAATTGATGAACAAATGTTAGAAATACGGCATCACTCCGAAATCGGAGCCGCAGTGGCGTCTAGTCCAATGGCGGACGAGCTATTCCTCCAAAGGGAGGGGAATTTCATCAAAAAGGGGGAGAATTGGCAGAAATTAGGTAATTTTACCTACACCTTAGGGAAAAAATTGAACTTTTTGAAAACTCCAAAGAGGGGGAAATCCACTTTTCCCTCCCCTTCTCGTCCGCTAGTGGTCTAGTCTAACCGGCGGTCAAGTATAAAAAAACCGAATAGTGAGAGTATTTGTAATAAATTTCCAAAAAGATCGTCACCGAAGAGTGAGATGTAATCAAATGGTCATAATCAATATATTCTTAACCAATTTTACATTGATACATAAACAGTCCAAATCAATGTTCAAATCGTGAAATCGCGCCGCTTTTGATGATTTGCGAAACATTTTCCTGCATTCAGCCAATACCAAAATCAAATTGATCTCCTGTTCACATTCACTTTCTCTCGACAACCAGTCAAGCCTCATATCCTGTTGTATGTGAAAATTTTAAAATTTACAAAAATAAAATTTTGAAAAAATGGCGCGCATTCAAAATTTAAAATCACCACACTCATCCGCCACTACCACACTCAATTTGCCTCCTGCTCATGTTTAGCCATCTTGACTCCATCCTGGCCCTCATCCGCTTTCTCCTCACTCTCATCATCATATCGCAGTCGTTTCTTCGGCGGTTGCTGTTGTTGTTGTTGTTGTTGTTGTTGTTGTTTCTCATCCGCGGGTGTTGCAGATGTTGTTGTTGTTGTTGTTGTTGTTGTCGATGATGTTGTCGTGGCGGGGGTGGTGGGCGATGTTGTGGTTGTATCCGCCACCGGATCATCTTTCACTGTTGAGGTCACGGGTGGCGAATCACCATTGCTATCTTTGTCGCTATCGTCCTGATCCGCCACCTGTTCCTTCCGCGGCGAGTTCGCCGACATTTTCGGCGACTTTTTCGACGATGAAGACGGAGAAGTCGCGGATGATGAAACACGACGTTTTAGCGGCGGATTAGTGTTGTTGTTTTTGTGGGGTGACGATGACTGCCGGCGACCGGAGGAGGACGAAGTTGAGGACTTGTGTGAGGAGGCGGACTCGTTATTGTTGGAGGAGGAGGAGCTGGAGGAAGAGTCTTCGTCCGAGTCAGAGTCCGAGTAGTAGTCGTAGTCAACCAGACTGGCGCCCTGCAAAATAATGATAGTTTTTTTAGGGAATAATTTTTTTTCGATAATTAATTATTGTTCAATTTTATTATTGTATATTGTGCATGAAAACAATCTAGCGAGTATCAGAAAACGTCCTCATGAAAACCAAATTTACTGAACCAACAAAACATTTTAAAATTTTCAAAGAAAGTGAAAATTAGTATGTAGTTCTCGGAAATTATTACGAATTTCCAGCTGGGCCCAGGGGAACAAATTGCACTTTTATGTGTTTGAAATCCCGAATAATTTCTAAAACAGTTTATAACCGTCTAAAGTCGACTTCAATCGCATCTTGAAGTGAAATTTACCTAGGCTAGGCTATGAAAGAATATGTCGCGTGCTAGAGCTCAAATCGCGTGACACTTATTCAAGACGCACAAGTCGCTAAGCATACCAATCAACAGTTTATCAAAATCCTAAATACCGCTGTTAGTTAGAAAGAACGTTTTTTCATGATTAACTTCCGTATCCATTGCGACAAATACGACTACCGTGTGGTCTGGATAATCTCGAAAAATTGCAGTAAAACTTTCGTAACACGTGAAAATAAAATTAGTTGCAGAAAAAATACACAAAAAATTTCGCGCAATTAATAGGACTGTCTATCTAAACCTAACTAAAATAAACATAAAAAAATTACAAAAAACAAACAAAAAAAAATTACAAAAATATAAAAATATATAAAAAATCTAACCGGTTTATTAAGGACGACCTGCGGGGTATCGGGATCGCCGGCCGGTGGCGGATTAGTTGTCGACGTAACCACATTAATGTCTTCCGCCTCTTGTTCCTCTTCTTCGTCCTCATCCGCCACATCCATGGAGGTGGTAGATACCTGATAACGAAATTTCTTATGAACTTTAGAATATCCAAATTGTCTTTTTTATTCACTATGTGTGCGCGCGAAAAGCAGATTGGAATTAAAATTTCGGACAGAGTTAGATGTGTTTATAATGCGAGAAAAAAGTTTTGGCAAACGTGATCGTATGTGTCCACTCTCCAGTCAAAGTAAAAATTTCGTCAAAAATGGTCGTATGTTTCCAAAGGCTAGAAAAAAGTTTGGCAAAAGTGATTATATATTTCCAGTGCACTCTACCAACCAGTGCTGGGCGTCCGCCAGACGAGTTGCCTGATGAGGATGAGGAAGATGATGACGTCATCACTGGCTTTTTGATGGTGATCTTGCCCCGTTTGGCCTTCAGCCCGCCGCGGACCGGTGAGAAGGGTTCGCCTACAATTACAAAAAAAAACTTCAAAAAATCCAAAAAAAAACGGTTGAACGAGAAAACGTAGAAAGTTGATGATTTACGTGATTTCACATTTAATCATGATCGTTTTACGTGAATTCTTGTTATCATCTTATTATGTATTTCCGCCTGATTTCAAACCAATACGAAGTTTGTAAAGCATTTTCCTAGATAGTTTCTTTTGTAGAATTTTCCGTAAAAACCAACCGGAATTATTCTCAGTGTCGTCCGATTTGTGGCAGATATCGCGAAATGAGGAGTCATCGTCGGCCGGCGTTTTCACCCACGGCCGTACGGGCGGCTTGTTCTAAAAGTACAAAAACAATAAAACGATGAAACTAAAATAAACAAAAATATTAAATAGTAAACATCGATACACATACAACAATCCAGACACATTCTACCAATTCCTCATTCATCATAATTGAATTGATCTTGTTGATTGGGTTGACAAAATTTTTAACCACTTCTCGAAAGTCGAGAACATATTGATTACGTGAAAGTAATGAAGAACGCGAAGACAATGCAACGGTCGACAAATCAACTGATTAATACACAAACATTATAAAAAGAATGTTGCGTACAGAATGAATTACGCCGTAATAATAATTTACGCCTGAAATGTTGAAAACTGTGATGATATGAACTGATCAGCTCCAAAATCCCAGAAATTTTACTTAATAAAAACAGTAATCAATCATTTACTCAACGAACAAACCCACTAGCGGACGAGAAGGGGAGGGAAAAGTGGATTTCCCCCCTCTTTGGTTGTTTCAAAAAGTGAAGTTTTTCCTTAAGGTGTAGGTAAAATGACCAAATTTCAACAAATTTCCCCCCTCTTTGGCGAAATTCCCCTGCCTTTGAGGGTTTTACTCGTCCGCCAGTGAACAAACCTGCTGTTGGTGGTAATCGCCACTGCCGCTGCTGCCACCGTAGATCGCCGTTTCAGAGCCCCAACGCTTCACCTGTAACATGATAACCGTGTAACAAACAACAACAACAACAACAACAACAACAACAACAACAAAAAAAAACGACCTGTCAACAAGCTACTCTAGTCGTTTCTTATCTTCACTCTCTTTAAACACCATCTGATCGGCAAACAACAACATCAACAACCACAATACCCACAACAACAACAATCACCACCACCACAACAACAACAACAACAACAACAACAACAACAACAACAACAATCACCACAACAACAACAACAACATCAACAAACACAATACCCACAACAACAACAATCACCACCACCACAGCAACAACATCAACAACCACAATACCCACAACAACAACAATCACCACCACCACAGCAACAACAACAACATCAACAACAACAACAACAACAACAACAACAACAACAACCGACCTGAGGTACACCAGTTGGTTTCTTCTCCTCACCCTCTTTGAACACCATCTGATCGGTAAACAACAACAACCAAAATACCCACAACAACAACAATAACACTCACCACCACAACGACGACGACAACAACAACAACCCGTACAACGACAACATCATCAACAACAACAACAACAACAACAACAGCCGACCTGAGGTACACCAGTTGGTTTTTTCTCCTCACCCTCTTTGAATACCATCTGATCGGCACCGGCTGCTGCCGCTGTTGGTTCATCATCCCAGTCCTCGTCCTCTTCCTTTATTAATTAAGTTTAATTAATTAATTAAATAAATAAAAACACCCAATTATAGCATTTTCAATCGACTAGGAAACGGAATTGGAATAGCTAACTTTCCTCCATCCAGAGCTAGATACTTATTTACTGCGCGATTTGAATTCAAATTTGATTTGACCAAAAATAAGCAAATATAAACCAATCGTGATTTTTTTATTTTATATAATTACACCAAATTATGATTATAAAGGTTTGGTTTGTAAAATAAAAAATGAAAAACGCATATAAAAATGAAACTTTACCTGGAACCACTTGTCAAAGTCGTTGCGCTCCTCGGTGGGTCTGCAAGGACGATAAATGTAAATTGAATGAACACAGTTATTTCTAAGAAATATAGGGAAATATATATTTCAAAACTGAAATAAAACTTCAGTATAAACTAGATTTATTGATATAAGACTAATAATGGTAAACAGATATTTTAATTACGAAAACATGTGTGCAGAATTATAAAACAAACGCTGACAAGAAATAGCAATACAAAAACACCAACTTTCTGCCCATCACAGTGGATACCAGTGGGGGCGATTTGCCCGCGTCATCGCGAGCCGAATCTGCAAGATATTTATGTTTACTCCCTGAAGTACTGACTTGCCGAGGAAAATGTTTCAATATGAAAATATGATTGTTCAACTTCGGGTGATATGGCGTTATATCGATTGCTTCTTACTCACCGAAAAATCATAAAAACATCATCATCAGCAAGAACACCTCTGATAACAAAAGCAAGCCGGGTGTAAATGGTTTCAACGGGGTCGGGTACAACAACAACAACCACCACAACAACAACCACAAGAACAACAACACCAGCATCAAAAAACAACAAAAACATCAACAACAACAACAACTGCAACAACAACATCAACAACAACACCTGCAACAACAACACCAACCACAACAACAAAACAACAACAACAACAACATCATCAACAACAACAACAACAACAACATCATCAACAACAACAACAACATCAACATCAACAACAGCAACAACAACAACCAACCGGGTGCGAATGGTTTGAACTGGGTGCCGCTCTCTCGCTCCTTGATCTGCTCGAATCTGACCTTGAACTGGACAAAGGTCTTCACGTAGTTGACATCGTCGAACGCCTCCAGGTAATTGTCGCCGAAATGCACGATCAGTGGTCGAATCTCCTCCTGAAGGTGAGTGAGTGACGTGAGTGCTTGAGTGAGTGAGTAAGTGACGTGAGTGAGTGTGTAAAGGAGTGAGTGCTTGAGTGAGTGAGTAAGTGAGTGAGTGAAGTAGTCAGTGAGTGAGTGAGTGAGTGAGTGAGTGAGTGAGTGAGTGGGTGAGTGAGTGACGTGAGTGGGTGAGTGAGTGAGTGAGTGAGTGAGTGAGTGAGTGAAGTAGTCAGTGAGTGAGTGAGTGAGTGAGTGAGTGACGTGAGTGGGTGAGTGAGTAAGTGAGTGAGTGGGTGAGTGACGTGAGTGAGTGAATGAGGGGGGGGGGGGGTGAACGAATGAGTTAGAGGGCATGAGTAATGAGTGAGGAATGGATGCTTTTACTCTATACATACATGGAGATATCTATGGCTGATTCTAACAGACAGGGACCTGCATCAATTGATTTTCAAAGTCAGTGAGTGAGCGAATCTGTGAATCATTAAAGAGGTGAGAGCATGCGTGAGCGAGTGAGTAAGTTGGGAAACTACCGTTTGCATGGACTGGAACAGCTCGAGCACGGCACTATTTAGCAGGAGGGTGAGTGTACGAGTGAATGAATGAATGAGCGAGTGAAATCGTGAATAAGTTAGTGAGTGAGTGAATGTATGAATGAATGAGTTTTTTTGGCCCTCAAGTCACAACATCGATGAACCACATACGGTGAGGGAAAGTTTGTTTGGTATTTGTCCTGCTCTCACCAGGATACGTCTCGCCACTCAAGCCTCAGAGTTGTCTCCGAACCCGAGCACGATGAATGAACGAATGAATAAGTAAGTGAATGAAATTCTGAACCAACCGTTCGCATAAACTCGAACAGCTCGAGCATGGCACTATTCAGCAGGTTGTATCGATGACCATTGGCCTTGAACGCGGCCACGATCGGCTCGAAGAGTTTGTGTCGAATGATGTGATTGTAGTAGAAGTCGTCCTTCAGTTGGACCACCCGACGGAACAGTCGGAGCGCGCCTGGAATATATGAATTTCATAAATTTTAAAAAAATATAAAATTTTGAATTTCTGAATTTTTTATTATAATTTTTTTTGGATTTTTGATTTTTGAATGATCTATTATACTTTGTCCTCTTTTGTTTCATTCGTCAAACCCTGCGATCACACCACTAACGGTCAAGACCCAACTCAATCCAAATGTTCTATTCAGCCTGTAAATACTGAGTAGGGGGGGCACAAAAACTGATTTCAGCCATTCGATAAGTGTAATACAGAAGAAAAGTGAAAAAAAAAAACCTATTTTGATCTCAGTTAGAAGTGAATAATATCAATATATAAAAAAGTAGATGCAATGATGAATAC
>OZ038448.1:21067942-21112942 GCA_964036265.1 Daptonema setosum
GTATACTAGTCTCTCAAGGAGAGCCATGGTTACATTGTTTGGTCGCAACATGTGAAAAATTGAGTTGAAGTTTTTTTGCAGAAAAACACGAAAAAAACTATTTTTTCATTATAACTTTTTTCCTAGTTGTCTGACATAAATCCAACTACATCATGATCTTCCTCGTATTTTTTTACATCGATTAGATGTTCTACGTTTTATAATAAAATTGTAAATTAAAATTTTTATTACCAAAAAACCTTTTTTCAATAAAAATTATTGAACTTTTTTCTTAAATTGGATTTACCATACTAACAATTTAAATTGCCAAAAAATTCGACTTATACGATTTATGTCAGGTAACATATGAATGAATATATAATACGATGCTCAGATTGGTCAAATTATTTGACCACAACAAGTGAAAAATTGAGTTGAAATTTTTTTGCAGAAAAACACAAAACAACTATTTTTCAGGACATTTTATTACATCATGATTTTCCTCGTGAATTTCTGCATGGTAGTTGTTTTATGCTCCACATATGAATATGAAAATTTAAAACCATAATTTGCAGTTTTTTTCTTAGAATGGATTTAACTTACTAATGTTAGAAGTTGCCAAACAATCCAACTATGATTTCAGACACGCAATATATGAAGGTCTCTAATACAAATTGAGTGAAAGTTTTTTTCTGCATAAAAACAGAAAAGCTATTGCGTTAAAAGAAGAAGTTTTAACGCTCGCTACGGGCAATTGCACAAAAACTTTCAGCTCAATTTTTTACATTTGGCAACAAAACAGTTGGATCAATCTGAGCATCGTATTAGACACCTTCACATGTTGTCTGACTGAAATCAAAGTTGAATTTTGGCGAATTAAATTATTAATAGTTAAATCCATAAACTGCCGTTTACTTTTCATGCAAAATTGGTTTCTGTTAGAAAACGTCGAAATTTTTTCCTTTTTGAATAAAAAAATCAATGTAGAAAGTCACAAGGAACGTCATGAATTAGGCTCCGTGAACGTCCAACTGCCGGCTCTCGAGGAGAGCCCCGTAGAGCCTAGTTGGATAGTGTTAAAGTGTAACCATGGCTCTCCTCGAGAGTCTAATATAAGCTGCTTAGCCAAAGACTGCTCAGAAAGTCTTCAAAGACTGGTCTCTGACTCAGCAGCTTAGACTAGTCTCTTGAGGAGAGCCCTGCCTATACTCCAACACTTTCCAGATGACCAGAAACTAAGTTATACTGAAATTCAGTTTTTGCAACTCAGTGTTTCACATCAAGCGACCAAACAATCTGAGTTATCTGAGCATTGTATAAAATACCTTAATGTTGCCTGAAGTTGAATTAAAATAGGAAATTAAAATGTAAGTTAGTAAAACTCATTCTGAGATTTACACTGCAATTTATCTGTTTCAATTTGTATTTTTTGTCAGACGACTAGGTAAAAAGTTATCCTGAAAAAATATTTTTTGTATTTTTCTGCAAACAATCTTAAACTCAATTTTTCATATGTTGCGACCAAACAATTTGATCAATCTGAGCATCGTATTAGACACCTTCTTATGTTGTCTGACAGAAATCATAGTCGAAGTTTTTGGCAACTTATATTCGTGAGTTAAATCCATTTTAATAAAAAATTGCAATTAATTTTTTGGGAAAAAATCGTTTTTTGTAAAAAATTCGAAATTTTCATATTCAATAAAAAACAAAAGACATCTAATCGATGTAAAAAATTACGAGGAATATCAGGATGTAGTTGGATTTTTTGTCAGACGACTTGGTAAAAAGTAATCCTGAAAAAATATTTTTTGTGTTTTTCTGCAAAAAATCTTCAATTCAATTTTTCCTATGTTGCGACCAAACAAATTGATCAATCTGAGCATCGTATTAGACACCTTCTTATGTTGTCTGACAGAAATCGTAGTCGAAGTTTTTGGCAACTTATAATATTAGTGAAATAAATCCATTTTAATGAAAAAAATAGCAAATAATTTTTTTGGAAAAAATTGTTTTTTGTGAAAAATTTGAAATTTTTATATTTATTAAAAAACATAAGACATCTAATCGATGTAAAAAATTACGAGGAATATCATGATGTAGTTGAATTTTTTGTCAGACAACTAAGAAAAAAGTTACCCTGAAAAACAGTTTTTTGTGTTTTTCTGGAAAAAAACTTTAAGTCAATTTTTCACATGTTGCGACCAAACAATTTGATCAATCTGAGCATCGTATTAGACACCTTCATATGTTGCCTGACAGAAATCGTAGTCGAATTTTTTGGCAACTTAAATTGTTAGTATGGTAAATTCATTTTTATAGAAAAAAACTGCAAATTATTTTCCCTAAAATTTTGGTTTTTCATGAGAAAAATCCAAAAAATTTTTTTGATGTAGAGCATAATTTATCTATTCGATGTAGAAAATTACGAGGAACATCATGATGTAGTTGGATTTTTTGTCAGACAACCAGGAAAAAAGTTATCCTAAAAAATAGTTTTTTGTGTTTTTCTGCAAAAAAACTTCAACTCAATTTTTCACATGTTGCGACCAAAAAATTTGACCAACCTGAGCATCGTATTAGACACCTTTATATGTTGCCTCACAGAAATCGTAGTCGAATTTTTTGGCAACTTAAATTCTTAGTATGGTAAATCCATTTTAAGAGAAAAAACATGCGATTTATTTTCCGTAAAAATTTAGTTTTTCATGAAAAAAAACTAAAAATTTTTTTTCAATATAGAACATCATCCATCTATTCGATGTAGAAAATCACGAGGAACATCATGATATACTTCAATTTTTTGTCAGACAACCAGAAAAAAAGTTATCCGAAGAAAACCGGTTTTTGACTTTTCGACAAAACATGAGCATGGGGGGTCTTTTCAAATGAGTACCCTGGACTACAGGAATGTGCTAGAGGTCTGAAATTTTGCACACCCACATCATTTTAGCTTAGGAACATTGCCTTATACTCGAATTCGTCCAGTTTTGACTTCGGGAAATTTATGTTCCAGACTGGTACCGAATTACACGGAATGGCTCTTAAGTATAAAATGGTTATAAATTCACGATTTGCAATGTCAATTTTCTAGTCTTTTCGTTTGTTGAGTGCAACTAACTAGAAAATAATTTTTCAAAAAATTCGAAATAATTAACCTGCAATAGCCCGATAATCTCGACGCGGCTGAAGAAGACGAACGTGTTCATCGACTGTAGCATGTTCTCTTCGAAGATGGACGGCGCGGGCAGAATAACGTCCTGGAAGAAAATAAAATAGAATTATTCAATGATAAGTGAAAATTATCGGGTTTATAAATAAAAATAACGTTCGTTCGACAAAAAGAAATCTATACATTTCGTGTAAGCCATGTGCTATAGTCGCCAATCCAATTTCCTACAAATTTCTTAGATAAATTTCCCACAGAATGGTGTCCAAAACAACGAGAAAAAAGTTACTCAGAAGCACTGGCGGACGATTCAAACTTCCAAAGGAAGGGGAATCTCACCAAAGAAGGGGGAATTCCCAGAAATTAGGCAATCTTACTTACATCTCAAGGAACAAACTCTACGTTATGAAAACGCCAAAGAAGGGGAATTCCACTTTTCCCTCCCTTCTCGTCCGCCAGTGCTCAGAACAGTGTAAGCCGCGTAATTTGAATTCAAACCAGATGTTCAGGCACATGTTCAAATCAAAAAATGGCCGGCTGAACTGTCAACAATTTTTGTTCTCTGTAACCTCAATAAATATAATGACCCATAATCGAGTCAATCTTAGATCAACTTGATGTTTCACCCACCTGTATGTACTGTACCCGATATGTTTGATGGATCTTGGCGCGCAGTTCCTCGCTGGAAAATGGGATCACTTCTTTGAATCGCGCTTCGTTCCATAGAAAATCCCGATGGCGTTTCCGTTTGCTCATATCCGTGCAGGCCGGGTCGTATTCCAGCGCGCCCACCACGTTTCTGAAAGATAAAATACATTTTGTGAAAGTATATTAAAACATATTTTGTAGAAAATATAAAAAAAAAACATTGCGAAAATATATTGAAAAATCCATTTTGTAGAAAACTTTTTTACTTCAGTTAACATTTACTTAGGGTGCCTTCCTAGTCAGTTGCAGGAACAGGTGCAAAAAAATTGCAGAAATTTTGCAACTGTTTTTGCAACTTTTCCGTAAACCCTTTCTGTTTCACGAACTTTTTGTGCCATAGAAATTGCAAAAATGTGACACGGGAAAAGGTTACGGAAAAATTGCAGAAATTCAGAAACTGTTTTTGCAACTGACTATGAAGGCACCCTAAGCTAAAACACATCTGCACACAAAAAGTTTTCTCTGATTAAGTACGGTTGTCGTAAAATGTTTGTTATGAGAAAAATTACACGTTGAGTGAACAAGAATGTATAAGAACATGAACCTAATCGTTCACGTTTCAGAAGTGGTATGATGGGCGAACGCTGTATACTTGCGAAGATGCCCTGAACAGTCGACGATCAAATTTTCAGCAACAACAACAACAACTGCAACAACAACAACAACAGCAACAACAACCAACTTGATATTCTCGTCACTGATCAGCATCTCGAGCACCGAGCTCTTATTGAGCATGAGCAAATGTTTCACTATCTGATACAGGTACTTCAGCGCTGACTGGTTGTCTAGGTCTTCCGCCATGGCGAACAGATTCATCAGCTGAGGCACATATCTGAAAAAGAAGAATCAGAATTTTAAGAATGACTGATTCCATTCATAAAGTCATGAACTCGTCAGCTGGGTGACATCCGATGAATCAACAAAAAAGTGTAATGTTGATTTCCCTGACTTGCATTTCATTTTCTTTGTCACTGTGACTGAATAATCTCCAGGCATTCATATATGTTATCGATGATCATCAGGGAAAGGTAGGAGTCAATCATCAACACCCCACTACCTCACTCACTCTTAAACCCACTCACTCACTCACTCACTCACTCTTAAACCCACTCACTCACTCACGTACTCACTCACTTTTGGGTCTCAATCGCCTGTGCCAGTGCTTCCCGTCTGATAGGTGAGTTCATACAAGACTGAATGATCTCCAGACACTCATACACGTTATCGATGATCATTAGGTGAGTTATAGCAGTTAATCATCAACACCCCACTAACAGCTCACTCTTCCACTCACTCACTCCCAAACCAACTCACTTTTGGTTCTCAATCGCCTGTGCCAGAGCTTCCCGTCTGATAGGTGAGTTCATACAAGACTGAATGATCTCCAGGCACTCATAGACGTTATCGATGATCATTGGGTGAGTTATAGCAGTTAATCATCAACACCCCACTCACTCACTCACTCACTACCTCACTCACACACCAACTCAGTTTTGGGTCTCAATCGCCTGTGCCAGTGCTTCCCGTCGAATAGGTGAGTTCATACAAGACTGAATATTCTCCAGGCACTCATAGACATTATCCAAGATCATTACGGGAGCTATAGCAGTTAATCATCAACACCCCACTACCTCGCTCACTCACTCACTCACTCTTACAGCCACTCACTTTTGGGTCTTAATCGCCTGTGCCAGTGCTTCCCGTCGAATAGGTGAGTTCATACAAGACTGAATAATCTCCAGGCACTCATAGATGTTATCGATAATCATTAGGGGAGTTATAGCAGTTAATCATCAACACCCCACTACCTCACTCACTCACTCACTCTTACAGTCACTCACTTTTGGTTCTCAATCGCCTGTGCCAGAGCTTCCCGTCTGATAGGTGAGTTCATACAAGACTGAATGATCTCCAGGCACTCATAGATGTTATCGATGATCATTAGGGGAGTTATAGCAGTTAATCATCAACACCCCACTACCTCGCTCACTCACTCACTCACTCACAAAGCCACTCACTTTTGGTTCTCAATCGCCTGTGCCAGAGCTTCCCGTCTGATAGGTGAGTTCATGCAAGACTGAATAATCTCCAGGCACTCATAGATGTTATCGATAATCATTAGGGGAGTTATAGCAGTTAATCATCAACACCCCCCTACCTCGCTCACTCACTCACTCACACAGCAACTCACTTTTGGTTCTCAATCGCCTGTGCCAGAGCTTCCCGTCTGATAGGTGAGTTCATACAAGACTGAATGATCTCCAGGCACTCATAGACGTTATCGATGATCATCAGGGAAAGGTAGGAGTCAATCATCAACACCCCACCTCACTGACACCACACTCACGTATCTACTTACAACTAATTTACCAGCTCATTCTTCCACTCACTCACTCACTCACTCACTCACACAGCAACCAACTTTTGGTTCTCAATCGCCTGTGCCAGAGCTTCCCGTCTGATAGGTGAGTTCATACAAGACTGAATGATCTCGAGACACTCGTACACGTTATCGATGATCATAAGAGGTGACGGTAGTCGTATCGTGTGTCCGCCTACCGAGCCCGACATGCTGCCACTGGTCGAATGGGACTGAAACATCAGGTTAAACTAAAGATGAAAAGTTTGTTGAGTGTTTTTATGTGACTGAACGTTAGGTACAACTTGAAAATTATTCATGATTAAAATTTAGTTCAATCTTTGTGTATGACTGAAACATCAGTTTTCATGATAAAAATATTGTTATGTTTGTGTGTGACTGAAACATCATTGAAAAATTTGTGTCACTGATACAGCAGGTTTCCTGATAAGAAGTTTTTCCAAATCTTTGTGTGTATAGTACTACTACTTTCACTTTTCAGTGAAACCCACAAATACTGAAAAAAATTATGTTTTAGAATATCATGGCACAACTTCGCGTCTCAATTTGTAAGTATGTCTGTTACCCCCCCCCCCCCCCTACCCTCCAATTCCCCATCGGACATCAAATTAAATTCACTTTCAAATGTGAACAACTGTTTTTTAATCAAAATTCAAATGTCTCTTATGTAAGTCATGAGTCATCATTTCCTATTCAGTCAGCCCACTGGCGGACGAGCTAATCCTCCAAAGAGAGGGGAATTACGTCAAAGAGGGGGGGGGAATGACAGTTTTGATGGCTTTTTACCTACACCTTAGAGATTAAATTACACTTTTCGAAAACCCCAAAGAGGGGGAATTCCACTTTTCCCACCAAAATTCTCGTCCGCTAGTGAGTCAGCCCAATATCATATGATCATGATACAACATTTTGCATGAGAAACTCGTTCTCTTCTCTGGTCGGTTTTTGGTTTTCCGTTTTTGTATGCTTGCTCTTGCTCTCCATTCGCAACCAGTGTCTGTTGTCTTACTTTCGCAAACAAATAAATCAAAAATCCGCAATACGTTGGTTACAGAATTATCTCACGATAATTTCGCTCCATTCATCCGCCACTGAAGCACTACCGGACGAGAAGGGGAGAGAAAAGTGGAATTCCCCCCTCTTTGGGTGTTTCAAAAAGTAGAGTTGGATCCCTAATGTGTAGGTAAAATGACCTAATTTCTGCCGATTCACCGCTCTTTGAAAAGATTCCTCTCCCTTTGGAGGTTTAGCTCGTCCGCCAGTGCACTGAAGCATGGCAAACTTGATTACTAAGCATTCTCAAAAGTAGCGACAGGTGAAAAACTAGAGAGATATGGCTCCGTCATAGAATGACCGATAAATTTAGACGTATGATTTAGAGGGATATAATTTGGATTTTGAGAGATTAGAGAATTTGGGGGAGATTAGCGATGGATTGGGATGTGGATAATAATCCGCTATGAATGAAACCAATGACGTGTTTCACCATGGGCAACCTCATACCCAACGTCGGTATTTTATTCCAAAAACAAAAATACAGAAAATCGTGAAAAAAAATCAACAACAGAAAAAAACGACCAAAATGCCAAACCCGAAACATTACCGGTTGCGGTACTTATATCAGTATCAGTATCTAATCCAAATAACATAAAATCTTAAAAATGCAAAAAATTTAAAAAAATTCGTTTTGAAAAAAAATCTTCACAAATACCGAACCTGAGTCATTTCGCCATGGGCGCCATCATTCTCATCAACGGCATCGCTGTCGTACAGGGCCTCGGGCTGGGTCATCGTCAGCGACGGGTCCTTGTTCTGCAATAAAAATTTTGTGTTCCAATGAAACTAACAACAAAACTTACATATTTTGATAAAACTAACAGTAAAAATTAAGTATTTTAATTTTAAAAAATCATAATTAAAGCTCACAATAAAAAATTTGTATATCAATAAAACTAAAAAAATTTGTATTTTAATAACACTAACAATAAAAATTATGTATCTCAATAAAACTATTTTTTACTTATTCATGTTCGAAATTTACTCCTTCACCTACACCTGGATATTTCCTCGTCATTTCTGTTTTTTTTTTCAAATTTTTTTCTCTCTCATAATTTTTCAGTATGTTTTGATTTACTGACGAGATCTCAGATATTTATTTCGGTTTGTTTATTTGTGGTCGAAGCTCCACGTTTAGGTTAAAAAACACTTTTACCACTAAACATACAAACAATTGCAATCTGCTCATGATGAAATTTTTTTCTGGAGGTTCTTACAAATGTTCCCAAATCTTAAAATCCTAAAAACCGAAAAAAAAACGTTTCGTATTTCTAGGAATACTCCCTTGAAAATAAAACTTTCTCTAAACTTGTAGACCCACAGAGTTTTCACCATGTGACTGTGAATCGACAACTAATGAAATCGATTCTGCTAAACGTTCCTAACAGTCGATCGATGCGAAACACATTCAGAAATGTTATGGATATGTTCAGTTTCTAGAAATAACCCACGAACCCAAAATTAAAGCGTTATATCACTATTATTCCGGGTTAAATTAAAAAAATTGTAAAAAAATCCTAAACCCAGACGTTTTACTTTTTCTGGACATGTTTAGTTTCTAGAAATAATAGGATACATAACACCAGAATCAGGTTTTTTAAGACTGTTATTCTTGCTCAGATTTGAAAAAATTGTAAAAAATCCTAGATCCAGACATTTTACTTTTTTCTGAACTTTTTCATTTTCTAGAAATAATACCTACAAATAACCGGGACTCAAGAGTTATAGAACGGTTAATCTTGCTTAGAAATTAGGCAATTTCCTAGAATCCAGACATTTTACCTTGTGATGCGTGAATCGACGACGTTTCCAGCTCAGCAGTATTCTTTGAGCCGACATTATAGTAGAAGGGAAATTTTGCGTATTGTCTCGCATTGGCTACAATTTCGTGTAAAATGTGGCTTATGAGAATTTCACAGAGAGCAAAAAATTTCTAAATGTGTAAATGGAAAGGACTTATTGCACTGGTGAACGAGCTAACTCTTTAAAAGAAGGGGATTTTCCTCAAAGAGGCAAGATTCGTCAGTTCTCAGGCCAGTTTACCTTATGGAAAATGTCTACAGTCTGAAAACGCCAAACAGGGGGAAGTCCACTTTTCCCACCCCTTCTCGTCCGCAAGCTAGTGACTGTCTCGTTAACTCAAAACGCATTGCTCTATGTACAACATATTTTTATACTGTGGCTATCGTTGAGAGTTGTACACGTTCCTGCATCCCATCACGCCACTGGCGGACGATCTGATCCCCCAAAGGGAGGAGAATTTCGTCAAAGAGGGGGGAATTGGCAGTTTTCAGGCCATTTTAGCTACACCTTTGGGAGCAAATTCTATATTTTGAAAACGCCGAAGAGGGGGGAATTCCACTTTTCCCACCCCTTCTCGTCCGCTAGTGCGGCATCACGAGCACATGGACTTGGACAGGTGTGATGGTGGACGAGCCAAAATGGAGGGGAATTTCGTCAAAGAGAGGGAATTGACAGAAATTGTGCTATTTTACCTACACATTGAAGATTAAAGCCAAAGAGGGGGGGATTCCCATTTTCCATTCTTCCCTCGTCTTCCGCTAGTGTCACGAGCACATGGACAGGTGCAAGGGAGACACACTTCCTCAAATATTCAAGTATACCATCAGAGCTATCCGAACCATCAGAATCGAATTCAGTCAGGCACTATAGCCTATCCAGGGTTTCTTGTTACTTTACGCAGAAAAACTATTGGCGCGAAATTTGAATTCAAATCTGCTTTTAGCTGGCTCCCAATTTTTTGAGAAAAAGACAGTTTAGATATACGAATCTTGCGTTTAATCCATACTTTACAGATGTGCGTTACGTGTTCATGGAAATGTTTTTTTTATAAAAATCAAGAGACATATAAATATATACTAGAGATATATGACTGATGTTCGAATATTTCGCGACAGAGGCAACAAATTAACAATTTTTTTCATAAAACTCTTGCCACACACGCACACCCTAAATTGAAAAATTTGAAATTAATGTGCCTGGCAAAAAATTTCCAAAAAAACACAAAAAATAGTGTGCTTGAATTTTTTTTTACAAAACAACGGTCCCGACATGCCGACAAGGTCTCGGAAAACCGTCGCAAAATATTCGAACCTCAGTTATAGCTAATTCAGGTTGAGTCGGGTTGAGGTCAATCTATAAACAAGACAGATATAAATAGGTAATGTACATCTGTACTGTAGCCAGTTAGAAACCGGTAAGTTTGTTTATATTATCTTCATTTATTGTTGTACGCACTAGGGGAGGGAAAAGTGGAATTCCCCCCTCTTTGGCGGTTTCAAAAAGTAGAGTTTCTTCCTTAAGGTGTAGGTAAAATGGCATAATTTCTGCCAATTCCCCCTCCCTTTGGAGGGTTAGCCCGTCCGCTAGTGGTTGTACGTATTTACATTGTTGAATGAAGCACAGATGAATTCTGATTGAATTTTGATTCAGAATGAGTCGAATCTGTTAATGTAGGATAGGATGGGAATAGAGCCCAATAAGAGCTAAACAAAAAAACGAAACAATAAACTAGAACTAGAACTAGTGATAATTAGACTTTTTGAGGATTCAACCGGGATTGAAGCTACTTACCTCATTCCAATACCTCAATTTTCTTTAAATTAGGAAGAATTATAAAGAAACTCAGTTTCCGTATTTTAGCCATTATCAACTTTGTAGCACAAGCTCAAAAAATTCCTAAAAATTTCCTAGAACTTAAAACACAAGTCTGGTAGTGAAACAATGCAGTGAAGGCGTGTAGCAAGTGTCTGAGTAATACTTATACTTACACTTGAACTACACTACTCTACTTATATAATGATTCCAATGGACTTTTATGGCAGACCTAGTCGAATCGAATCGAACCACATAATAAAGCACCTGTTATGCTTCCCCATAGAAGTTATTCATACAGGACATGCACTGGTGGACGAGCTAACCTTCCCAAGAGGGGGAAAATGACAGAAATTATGCCATTTTACCTACACCTTGGGAACAAACTGTACTTTTGAAATTCGCCAAAGAAGAGGGAATTTCCCTTTTCCCACTCCTCCTCATCCGCTAGTGAATTCATGAGTACGTATGGATGCCGTAAGCTTTCTTTAATTGCTACTAATTGTTAGCTACTGCAGGACTGGGAAATTGTGGGAATATTATTGTAGAAATGAAATAAATCTTTAAGGGTGCTTTCAGAGTAAAAAGGAAAATAAAAGGGTCATTAAACTGTGAAACACTTCATCGAAGAGGGGTTTTCACTCAAATGTTTTACAGATTAATGACCCATTTACTTTCCATTTTACTTTCCTTTTTACTCTGAAAGCACCCTAAAGAGAAACACATTAGTCGTTAGTTACTGTTGTTGACGAAGAAATTCGGGAATATCAGTAAATAGAAAGGTTATTATAAAGTGCAACAATTAGTGGGATTTGGGTCACGTCAAACTTATCACGTCAGATTAATTCGCACCTTATATCCAAAGAAAGCTCAAAGCCGGTATATTTTTTTTTGATTTTGACTTATTCCTGGAATTGGCAAAGACATTAAGGTCATTGGTGTAATAAAGAAATGTAAAATGGACAGACAGATCATTAACCTGTAAAATATTTCATCGCAGTAAATTTCTGGTTCTGGAACAAACAAAATGTTGGTTTTCACTTAGTTGTTTTACAGATTATTTACTCTTGTACTTTCCATTTTACTTCCCTTTTTACTTCCCATTTTACTCTGGGTGCTTTCCGATTAAAACGGAAAGTAAAAAGAAATGGAAAATGGAAAGGAAAAGGGAAATTACTCCTAAATTTTTACCGTAATCCTTTTGGCGCGCATGCAAATTTCGGCGAGTGTTCAAACTTATTCAAATTTTTCAGCTGTTCACACTACATCTGTATAACATATTATTTATAAACATGCCCAACTTATTATTTGTTCAGAGTAAGGTTTTAAGGAAAATATTTAGTAACAAGATACCCTGACCTTATATTTAGTACTCTACTCTTCAGCTCATTAACCCATACCTATCAATAACTCGTTCTACAGGCATTAATTAGTCGGACTAATGAATGACTGTTTCTATTATTGTTTCCAGTATTTATCACGTCACCGCCGAATATAGATAAAAAAAATATAAATTTCGAGAATCTCATATATAATTTTACAATAGTCCGAGAAATCATCTAATTATACAAATAAATCTTTGAAATTCGCGTCAATGTTTTATTTTATAATCAGCTTATCTATAATTTATTTACGGTTTACGACCCATGTTTAACTAGTTTCGTGTGTTTAACAATGTACAACTATATTTAGCACTGCTTAAAGCAACGATATAGGATTAGCAACTAATATTTATTGTTGTCTGTGGATTTCTTTTTACTCGTTGTCGATGATGATACTTGTTCTATAATTAATTATGTATTAACTAAAGATCATATTTGAGTATTGAATAGATACATAGATAGAAACACCTGTACTTTGCAGATTTTCTATTAGATAAAATAGCAAAAAACATTCAACCAAAAAATTAGATAAAAAAACTCAGCTATAAAAGAAAATTACTTTTTATATTAAAAACCCGCCTGCACTTTGAAATACTTTGACAAATAAAAAATGTTATAACATAGTTTTTTTCAATAAACAATCCCGTCCTTGGCAATATTTTCACGAAAGAGAAATATGCAGAAAACAATGACTGTCCGAATCATAAGAAAACCCTATATGCACAATCCATATACACAAAAATAATATTTTTGACAAGGGTAAATATAAATTGGAACAAAAACTAAAATTTTGACAAGTGTAATAAAATTCAGTTATAAAAAATATGAAATTGAAACAAAAAAACTTTCCTCAGGAATCAGAAAATAAAAATTTGAAAAAAATCTCAAAAACCACACCTGAACTTTGCAGATTTTCTGCCATATATCGTCGCATCCGGCCTTCTCCTGAAAGCTGAGCGCCAGATCGCACGTGTCATCTTCGGACCACACGATCAGTGTTTCCTGAAAATAAGGTAAATGTTGATTTTTTTATTAAATTATCAAACTTTATAAACTTTAATAATAATGAAAAAAGTAATATACAATATGATATGTATAAAGAATAGGATGTAACACATTAAAAACGAAAGAGCTACAAAGGCGCCTGAATACGGTCATTTCCCGTTGCCATGATTTGATCTGCCATTTAAAAAGAATGAGCGATTAAATATTTCCCGGTGTATACTACATAAATGTACCATTCAAAAAGACATCATTTTAAGCAGTTTTTAGTTCTGCATAGAAGGTTTGGAAAAAAATAAACAAGATAAACAGGGAAAAAAATACACTGGGTGTATATAGGTGTTGTGTGATTCTAAAACAGTAACGGCGGGGAATGAATGAAAAAAAACTGAGAAAAATGCCTACATATGAGTATCAAAAATAACATGATAAGATCCAAGACCCAATCAAATTCGATGGCTCCTTTCAAGTTTTAACAAATGGCGGGTGTTCAAGTTCAGTGTCTTTGGTCAATCAATAAAAACATTTAGATCTAAATAAGCTATAAAATATAACTCATAATACAAATATAAACATTGAAGAACTGTAATTTATATCTATTAAATTAAATTTATATCTAAACAGTTTCGCTACATTCAGTTCTCACTTATATCTACATTATCCACATGTAGTACCTGCTGCACACCAGCAGTGGTCGCCGTTGGTGTATTGGTATAGAAACTGCCCGCTGTCCCATTGGTTGTCGTTCTACATTCGTTAGTTGTCGTTGGTGTTGCTGCCAATGACGTCGACAATGACGTAATCGACGTCGTCAACGCTGATGACGTCGAACACGATGACGTCACAATGTCATTATTCAGGTTCAAATCATCCGAAGCTTCATCCGTCCAACTGCAACCGTTCGTTGCATCAATTGTTACTGTTGTTGTTGTTGTTGTGTTGTTGTTGTTGTTAATGTTGTTATTAAAATTGTTGTTGTTATTATTATTGGCATCGCAGCAGCCATTTGTTATGGACGAAGACGACGTGCTCGCGTAGCACGCGCGCCCCAACTGTTGTTGTTGTTGTTGTTGTCCAACATTGTTACTGTTGTTGTTGTTGTTATCCGACTGCTCAACAGTACTCGTCTGACAGTCGCTCATACCACCAAAATGGCCAGCATTATGATGTGGATGGTGGCAGAAACTGCCCACGGCACTTTGAGCCAGAATCTCCGATTCGTGAAGGTACGTGGACGTGGATGGCGCACTTGGATAACTCGGATAGCCGAAGTAGCTGGCCGTCGGATCGCTGTATCCATCCAGATCCATCATGATATTACCGGTGATCTATACAATGAGATGACATTTCCAGTTGGCATAATCGGCTTGAAAGCGATTTATTTTCATAGAAAAAAATATTGCAGAAAGCTATTTACTTTTATAGAAAAAAGATTTTACAGGAACCGATTTAGTTTCATAGAAAAAAATATTGCAGAAAGCGATTTACTTTCATAGAAAAATATATATTACACAGAGGTACATAGATGAAGATATAACTGTAGCTTCGGGCGGTATAACTTCGAGATTATGATAAATTATTGTTACGAATTACTAGAAAAACTTATTCATTCATGTTCAACAATAATGTGGAAGCAAAATGAGGAGTTCGGAACATCTTGATGGAAGAAAAAGCAGTGGTTTTCACTTTCAGAGATAACATGAAGAACATGCTTTCTTCGGATCATCATACCACCAACAAACAGTATTATGAGTGGAGGTGGAGAGACCATAACAGCATTTTATAGGAACGTAGTCGGAGATTGGGCTAAAACAACGTTTAGATTTTATAATTTTTTATAACTTAACAAACACCATTTTTCAAAAAGTTATATTTTTTTCTTACAAACATTATTACATTTGATTCGATCGATTTATTTCTTATCAGAATATGACTTTTCTCAATTATACGGTAAAGTTGAACGCCGCGCGCTGTACGGCAGCGGCAGTAAAACCAAAGAGAAAGAACACTGATAAGAAGTATCTGTTATCTAACGAAACAGGACAGAACGGTCGTCGGTTGGAATCACTTTCAATGTAGATTTATGGGTTTTCTAAAGAGTATAATAGGGTATTTTCACGTCTATGATACTATGATGACACTACAGTTCCCATCGAGAACTCAGTGATAAAGGGGGAGGGGGCTTACGTTTGCAACAGTTAAATAAAAATTTATTATAATGTTTCTTAAACTTTTTACATAATTATTTTTTTAATCATAATTTTTTTCAAAATACTCAGGCTCATAACTCTACTTTTAATTCTGCATACACTTAATGATGACATCATTGGTTAGGCAAAGATCTGGTAAGCATGGACTCACTCAAAATGGACAACGAATACACTTCAACCGAGCCTTTCATTTTTAACAAAATGTTCCAGTAGCGTGTTAAAAAAAACTTCGTTAATAATCAATAATCGAGTTTAAGTATGACAACCAAACTATCAATCAAAAAAAAAGCAAATAAAAAACCCTGATTTTCCATTCCATTTAAAAGTTTTGGAAAATAAAATATTGTCGATAATGAAAAAAAGGACTATCAAGTTAAAGTCAAAGGGATTTCCGACCAGATTCCGTATATCGCGATGACCCGCATTGTCGCTGATAACACGGGAATTGGCCGCATAACAACTGCATACGTCACTGCGACAAAATAAAAACAACAACAACAACAGCAACAATAACAACCGCAACAACAACAACAACAACAACAACAAACCACAACATCAGCAACAACAACAACAACAACAACAACAACAACAACAACCATAACAGCAACAACACAAACATAACAACAGCAATAACCACAAACAACAAGAACAGCTATACATCATAGACTTTTTGTACCAAAGATGTGGCGGCAAAGATTCTCGCAAAGGATTACCAGGAGAAAACAGCAAAAACTCAACGAAGGCCGAAAAACTCAAAGGTTGAACGCACGCCGATAATTCAAATTTTAACTGGCATTACTAGCGGACGAGGGAATATTCCCAAAGAGGGGGAAATTACCAGAAACTCAGGCATTTTATCCACACCGTAAGGAACAGATGTAACATTTGAAAACCGCCAAAGAGGGTGGAATTCCACTTTTCCCACCCCTTCTGGCACCACTAGTGGACGAGCCAAACCACCAAAGACAGGGGAATTTCCCCCAACGAGGGGCGAAATTGATCATTTTCAGGATATTTCACCTACACCTTAGAGAACAAAATATACTTTTTGAAATATCCAAAAAGGGGAGAATTCCACTTTTCCCACCCCCTTCTCGTGCGCTAGTGACTGGCACGCGTAAAAATTTCCCCCAACAGTTTCGAGTTTCACTCTGTTTCAAATGAAAAAAAATCCACATAATATCTAATTAAGGGAAATGGTTTACAAAATATTCTTACACTTGAATAAGAAACAATTCATACGACCAGACAGATACTATGAAGGAGGATAACAAGGCAGATTTTGAGTACATTACTTCCTTTACCCAGCCTGCTTCTAATTAAAAAAAAATAACTCAAGTAACCTGAACAAGCTATACCAAATCAGCGGTTACTGCCTCATTTTTTTATATTTATCTCCATGATAATTGAGAGTGAAACTCGGCACGCCATATCTGGCAAGAAGTCTAGCCACTGGCGGACGAGAATGGGTGGGAAAAGTGGAATTCCCCCCTCTTTGGCGGGTTCAAAGCGCAGGATTAGTCCCTGTATGTTAAATAGCTTGAAAACTGCAATTCCCCTCTTCGACGAAATTCCCCTTCCCTTTGGAGCCTTGGAGGTTTAGCTCGTCATCATCCCATACCCATTAGTATACAGTCTAGAATATTTGGAACAAACCATATATTCATTTCCATATGATTTGAACTTCCGAGTTCTAGTGCAATTTTCTAGAAACATCGAATTTGAAATAGGGCAAGGCAAAGAGCCAGCACATGAGCCGAAACATGCGAGTGCCAAATTACAGCAAAAAAGCTTCCTGAATAAAGTTCATCTCAAGTGAAATTCACTTTTCACATTTTTATAAAAAAAATAAAGCCCAACTTTTCATAATTTCGCTTAAATCAGAAGTATGTAAATAGGCAGAACCGAACAGTCAGTCAGTCAGTCAGTCTCGTCGCGTTGCGGTTGACTGTTGCGCAATACAATTGATAAGGAAACGAAATATTCACACGGACAGGCACTAGCGGACGTGTTACAACGCGTACAAACGCGGACGAGCCAAACCTCCAAAGCGAGGAGAATCTTTCGAGGAGGGGAATTGGCAGAAATTAGGCTAATTTACCTACACCATAAGGAACAAATTTCACTTTTAGAATCCGCCAAAGAAGGGGGAGGGGAAATACACTTTTCCCTCCCCTTATCGTCCGTTAGTAAGCGTGTAGCACATGTTATATAACAGAGCCATGTACTAGAGTATCAGTTGGTTGAACAGCGGTTAAACTGGAGTCGGTGTAAACCTTTGATGCTAGGAAAAAAAACTTATTCTCGTTCCAATCTATTTGCCTGCGGCACAACTGCGAAATTCTCTACATTTCCAGCCAGAACAAATGTCGACGGTATATTATCAGTCAACAAGAATCAAAATTTCAAAATTTTACTAGTAAAAAAAATCAAACTAAAGTTCCAATTGAATTTCGAATCTTAGTTGGAATGTCACACACAGACCACCTGAAAACGATCGCTGTTAGCAATGGCTGACGCACTACTGCTGACGCCAGCGCACGTGCCACAAAAAAGGTTTTTTTTTGCTTTTCCCCTTGTCTGTCTGTTATTACTCCATGGTGCAACAGCAAACACGAATTCTCAAAGGTTATTCTATGTTGATAAACAAACAAATGTCAATTTCCTTGTATATCGACTGAGTAAAAAATGTTAAAAAAATTAAAAACTTTGGTTGGAATGTCGCTGAAACACACGACCCGGCCCAATCACAGCCTGACGCACTGGCGGACAAGAAGGGGTGGGAAAAGTGGAATTCCCCCACTTTGGTGATTTCAAAAAGTGGAATCTATTCCTTACGGTGTAGGTAAAATGACCTGAAAACTGCCAATTCCCCTCTTTAACGGAATTCCCTCCCTTTGGAGGGTTAGCTCGTCCGCCAGTGGCCTGACGCACTGGCGGACGAGCCGAGCCGCCAATGGCAGGGGAATATTCCCAAAGAGAAGTGAATCTGCAGAAGTAAGGCCATTTTACATACACCTTAAGTAGAAAATCTGCTTTTTGAAACCATGGAAAAAAGAAAATTCCCCTTTTCCCTCCTCTTCTCGTCCGCCAGTAGCCTGACACGAGCGCCGCAGCCACGCGACAAAAACGTGTCTCAGTCTCACCACCAGATTTGCTGGTTTCGCGTCGCGCACTGGCGGACGAGCCAATCCTCGGAATTTTCCCAAAGAGGGGGGAATTGGCAGTTTTCAGGCCATTCTACCTACACCTTAGGGAACAAATACTACGTTTCCAAAATGCCAAAGAGGGGGGAATTCCACTTTTCCCACCCCTTCTCGTCCGCTAGTGGCGTCGCGTCACGTCAAAATGTTGTCTCAGCAACTCATCAAGTATGTTATGTCGTCAACGTCAAATATTGTTATTATTAAAATTATTATTATTATGATCGAGAGATTGACATGTTGGATGTCAGCCAAGTTGTTCTCAGTCTTGTCAGTCGTCGATCAGGAGCTCCAGATGAGAAAACTCGAATCTAACGAACAGCAATGGGCCTTGTTGTACAAAATTTCGAGCTGTTTGCCTCGCATAAATCGGTCAAATATTACAAAAAACCGAACAAGACAACAAAGAAGTGAAAAAAAATCTTATATTAAACATAAACCAAAACCTTAAAACAATGGTGGCTATCTGAAGCTAGAAGCAAAACTGTTTATAACAACAGTTACTAGGAGGACTGAGACATCAAATGATATTCAACTGCCAACAGATGTCTAGCCAGTAACTCAGTATCCTTGTCAACAAAAGTTTGGCAACTGTTCACTTCCACTGTCATTGCCACCAATCCCCGAACGAACGCTTGGATATCAAAAACAGCTGGGGTTGCACCACTGGCGAACGAGCTGAATATCCAGAGGGAAGGATAATCTTCCCCAAGAGGGGAGAATTGGCAATACTGAGTCCATTTTACCTACACCGTAGGAAACTAATTATATGGTCTGAAAACGCCAAAGGGGGAATTCCACTTTACCCTATCCTTCTCGTCCGCTAGTCAGTCAGTGTCAGTTAGTGGTAAGTCAACCAGTGCCAACAACATTTGGCCAGCGCAAGTGCACCGGCGGACGAGCCAAATCTCCAAAAGGATGCGATTGGGCCGTTCTACCTACACCTCAAGGAACAAACTGCACTTTTTCAAATCACCAAAGAGGGGGAATTCCCTTTTTCCCAACCCTTCTCATCCGTTAGTGCGTTCGTTTAGCCACTTCAGAGCCAACCAAACGGGCGGATATCAAAACACAGCTGATAGAAAAAAAACGTTCTAAAATCTGGCAGCTTGCCATTGAGAAGTGGCAGGCTAGAAACTAGAACTTCGTTAACTAAATCAAGTTTTGTTTTGCTTAATCTTTGCCTCCAAATGGAAGAATATATTTTGATTTTAATTTAAAGAGAAACTACAGTACATATATTCGTGATTAAAAAAAATGCAAAGAAGCCAACCCAATGGACTGTAAAAGCAGAAACGAAGGTGAACACTGGAACAAAACAATACTACTTTTGTAATTCCTTTGCCAATATACTGTTCACATACTTAAAAAAGTACTTGTTTTTCCTTACATACCCTGGTCTGGCACTAAATGCCCAAAATGTTTACGAATACGACAAAATTCGAAATAAGGATATGAAATTCGAGCTCCAACTTAACGCTCCTCCGTTCAGTATCAGTACTAACTGCTACTACAACAGTACGTTCGACACACCATTAAAACTCAGAAGTAACATAACAGGTTGCTTACCACATACCACAATTACCGGTTCGTTACCGGTTAACTAGCTGAAGATTGACAGCAACAACTAATTACGTTTCACTCAACGAAATCTCACTCAACGACGCTCAACTCAACCTAATCTAATCTTCTTTTACATTTTACCAATTAATACTTTAGAAACTCTATAATCACAAATTGTCAACCAATAGCCCACACATTTATCAGTTCCTTATCGTTCAGACCTACAGGAATAACCAATAGTATTCCATAATCACTGCGGTTCAATCTAATCCTCCAAAGAGAGGAGAATTTCGTCGAAGAGGTGGGAATTAGCAATTTTCAGTCCATTTTACATACACCTTAGGTAACAAATTCATCTTTTTGACAACACGAAAAAAGGGGGAATTCCACTTTTCCCACCCCTTCTCGTCCGTCTTCCATATGCACCTCGTCTCATACTAATCTTCTTCTTCCACATTCTACCAATTGATACTTAACAACTAAAAACTACTAAATCGTAACGTCCACTGCCAAAATTCGAAGAAAGTTTGTAAATAAACAGCACACTATTCCGAATACCAAAAGGCTGCGCACGCAACAGCGACGTTCTTACAAATTCATTGGGCGGACGAGCTTGACCTCCGAAGGGAGGGGAATTTCCCCAAAGATGACGGAATAAAAAGGCCACGTTACCTTCATCATAAGAAACAACCGGAGATTTTTTTACCGGTCAAAGGGGGAATTTCCTTATACCCTTTCTTCTTAGTCCGCCAGTGCCCAAGTCAGCACCACCACTAGCGGACGAGAAGGGTGTGGAAAAGTGGAATTCCCCCCTCTTTGGCGTTTTCAAAAAGGAGAACTTGTTCCCTTACGTGTAGGTAAAATGACCTGAAAACTGCCAATTCCCCCTCTTTGACGAAATTCCCCTCCACTTGAAGATTTGGCTCGTCCGCCAGTGAGCACCACCACACACGATTACTATTCAGAAAAACCACCGCGATTCCGCACTGGCAAAAAAGAAACTAATAGAAAGAGAAACAAAAAGTGGAATTCCCCCTCTTTTACGGGTTTTAAAGTAAATTTTTTTTGGCTTGAAACGAAGGCTACAAATCAGATGGTTTCGCCCTTTCGGGAGAAATTCCCCTTTATCTTAAAGGCTGTATGTTTGGCCGCCGTGACTGCACGCACGACTCCTGGCTGGCTGACCAAAAAAATACTGCGATCAGAAAGGGAAATCTCAAAAACTGTGGAATTCCTAGTTTTGAGTTTTCTTATCTCTGACTAGGGGAATGCTTCTTTGTAACACCCAAAGAGCGAAGAATTCCGCAATATTCCCATCCGCCAGCAAAGCCCAACTACAAAACGCCTTCGTAACCGGTCAACACAAGTTTTAACTTCACCGCTGTTGCGGCGGCCGCCGCCCGTTTTTGTTCCTGTTGTATAATTTACAGAACAGAAGACGAGATAAGAGCGAGCTGATATTAATATGAGAAAGTTTACAGATCGAAATCTGTTGTGAAATAATATAATACACAAGGAAAATTTAATCTGTTGATTCGTTTCGTAGCTCCTGTCAAAACTTAACTAATTAATAACGGAGGGGAGGAAGCATGAGAACGAGCAAAATTATTTATTTAGTGCACCGATTCTGCTGTTCCTAGACAAATACAAATCCAGGGGGTACTGGCGGACGAGCCCAACCTCCAAAGGTAGAGAAAAAATTCCAAAGAGGGGGAATCAGCAGAAATAATGCCATTTTACCTACACCTTTAGGAAGAAACTTTCACATTTTGAAACGGCCAAAGAGGGGGGATTTCCACTTTTCCCTCCCCTTCTCGTCCGCTAATGAAGGGAGGGGAACTCAAAGAGGAAGAATCAGCAGGTTTAAATACTCGATCAAAATAGGTGCCTTGGCGGCTGCGACATTCGACTGTTAAGAGGCGTAGGATCTAATGCAGTTAAGGCCTTTTTACCTACATCTCAGACATGAGAAGGGAGAATTTTCTAGCGGTGATTTTGCAGCCAATTTCAACCCCCTTTTTTGCAAGTTGACTGAGCCTAGAGACCCCTTTTTTACATGTTTTTCTGGGTCACTGAAAAGGTTTCTAATAATCATGTCTGGTGTTTTCTTAGTGTTAAAAGCGCGTAGAACAGTTATAATATGTTCTAATCGTCATAATAGCGTGAAATTCAAAGTTTTGTTCCCACTTTTTGTGTGAGTTACGTTTTTTAAGTCCAAAAATGAATGGCTCAGCGCCGAAAATTAGACATTTCCAGACCTACTAAGTTGTATTAGAGACGTATCTTGGAAGCGCATAAACAAGAGGCGCATAGCGCCAAAACTCCAACGTTTTCAGTTCTATTTCCTCGTATTGGATGCTCCCCAGGAACTCGTTTCAAATGAAGCTGAAAGTCTGACGTTTTTAGCGATAGCGTCACAGCTTTGTCCTTGAATCATGCTTAAACAAAAGGTCGAGAATGGATGGCGAGTAGCACCAAAATTTTGACGTTTCCAGCTTTGCTTCTTTGTATTGCAGACGTGTCTTGAAGGCCCGAAAACTGATTGATAGTGGCGCCGAAATTTTTAGTTTTCAGCATTACTGCTTTGTTTTTGCCTCATGATTTGAAAGCCTGAATATCAGTTTCACTTGGTGCCAAAAATTTGTGATTTTCAGCCTTACTTCTTTGCATTGAGTGAGGACGTACAAATCTGTGAAGCGCATGAACTGATGGCGCTTAGCGCCGAATTTTTTTATGCTTTCAGTACAATTGCTCTGTATATGTTACGTATCTTGAACACTCAAGAACTGATTCAAGTGGCGCCGAAACGTTTTTCAGCATTACAGCTCGGTCTTATAATCATGATTTGAAAGCGCGAGGATCGATGGCGCGTAGCGCAAAAATTTTGACGTTTCCAGCCCTGATTTTTTGCATTGGAAAACGTATCTTGGAAGCCCATGAACAAATGGCGCGTAGCGCCAAAATTTTTGTTTTCAGTACTACAGCTTTGTATTGTTACGTATCTTGGAAGACCGAGATTGGTTTGCAAATTTAATTGAAAAAAGTGCGAAAATGGAAGGCGCGTAGCGCCAAAAATTTACTCTTTCCACTCCCAGTTCTTTGTATTGGAAACGTATTGGAAGCTCGTGACGTAGCGCAGAAATTTCGACGTTTTTTTAAACTAATTTTTATTGGATACGTTTTATTAAATCCCGGGTTTTGCTGATTGCAAAAAAGGTATCATTTCTTTTGACCCTACTTGCAAAAAAGGTATCATTTCTTGACCCTATTTGCAAAAAAGGTATCACTTCTTGACCCAACCTGCAAAAAAGGTATAATTTTTAGAGCCAACTTGCAAAAAATGTATCATTTCTTTACCCTACTTGCAAAAAAGGTATCATTTCTCGATTCGACTTGTAAAAAAGGTATCATTTCTTGACCCTATTTGCAAAAAAGGTATCACTTCTTGACCCAACTTGCAAAAAAGGTATAATTTTTAGAGCCAACTTGCAAAAAATGTATCATTTCTTGACCCTACTTGCAAAAAAGGTATCATTTCTCAATTCGACTTGTAAAAAAGGTATCATTTCTTAACCCTATTTGCAAAAAAGTTATCACTTCTTGATCCAACTTGCAAAAAAGGTATAATTTTTAGAGCCAACTTGCAAAAAAGGTATCATTTCTTGACCCAACTTGCAAAAAAGGTATAAATTTTAGAGCCAACTTGCAAAAAAGGTATCATTTCTTGACCCTACTTGCAAAAAAGGTATTATTTCTCAACCCAACTTGCAAAAAATGTATAGCTTTTAGAGCCAACTTGCAAAAAAGGTATCATTTCTTGACCCTACTTGCAAAAAAGGTATCATTTCTCAACCCAACTTGCAAAAAAGGTACCATTTCTTGACCCTACTTGCAAAAAAGGTATCATTTCTTGACCCAACTTGCAAAAAGGTATAATTTTTAGAGCAAACTTGCAAAAAAGGTATCATACCTCGAGCCAACTTGCAAAAAAGGTGTCATTTTTCAACCCAACTTGCAAAAAAGGTATAGTTTTTAGAGCCAACTTGCAAAAAAGGTATCATTTCTTGACCCAACTTGCAAAAATGGTATAAATTTTAGAGCCAACTTGCAAGAAAGGTATCATTTCTTGACCCTACTTGCAAAAAAGGTATCATTTCTCAACCCAACTTGCAAAAAAGGTACCATTTCTTGACCCTACTTGCAAAAAAGGTATCATTTCTTGACCCAACTTGCAAAAAGGAATAATTTTTAGAGCAAACTTGCAAAAAAGGTATCATACCTCGAGCCAACTTGCAAAAAAGGTATCATTTCTCGACCCAACTTGCAAAAAAAAGGTATCATTTCCCGACCCAACTTGCAAAAAAGGTATCGTTTTATGACCCCAATGTATATTACTCACACCATTGAAAAAGGTAGTTTTTAACATTTTATCGTGAATAAATTTTAGCCACTCTGAGACCCCCTTTTTTACATTTCAACGTATTATTTTTTTCTGTCACCGCTAGACCATTTCTAGCGGTGATTCAGGATGCCTAGCGGTGACAAAATCACCGCTACACCGCTAGCTTCTCATGTCTGCTACATCTTAAGGAACAATTTATACTTCTCTGAACCGCCAAAGAGAGGGGAACTCCACTTTTCCCACCCTTCTATTCTAATTCGCTACTTTTCCCACCCTTCTAATTCGCTACTTTTCCCACCCTTCTAATTCGCTACTTTTCCCACCCTTCTAATTCGCTAATGCCAGGATAAAATATAACGTAAATAAATAAATAAATCTAATACGTATGCACATCATGCGGTTGCCAACATCAAAAGGCCCAACGCCGAAGTGATATTTATAGGTATCTTGTTATCATTTATCAAGTATCAACGATTATTTATATGGACACGAGCGCAGCAACGTTCGATGTTGTTAAGAGGTGAAAAAAATTGCCACAAAAGCAGATTTGAGTTCAAACTACTCGCCAAAAACTTTTCCGGTTCGGTAACATGAAACTTTGAATTGACTCTACTAGACTATGGACTTGAGTTGAACTACTGTAACTTTGATTCAATATCATTTCAAAAAATATTACTTTCTAGACACTGAATTAACAACTCAAACTATTGAACAAAATCAGGTGAAAAAACACCGATCATCAGAACAACTATTCAGAACTGATAACAGGTCAGACAATGAATCAATCTCAAGGCAACAGGGCGGCACTGGTGGGGATGGGGAATAAGGGAGGGGAATACGAATAATTCCAAAGAGAAAGGAATATGACAGAAGTAAGGCTATTTTAATTACACATGAAGGAACAAACTCAGTTTTTGAAATCGCCAAAGAGGGGGGAATTCCACTTTCTTTCACCTTCTCGTCCGCTAGTGTACGGCGGTATAGTTCAGTCAGGGCACTGGCGGACGAGCTAAATTCCCAAAGGGAGGGGAATTTCGCCAAACAGGGGGGGGGAATTGGCAAAAATTTGGCCATTTTACCTACACCTTAGGGAACAAATTCAACTTCTTGGAATAGCCAAAGTGGGGGGGAATTCCACTTTTCCGTTCTTCCCTTGTCCGCTAGTGAGTCAGGGTATCTTGTTACTAACATCTAACATGTATCCTTAAATGGTTCCAACATTAAAACTAGAACTTTTCAAGAAATAAATACTTTCACCTCAATCAATGATTTTATTCAGAGTATAAGATACTGACAAGAGGGCACAAAAATGACTATAAGATAGTCGTAGCGTGACGTCCATAGAAGGAACCACAAACTACTGAACAAGTATTCTGAAATATATTTTTATTTTACCTAGTTTATAAGATGAACATATAAAATTATTGCAACAATTTAGTACATTAAAATTATTGTTATCTTGCTAACTTATTTAGAGAATTAATTTATGTTACAGGTTAGTCAGGCTCTTAACCCAACGGCCACCCAACATCTACATATAACTACAATGCATCGAATCTCATCAAATTATTGTCATGCCTGCCTTCCGGGAACGAAACACATACACGCACGTTTCTAGATCCAGCACCAGCGGAGCAGGGAAGGGAAGAACGAAAAAGTGGAATTTCCCTCTCTTTGCCGTTTTCAAAAAGTAGAGTTTATTTCCCAAAATGTGGGTAAAATGGCCAGAAAACTGCCAAATTTTCCTCTTTGACGAAATTCACCTCTTTTTGAAGATATTAGATCGTCCGCCAGTGGATCCAGCACCCGCGGACCAGGGCGGAACGAATAAGTGGAATTCCCCTCTTTTTGGCAGTTCCGAGCAGTAGATTTCATTCCATGAGGTCAACGTGAAATGGCCTCAAAACTGCTAATTCCACCCTGTTTTCCTCGCTCTTCGGAGGACCGGCTCGTCCACCACTGGGATTCAATGAGTAAAAATCACACAAAAATAGCCGTTCTCTCCGAAAGGGAAGACAGCCAGCCAGCGAACGCACGCACGGAGCGCACTGGCGGACGAGAAGGGATTGGGAGAAGTGGAATTCCCCCTCTTGGGGATTTTCAAAATTTAGAAATTGCTTCCTTAGGTGTAGGTAAAATAGCCTAGAACAGCTAATTCCCCCGTCTTTGACCAAATTCCCCTCCCTTAGGAGACTCGGCTCGTCCGTCAGTGCTTCCACTGAATGTGCACGTTTGTTATTATGCAGAACGCATGTATCGTAGTATACCAAGTATAGTAGTAAGCACATGCATGATGCATGCATGCTCTGGCTCTGGCGAACAAATGCCAAACGCTATGTGGAATAGAATGTGCATGCCCAGTCATCTAGGTACCGTATAAACAAAACCGGCAGAACGTCACAACCTTACTGCATTCCTTCCACATTGAACGTTTCTTTGTTATTATGCAGAACGCATGTATCGTAGTAAACCAAGTAAGCACATGCTTGATGCATGTATGCTCTGCCGAACAAATGCCAAATGCTACATGTATGAATGTGGAACGGAATGAGCTCGCCAAGTCATCGGAATCGGAATATAGTTTCGCCAGGGTTTCTTGTTATCAATAACTATTTTGCATGTTGGAACAAATAATAGATAGTGAGTGATAATAAACGTGACATCCGATTTCCATACCATAAACATAGTCGCAGTGAAAGAACGTTTCGCCCGCACGTGCATTTTCAGCCAACAAGCCGACCGACCGAAAACAGCAGCGCTAAAACTTGGTCTGGGTATCTTGTTATTTTAAGTGTCCGTTGCAAAAACTACAATGAATTAACTTGGATTTAAGTCACGCGCCAAAAATTTCTTAGTAATAAGGAACCTGGATAGGCTATAGTCGGCCGACAGTCCGACAGTATGCCTGCGATACGAAAGCAACCCGTCATAATTTCTACATCAAACCCGAAATTGACATTAAAAAAATATTTCAAAAGAAAGGAAAAAAGAACAAATGAGATTAGAATTTTTATATTTTTGTGAAATCATGGACATTTTCAGGCACAAATGAGCTATGAGATCAATTTAGGCTGCTGAAACTGTTTTACCTAAATGAACATATTCAACTTATAACAACTGCCAACGAGGGGGGATTCCACTTTTCCCCTCCCCTTCTCATCCGCTAGTGTCCTGACGAGAACAAGCTGAAACGAACACTCGTCGCGTCGCACGTACGTTCGCACTAAACTAGGCGCGCCGCCGGGCCGAGTGGCGGATAACCTCAGAAGCAGAGCAATGACTTTGCCATAACAGCAATAAAATCCTCAATCCAGAAACACCTCAAGCCAGGAGATCCATGTTTATTGTCTGTTAAAAAATAGTAAATCATCCACGTTCGGCAGCCACTGACATGACGGACGAACTAAACCACCAAAGGGAGGAAAATCTTTCCAAAGAGGGGGAATGGGCAATAATCAAACCTATTTACCTAAACCTCATCAAAGAAAAAATTCTGCTTTTCGAAACCTCCAACGAGAGAGGAATTCCACTTTTCCGTTCTACCTTCGTCCGCTAGTGGGCACTGACATGACAAGCTGTGAGGTGACTGAAACAATCCGGAACGGCGGCAGGCAGCCAAGAGCGCCACAGAGCCAGCGCCCAGCTGGGCCACTAGCGGACGAGAAAGGGTGGGAAAAGTGAAATTCCCCACTCTTTGGCGTTTTCAATGAGTTTATTTTATTTTCCAAGGTGTAGGTGAAATGGCTAGAAAACCTTTCAATTCCCCCTCTTTGACGAAATTCCCCTCCCTTTGAAGGTTGGGCTCGTCCGCCAGTGAGCTGGCCAGTACTACCGCGCAAGCGGATGAGAGGGGGAAGAAACATTACCGGCGCCACTCTTTCGCATAATCATGTTATTTCATGAAACGCGATTTGGTGACAAATAATTATCTCTGAATTATCAATTTCACTCTCTTCGAAAGTTATCCCACATGATTGTGCCTGCCAGCCAGTCAAGTCCAGCCCAGCCTGTCTGGCATCAGGCTAACTTACCAGCCAGGGCCCAGAAGTATCTGAATGGGAGGGGAATTTTCTCAAAGGAGGGGAACTCGCAGATTCGATGCCATCCTAACCTCACCTGACGAACAAATTATTCTTTTGGAACCGCCAAAGAGAGGGGAATTCCACTTTTCCATCCCCTTCTCGTCCGCTAGTGCGACTGACTGATGCATATTACCAGTCAGAAGTATCCAAATGGGAGTGCGATACCACCCGCAATGTTACGCCGGGTGCCAACCCATAGTCTGGTATGGAACACATCAGGGCGTTCGCGATTCAAATTCAAGACGATCAGGGTCTGTTGTAATTTTGGCCGTGCAAGTCACCAGATGGTGAACTTGAAAAAAATTTCAGAAATCATCCAGCATTGTGTAAAAAAGGATTTCAAGTTTTTTGTTTTCAAGTTGAAACTTTTTGTCAGAAGCATCTTGCGCTCACCATATTTTACTTGGACTCTCCATCAACTGAAGCCATCGAGGCACACTAGTACAATATCAGAATGGTGTTTTCCTAGTGGCCGGAGAGTTGAATAAACTGTCAGGCAATGGCAGAAACTTCCGAGCAACGCGTCAGGATCTGTGTCTCAAGTCAGGTTTCGAACTTGGGACCGCCGGTTTTCGAGGCCGGCGTCGTACGCACTAGGCTAGACAGGCGAAATTGAAGATGGTACGATGCCAATAACTATAACTCTTTCCTGAAACCTCTTCATTATGAACTGAAGCCAACAGGGCACACACACACTATTACTAAGTCCGAATGGTGTTTTCGTAACGGACAGCGGGGGTGAAAAAAGTAACGCGCAATGGCAGCTCATGTAGAGCTTATTGTCGAAACATTAGGTGTCTCACAAAAATATCAATCACAGAAACAACAGCAACCACAATAAAAAAATATACGTTTACCACACGACAAGTGTCTGTCTGCCAACAACTTCCTCCCGGAGTCGCCTGTCGCTCGCTCGAACACTGACACACAAATACAATCAAAAATTAGCGTTGTTGGCGAAAGACCAAATCACAGAACGATTTAAAAGAAATTTTCCATGTATGATGAAATTTTCAACTCGACATTCATTTTATTTCATCAACATCTTATCTTCAAGAAGAAATATTACTTCTTCAAAATGTCAAACGGGAAGGAAGAAATTCCACAAAGTTCTGAATCTTTCCACTGCTGATCCGCCTCCGCCCGTCCCGTGGTAATGTCTACCACCAGCTAACTATTGTCGGAACACCGGGCGGCCACACACAGTTTCACGCACTAGCGGACGAGAAGTGGAGGGAAAAGTGGAATTCCCCCTCTTTGGCGGTTCCAAAACGTAGAATTTGTTCCTTAAGGTGTAGGTAAAATGGCTTCATAACTGCCGATTCCCCCTCTTCGACGGAATTCCACTCCCTTTGGAGGTTTTGCTCGTCCGTCAGTGGTTTCACGTGCATTCTTCATGTCTGTTTCGTCCCAGCTGGTTGAGACACTTGTCTGAGACTGAAAATATTCCTTGCCAGGGTTGTCTGAGAGCGGTCCTTGCCAGGCCTCAACGTGACTTCTGTCTAAGTCTAGCAGTCCAAGTTGGACTTCGACAACTGATGGCAAAGAAACGAAAAGGAAATCGTGGATTTCTCCCCATTAATTTGGCGATTACCTAATGTGTTTTTGTTTCTCACAATTTGTTCGACAAATTTTACCTCAAGCACAAGCATAAATTCCCAGTTTCTTTGGAATTTCCCTGTTGTTAAGGGCTTCGAATGAACAGAGCAAGATACCATCTAAGGAATCCTTCAAAGCCAATGAAGATGAGCCATCCAATAGATTCACAACCAGAGCGATTTGCCAAAAAACTTAATGAAAGGTTCGACACATTCAACACGGACAAACCGTTTGACAGCTGGTAGAAATAGCTGATAATAGACACGTGATGAGCACGTTATGTCCTAACTGGTCTGCCGGAAACACAGTGTCATATGATGTCAAATCCTGGCGGAACCGGTTACGCACGCACTGGCACTTGACAGACGAGTCAAATTTCCAAAGGGAGGGGAATTTCTCCAAAGAGGGGGGGGGGGGTTTCAGGCCATTTAACCTACACCTTGGTGAACAAATCCAACTTTTTGAAAAAGCCAAAGAGGGGAAATTCACTTTTCCCACCCCTTCTCGTCCGATAGTGCCGCCAATGCCAGCAGAACCCGGAATCGAAAGCGCCACACAGCGCTCCAGAGGTATGATAACTAACATGAGGTAAGTCAAACGTTTAAAGTACAAGTACTCCAGAGAAGATGACGAGGATAAAAGAGTTTTCCATGAACGTGCGCCCACTGCGCTAATATCGCGAATAACCTTCGTCAGTGAGCTAGAAACCTCAAGTTCGGGTTTTATCAAACTCATCGCCATAATAGCAAAGATAAATTACTCTGAAAGATTCTGAGCTCCATTTCATATCCACTCCACTCCATGCCACCATCACCACCACCACCAACAACAACAACAGCAACAACAACAACAACAACATCAACAGCAGCAACAACAACAGCAACAACAACAACAACAACCAACAGTCATAACTCACACCATATCCAGCCATGCATCATGAAATGAACGGAGGGCTTTTTATGAAAATGGAACACCTCTTGACTCACGACTAAGAGAGGTAAAATGGCTTGATTCTACGAATTCCCCCACTTTGAGGAAATTCCCCTCCTTTTGGAGGTTTGGCTGGAGCCATGCATCATGGTATGAACGGTATGGCATTTCATGGAAATGGAACACCTCTTGGCTCCCGACCACACCAGGCACTGGCGGACGAGCTAATCCTCCAAAGGGAGGGGAATTTCTCCAAAAAGGGGGAATTAGCAGAAATTGTGCCGTTTTACCTACACCTTAGTGAACAAATCATACGCTTTGAAAGCGCCAAAGAGGGGGGAATGCCACTCTTCTCGTCCGCTAGTGACACCAGGATACGGGAACACTGGATTGAGGGAGGGGGGGGAGGGGCTCAATGAGCCATTGGCCTCCGAGGCCTGGCACTCTGGCGGCCGAGCTAATCCTCCAAAGGGAGGGGAATCTTTCCAAAGAATGAGGAATTTTCAAAAATCAGGCAATTTTAATGAACAAATTCCGCTTTTTCAAACCGACAAAGGGGGGATTCCCTCCCCTTCTCGTCCGCTAATGGCATGGCACATATCTTGCATGGCTGCTGTTCAGTGAATAGCGGATGGGAGAAAGAGAGAATCAGGGAATCATGCCCTAGCGGATGATGGAGGAACGAAAAGAGGGAATTCCTTTCTGTTTAGTAATTCTAAAAAGCAGAATTTGTTCCTGAAGGTGGTGGATAAAATGACCTAAAACGGCTAATCTCCTTTTTTAATAAATTCTCCTCTTTTTTTAGAGCATTGACTGGTCAGCATGTGACTGACTGACGTGTGCCATTTCATGCCTTCCACAAGCGGACGAGAAGGCGTGGGAAAAGTGGAATTCCCCCTCTTTGGCGTTTTTAAAACGTTAATTTTTCTCTAGGGTGTAGGTAAGATGGCCTAAAAAATTCCACCCTCTTTGACAAAATTCCCCTCCCTTGGAGGCTTGGCTTGCCTTCTACATGAAAATTTACATATAAAAAGGAAGTGAATCATGAACTTTACAGTATAGGAATAAGTTCCAGAGACAAACTTCGATGTTTCAGTGAAAATTCAGAGAGGTTGCATTGCAGAGAAAATAGAATGAACTATGAAGACAATCTGAAACTCTGAAACAGCAGGCGCAGACGAGACAAAACCTTATATTTCTAATCCATAATACAACACCCAATACAAGAAGATGTACCATTCAATTCAGCTATAATTAGAAATACTGTAGAGTTAATTATAGCAACTATGTACGACGGTGTTGTTAATTATAGAATTACTCCAGACATCCCAGACATACGCTAACAAAGACACAACGCAATTAAAGTAATGTAAACCATATGCTTCTTTCTAAGTGTAACTCTCCTAGGTTCTACAAGAAAGGCATTCAGAATTAATAGGTTATACAAGAAAAGCATTCAGAGTTTTTGTATGTACATCAAAAAAATCTTGAAACCTTTTCACAGTCAAAACACTTTAGATGGTTGCTAGACTCCACATGCTACACATTCAAACTTTTGGTGAGCCGGAACTACTTCGTGAACCTTTTCACATTTAGGTTTTTGTATATTCATAATTCAGTTTTTCCAGATCAATTTAAACTTAGACATAAAACAAAGCAGATAGATAAATGCTGCTTGAGCACGGGCCATGAAACACAGTGTGTCAAAACAGCCACAACCTATACTGCTCATGATTGATTATGCAAAAAATTGGAATTGGGTTTACAAGCAGAAAAAACCCATGCGTAAGATTTTTCCTTCAGTGTCAGTTGCATACGAGATTTCATATTCTGAAAATGGTTCAAAGTAAAGCAAATAATTTAATTCTGAAGTGCTTCCATCTTCAGTATAATAACCCGTAATTATAGCATTTTTATGCATGTTTCTGAATTAATTACAAGCCTTTTGCCTGGAAGAGGTGAGCGCAGCCAATTTCCCCTGTAAGACTTTTCTCCTTCAACAATGATCGAAAGTGTTACAACGTATTGCATAATGGCATACGAGCAGTATAAGATTGTTACTTCATTTACCATAATAATAGATAATTAGATAAATTTAGAAGTGAGTGTGCGTATGCCTGCCCGGAATAAACCTAAGATCAACTACTATATTCATTAGTTTATACACACCTAGCGATAGACAGCCCTGGATGGCATGTAACAAGGTTTCTTGGACAAAGTACAAGTACGGTACAAGGACCGACGACACTCAGGTATATTAAAAACGAGTAATTTTTCTATCAAAAAGACTTTCCGCCTGAATATGTAATTCGTGAGAATAGCATCCGTTAGCATCTCTAGATCTAACTAGCGGAAGAGAAAGGGTGGGAAAAGCGGAATTCCGAATTCCCATCTAATTGGCGTGTTGGATTTGTCGCCTGTCTAGTCTAGTTGTCGCCTGTCTAGTCTAGTTTGTCGCCTGTCTAGTCTAGTGCGTAGGGTGCCGGCCTCGAAAACCGGCGGTCCTAAGTTCGAAACCTGACTTGAGACACAGATCCTGACGCGTTGCTCTGGGGTTTCTGCCATTGCCCGTCAGTTTATTCAACTCTCTGGCCACTACGAAAACACCATTTCTGATATGGTATTAGTGTGCCTTATGGCTTCAGTTAATAAAAAAATCCAAAAAAAAAAAAAAAAATTGGATTGGAAAAATCTAATTTGTTACTCAATGTGTTGATAAAATGGCCTGAAAACTACAAACTGAAATTCGACAAAGAGGTCGTTTGCTCCATTGCTTGCCGGTTTCATTCACTAACTATTTATAATGCAATCGCTACAAAGAAATTGAAAAAAACTGTTGCACGAGAAAAAAGTACATGGGAATTTCACATCGCAGAAACTACAAGTTCACTATAATAACTCTTTGGTTCAGCCAACATGCCACTGGTTCAAATCACCTGGTACCAAATGGTGTGCCACCCCCTCCCCCTAACGGTGGTCGAAACAAACCATGCAGTACCACTAGCAGAGGAGGAGGGTGGGAAAAGTGGAATTCTCCCTTCTTTGGGTTTTTAAGTAGAAATTGTTCCCTAATGTGTAGGTATAATATCCTGAAACTGCCGATTCCCCCTCTTGACAAAATTCCTCTACCTTGAAGGATTAGCTCATCCGCCAGTGTGCAGTACCACACTGGATTCACGTGGTGGCACTAGCGGACGAGAAGGGGAGGGTAAAGTAGAAGTTCCCCCTCTTTGGTACTTTCGAATTTTTTTTATTTATTCCCTATTACGTAGGTAAAATGGCCTGAAAACTCCCTATTCCCTTTCTTTGATGAAATTCCCCTACGTTTGATGGCTTAGCTCGTCCACCAGTGCGTGGCGGCCCAGTACTACCCGACAATAGCGGATGAGAAAGGCAGGGAAAAGTGGAATTCCCCCCTCTTTGGCGTTTTCAAAACGTAGAATTTGTTCCCTAAGGTGTAGGTGAAATGACCTGAAAACTGCCAATTCCCCCTCTTTGGCAAAATTCCCCTCCCTTTGGAAAATTCACTCGGGCGCCAGTGTGGCCCAGTACTACCCGACGCGAAAGGCAGGAACAAGCGACTTTCCCCCTTTTTATAGTCTCTCCAGGTTTACTCTTACTAAATGTTCGTTGGCTCGCGTTCAAATTTCCAGGGAAAAAATCTGATTTCATGTTTGCGCTCTATTAATTGTACCCTATTGACAATAACTTTGTAAACGAATGACAGGAATTTGAATTCGATAACATAAAAATCATAATCAAATATTACATTTCAATCAATGCATGAAACTGAATTTGGTAAAGTACGTAGCAGTCCATATTGATCGACGAAAAACATTATTTTTCACATCGCATGTACGTACGTTACAAATTGGATACTTGTAGTACCGCATGTGATGTACCCACACACACCCATTTCATAGTTGTCTGATGATGCGGTTAACTTGGAATCAAACGACGGGAATGGCAACTTGATATGACGACTGATAGTGATAACTATTTTTGATTACGTTTGAATGCACGAAAAATTACAATAATGAAAACCCTGATTTTTATGGTATGTACCGCGTGAATTCATGTGCCGCAAGATTCATATTATAGTGGCATATATGGCAGATGGGATGGGATGGCACCATGCTTGTTGTATTGTACCATTTGATAGTGGTGGGTAGTTGAGCTAATTATAGAATCAAATGACAGGAATAGCAACTTAATATAAAAAGAGTATTTGGCTAAACTTGGATGCATGATAGTATGATACAATACTTGATTTTGACAACGTATCCACTGGCGAATCAAACAAAACGAAAAATAAATTGATAGGACACACAGGCTTACAAAAAACTTGTGTCAACTTTCGTTTGTTTAAAAAAAATTCCATCAAACGGGAGTTTTATGAACTGCAATACTTTTATAAAACGATACATAAACGATAGTAAAACAAAACCAAATAAGTATTCCATTTTCTATTGTTTTTTTATATAGATCAATTATATAAATATATATAAAACTAATTCAAAAAATTGCTTACTTTTTTATGAGAACCAGCACAGTCACATACATGAAGTACGATTTTAATATTATTGGTAGGTAAAAATAAATGCGGTCCAACTAATTTGGTACAAGCTAATTTTAGCATCAAATGACGCATTCTAATAATCAATTCGATATTGGTACGTAACCGCCGAATTAACGAATAACGAAAAATAAAAAATTTAGACAGGGTCACAAATTTAACTAGTACGTTGATTTGACTTCGTACGTTGAAATAAAAAAAAAACTATTTTTGCTTATTATTCCCCAAATAGATGAAGCTAACATAATATTTATGAAAAATAGCTTGTAATCATTATTATAAAAATTAAAAGTAAGGCAGAAATGTAAGACACGAAAAACCCTCATCATGACGATAATCGTTTCACCCTTTTTGAATGGAGACTCAGCTGATTGGCTTTCCGTAAAGACGGATCAGTCACGCCGTGAACAATAGACCAAAGATAAGGAGCTAATTAATACGATCCAAGCGGAATTCAGTAGGGAATCGCATACACACTCATTTGATACGGTAATGTTTATGAAGAATGATGTAGTTCTTTTCTACACGCACTCTGGAATCTGGATTTTGGAAATGTGTAAGGATGCTTTCAGAGTAAAAAGGAAAGTAAATGGAAAATAAAATAGAGAGTAAAAAAGTCATATACCCGTAAACCATTGCATTGCAGTGAAAAAAAATCCGAGATTTTTTTTTGATGAAATGTTTTTCAGGTCAATGATTAAATTCGATTTATATTGAAATTTTTATGTTACAGTGAGTTTATCCAAAAAATGGAAGACTATAAGAATGTGGTTTTGTCAAATTAATTGATCATGGCGGTATGTATAAACAAGGTTAAGTGAGAAAACCGAATAGAATAGTTTTACTACACTACACACCACACTTCAGAATAAAGGGGAAAGTAAAAAGGAAACAGGAAAGTAAAATGGAAAGTAAAAGGGTCATTAAACTGTAACACATTTAAAAAAAAGTTCCCAGGCCAGGAACGAAACAAAAGTTTTCATTTCAATGTTTCACAGATAAATGACCCTTTTACTTTACATTTTACTTTCTTTTTTACTCAGAAAGCACCCTTAATATATTCACAAAAAGACAGATGTTTTGATGTTGATAAAAAAATTCCCAAGAAGAAAAAAAAATCAGAAAGACCAACTCCGAATCAAACCAAAAAAACACGCTAAATTTGTGGGATCAGGGGAAATGACCGCAGAAAAAAACCAAGCGCAAAGCAATTTCGTTTCATCACGAATAAATCTTCAAATGTTAAAACAGACAATAAGGAAAAACATTTTGATTTCCAACCATACGTTGAGAGAAAAATCGAATGAATAAAAAATAAACAAATGAAAAAAACCTCTGCGACATTATTCATGATCATCTGGAACACTCGACTCGAGTATACAACAAATACAAAAAAAAGATTTATTTCAAAAGAAAAAATAACGAAAAGAAATGTTGAAGAAAAAGCAACAAACCTGTTGTTTTTGATAGGCCGTATCCACGTTGATCTTGCTTTCGAGCAACGGGCATTGAGTCACCGAGTCGGCATCTGCAATCGAACCTACAAATCAGAGATACAGATACGTGATCGGACGGTAATCGAGTTTATATAGCTATAAATTATGGTTTTTAACCTTAAAAAACTCTCTAGTCTTTTGAAACTGAAAGAAAAAAGGGCGGAGGGAGCAGTCTAGTTTGTCTGCCTGACTAGTCTAGTGCGTAGGCCGTCGGCCTCGAAAACCAGCGGTCCTCCTAGGCTCGAAACCTGACTTGAGACCTGGAGCGTTGCTCTGAGGTTTCTGACATGGCCCGTCAGTTTAATCAACTCTCTGGCCACTGCGAAAACACCATTCTGATATGGTATTAGTGTGCCTCGATGGCTTCAGTTAATGGAGAAATACAATTAAAAAAGGCAGTATCAAGGGGCAAGGGGAGGGAGAATTTTTCAGGAGCGGGAATTTGTCTCGATTTCTACTTTATTCGAAAAAATTGGGTATGACACCTGTTCTATAAAGTTCACATCCCTTGACTAAAAGAACTTGCTTTGCTACACACGTTTATGGATTTGGATGCCACTAGGATGTGGAAATTAGTGGGCTTTCCAGTGCTAGTTTCCTTATTGATACTGAACTAATACATAAATCTAGCTGAATTCATACACTAACGGACCAGAAGGATTGGGAAAAGTTGACTTCCCCCACTTTGACTTCATCAAAAACTGAAATTTGTGACTTAAGGTGTAGTGAAAACGGCATAGAAGCTACCAATTCCCCCTCTTCGATGTAATTACCCTCCCTTGAGAAGATTAGCTTTTTCGCCAGTAAGTTCATATTCATAAAGCAGTGAAAAAATACAGGTCCGCGCCAATTGTTTACAGCCAAACAACGGGCATAATTAATTTCAAGCGGTCTAAAAACAAGGAACCTTCAAAATTTCATCCCCGAATTAATCGGTAATCGCGAAGCACCAGCCGAATAAATCTGACCCTTTAGTGGACGAGCCAATGCTTCAAAGGGAGGGGAGTTTCTTCAAATAAGGTTGAATTGGCAGAAAAATAGGACCGTTTTACTTTTACCTTCATCTTAGGGAACAAACTATACTTTCAGAAATCGCCAAAGAGGGTGGGATTTTACTTTCCCCTACCCTTCTGGTCCACTAGTGAATCGGACCACTGCCGGACGAGCCAACCCTTCAAAGGTAGAGGAGTTTCTTCAAAGAGGGGAATTTGGCAGAAATTATACCGTTTTACTTTTACCTACACCTTGTAGAGCAAACTCGTATCTTTTGAAATCGCCAAAGAGGAGGGAATTCCACGTTCATCTTCGTTTCTGGCATGCGGACGATCAGAAACTTGAGCAAAGAATTGGCAGAAATTAGAACGTTTTGCTTTTACCAACACCTTAAGGAACAAACTCTGCTCTTTTAAATCGTCAAACCCCAAAGAGGGGGGAATTCCACTTCCCGCTCCCCTTCTGGTCCACTAGTGGATCTGACCAACCCCTAGCGGACGAGGGAAGAACGAAAAAGTGGAATTCCACCCTTTTTGACCGTTCCAAGAAGTAGAATTTGTTCCTTAAGGTGTAGGTAAAATGATGTTTTCTGCCAATTTCCCCCTCTTTGGAAAATTTCCCCTCCCTTTGGAGGATTGGCTCTTCCGCTAGTGTCCACTACAGAATCTGACCAAGACCAACCATCACTCTCCGAGCGTACGATGAGAGTGGGAGCGTTGAACTTCGTGCTGCATGAATCGAACGCCACATGACCCGTACCACGATCGTCCCAGGATCGTTGCTCGTTGAGCACGTACAGTTTGACACGGCGTCGTGGGTCCTGAAATTCCGTGAAAGTTATTCCTATTATAAATGGGATAAATGCTTGTTTACAACTTTTTTTCACTTACTTGGACTTCTTCATCAACTAAAGTCATCGAGGCACACTAATATCATATCAGAATGGTGTTTTCGTAGCGGCCGGAGAGTTGAAACTGACGGGCAGTGCCAGGATCTGTGTCTCACTCAAGTCTCAACTTTCAGATAACGGCCCAATCCAATTTAGAACAGGCCCATGTGTGAATGGTGAAAAAATTAAATCACAAAACCAGGCCAGATGTTTTTTTTAATGTTACGAGCCAAACCTCCGAAGAAGGAGGAATCGGCAGTAAAAATGTCTTTTTATCCACACGTTCAAGAACAAAATCTTCTTTTCAAAACCGCCAAAGTGTGAGGAATTCCACTATTTCCTTCCCTTCTCGTCCGCTAGTGCTAGACTAAATATCACCTTGGGCACAATCCGATCAACCTGCTCATCTATTAGTTTTAATTTCTTCCTTTTACATGTCATAAAATACATACTAATAATTATTATTATTCAGTAATAATAATGAAAAAAATCCCACTCACCTTAGTATAAGTGTAGGACATGACCTCCACGTTCTCCTGCTCCACATCTGCGGTGGCCACCGTTGGCTCGTCCGTCGATTCCTCCACCACCTCTGACGATCCCGATCCCGTATTATCCATCGTTCGATCATCGTTGATATCGGGTGTCGTGTCTTCGTGGACCGTCGATGGCTCGGTGGTGGCAACGGCGACTGTTGACTCGGTGACCTGCGGAATGCAAGAGATTTAAATAGTATTTTTATTATTTATTTTATTCGAGGTTATCTGATGGATCAATGGAATGGGCATTATAAAAAATCCGATAGTTTGACCAAAATATGTATATTAAGCGATAAAACCTGGGAGACCCTCCTAGATTGATTGAATCATGGTGATTCACATTCAATAGTAGTCAGCCTAACAAAACTATATTAGGGTCACTGGACTGGGGTTAGGGTTACTGCAACCTGTTACATATGCAGCCCAGCCTTACATCATTTCCATCCGTCCTATTTGAACAGCGCTTGGAGACACGATAACAAAGAATCAAGTAAGTGTTATCTCAATCATCACTCAATAAAATTAAAGAAAAAAACCCAACCTCATCTCCCTCAACGGGCGGTTCCACCTCCATGTTCTCCTCGTCTTCATTACCGCTGCCCGTATTCTGCACATCGATCACACCATCCGCATCATCTTCCATTGCCGACATTATCAGCTAATTATTATGATAAAATTTCCTATTAACAAGTCTTTATTAACGATTCTCCTCGATGGTTTGATTCTGCCTTTGTGTTCGCACAATTTCCGAATTGGTTGCAGAATTGTGTGGGGTGAAATTCGGAGTATTGCAACGCGAAGGCAACCCTGGAACGGTTGACTGGTTACAATTAAAAGGCTGTCAGTGAAAATCAGACAAAATCAACAATTGAAAAAAACAGAAACAGTCGTCTTTTATACACTTTTAGGGGAGAAGTAAATGGTCATTTCAACATTAACACCTAATTTTTATTTAACACCGACAAACTTCATGTTTTTTTCTAGCTTTCCTTCTTCGCCAATTTTTTTCCTGACTTAACGCTGGTTCGATATATACTGACTATTTATGGGGTGTCATAATAAATCACTACACAAATTTTTTATTGAAATCCGAAATGTAGAAATTCGTATTTTGGATTCATTTTTTTGATTGTTTATTTTTGTCGTATGAAGGAAAAAAATGGTTGAAAGAATGCGTAATTGATTGATTGGTTGATCAATTCAAAGATCGATTGATTGAGTCAGTCAGGCAGTGAGTGAGTGATTGAGTAACTGAAAGAGGGAGTAAAAAAGTTAGTGAATGGTGAGCGAGCGGATGATTTGATGAGTGAAAGGTGAGGTGAATGAATCAGTGAGAGAGTGAGTCAGTGGAAAAGTAAGTGAGTGTGTCGTTGAGTGAATCCGTGGACGAGAGGGGCATTCATTAAGTGAGTAAGGCATTGAATCAGCTAGTGAACGAATGAATGAGTGAGTGAGTGAGTGAGTGAGTGAGTGAGTTAGTGAGTTAGTGAGTGAGTGAGTGAGTGAGTGAGTGAGTGAGTGAGTGAGTGAGTAAGTGAGTGAGTGAGTGAGTGAGTGAGTGAGTGAGTGAGTGAGTGAGTGAGTGAGTGAGTGAGTGAGTGAGTGAGTGAGTGAGTGAGTGAGTGAGTGAGTGAGTGGGTGAGTAAATGAGTGAGTGAGTGAGTTATTTAGTGAGTGTGTAACGTCCTTATATGAAAATTCATTTCCTTCTAATTTCAAACTCAAAAACATCATAACTTGAATCCAAAATACAATTTGTTTTGTTAACGAGTAGAGTAACGCCCCGTCACGAATCCCATTTGTTCCCGTTTTTCGATTGTTTTATGAACGTAATTTTGCCGCACTAAAAAATCTGTTATATGACAGTGAATTTGTTCCCGCACCGCAGAATCTGTTATATGACAGTAGTGAGTATATTTTTAACGCTTAACGCTTGAAAAATCGGCAAACAGAAAAAATTTAATAGAAAAACTGCAAACAAAAAGTAGTTTTTGTGAACTTTTTAGACGTTGATTTCGAAGTCCAACGATATTTCAAACGAATCGGTTTCAACGAAATCATAAACTAAATAAATTGACTTACATTTTTTAAAGCCCGTATGAATACATGGGCTACATTTTCGGAAGACAAAAAACATACGGACGGACGGACTTTGGTGATGATCAGCGTTATCCAAAAACAATCAATCACTCATCTGTCACTCATTCACTCACTTACACTAACCAACTCTTTCACTCACTTACTCACAAACTCACTAAGTCAAACTGACTCACTCACCCACTCACTCACTCACTCACTCACTCATTCACTCACTCAACCATTCACTCACGCACTAACTCACTCACTCATTCACTCAATCCAGGTTTCTAGGTTTCCCCGTATACACTAACTACTGCTTTATGAATATGAACTCACTGGTGGACAAGCTAATCTTCTAAAGGGAGGGAAATTACGTCGAAGAGGGGGAATTGATAGTTTCTATGCCGTTTTTACTACACCTTAGGGTACGAAATTCACGTTTTGATAACGCCAAAGAAGGGGGAATTCCACTTAACCTAATAGTTCTAGTCCGCTAGTGTATGAAATCAAATCAGCATATATTTATGTATTAGTTCAGTGTCAATAAGGAAACTAGATTGGAAAGCTCACCTGTCTGTCAGTCAGTCAGTCAGTCAGTCAGCCAGTCAGACAGTCAGTCAGTCAGTCAGTCAGTCAGTCAGTCAGTCAGTCAGTCAGTCAGTCAGTCAGCCAGTCTGTCAGTCAGTCAGTCAGTTATTCTGTTATTGATTTACGTCAATTCTAAATATCTAAAATCGAGAACTCAATTAGAAAGCTTACTTGTACGCTACCTATGTTTTTCTCACAAAAACCAGCGACAGCCATTACAGCTTTCTGCGTCAGATGCGGTCTCACAGGTCACGTTTCATTTAAGATATGAATTTTACTTTTGAAAATTTAGAGACAGCGGAAGTAAAACTCTGCCCGATCATCGGGATAACGACAACCACTAACATTGTTTCACTAGATGTTGATTTCAGATTCATGTTATGTAATGAATACAAGTTTCAATTTGTAAAATAATCAAAGAGCCCAAGCTAAACTCTGGTCAAACTGTGGGAAAACGACAGCCACTAGAATCAACGTTGCTAATAACTCACTAATGTTTCATAACCAGGGAGTTATGATAAAAACGAATGGTCATTTAGTACCTTTGGCGCATCAGCCTAAATCGGAAAACCAAATGCCCAAATCCGTTAAACAGCTTAATTTATTTTTTTGCCTTGAGTTTCTAAATTTCTCCGTACATCAAGGGACGGCCGGTAGGCCGTTCCCTTAATATGGTTCGATTAAGATAAGCTTTTTTGCGGTTATCTTGATCTAGCCTCATCGTATCCACTTCTAGTCTCTTTCATCGGTTTTCTCGTCCGATTCTACATCTTTTTGGCTATTTTTAACCCAGCAGGGGTGAATTTTCATTTTTCAGGTCCAAAAATGATGAAAATGCGATTTTCCGTTTTTTTTCTCATCAAAAACGTTGTATGGGAATTGGGTGAGACCTGTAGAGCTGAAAATTGGTACCTAGGTCAAATTCATGCCCAAAACACGATTTCCTAACTGTCACAGAGATCGGAACACTATTTGCACTATTTTTCAAGGATTTAATGAAAAAAATGTCAAAAATCGCAGGCTAAATGGAGAAAGAATCGTTGTATGAGCGATAGGGTGATCCGATCAAACTGAAATTTTGACCAGATGTGTATTACACATGTCGAAGTATGTTCCGCTATCTAACTTTTCAATATCAAGTAACACACAAAACTGGCAAGGGGGTACATAGATAAAAAAATTTTGGCCATTTTTCAGAAAAGCTAAATTACTGATATAACCAAAGTTCGAATGATCCTCAAATTGTGTCTATTCGACGCGGAATCAAATTTCATTATGACCTTATTTCGACCTATTTTTCTATAAACCCCTTGGACTTTCAAAAATATCCGAAAAACAGATATTTTTAAGTTCCTAACTTGTTGATGATTTTTGCCCATTTAAATCTCGATTATTGTCAGGTTTAAAATATTGAAGTACTTCGTATTATCTGAATGTCTATAATGACTGAAGCTCTATCCGAAACAGAAGAGATGATTTCTGCCGTATTCTCAAAAAAGTATTTATTAGCCGTTAAAAACGGTAAAAATTCAAGTTTCCTCGTTCACGCTGTTTCAGCCACATTGGATTCCAAAATTTTAATTTATACAGAAGTTTGACAAACTTGATTTTAACAGGGTGTCTAGAGGGAGAACATTGCTAACAAAAAATGTTTTTTTACTTGATTAGTATTTTTAAAATTTTTTTTATGATCCGTCAAAAAGTGAAGTAATGAAAAAAAAACGGTCAAAAATGTTTTTTCTCAAGAATTTTTTTTCTTTGTTTTAAGACTCGTATCAACTATATTAAAACACCTCAAAAAAGTATTATAAGTGGTCTGTAAGTGATAAAAAAAATTTCGAGAGTCACATGGTACATAGCGTCCGCTGATATGTACACCTCGGCGCTGACCTAATAATGCCCAGGTTTTGAAGTCACTTTCACACTAGATGTAATGATAAATTTATGATTGGAAACTTGGTTTGATGATGTGAACCAATTTATATAATATTTTTGGTCAAGGTAGTCAAGTGGATAGTGCGTTTGCATGTTAAACAAGTGGTTCTGGGTTCAATACCCCTACAAAACAAAATTATCGAAAATGGTAAATTGTTTTATTTTTGATATTATACACTGCTCTTGAACTTAAACGGTCTATTTTAGATAACATAAGGCAGCTTTTAATTACCTATATAAATTAATTTTGGGACTTTTTTACATCATTTTGTCAACTATGTAATGACTTCAGTATGTAAGAAAAATTTAAAGGGGCTCGCAAACGATCCCGGTGCTTACGATTTTTTCTCTACTTCAATACTTAATGAAGGACTAAGTTATTGCAGGGCTGAAGTTCATAAATTCTATGAGTTTTTTAAGCTCATTAAGCATTTGTGACCCTTTCACATAATCTGAATGTGATTTGTTCACACATGAAAAAGTTATAGACAAGCAACTAAAAATGCCCCGAAGGCATGGGGAGGAACGAATATGGTTCGATCCTGGCAAGTCCAATCGTGAAAAAGTATGAGACAAGAATTTTTAGTCTTATACTCTAATTAGTCTGATCGTGAAAAAGCAGGAA